>CM014082.1:20367577-21567577 GCA_004119915.2 Collichthys lucidus
CACATTGATTGAGGACAGTCGTATGTGTAATGTCACCAAGTTACATGTTGGCAGTAAACACAGTATAGCGCCACCAACGGGTCAAAGTTTAGATACATTTGTGCATATAACTTTTGAACCGTTAGCCCGATTTTCAAAACCAATGTAGCGTTGGATTCCTTGGATCATAGCGAGTTCAATGCACCCTATGACGTCATTATATGCCCTGATAGGTTTTGCGCCATCTTGGATTATGTCAAAAGTGAAACTAACTGTTCAGTGGCTGCAAATTTGACGGATTCTCATGAAAATCGGCACAGAGTATATTCAGACGAATACGCACAAAAGTCATTAGACGGATTCTTCAATTTCGACTTTGTTTGCGAGCTACAGCCAATCGAAATCAGTGGTGAAGGCGCCGATTTCGATGTCAGCCCATATCTCAGGAACGCTTTGGCGAAACAAAACCAAATTGTATGGCATGCTTTGAGGCTGTGTCCCAAGTGCAGGAAACAAATCTGGTGTCATTACGTCTCTAGGGGGCGCTATAATTAGCAAAACAGTCCATAGACCCGTATGGTAAAAAGTTGTGAAATTTGACACATTGATTGAGGACAGTCGTATGTGTAATGTCACCAAGTTACATGTTGGCAGTAAACACAGTATAGCGCCACCAACAGGTCAAAGTTTTAGGTACATTTGTGCATGTAACTTTTGAGCCCGATTTTCAAAACCAAGGTATCGTTGGATTCCTTGGATCATGGCGAGTTCAATGCACAATGTAGTACAGTACAGTGTAGTACAGTGTTGTACAGTGCTGTACAGTGTTGTACAGTGCTGCACAGTGCAGTACAGTGTAGTACAGTGCAGTAAAGTGCAGTACAGTGCAGTACAGTGTCGTACAGTACAGTGTTGTACAGTGTTGTACATGTATGCTAATGATTACTATTATTACATTACATGATCGCCTGATCTGCATGGGCCCGTCATTGCTGCTTGCAGCTATATTTTTATTTTGTTTTTGTTTGTTTGTTTGTTTTTTAACCACATTTTTCTCATCATGCTGGCTCATCTGGCATTTGCCTGAATTCTGAGTCTGAGTCTCATATAATGTTTAACATGCTTAAATGTTAAAAAAAAATAATAATAACAAAAACCTCATTGTTATTCTGTCCATTGCACCTCCACCCACCAGATTCAACATTGTACATCTAGAGGCAAATGTTTGTTTGGCCACACTATGCCACACTATAATTTTTTATTTAGTTTTTTCATTAACAGGATAGACTGCATTTCTCTTATTAAATACATACATTTAATGAAACACTCAAAGTAAAACTAAATAACTTGACATTTATATTTTTCAATTTTGTTTTTGTCTGAAGTTGCAAGTTCAAGTGTTTATATTGCATTATTTGTATGTGTCCACTAGGTGTCACCAGACCTGCAGTATGAAAACATTTACTCTTCATGTAGAACAATAAAAGATACAAATAGTTCTAGTTTAACTTGTCTACATTATTATCTATTCATCAATATAATAATAAGCTACAGTATAATAATCTATTCACGAGTGTGCAAAGCAACTTCAACATTGCGCCAATTTATTGATCTTTGTCGATTATAAAAAACCTAGAATATGATTGTGATGTCTTGGAACATTAGAAAGAATTTATTAGGCTAAATATTTCAGACAAAATAAACATTGATGAGACGATGAAAAGGAAAATCCTTCATAGTAAATGACAAATATTTTTACTGTCCTGTTGAGCTGTACTTTAAACTGATTTTTAACTTGGTGAATTAAAAAAAACAAATCTAATTTTTTAATATAAAATGTAAAGTCCTCACTCATGAGATCTCAGCTCGTATCTGGAACAACTGGTAAGATGGTCGACAAGAATGACTTCTAGTTCAAGTGATGTGTTGGTCGTGAGCGAGACGTTCTTTTTCTTTTCTTCTTTTCTTTTTTTTTTACTTTTCTCTTTAGGAAAAGTTCCTGCAGGCATGCTGTGCAACCAATCATGTGAGGATTGACAAGGATCATATCATAGACATATAAACATAGACGCCGCATTGAGCGGGTTTGTCGTTGGTCGCGATACATCAACGGGTCCGCCATATTGGATAAGGCAGATCTGCTCTTGTTGAAATTTAAGTGATACATGTGTTCAAATACAAATCACAAGTTAAACCAGCACTAAATTTGGCTGAATTATAAATATAAGTGGTAAAATGAAAAGCTGTTTGGGAGCCGAAAGAGCCAGCACTTCTTGGTGAGCTGAGCCAAATGATCCGGCTCACTAAAAAGAGTCAGAACTCCCATCACTACAAGGACTGAGGAGAGAGGAAACCTTTTCCTCGCTCATCTATCACCAAGTCAATCATAAAAGCCTGTTCTTCCATGTTGTCAGATTCTTCATGGATTTAAGATTGTTCTTGTTCCACTTCTTTGCCTTTGTCAGACCAATTCACTGAATTTGGTTAATAGCAGTTTATGTGAGAATGTTTTTCATTGTTAGAAAGTGGTGTACTGCTATAGAAAGGACTCACTGGTATTTGAATCCATAAACTCCTGTTTAACAGTCAATATAAAAAAAAACTGTATAAAAGTACAAAAAAAGGAAACAAATTCAAAAAATTTAAATTCAAAAATAAAACTAATAATAATACCAAAAACCCCACACAATCCAATTACCTTTTTTCAGAATATCTTCACTACAGCCCAGTCAGCCCTTTTAAACCTGTGGCCCCTCCCACTGGGCCTAATATTTGATTTTTTAAAAATAAATAAAAGTAGATCAAATTTAAGTGTCTTAATTTAGTGACAAGACAAATTACTATTATTTCAAAAACACAATTCTTTTGTTCAGGCGTTTATGAAAATCATGCTGTTTAACAACAGCGAATGGTTACGCCCATGTTGGGCACCTGAACTCCTGATGGGCGGTGGCATGGTGATTTTACATGGGACGAACTTGCAACACACAAATGGTGAATTCTAATCATCTTGTTTGAATTAGCTGTACATTTGCACACTCTGGTGTAGAGAAGCGTGTTGCTGCCATGCCAGACATTTTATCTCTCTCTCTCCCGGATGGTCTCAGTTTCATTGACATTTCAGTCTGACTGTGGAGGATTGACCAATCCGAGCGTCTGATTGGGTGCCGCAGCGTGACGTCGGCGCGTGGAGCCTTTCTGTCCCTTCAGCTGGTCAGTGAGAAACTATGCCTCGCGCATTTTACAATCCTTCTTAATGTGCGCATTCCTGTCAGAGCATCATCCACTGTGCTCAGTAACAATGCATCTCACCGAGACAAGAACGGTTCCACGGGCCCGACGTCACGCTGCAGCACCCAATCAGACGCTCTGATCGGACAAAGCCTCCAGCCTGAAACGTCAACGAGACTAATCGAGTCAAGTGGATTCACGGACAACACTGACGCTCTACCTGGTCTGTTGGCTATTACATCTGTGTCTGACTCGTAATTTACAGAGAGAGAGAGAGAGAGAGAGAGAGAGAGGAATAAAAATTCATATTCTGCCCAGTAATATACACATCCTTATTGAACAGTAAGGAAAAGAAGGATATTAGCAAGATCTAGGAAGTATGTAGAGAGCACACCAACCATCATCATTTCATTTCAGCTTGAGAGGCTGTTCAGCTTCACTTGATCCATTGTTCATTTTAATCTCACCACCAGATGGCGCACTGAGGAAAGTATTCTTATCAACAATGAAAGGGTTTCATTTTGGCACAGACCTATGTTTAGGGGGATACTAATATAACAACAACAACAACAATATTAATATAGATAAAACAGTCTAAAAGATACCATCCAGTCCAGAGCATGCTCCTCTCCATCCACCACAGCCACCCTTATGGTCTCTGATGATATTTATTTCATCTCACAGTTAGATATGATCATGGATGGTGATGCAGAAAGTGTAATTATCAGTGAGCTTTGCTGACATGTTCTTATGTAGTTCAGATAATTAGAGATTAATAGATAATAATTAGAGATTCTTAAAAAAAAGTATACAGCATCCATAAATGATGGCTATATATATATATATATATATATATATATATATATATATATATATATATATATATATATATAATTACAAACTAAAGCTCACTGGACTGAAAAAAGGCAATGTTTGAACCCACTGACTTACATGACAAGGGTCAGACAAAACCGGTGTGTGGGCTCATATACAGCAAGGTATGAAAGATAAGAAATGTAAAAATAAGCTTTATGAGATTTTTGTCCGTCATATGTTCGGTGTTTATGTACATCAGAGCAGATTACATTTTATTTCCTCTTTTCTTCTTGTGTGGAGGCCGGATCTCTTTCTTCTCTCCCAGGGCTTTTCTTTTGTCTCTTCCTCTCCATGTTTGCCTCCGTTAGTATTGGCTTTTCTGCTCAGGGAGGGGTTCAAGGCAGCAGACAGTTCTCAAGTCTTATTGGCTCATGGCTCCACTCTGTGTCTCTGTCACTGTAATGAAAAGGAGGGATTGAGCAGGACTGTGACGTCACCTCCCTCCACCCATTCACTCTTGTCCTCTCTCTGCTTGCTTTCATCTCCTCCGCTTGCTCTGCGACTGATGGTAGATGGCTGGTCATGTGACGTTATAATACCCTGGGATTTTCTGCCAGCCATTCTCTGTAGGCTCACTCCCTCCCTTCATCCATTTCTGATGAGAGATTGGCTAATATTGTCCTGCATCCAGCCGCTTCTAAAGGATCTATTGTTAGTTTATAGTTACGTTTGCCATGGCTCTGACTGCAGGTTGGATGGTGTGTTAGAACACTGTCCTTTCACACATTCATCAATATACACACGTTGGAATACATGTGCAGTGGGAAGAGACAGCAGCCGGACATGGCAGCATTTGTACATGGGGCTGGTAAGTGGCAAGCCTGGTGTGTGTTTTGATGCTCTCAAGCTTATGTAATTTCCTACCTGTCATCATTATTCACACATTTACTGAGTTGTGTGTATTTCCACTGAAAATTCTGTTCCAGTATAAACAGAGAATGGTTAGTGCAGGTTGAGTGTGTGCGTCTGTGTGTGTGTGCACCATGAATATATTAATCTATTCATTGTTTCATCCTCTGCTGTAATTGATGAGCCCAGTTGGCTTTGACACTAATTGTGCAGTCATTCATGCATTTTCTGAAAATCATTTGCATGTAGTGCATTTATTTGTATTCTGTGGATTTCTGCTCAATTCGGTAGAACACAGTCAGTAACAGGACCCAGATCAGATCAGACTCATATTAGCTCTGAGGTGCCCCTCTACTGCTTCCATCACAGACACAACACAACAGCAGTGAAAACAGACAGGTTGGTGTGTACAGCAGTCACTGTGGATCAGCTTGCTGCCACCTGAGCCGGTCAGTGACAGCTTGTCATGCAGTATCACCATGGCGACTACAGTCAGTCTTATGTTAAGTTATACACTGACAGACCAATATTTCCATCCATGCATGCATAAACATGGACAGCATGTGCTACACAGTTGACTATCCAATATAATCACAGGAAAGTGAGCTGGACTAGCTCCACTGGAACACTGGTCGTATTGTTGGGTCAACTGGCTTTGCCACTAAACACGATGTTGGCTTCATTTGATTTGGGTAATTGGATTAAATTAATGAATGCAGACAGAAAATAAACAAAATGCCTGCAGATAACCTTCATCATCTTTGTTCATCACAGTCTCACTGAAAATTCTTCTTTAACTCTATTTTTGTCTGGCATCTGCCCTCTAGAGATGGGTATAATTAGGACTTTAGCAGTACTGTTGCTAGTGCATATTATTGACTAGGTACTAGGCTATATACTGTCAGTTTAAAAAGATTTGCTATGATTCTCGTTCAGTTTTATCACTGTCATTACAACATATCTCTACTTTATACTGCTGTAGAAACATAGCGTTTCATAGTGGACTTGGACTGCATTGTCAACTTTGCTAAAATCAGAAGGAAACTGAATTTGATTTAAAATTCTGGTCATATAAACTGCAGCTATGACGATGAGAAATGTACAGGATTGTACAGATGGAAACAGCTTTGACCAAACAAAGGAGAGCAGAAATGGACCGCTTGGAAGCTTCAGTTACACATTGCCCTTTAAACAGACTTTAAATGGATTCTACACTTATATTAACCATTGATGGACCATTTGACGTAATTCTCTTGTACAATGTACACCAGAATCAGAATCATGGTTGATCTGTTTGGATAAGACATTATTGTAGTATGCTGCAGAAGAATCAGGAAAAAAAAGGTACAGAAACAGACTATGTGTGTGTGTATGTGTGTGTGTCATTTGGCACTTTGCTGTGCTGACTGCCACATGGAAGTGTGAAGCTAATCCAAGCCAGTTTCACTGCAGTCCAGCAGAGCCGATCAGAGGCAAAGCAGGATGAGACGGCTTTGAATCAAGCCTTCAACCCCTGAGTTAGTGTGCGCCTGTACAACACATATACTGTGTGTGTGTGTGTGTGTGTGTGTGTGTGTGTGTGTGTGTGTGTGTGTGTGTGTGTGTGTGTGTGTGTGTGTGTGTGTGTGTGTGTGTGTGTGTGTGTGTTTTTTAATAAGAGGAAGAGAGAAAGAATGAAGGTTCTCAAAGTTCTCAACCTGGGGGTTGGCACCCCCAAAGGCAGAGTAGTTGTTAGTTTTGTTAGGCAGGGAAGCATTCTTGAAAGAGAAAGGTTTTTAAAGGTAGAAAGGGATGTTGCAGTTCTTGTAGCCGTTGGTAGGTCATTCCACCATTTGGGGCCAACCACAGAGAAGAGTTTAGAGTGACCTCGCTTTGCGAGAGGCGATGGTACCACTAGACGGTTTGTATGAGCGGAGCGTAACGCCCTGGTCGGGACGTGAGCCTTTAGTAAGACGTTGAGATAGGCAGGGGCAGATCCTGAAATGGTTTTGTAGGCTAGCGTCAGAGCTTTGTGTTTAATTCTGGCTGTTATAGGCAGCCAGTGCAGGTCGCTAAAGAGTGGGGTGACGTGTGACCTTTTGGGTTGGTTGAAAACCAGTCGCGCTGCAGCATTCTGGACCATTTGCAATGGTTTGATTGCACAAGCAGGTAGGCCGGACAGGAGCGAGTTGCAATAATCAAGGCGGGAGGTGACTGTAGCCTGTATCAGGAGCTGAGCAGAATATTGTGTAAGGTATGGTCTGATTTTTCTAGTATTGTACAATGCATAGCGACATGACCTCGCTACAGAGGAAATGTACTCAGAGAAAGAAAGACGATCATCTAGTACAACGCCCAGGTTTTTAGCAGCATGGTTAGGGGTAATAGTGACAGTGCCAGTTTTCAAGTTGATGTCATGGCGGATTGACTCATGGGCAGGGATGACCAGGAGTTCGCTTCTTGACAGATTAAGCTGTAGATGGTGGTCTTTCATCGAGGTTGACAAATCACATTGACACATACAGTATTATTGGTCTATGTTTGTCATTGTCAATCAATCATGGGCTGACAGGATCAGAGAGATCCGACAGTGCTGTCAATCACAACACAAACTAGTGTGGGCGGGACCTTATGGCATGGGCCGGAGTTGCAGGACAGGCTGCTGCTCAGCAGAAAATGGACAAGTGTAAGAAATACTTGGGTGGCGCTGGAAAACTGCGACTTAAAAAGCTGAAGTCTCTGCAGGTGAAAGCTGCTACAGTAGTAGAAAGCCAGCTGAATGGCAGCCGGCTTTCAGCTGACTTCCAGCCAGCTGCCTGCCAAGTTCTGTGGCCGGAGTGACCCCCCTCCTTCTCCTGGGCGTGTCTATTTTTTACTGTAACTCCACCCATTCATGTGATTACAGGGTATGACTAGGAGATGGCGCTTCTCTCACAGAGTTCTTTAAAGTTGTTCTACCTGGAGATGACGTAGCTTACACACCTCATTAGCATTTTCATTGCTCAACCTTTCGTTTGCGCTTACAGTAATGGGCTTTTTGGTCTCCCAGTGTCACAGATCACAGAGCGGAAAATGCAGCTGGTTTGACTACTGCATACTTTAAAGTAGCCTTATGATTTTAGCGTGTTCATGAATTGAAATTAAATTTAAAGTGTTTATATCCAACATGTCACCATTTACCAAATCAAAAACATCTAGGCTGTTCTGTCTTTACTAGTGGTGGGCCATTATCGGCGTTAACGTGCTGCGTTAACGTGAGACTCTATTCTCAAAGCTGTTCCAGCCTTTGAGGTCGCTTTTTGACTTTTTTCTCTTTTGTTCGTTTTTGTTTTCTTCATTGGAACTCTGTGGAGTCCTGATCTCTCTAGCAATGTTGTTTTTAGAGAGTTTTTCTCGTGGTTTTTCATGGTGTTGTTTTTTAAATGCCGCTTCTACCTGGACAGCTGCCTCATTAGATACTGAACCCCAAGTTGCTCCCGAAGGCTGTGCCATCGGTGTATGAATGTGTATGAATGCTTAGATCCCTAAACTGATGAGCAGTTGGCACCTTGCACGGTAGCCAGTGCCATCAGTGTATAAATGTGTGTGAATGGGGTGAATGAGATATGTAGTGTAGAGCGCTTTGAGTGGTCGGAAGACTAGAAAGGCGCTATATAAGTACAGTCCATTTACCATTTACTCATTAGGGCGATTAATCTATGGCCACCACTAGTCTTTACATAATTACTGAAGCGTGTCTTCTCTTGCACTCTCTCTCGCTTATTATTATTCTGCATTATTCTGCACATTATTCTGCAGGACAGAGCTGCTGTAGGCCCAGAGGAGCTGTAGGATGATACAGCAGGCACAGAACCGGATTCTGCTCTGATCCAGTGCAGTTTACTTTTGGGTTGAAAATTATATTCATACACATACACTATGCTACTTTTCAATATTTTGTTGAGAATCCTTTGCAGGCAATGACTGCCTGAAGTCTGGAACCCATGGACATCACCAAACGCTGGGGTTCCTCCTTTGTGATACTTTGCTAGGCCTTTACTGTAGCTGTCTTCACTTGTTGCTTGTTTGTGGGTCTTTCTGCCTTTTTTTGTCCTGAGCAAGTGAAATGCATGCTCGATTGGGTTTAGATCTATTGATTGATCTACTGATACACCACCTCCTGAAGAGTGTTCTTCACTTGAGTGATGGTCTGTTTCACCTTCCATTGAGAGCTCCTTTGACTGCATGTTGTGTGTTCACAGCAACAGCTTCCAAATGCAAACGCCATACCTGGAATCAACTCCAGACCTTTTAACTGCTTAATTGATGACAGAATAACGATGGAAGAGCCCATGCAGCCTTGTTTTTTTTTTCCAGCCTTCTGAGTTAATTGTCCAATTACTTTTGGTCCCTTGAGAAAGAGACAGCTACGTATTAAACAGCTGTAATTTACAGCTGAGAGTCTGCACTTTAAGCCTATATTGATTATATAATTGCATCCTGAATATGTTTTCGTAAACAGCTAAAATAACAAAACTTGTGTGTCACTGTCCAAACATTTTTGGGCCTAACTGTACAATGATCCACACTTATAATAAAGAGTCTAAATGTCTGTACTCTTGCTAATGGCTGCCATGTGATAAGGATTAAAAGGTTAAGTACCTCACTAACACACACACACACACACATGTATGTGGATGTTAAAGGACATATCCTGATCAAAGATAACCCCAAGATTATTTATGATGGAACTGGAGGCCAGGGTAACCCCATCTAAAGTAATTAAATCTTCAGATCCACTACAGAACTTTTTTAACATCAGTATGTTTCAGGTCAATACATTTTTTATGTCCTTAAGGCATGCTTGAAGTTTAGTTAATTGATTGGTTTCATCAGGCTTGATTGATGAATATAATTGAGTGATCCCTAATGTTGAATGTTCCCTAAAGGAAGCGTATATAAACTGAATAGAAGTGGTCCAAGCAACTCATCGTTCACATGAACAAACTTTGAAATGATCTGAAAAATAAGACTTAAACCAGCTTAGTGCGGTTCCTTGAATGCACTAACTCACTGTTGACTGTTCACTGTAGTGATGTGTTGTATATGATCAGGGCATATTATTCTTTAATTAAACTCCCTATAGTGAATGAGTGCTTATTTTATTGACTTTGTGGCATAGAGCACTGAGGAGCATTCACAGTGTCTCATTAATAACAAGGAGACTGGAGGAGATTGTACATACGTCCACAATAGTGGTGTTTTCAAACCTTAAAGCCAGTGTTTGTTGAAGATCTGGTTAATACAGTCCCCCAGCTTGAATATATATGCAAACTGTCATTATTTACAGTAGATTTGACTGTTGTCCAGACTGTTGTTGAGAGGTTTGCAGGTGGAAATTGGCTCAGGCACTTTGGAGGTCCTGTCAATAGCAACATTTGGAGAAAAGATTTTTCATAATACATTATAAGGCATAATGCATAGGATAAGATAGTTACAGATGTAGCAACTTAAAAGTTCCCGTGTTTGGGTGCCTGCACAACCCACCACACTACCGGCCATAGGCTAAATATGTCAAGTATGTTTGGTTTTAATAAAGTTTGCAGTATAAGCTTACGAAACCATCAAAAATATATTTAGGCATTCCATGAAAGACTTTATTCGCAAGGAGGCTAGGCCAGGCACAAAACAGGAGCTCGTCGAGGACATACAGACGTTTTGGCAAACGAGAGTCACCGTGGACTTTTGCAAGACTTATCTCTGAACTTTCAAAAGCTGTGCGGTGTATTATTATAATGGAGGGGGGATAGTGGAAAATAAACAGTGGTGTCCATGTAGAATAAAAACATAACATATATACTGCAAAATTTATTAAAATCAAACATACTTGACTTATTTCATACATATTCTTTCTATTTCTGCTTTACGCCATTTAGCCTATGGAATGGACAAAAATGAAAAGGAGTCATTCATGTTCATGAGCACACTAAAATCACAAGGCTACTGTATAGTATACAGCAGCTGCATTTTCCGCTCTGTGATATTTGTGACACTGGGAGACTAAAAAGCCCATCAAGTGCAAACAATGAGAATGCTAATGAGGGGTTTGTATGGTTTACCTGGCCTAAAGTGTGCACTACAGTAAATACCTGCATAACAAAGGGCTTCCAAAACGCTCGTCTCTGCAGCTCTATGTCGTGCACAACAACAATGAGCCCTCCCCTCCAAATAAACTGTTAATTAAAAAAAACTCTCGCTTGTATCTGCAGGTCTGACACAGAGGCCTGGCAGCCCCGTGACCGCCGAACCGTTTTTTGTAACTTTTTAAAGGGTTAGTTTGTTGTTTACATGCAGATAAGCGAGAGAGAGGCGCGATGAAGTTATGCTGACACAGCTATTTGCTGACACAGTCATTATCTTCTCTACTGTATGTTCATAATGAGGAAATGTTTATCTAGTTAGCATTATGTTTCCCTCAGAACATATTTGTTAAAATTAGAACCTTGAAATTTGTCAGATTAGTTGTATACCAATATAATTTATAGGAGAGTTGACAGAAGATATAATAAAATAAAATGTGATTGTGTCAATCTGCTGTAACTGTGGAAATAAATGTTTATTTAAATATTTGTCCTGTAACAGATTTGAGTCTCTAAAGAAAGAGCCATCGTTAACCACCTTTACAGTCAGTGTCAGTGTCAGTGTCAGCAAGACGAACATGGTAATCAACATAGTGAGGAAAATGCCTACGACCACTGGTGGGCATCCAGGGACTGAATATTGAGAAGGTGGGAGCATACAAACCTGGGTGCTGACCTCAACAATAAATTGGACTGGACAGAGTCATTCCGACTTACTGAGGAGACTGAGGTCCTTTGGAGTGTGCAGGACTTTAAAGGTTAAAAAGGTTATATAACCCTCACCCCACACTTGGTGTTGTTCCATCCCTCAGTCTGCTTAAGAATGCATGCTTAAGATGTTCTCATCAAATGGGAGAGGTCTAATTCACTGCAGCAGCTATTGGCCCATCCCTGTTGTAGACCAGGATGTGCCAGAAACAGGCCTCACAGCGGTTATTTTCCTTAATCTTCATTCTAAATCCTGCACTTTTATAGAAAAGTGTATTGATGTTTTGTTTTTTTGTCAGTTTTAAATTTGTCCAATCATTTTGTTTTTGTTGCATTGTAAAGTTCAGCTTTATATTACTGTCTTTAATATAAGCATATGAATAAATGAGGGCCTGGGGTTTCTACAGCTAAGATAAATAAAAGTCCCAGTCATTCTCTTTATGGAATTATGAATGCCCTTCAGTGTCATAAATCAATATCAGTTCTGATTAATTCTACTTTGCCATTCATTTGTTCACTGCTGCATTTCTTGCACATATGTATCATTTGTCTATACTTTCACATATCAACACCATCCAAACAAAGTAAATGCATACAAATAAGTAATAATACTTTAATAATTAATTTCTACTGGGTATGTAGCTGTCAGTTTCTGAAATCAAACTGAATTGATTCAGAGTCACAATCACTGCATCTCAGTCTTGCAGTCAAAGGGTAGCTAATTTTAAAACCCAGCATGTACTCTGCAGCCAAGCCGCAGGATTTATTTGTTGGAGGTTTAATGACAGCGAAAAGACTCCAGTATCTGCTGAACTCCAGGCAACCTGCCAGTTTGCATCTTCTCACTCAACTCTACTGTTAGATATTTTAGGCTAAAGGACTGACTTTCAGGCCAAGTCTGCATTGATGCAATACTTTGTTAATTGAAATACATGTACAAAATAAATAAATAAAATTCCCTTTAAATGTTGATTACTGACACCCCATACATGGCCGCTATATGGACAACCAGCATCACCTTCTGCTGCTGAAGGTCATCTGCTCCAGGCTTTCTGTGCACAACTGTTAGTCTCATCAGTAATTTGACTGTCCTCTGAGGAAGAATGATTATGCATTGGGTTTTCATACACATACACTTTTTTAGTGGCACTAGAACACCTGCCACTAACAATGATATAATGCATTTCGTCACAGAGATCACAGATCGATAATTACTGAAACTGGAACATAGATTCTGGTTAAAGTTGTCTGCTCATGGTTTCACATGGTCTACTCCTGTCTACAGACTTTAGCTGTCTCAGTGCTGCTCTGGGAGCAGACCTTGAATTAGTTTTTTCTTGTGTGTTTGAAAAATCTTGCATTTCTCGGTTTCCTTGTTCACATTTGTAGTAGTTGGACTAAAGGCAGACATATATATTTTTAGAGACAGAACTGTCCACACTTTATAGTGCTGCTATTTTCTGTTTGTCTCAGCTCCTGGTGACTGTGGGTGTGGCCGTGTTGTTGTTGATGTCAGCTAGTTCAGATAATGCTGACCAGATCCCAGAGGCAAAGCCCTTTAGCTTTCCCTGATGAGAGATATAGATTTTCATCAGAGGGACTGACTTTTATGTGTCAGCTTTTTGAGCCTCCTTTTTTTCATTTTTTCCCCCATTGGCCATGAGCAATGCCAAAGCCATTATATTGCGCTACTGTATATTAATATAAGCATGTACTTATAACATATAACACCTTACTGCTTTGAATGATGTTAATGTCTGTTTTAAACCACTGGGCGTTGCAGCTGAAAGAAAACCTGTCATAGCCTACACACCAATGATGCGTCTAAACACCTTCATTTAATGGAATGCACAAATGTAATTGAGTGTGCGTGCAAGGCGCACACTATATGTTATCCACCGCGCTTATTGGTGTGGGTGCTTTATCAAAGCCATCAACCTGTCTCTTAGACCCCATCCCAACCAGGCTACTCAAGAATGTTTTTGCCCTTCTTTATTGAATATGATTAATCTGTCTTTATTATCAGGATATGTACCACAGTCCTTTAAGGTAGCTGTAATTAAACCTCTTCTTAAAAAGCCTCTTCATATGCAGCGTCACAGAACAACTATTTCTACAGTGTTTGTGATAGATTATTTACACTAAATCTTTGTGTCCTCCAACCTTCAATGGAACCTAAGAGCAGCCAGTCTCACAGCAAATTATGATGGGAACACATTGATTATAGAGTGGATATGCAGCAGGAGCTATTTCTGGGGCTGCACTGGCATCACGCTATCCACATAGAATAACAGAAGATGATTACTATCATTATTTTGAAAAATGGGAGTTGAACTTACATATGACTCAATTTATAATAACTTTTATATTAACTTTCTTATTTTGTTTTTATGATAAGTCTGTCTGTGCGTGTGTATATGCATGTGTACATACATGTGTGTGTGAGTATTCACACCTCTTACACACATGTACATCTGTTTCTAGCTAAAAGGTTCCGATAAACCCGCTGCACACTCTCTGTTCAGCACTAAACAGAGAGTTTTCTCAGAATTACTGAAACCAAGCCATTTCTAAAAAACAAATGGATGCCAGTGCACTCAAAAAACTGATCCAAGCCCTTCTTTGGTGTGACACATTAAATTTTCTCTGTGGTTGTCCCCAAATGGTGGAATGACCTACCAACGGCTGCAAGAACTGCAACATCTCTTTATACCTTTTAAAAAACTTGTAACAACCTGTCTCTTTCGAGAATGTTTCCCTGTCTAAAACTAACAAAACTAACTACTCTGTGCTCCTTTACACCTTTTCAGCTTATGTCCTCCTCTGTAAGTCGCTTTGGATAAAAGCGTCTGCTAAATGCAATGTAATGTAATGTAAAGTAATATTGCTGCAACGAGACTGAGTGGACTGACTTGTTGTCACTCACTTTTAGCTATAGCATCTACACGTTACACAAGATGCTGTGAAGTCTGACATCATTCAATATATTCAGACTTCATTCAATATATTCAAGGTTTCATTCAATATATTTAAGGTTTTATGCAATATATTCAGACTCCATTCAATATATCCAAGGTTTTATTCAATATATTCAGGGTTTATGCAATATATATATATATATATATATATATATATATATATATATATATATATATCTATATATATATATATATATATATATATATATATATATATATATATATATATATATATATATGACTGACAGACAGCACAGAGGCACTAATCATGGCAGCACAAGAACAGGCCATAAGCACAAGAACCATAGAGGCCAGGATCTACCAGAATAGATCAGACCCAAGATGCAGACTGTGTAAAGAAGCCCCTGAGACAGTCCAGCACATAGTAGCAGGGTGTAAGATGCTAGCTGGATCAGCGTACATGGAGAGGCACAACCAAGTGGCTGGGATAGTTTACAGGAACATCTGCAACCAGTATGGAATAGAAGTACCTAAATCCCGATGGGCCATACCACAGAAGGTGGCTGAGAACAACATGGCCAAGGTGCTGTGGGACTTCAGCTTCCAGACTGACAAACAGGTCCTGGCTAACCAACCGGACATAGTGGTGGACAAAGAGCAAAAGAAGGTAGTGGTGATAGATGTGGCAATCCCAGCTGATGCCAACATCAGGAAGAAGGAACATGAGAAACTTGAGAAGTACCAAGGGTTGAAAGAGCAGCTGGAACGGATGTGGAAGGTCAAGGGTTGCGTGGTCCCCGTGGTAATGGGGGCACTTGGGGCTGTAACCCCCAAACTGGGAAAGTGACTCCAGCAAATCCCGGGAACAACATCTAAAGCCTCAGTCCAGAAGAGTGCAGTCCTAGGAACATCGAAGATACTGCGCAGAACCCTCAAACTCCCAGGCCTCTGGTAGAGTACCCAAGCTTGAGGATGACACGGATACTACGCCGCTGGGGTGAGAAGGAGATTTTCTTTTTATATATATATTTAGAAAAAGGGGCACCCAGGAAGTACAACTCACTCTCCATACCAGAGGCACTCGAAACTGCCAAACAGAGACTAACAGCTCTGGCCACCTAAGAAACCACCTGAAGAGATACACCAAGGAGGGAGGGGCCAGGAGAATAAACAAGTTGTTCTCCACTGAACCAGGCAAGATGTACTCTCAGTGGCAGGGAAACAACAACCGGTCAGATCTGCCAAAAGCTGAGGTGAAAAAATACTGGAAAGACATATGGGAAAGAGAGGCATCACACAACACCAATGCCCAATGGTTAGTGGACCTAGGGGATGACCACAGCAACCTCCCAGAACAAGAACCAGTAACCATCTCAATGGTAGACATCCAAGAAAGAGTGTCAAAGATGAAGAGCTGGACAGCACCAGGCCCCGACATGATCTACGATATTTACTACTTAGGGTTTAGCACAGTGTGATGGACAGTAGAGGGAATTTGGATACTCCACCCTCAGAGTGGAATATTTTACAGAACGTTTTAAAACTCAAAGATCTCATTATATTTATTTGAATGCTTTTAAATCCATATTGAGAGAGCCAGAGACAGAATCATGGGGGTGTCGTTGCTAACTGATATTGTTGAATTCATGGCTTGTATCACACTTTTATTACTTTTCTAGATTGCTATATGTTATGTTATGTAATGCTGTCTGTTTGTTTTGTATCTGTTTTTAATGACTAGCTCTTAGTTTTTGTAGAGGTCTTAGTCAACTACAGACCGATATCAAACCTTCCCTTTGTGTCTAAGATACTTGAGAAAGCTGTAGCTAATCAGCTGTGTGACTTTCTCCATAACAATAGTCTATGTGAGGATTTTCAGTCAGGATTTAGAGTGCATCATAGCACAGAGACCGCATTAGTCAAAGTTACAAATGACCTCCTAATGGCATCAGACAAAGGACTCATCTCTGTACTTGCATTTGACACCATTGACCATCATATTTTTTTTACAGAGACTGGAAGATCAAATTGGCATCAAAGGATCGATCTCATTTTGTTCACGTCAATGATGAACCCTTCAACAAAGTGTGTCATGGAGTCCCACAAGGTTCTAAACTCCAAGCATGCCTTAAGGATATAGAAAAAATTGGATGACGTATAATTTTCTGATGTTAAATTCAGACAAAACTGAAGTTCTTGTAATTGGACCCAAGGACCTCAGAAACTCTCTTTCTAGAGACTTAGTTACTTTAGATGGGATCACCCTGGCCTCCAGCTCCACTGTAAAGAATCTTGGAGTTGTTTTTGATCAGGATTTGTCCTTTAATGTCCACATAAAACAGATTTCGAGGACTGCATTCTTCCACTTACATAACATCGCTAAAATCAGACGCATTGTCTCTCAAGCGGATGCAGAAAAACTAGTCCACGCATTTGTTACTTCAAGGCTTGACTTTTGTAACTCTTTGTTATCAGACTGCTCAAATAAGTCTCTTAGGACTTTGCAGTTAATTTAGAATGCTGCTGCACGTGTTCTGACAGGAACCAAGATCAGAGATCACATCTCTCCCATTTTGGCTTCCTTGCATTGGCTACCTGTTAAATCTAGAATAGAATTTAAAATTCTCCTCCTTACTTACAAATCTCTTCATGGTCAGGCACCATCATATCTAAAAGAGCTCATAATACCTTACTACCCCTCTAGAACACTGCACTCTCAGGACGCTGGGTTCCTTGTGGTTCCTATAGTCTCCAAAAGTAGATTGGGAGTCAGAGCTTTCAGCTATCAGGCTCCTCTTCTGTGGAACAAACTATCTCTGTCTCTCTCCCTCTCTCCATCTGTGGACATGTCTCATTAATGCATGTTACTAACCAAACTTCCCCGGAGTTTCTGTGCTCTGTCGTCCAGCAGGTTCTCGTGGATCGTGGCTGCTGCTGTGATCCTGCACAACGTGCACTA
Source organism: Collichthys lucidus (assembly GCA_004119915.2). NCBI lineage: Eukaryota > Metazoa > Chordata > Actinopteri > Sciaenidae > Collichthys > Collichthys lucidus. Next base: position 20,385,217 of record CM014082.1, read on the forward strand.
CATATATTATTACTGTCATTATTACTACCATATCTGTTACTGTGGTTTATCATTCATTGTGATTCATTGTCATTTTGTCAGTCATTGTAATTGTACAATATGTTTGTGTTGATTTGTCCTGTACACGTGACATCCATTGCACGTCTGTCCGTCCTGGGAGAGGGATCCCTCCTCTGTGGCTCTTCCTGAAGTTTCTTCCACATTTTTTCCCTCCGGCAAGTTTTTCCTCACTCGAACCGAGGGTCTAAGGACAGAGGGTGTCACTCCCTGTACAGATTGTAAAGCCCTCTGAGGCAAATGTACTTTGTGACTTTGGGCTATACAAATAAAATTGATTTGATTTGTATATGTCTGTTTACAGTGCAATGTTGTAGAATATGTGAACAACAACAACGTTGTGGAGTTTCTCCAATTTTTTCTTTGCTTTTGATGCTAGTGGATTTGTCTGTTTCGGCTTTAATTCAATGAAATTTTATTTATGTAGCGCTAATTAATACTTGATGGTGAAGAAGAAGAAGAAATTCCACCATGAGCAAGCACTTGGTGGCGTACCACATCTTTCTCTGTAGTTTCTGATACTTTTTAGGCTTGGGTCTTTTGGTAGCATTTCACAATAAGTCTTGTCCTGTAATCCAGCTTTAGTTTGGATTAATGCATGGGTACCCTGACACTCAGTGCTGCTGATATTTCTGTGGACCCTTTGAATGACTACCATGCAAACTCAGATAATAACTAAATTGACTTTCTCCACACCACCCAAGAGGCCGTGATGAAGGTCTAGGAAAGAAAAAACACAAGTAAGGGAAAGAAATGGACAGAAAGAAAGTAACAGGAAAAATGGACAGGATGAAGGAGTAAGTGCTTTTACTTGCATAATAAATGAAGGAGTGGAAGAAGAGGCAGGAGCAAGAAAAGAGAGGGAAACAGGGGGGTGGAGGTAGACAGCAGTGAAGGGGACGGGGGGGGTGATTCTTTCTCGAGCTTTTGAGGTTTCAAATTTCTTTTTTTCTTTCGATTCTCTGCTCATGTGCTGATTGACTCGTCCTTTCTTTACCTCTCTTATTTTCTCCAGACCAGCGGGGATTTCTGCAAATCGGCTCATTCCAGCCAAGCCCCAGCATGTTGTAGGCAGCTGCTACCAACAGGAAGACTGTAGCGGAGAAAGCAGTAGAGCAGAGAAGAAAAAGAGAAGAGAGGGAGAAAGAAGAGAAAGTGAAGGAAAGGGTGGTGCAAGAAGGTAAGCTGAACTGCATGTGTTTTTTATTTGAAATGTTGAAGGGAGAAAAGGAGGGGGCAGAAAAGTGGAGGGATCTCCAGTTTCTGCTCTCTTTGTGTTATGTTTTTTTTTCTTTACGAGGGAGACAGTCGCTATGCTGATGCAGTCGTATGTATGAAAGCTGCAGCTGAAGCTAGACTTGCTGCTGATGTGACGGACTAAATAAAGCCATGTCTGTGGGATGTGACCACTGGGTAGAGAACTGTATGTGTGTATGTCCCACTCAAAAACCTCATGTTTCTTCATGTAAACATACACTCACAGTTATGCAGAGAGGACTCCATTGGCAAAATGTATGATCTTTTTTGATACTCAAAACAGTTCATATTTGATGTTTATGAGGTAACAGATGTTAGTAAAGCAGTTTAGTGAGGGAGCTCCAGTTTTCTTATTTTATTCTTAAAATACTGAAAGATGAGATGAGATTGGTGTGTAGAAATGAATACAAAAATATAAGTATGATGTAAGATCAGGAAGAAGTCTGTTCAGACAAACATTGAATGTGTATCTAACTGTTTTTGAATTTAGACTTGAATGTTTGGAAGAAATTAGAAAGCATGAAGCTGCTGCCTCATTATGTCTTCCTATATATATATATATATAGAATATATAGAGAGAATATGTAGTATAATATAGTATAAAAGTGCTTTGAGTGGTTGGAAGACTAGAAAGGAGATAGTAGAAATACCATTTTAAAAGCAGCAAATATATTCTGTTTAACAGTTTCACTAAAATCACTCAGTAAATAATAAAGTATATGAATACAATTCTAAAGTTGTGCTTTTGTACAGTAATCAGTGAGGCTCAGCCATAGATGACTGTAGCAGCCCTCACAATTACTCATAGACAGTATCAAACAGGAAGCACTCCACTCCTGCAGAGTCAGAAGGGAGAAAGTGTTTGATTGGATTGAATGGCGAAGTCCTGAAAATACATTACAAAACATTTTTAGTCAAGATACTGGAGTATAGGTGACAAAACTTTGTGGGGACAATACATTTTTTCTTAACACAGATTTTGTTTTTGTCTGATGTTAGTCCACATATTACAAGATACTATCAGTAAACTAAATCTTCCAGTCCTGTAATCCGATTTTTTTTTTTGGTGGTCTCAAGTTTAAAAAAATGGTTGTCAAATGGTAAATAAACACAACAAGAGGAAAAAAACTAGTGAAAAAATAAATGATATAACTGAATGTGGAGTGAATATCCAGAAAATATCGCAACAAAACAACATTCAGGACTCATAGAGAAGGTGAAATGTGTTAAATAAGTATTAAGTGTAAGGTTCAAGATTCAGCTCAACTCACACATGAGCTCTTTCACAATGTTAAGTAATTCAGTAGCTGAACTGATCACATGTATTCTGCTGAGATATGCTCTGTGTGTTTGTGTGTGTGTGTGTGTGTGTGTCATCTTGAGCTGAAGGCGTAGGAACAAAGAGCTGGTATTTCGAAAGAAACAAAAAATTAAAGAAAGAACGAAAGTGTCTGAATGCTGCCGGCAGCTGCCTGTGGGCAATGTAATCCATATGTGTGGTCAGTCCAAGCTGCCCCAGAGGAAAAAGAACAGGTCCTTCTCCCAAAGACCCTCTCCCCCTTGTTTGAATTCCTGTCATTCTGGCCACACGGACCCTGGCCGATAGTCAACTGTCTGCAGAAGGAGAGAGGGGGCAAAGCAGTGGGAAGGCTAGAGTGAAATCTGAAAGTGATGGATAGGGATGGGAATCGAGAATCGGTTCTTGTTGAGAACCGGTTCCGTGTGTTTCAATTCCATGGAATCCTTTGGAAGTTTATCTAACGATTCTCTTATCGATTCCAGAAAGCACAAATTACGGCACATAACTTCTGCAAGTTTGGCACGTGCAGTGCAATCAGTAGTAAACAATGTCGCCCACTCGGTTCAAATGCTCCTACATGCAGAACATGCAGAAACATTTGCGCACACAACATGCAATATTTTTAAAAGAATGTCGTGTTTTTGATACGCTTCGGACTGGAGATGAATCTCATAGCGGCAGCAGCCAGGCTATGACCACCTCTGCGGTTATTACAGAAGGTACGGAAGGTAAATAAGACACTGCCTATCATGTTAGCGCGATGTTCTTCTTTGTAAAACATGCTATAACAGTTAACATTAAACGAATGCCTTCTGCATTACATTTAGAAGATGGCCATGACGAGAGAGAGAGTCTGGCTGGCTCAGAGGCTGGCAGCTGTACTAGAACTCGTTCCAGTTCAGTTCTAGATGATGCTGATCAAACGGTTTGTTCTCCTTTTTTACCAAATGCGAATCGATAAGAGAATCGACAAAGAATCGAATCGTTAAGCAGAATCGATAATTTAATCGGAATCGTAAAAATTTTATCAGTTCCCATCAGTAGTGATGCCAAGGAGGCCAAGGTGATCCCATAGAGAGGAACCCACAATGATACAGGAGATAGATTTGTGTGACAGAGCTTTAAGTTAGAACAGAGAGAAGTTGAACGGATTAAAGAAGAGTTGGTATTTTCATGAATTGTTACAAATATTCTTTAGAGTATCTGATAATCAGGCACTAGCAGCTTGTTACAGCAGCTTCCATAAACATACCGTGTTTTTGTCCATTATGTTTTGTCCTTTCACATTCTTTCTATATTTAAATAGTTTAAACTTTTGAAGCCAAAATAGATATAGTGTGGATACAAACCTTTCAGCCAGAATAGCATGAGTGCAGTGTGATGTGTTTCACTAAGACATGGCTGCACAAGCATATTCCAGACTCTAACTCCACCATCCCTGGTTTTCAGACTATACAGGCAGAGAGCGCAGACTGAGCAGTAAGAAGAAAGGTAGAGAGATTGCAATGCTCATGACAGACATTGTTGAAGGGGAACTTCTGTAGCCCAGACACTGAACCACTAGCCGTGAGTCAGTGTCCATTTTATCTGCCAAGGGAGTTTACATGCTGTTGTCTTTGTTTACATCCTGCCATCAGCTGATGCCAACCCAGCATGTGACATCTTGATGACGAGTCACAGCCAGACTGCAAATGGACTGTTATCAGGACTAAGGACCCCCACAATGGACACCCAACATTAAACCATCAACACTTCCCCAAAGATCAAAAAGGCAAATGAGCCCTCTGTCACCTGCCCACTCTCTGGCTGTTTCCAGCAGTCAGGTGAAAAAAAGTGATCCAGAACAAATCAGCAGGTCCAGAGAGTATCAGCCAGAGTTCTGAAGGCCAGCTATGCAGGGTTCAAATTTTAAATTCAAATTTTGTTTGTATAACCCAAATTCATAAAAAAAACATTTTGCCTCTGCAGACTTTACAATCTGTACAGGGAGTGACACCCTCTGTCCTTAGATCCTCGGTGCGAGTGGGGAAAAATTTGCTCACAAAAAACCTTTAACAGGCTCTGTGACATTGTGGCTGTTACGCTGATTTGGTTAATTCTTCACATACATACACACAGACACACTTTTTTAGACTTAGTAAGGGGAGGGGTCAAGAAAACTGGACAGAGATATATTCTGGAGTGTCAGTGGCATGATTAAACTGTTTGAGGGTTTTTAAGCTGAGAACAGGAATGGAGTTCTGAAGACTGCTGTGTCTGTTCTGTCCACAAGGGGACAATGTGGCTCAAGCTTCCTATCAGCTCTACAATATAGAAAGTAGGTTGCTGTTGCAAACTGGGCCAGATGTCTGTTGCCTGTATTTAGTGCTTTGAATCATAACCTTTATTTCAGAATAACAATGATCTTTTCTATAAAATATTTTATTTTAATCATCATTTAGTTGCATAGATATTGTAGGAAATGGGGCAGCAGTAGCTCAGCATGTAGGGATTTTGCATGCAACCGGACGTTAGCTAGTTCAAGTCCAGCATGGAACAAAGTATGCAGGGTCGACTAGTTGCTGGAAAAGCACCAGTTCACCACATGGGCACTGCCAAGGTTCCCAACCCATAACCATACCCCTTAACTGCTCCCAGGAGGCTGGTACGTGGCTGCCCATCACTCTAGCATCTCTACACATTTGCACATCTATGACCCCTTTGTGTGTGTGTGTTTGTATTTCTATACAACATATGCACAAAATCAATAGCTTTTCTTTACTTGTTGAGTAAATTTTAAATTCCTCAAAACGCTTATCAGGAACATTGTCAACACTGTGTATCCCTAATAAGGAAGGTCCAGCTGTCAAAACTTGTGTTTAAGAACAGAGTTCAGTGTTCTGCGTGCTATCAGCGTTTACTACACACCAGCAACAACTAATTAAGTTAAAGTCAGTTCCTCATGCATAGCAGAGCATGACCTCAGTTTCTTCATTTTCTTCATTACAACAGAGAAGCAGAAGCTTGTTCCCACAAATGCTGATAATTTGAATCCCCCTCTTGCTCTCTGTCATATCAGTATGTTGATAAAAGACCACCAGATTTACAGCCAGGAGGCACATGATATGTGACAGTAAATCTGGGTGAAGATACACATAACAGATGAAGAATTCTTGTTTCTAGTGTGTGTGTCCGTGTGTGTGTTGTACATAATGCAGTCTTAATGAATTACATGACAGACAAATATACTGAAATAAAAACAAAATCACAATCTATGATGACAGATATTTGCCTTGAACATTTCTGTTTAACAAACTGGATGCAGAGGTGACAGGTCATCAAGAGTGGTACAATGCTTTCTTTTACTAAGGTCACCCATACACACATTCACACACCAATGTCACATCCATCAAAAGCAATTGGGGGTTCAGTATCTTGCTTAAGGACACTTTTCCTGTACGGGAAGAACTGGGAATCAAACCCTTTGATTACTAGACAAATTGCTCTATCAGTAGTGGCACTACTGTAGCAGTACTAGTACATATGGTAAATGGACTGTACTCAAAGCACTTCACACTACATATCACACAAATTCATGCATTCATGACACTGATGCAAGGTGACAATTGCCTATCAGTGTTAGGAGCTAACCATTCATACTCATTCATACACCGATGGTGCAGCCTTCGGTCATGCAGTATCTTGCCCAAGGGCACTACGACAGGTCAATGTGGGAATTTTCTTCAAATTTATAAAAACTGGCATTACATGGGTTTTAAATGGCTAAATGTAATGTTTTAAATCACAGTGAACCTTGCAAGGCTGATTCTGTCAGAGTCAACTGATTATGTCAAGATTTAATCAAGAATTAATTTAAAAATTATTTAAAAATAATGTGTTATTACAGGACAGTGAAGCTGTCCTCAGAGCCAGGAAACTGCCCTGGAAGGCTGGCTGGCATGCTAAGTAAGACAAGGTGGTCAAGGTCAACGTGTTGTGTGATTTACAGGCGCATGCTGGGTCATAAACAAGATAATGTTGATTTTATTTCTGGGCCTCATATTGCTTGTTACACCTGCTGGTGACTTCTGGTGATACAAAGCCCAACCATTGTATATTTAGAAATGATAATCAAATGGAATTTATTGTTGTTGGGTTTGGACAAAGGGCTTAACAAATTTATTAGACCACCTGTCATGAAAACGAGAAAACATAAATATTTTAGAAATCTTTCAAAAACTTGTTCAAAACTAAAAATCTTATTGTTATTTATTTGGCAAAAAACAAACTGGAATGACTAAATTGTCCTTTTTCACACACAGTCATCAAAAAACGTAATATTTTGTATGGCCTCCTTTGGCCTTGATAACAGCTTGCATTCTTGCTGGCATTGTTTTTATGTACTTTTCAACAGTCTCTTTTGTTATTGAGTTCCAAATAGTTTCCAGTTGTTCCCACAGACTTGCTTCACATGAAGCTTTTGTCCCAAATTTGTCCCAAAGGATTTAAATCAGGACTTTGACTTGGTCAGTCCATCAGTTCCAGTCCTCCAGATTTTTCTTGGTCAAATAGTCTCTGCACAGCTTATATATGCTTGGGGTCATTGTCTTGTTGGTATATGAACCCACGACCAATAAGATTCAGTCCAGAAGGGATTCTAAGATGTTGTGGTTGTGGTAGACATTCTTGTTAATGATACCATTGGTTTTTACTCATCTGCCCATACCAGCACCGTGTTTCACTGTGGGTGCAATGCATCTGGCATCAAAAGTTCTCCAGCTTGTCTGACTCCAAAGCATAGTTGACCACACTGTGAGAACACTTTATGTCTTTCTCTGTTTGTCTCAGAGACTATCCAGCATCATGATGCGGACTCAACTTTTTACCATTTTTAACAGGAATGATGAATTTCAAACTGAATTTACCTTTTTTTTTGTGAGCCGGCTCACTGGGCTTCTCTGAGAAGTCAGAAATTAATCAAACATAACATTCATGTGTGTGTGTGTGTGTGTGTGTGAGTGTGTGTGTGTGTGTGTGTGTGTGTGTAAATGGTAAATGAACTGTACTTTCTAGTCTTCCGACCACAAGCGCTTTTACACTACATATCTCATTCTCCTATTTACACACATTAATACAATGATGGCATTGGCCACCATGCAAGGTGCCAACTGCTCATCAGTTTGAGGAGCTAACCATTCATACACCGATGGCACAGCCTTCGGGAGCAAGTCATCTTGCCACATATCTGAGCCACAGCCACCAGTGTGCTAAATGAGGTTAGTTAGATTTCGGCTTCTGTTTAGTTGGTAGTCGATGTTCCTCACTGTGGCGTTTTCATCTTAACTTCATATCAGTTGTCAGCAGTACTTTAATGTGTCTCTCCTGATTAGATTAGATTAGATTAGATTAGATTAGATTAGATTCAACTTTATTGTCAAATGCAGTTAGCATCTAACCAGAAGTGCAAACAAGCAGTAGAATATGAAGTGAGTATATACACAGTGCTGTTATGTACAAGTAGTTCAAGAAAAGTGCAACAAGTATACCGAGTGCAACAGATGTAATGAACAGAATGTGCAAGTGTGCTGTACAGATTTTTACAGTATTTACAAATGGTACAGATTGTGCAAAATACAGACAGTAATGCAAATATAGGAGGGCGGAGTTAGCGTGGGGTGGAGTTCAATAGAGACACAGCTCTAGGGAAGAACCTGTTCCTCAGTCTGCTGGTCATAGACCGGAGGCTCCTGAGGCGCCTGCCGGAGGGCAAGAGGGCAAACAGTTTATGGGCAGGGTGGGAGGGGTCTTTCTGGGTGTTATGAGCTCTACGCAGACAGCACTTCCTCTGGATGTCCTCAATGGTTGGGAGACGAGTTCCTATGATGCGTTGGGCAGTTTTCACTACCCGCTACAGTGCTCTGCGACTGTGCTGTTCCCATACCACACTGTAACACAGTTGGTCAGGATGCACTCGATTGCACAGCGGTAGAAGTTCACCATGACAGCTGAGGACAGGTGGTGTTTCCTCAGTGCTCTCAAGAAAAAGAGACGCTGGTGAGCTTTCTTGACCAGGCTGGAGGTGTTGGTGGTCCAGGACAGGTCCTCCGAGATGTGGGTCCCCAGGAACTTGTAGCTGGAGACACGCTCAACGGCCCTCCCGTCGATGTGAATGGGGTCGTGCATGCCTCCCCTCTTCCTCCTGAAGTCCACGATAAGCTCCTTGGTCATTGTGGCGTTAAGGAGCAGGTTATTGTCCACATGGCCAGGTGCTGTACTTCCTTCCTGTAGGCTGCCTCATCGTTGTTGGGGATGAGGCCAATCACCGTCGTGTCATAAGCGAACTTAATGATGGAGTTGGATCCATACACCGGCCTGCAGTCATGAGTGAAGAGGGAGTAGAGGAATGGGCTGAGCACACAACCCTGTGGTACACCTGTGTTGAGTGTGATGGTGGTGGAGCAGGAGTGGGCTCCCCTAACATGCTGTGGTCTGTTGGTCAGAAAGTCCATAATCCAGTGGCAGAGGGAGGTGTTGATGCCCAGTTCTCCAAGTTTAGTGATCAGCTTGGAGGGGATGACGGTGTTAAATGCTGAGCTGAAGTCAACAAACAGCATACGCGCATATGTGTTGATGTTGTCCAGGTGTGTGAGCACAGAGTGCAGCGCTGAGGAAACAGCATCGTCTATGCTCCTATTGCTGCGGTAGGCAAACTGGTGAGGGTCCAGTGTGGGTGGAAGGTTGGTTTTCAGGTGTGCCAGGACCACTCGAAGCACTTCATAGCAATCGGTGTGAGTGCTACGGGTCGATAGTCATTCAGGCACTTCGGGCTGAAGTTCTTCGGCACTGGTACGATGGAGGTGGATTTGAAGCATGCCGGCACAGCTGCTTGAGCAAGGAACAGGTTGGTAAAAACTCCTGCGAGCTGCTCAGCGCATGCTCTGAGCACGCGGCCAGGGATGCCGTCTGGGCCAGCAGCCTTGCGCGCGTTGATCCGGCTCAGTGCAGTGAGGACGTCTGATGGGGTGAGTGATAGAGGTGGGTGGTTTGCAGATGGTGTGATAATGGTAGCAGTCTCTTTGTTGTTCCTGTCGAAACGAGCATAGAAGTCTTTCAGCTCGTTCAGGAAGGAGACGTCTGTGGATGGCGGGGTGAAGCTGCTTGATTTGAAGTCGCTGATGACCCGAATGCCCTGCCACATGCGCCGGGGGTCGGAGTTGTTGAAGTGTTCCTCAACCCCCTGCTTGTAGCGGTGCTTGGCTTTCTTCAAGTCAGCCTTGGATAAACTATAGGCCTGTTCGTCACCAGATCTGAAGGCGGTGTTGCGAGCCCTATGCAGGAGCCGCACCTCCCTGTTCATCCACGGCTTTTGATTTGGGTACGTGGTGATCCGTTTCTGTGTCGTGACACTGTCAATGGTGGTGTTGATATAGTCCAGTACAGAGGAGGTGAAGATATCAATGTCCGTATGAGAGCCGCAGGTAGCCTGAGAAGCAAACACACTTCAGTCAGTGTGTTGGAATCTGTCCTGGAGTGCAGCGTCGACTCCTGCAGGCCACACCTTGATGGTCTTTGTTGTTGGCTTCTCACATTGGATCAGTGGTGAGTACATGGGGATAAGGAACAGAGAAACATAATCTGACTGTCTCCGGCTATGTTTGTGTAAACATGATCCAGAGTTTTGTTTCCTCTCGTGTTGCAGTGAACGTGTTGATGGAATTTAGGGAGCACTGTCTTTAAGTTTGAGTGATTAAAGTCACCTGCAACTATAAATGCAGCCTCCGGGTGAGCAGTCTGTTGATCGCTAATGGCTGAGTACAGGTCTTTCATGGCCAGCTTTGCATTAGCATCCGATGGAATATAGGCTGCAGTAACAATGGTGGATGTGAACTCCCGGGCCGGATAGAACGGTCTGCATCTAACCACGATGAATTCAAGGTTAGCTGAAGAGTGCTTTCCGATGATAACAGAGTCCGTACACCAAGCCTTGGTAATAAAGATGCACAGACCTCTGCCTCTGGTCTTACCGCAATCATCAGCTGATCTGTCCACATGGAGTGTGTATCGCCCGGCTAGCTGGATAGCATCGTCGGGTACGCCGCTGTTCAGCCATGTTTCGATGAAAATAAAGATGTTACAGTCCAAAAGTATCTTACTGTTGGTGATACGAAGTCTTATATCATCCATCCGGTGTGGTGTTGACTTCAGCCTAGCTCTTCTTCCTTCATGCTTCCCCCGTCTATGTTTACGATCTCGACCCCGCCTAGGTCGACTTCCTCTCCTCTGGTTTGAACAGCAGCAAGTTGTCAGCATTTATCCCTCAAAGCAATCTCAAATGTAGACATATTTACCGCCTTTACTTTTAATATCCACTGAGATCTATCAATTTAGGGACAGACAGTTGACAAATCAACTGCCATTAAAACACATCTTCCAATCAATGATTGCATAACGGAGTGTGCACCAGTCTTTGCCACACGTGTCGCCGCCATGTTCGATTGATTGATGATTGGAGCAGAGAGAGAGAGAGAGAGAGAGAGAGAGAGAGAGAGAGAGAGAGAGAGAGAGAGAGAGAGAGAGAGAGAGAGAGAGAGAGAGAGAATTCTCAGCCAAAAGGCAGCAATTGTGTGTGTGTCTGAGAGCGAGAGAATAGGGAGGGCGAGACAGGTGAGGAAACGAGCAGATAAAGGCATGCAGTCTGAAGGAGAGACAAGAGGACGGCAATGTGCATCGTTCTCCTCTCATCCATCTGTCCACCTTTCTCTGTTCACCTCTTCATCCCTTTTCTGTCTACCCGTATGTCCGCCCTGTCTCCTGCGGCGTCGGTACATGACTGATCCAGGGGATAATGTTGAAGTTCCGTGTGGACAGGAGAGTGAGGTAGGTGGAGAGAAAAAGGAGGAAGTGACATGCAGGGCTAGAGTTAGAACAAGACAAGATGGAAGAGGAGAGGATGAGGAATAGATTATCAAAAGAAGCTTGGAGGTCAGAGATGACTGCAATGCAGTGCGAGCAAGAAGCACGGGGTAGCCATAAGCCCTGTACTGTGTATGTATGGCTAGTGTATGCACTGTGCTACAGTGTGTTGGTTAGTTAGTGTGTGCGTGTCTCTGTGAACCATGAGGCACGGTGTGGTGCTGTGCGTCTTGGCTGGTGTTGTACAGTGGTGCAGTGCTAAATGAGGTTAGTTAGATTTCAGCTTCTGCGTTGTTGGTAGTAAATGTTTCTCACTGTGGTGTTTTTTATCTTAACTTCACATCAGTTTTCAGCAGTACTATAACACATCTTAGTAACTGTAACTGTAAATGCCCTGGTAGTAACTATAAAACACACCTTAGTTGAATTAAGATAAATTGAGAAAACAATCAGCAACATAAGCTGGCATGACTATCTCTCACTAAACAGTTAAAAATACTATTTAGTGCACTCAATTAGTCAATCATGACCCAGATTCACATACAATATTCTAACATTCAGAAATATAAAATATCAAATATAAGATATCAATATTAGACAAACCAACTCCAGAAAAATTTTTTTCAATGTCTTTAATTCCTTTTTTTAAACATTTGGGACATCTACACATGCAAGAACTCTGATTTCTTTAAATATAGGTAAAGAATGGAAAAGAAAAATATGCAAAATATGTGGAAAAAGTAGGTGTATATGTTATGTACAGTATATGCATGTCTATTTCTCTATATAAATGTGGTGCATAAATCATACATGTACATATGTATTTACATATGTATAAATATGTACATCCATACACATATGTACATCCATCAACTGTTCTTGTGTCTCTGTGTTTTGGAGTACAGTGATGTGTAGCGTCTTTTTGCTGGTGTAGTCTGTGTTGGATACACATTTTCCTGGTTTTGGGAGATAGAGGGGTAGTAAGGTACTATGAGCTCTTTTAGATATGATGGTGCCTGACCATGAAGAGCTTTGTAAGTAAGGAGGAGAATTTTAAATTCTATTCTAGATTTAACAGGAAGCCAATGCAAGGAAGCCAAAATGGGAGAGATGTGATCTCTGTTCCTATCAGAACACGTGTAGCAGCATTCTGAATTAACTGCAAAGTCCTGAGAGACTTATTAGAGCAGCCTGATAACAAAGAGTTACAATAGTCCAGCCTTGAAGTAACAAATGCGTGGACTAGTTTTTCTGCATCCGCTTGAGACATGATCCATCTGATTTTGGCGATGTTACATAAGTGGAAAAATGCAGTCCTCGAAATTTGTTTTATGTAGACATTAAAGGACAAATCCTGATCAAAAACAACTCCAAGATTCTTTACAGTGGAGCTGGAGGCCAGGTGGTGGGTGATCCAATCTAAAGTAACTAAGTCTCTAGAAAGAGAGTTTCTGAGGCGTTTGGGTCCAATTACAAGAACTTCAGTTTTGTCTGAATTTAACATCAGAAAATTGTAGGTCGTCCAACTTTTATATCCTTAAGGCATGCTTGGAGTTTAGTTAATTTATTGTTTTCATCAGGCTTGATCGAAAAATATAATTGGGTGTCGTCAGCATAACAATGAAAATTGATAGAATGATTCCTAATAATGTTCCTTAAAGGAAGCATATATAAACTGAATAGAAGTGGTCCAAGTACAGAACCTTGTGGGACTCCATGACAAACTTTGGTATGCATGGAGGATTCATCATTGACGTGAACAAACTGAGATTGATCTAAGAAATACAATTTAAACCAGCTTAGGGCGGTTCCTTTGATGCCGATTTGATGTTCCAGTCTCTGTAAAAGAATTTGATGGTCAATGGTGTCAAATGCAGCACTAAGATCTAACAGGACAAGTACAGAGATGAGTCCTTTGTCTGATGCCATTAGGAGGTCATTTGTAACTTTGACTAATGCGGTCTCTGTCACACAGCTGATTAGCTACAGCTTTCTCAAGTATCTTAGACAGAAAGGGAAGGTTTGATATCGGTCTGTAGTTGACTAAGACCTCTGGGTCTAAAGTGGGCTTTTTAAGAAGAGGTTTAATTACAGCTACCTTAAAGGACTGTGGTACATATCCTGATAATAAAGACAGATTAATCATATCCAATAAAGAATGACTAACTACAGGTAAAACATCCTTGAGCAGCCTGGTTGGGATGGGGTCTAAGAGACAGGTGGACTGCTTAAATGCAGAAATTATTAAGTTATTTGATGAAGGTGATGGGAGTAAAACAGTCTAAATACATATCAGGTTGCAAACGTGAGCAATTTAAGGAACGCGAGGATTTACTTGCAAACTGAATGATAATTGGCTCATAAGCCGATTTCGGTTACCAAGGCCACGGGGACGGGGAGTAGCACGGGGTTGTGCTGACTACGCTGGGGTTCCTGGCAACAGAGGCATTCCAGCGGGAGCTGTTTATCTAAGTAGGAAACATTTTCATTCCATCAACGTTCAAATCATATGTGATGCACGAATGCAGCTAACGAACATCGTGGCAAGGTGGCCTGGTTCAACGCACGACTTATTCATTATGACTGGCACGGTGCACGATGGGTGGCTTCTATTTGTTTGACTAGAATCTTTAGCTCAGACTCTGTAAAATTCATTTTCTTTCCTTTGTTCGTCGCGTTATCTGATCGGACAAAGAGGTGAATCTCAGGTCCAGGGCCTATTAAAATAGATTTGCATATGTAAATGGGGCGTGGACAGGGAGGAGTTGCACGTGCGCTCAATTCCACGTTGATTGGGATGTACAAGAGAAACATGCTGGGATTCATGCGCACGCACACTTTGACACATCTGAATATTTTTGTGCGTAAGACAGTTTCCGGGTTCTGGCGTGCGCCAAGTTTTAGTAGGAAATCCACACAAGTATTCGTACATGAGGCCCCTGGAGTTCAAAATTTGGTATAGACACCTTTTTATCAGGGTTCTCTTGGACCTGGTCCAAATTGACCCGGGCCATACTGTGAAGGCATTGAATATAAACAGTTTGTAATGGTTAATAATGATGTAACGATGAAACATGCCCACCTCTTTCCTACTGTACCAGAATATGTCAAACTTAGAGAGATGTAATAAAGTGACAATGAAGATATTTGGTTTGACCTCCTGCAATGTCATCTGTAATCTTGTTAATGCTTGTATGTGTGTTTCCAGTCAACATGACCACAGTGGACCAGCTGGACAAGCAGTGAGCCAGATCCAGCTGAAAGAGACTACGCCAATACGCTATCTGAAGTAAGTAAACTCCAAAAAGAATGTACTATTTTATTTACTAATGTTACCATTTTATTTATTCACCTGCACACTGCAAAACATTTTAGAAATTCTATATATATTCCAGAAGCAGGAAATAACTCAAAGATATTTGCTAGCATAAGAATCTGGCCATTGTAAAACACTGTCTGTTAGCACAACAAGAAAGAAAATTTGTTATTCACTAATGCTAATATGTTTTTAACTATCAGCCATAAGCAGTAAGGTGCAGTGCACACCATACACTGACCTGCTGTTTGCTGTTGATGGTACTGCATACTGCATGTCCATATAGTGTTAGTATCTCTCTTCTGTTCTCGAGTGGCATCCACTTCTGATATAACATTAATTACCCAATAAACCTAGGACACTAACATTTTGCAAGCTGGGGAGTATCATCAACTTAACACAAGTTTTGCAGTGCTCTCTTTTCTATAAGTGGGTCTGCTAGTGTTTACAGGCCAAGACTACACTACACTACACACTGTCTTAACTCTACCATTCACCATATGTTTTATCTACCAGGTGTTTTTTTCACATGGGTGAAATCACAAACTCCACTTCTTCACTTTGCACCTGAGAGCCACAAATCTTTATTTACATGACCATGTGCTCATGCCTTTGTTCTTCTGTCCAGGCACTGTGATTTGGATATGAATGGGAAGGTAAATACTGCAGCTGAGAGAATCTGTCACTCCAAAAGTGCTGGTATGGTGTCAGACCTGTCTCCAGAAGCCCAGGCTTACAGCCGGGTGAGCACACAGATACACACACACACACAAAATTTATCATTTGTGCTACTAAGGTACTACTTATGGTCAATAAAAATAAAAAAAATAAGAGAAGAGAAGAACCCAGTGTCTGCCTCCTGAACCCAAAATGGAAGTTTGTTTGTTGAAGAGGAGCTTGATAACTAAAAAGCTAAAGCTTAAAGACTATAGGAATCACAAAGAACCCTGCATTCTGACACCGGATCCAGTAGACCACGAGGGAGCCAGTGGGGTTTGATACGTTCACTAGAATAGCCGTGTATTACTCGCGATGATGCACGCGCAACACACCACGGACGGGTCCGGTGGGGTTTCGGTGTGAGAGCGCAGTGTTCTAGAGGGGTAGTAAGGTATTACATGCTCTTTTAGATATGATGGTACCTGACCATGAAGAGCTTTGTAGGTAAGCAGTAGGATTTAAAATGTTGTTCTTGATTTGAGCCAATGCAAAGAAGCCAAAATGGGAGAAATATGATCTCTGATGTCATTACAGCAGCATTCTGAATCAGCTCCAAAGTCCTAAGAGACTTACAGTATTGGAGCAGCCTGATCACAAATAGTTACAATAGTCCAGTCGAGAAGAACAAATGTGTGGACTAGTTTTTCTGCATCCGCTTGGAAAAAAAAGCAGTCCTTGAAATTTGTTTTATGTGGATGTTAAAGGAAATATCCTGATCAAAGATAACTCCAAGATTCTTTACAGTGGATCTGGAGGCCAGGGTGATCCCGTCTAAAGTAACTAAGTCTCTAGAAAGAGAGTTTCTGAGGTGTTTGGGTCCAATTACAAGAACTTCAATTTTGTCTGAATTTAACATCAGAAAATTGTAGGTCATCCAACTTTTATTCTATTATTTTTTCTATATCCTTAAGCATGCTTGGAGTTTAGCTCACTGATTGATTTCATTAGGCTTGATATATATATATATATATATATATATATATATATATATATATATATATATATATATATATATATATATATATATATATATATATAGAGGGGATCGATCCCTGGTCCGATCCCCTCCAGTCTGCATGTTGTTGGTGTCCTTGAGAAAACTGAAGTTCTTGGACCCAAACACCTCAGAAACTCGCTTTCTAGAGATTTAGTTACTTTAGACGGGATCACCCACCACCTGGCCTCCAGCTCCACTGTAAAGAATCTTGGAGTTGTTTTTGATCAGGATTTGTCCTTTAATGTCTACATAAAACAAATTTCGAGGACTGTATTCTTCCTCTTACGTAACATCACCATACTAACCCTCTAGAACACTGCGCTCTCAGGATGCTGGGTTTCTTGTGGTTCCTATAGTCTCCAAAGGTAGATTGGGAGCCAGAGCTTTCAGCTATCAGGCTCCTCTTCTGTGGAACAAACTACCATTTTGGGTTCGGGAGGCAGACACGGTCAACACTTTTAAGAGTAGACTTAAGACTTTCCTTTTTGATAAAGCTTATAGTTAGGGTTGGCTCTGATCATCCCTTAGTTATGCTGCCATAGGATTAGACTGCCAGGGGACTCCCCCTCCCTCCTCTCTCTCTCTCTCTCTCTCTCTCTCTCTCTCTCTCTCTCTCTCTCTCTCTCTCTCTCTCTATGTCTCTTTCAGGGTTATGCCTAGTCAGGCAAGGTATTGTTTGAAGATGCAGTCACATCTCCCTTACCGAAAACCCTCTCTCTTTCTCTCGCTCTCTCTCTCTACCTAAACTTCTTCCCTGGAGTTTCTGTGCTCTCTCGTCCAGCAGGTTCTCGTGGATCGTGGCTGCTGCTGTGGTCCTGTACGACGTCCACTACACATATTATTACTGTTATTATTGCTACCATATCTCCATTACAGTTTATAGTTAGTTGATTATTTGCTGCTGCTGTGCATCTGTGTCCCTCTATCTCTATCACAGGTTCCACTGCTACTGTAATCATTTTATCATACATTGTAATCTATTGTCATTATCATTCATTGTAATTGTACAATATGTTGGTGTTGATTTGTTCTGATGATTTGTTGATTTGATTTGATTTGATTGGATACTCATGTATACTTGTCTAGTGCTTTGTTATTTAATAAAGATATAACCATCATAAAATCTCTTGTCTTTAAACTCTTGTCTTTAATCCAGACATCTCGTACCCCCAGAAAGACGGCTGTGTTTGGGAAGCGCTCTAACTCTATGCGTAGGAATCCCAAAGCAGAGGTGACCAAACAGGGATGGCTATACAAGCAGGTAAAATCTACATGTCCACTCCTCAGCCTGCAGTCTTTTAATTCTTTTTGTAAGTAGTGGTGTATGAATTGCGATTCATCTATATCATTAACCCAGATCCTCTAATTGACTCAGGATTCACGAGTCATAGTCTCCATTAACCTGGATCTTTACCATCCTATATCTGCCTAACAGTGGGCCATATATTCAAATTAAAATGATAAAATTCTCTCCTCTCCTTTTAACCTGTACAGTCTCATTACAACATGCCTCACTATTGTTGTTGACAAAAGAAGTCGTTTCCACCACTAGAATAGCTTTGGGAGTTGGGACTTAGCTGAGCTGACTGCATGTCAGTGTAATTTCCTGCAGAGTAGACTCAGATTCAGATTTAGATGCATCGAGTAAATCCGTACACAGCTGGAAACACCCGAGAATCAAAAGAACCAAAAGACTCAGACTCAGGAGACCCGCAGTTCGCTAGCAGACCCAGATGATTCACTGATTCAACCAAGTCGACTGGATCTTTTCCTCCATACAGCGTGAAACGAGAGATTCTGACTCAAATGGACTTCATGGAGTTGTGTCGTCAAAAAGACTTCCTCCAGTCAAATGTAAGAAGATAAATACAGCAATGAACAAGATGATCCGTCCGTCCGTCTTCTTCCGCTTTATCCATGGTCTGCCACCGAGGAGTTTTTTGACTACCTTAGCGACCTCTGCCGCAGAGATGGGCGAGACCACCATGGGGTCCCCAGATTCTGCCTCCTCAAAGGAAGACGTGCTGGTGGGATTGAGGAGGTCTTCGAAGTATTCCCTCCACCGACCCAAGACGTCCCCAGAGACAGATTCATCATGAGGAGGCCGCGCTGAACTAATTTCTGAACAAGCTGTGTCCTTCTACGAGGCCTGCTCAACCAAACCAATCTCACCCATGGATGGATGATACCCTGCAATCACTACGCACAAAATTCAGAGCTGCTGAAAGAAAATGGCTCAAATCCAAACTAGCCGATGACCTCAAAGGCTACCAGGCACTTTTATCCCCTTTTTCAACCAGCGTCACTGCTGCAAAGACGACTTTTTACAACAACAAGGTCAACAGTGTCACTGACACCCAGAAACTTTTCTCCACCTTCGAATCACTACACTAAAAGTGGCAGAAATCAGCAGCCAATAGGTTGAGGAGAAATAACATCCATTTGATTGGGGTCCCAGAGGGCTTGGAGGGCCCTCGACCAACTTTATTGCGCAACTCCTAAAGGAAATATTGAAGCTGGATGAGATGCCACTGCTTGACCGGGCCCACCACACCCTCCGCTCAAAACCAAAAGAGGGAGAAGCACCCCATCCTTTCATCATCATCAGCATACTTTTGAACATACTGTCTCATTTTATGCGGATGATCTTATAGTGAACATTCTGGACCCCTCAGTCTGAATTCCGACAGTTTTAGACACATTTACCTCTTTTGGCCGTGTATTTGGCTACAGACTTAATCTGACCAAAAGTGAAATTCTACACTTGAATCTGGCGGCAAGGAGTTTCCCTGTTGTTTCCATTCAAGATTGCTTCAGATAGTTTTGTATACTTAGGTCTCCAATGGGTTGCTAAGACTTTGAGCACTGGAATTTATTAAATTTATCCCTAGCCCAAAATGAACACCCTCCCGAAGTTTTTCTTTTTATTCCAATGACTACCCTATATAGTTATATAGTATAGTTAGATAAATTAATATCTGAATTTATCTGGAACATGAAGACCCAAAGATTACATAGACTCTTACTTCAGAGACTAAAATCTCACGGGGTCTGGCATTGCCAAATATAAGATTTTATTACTGGGCCTGTAACTTAAGAGCAATCCAGTTCTGGCTTCATCTTGAGAGCTCCTGTTCTTCAACAACATGGTTAGTTGTGGAATCCATGTTTGCCAAACCAGCCTCTCTATCACTCTTACACCTGCAGTACCAAAGTTCCACGGCCTGGGGACAGAAGATATAACAGACAGTTTTCAGGGGGTTTGTTGATATCAATAATCATGATAACGATAAAGATGATGCTGTTGATTAATGAGTGTGTGATGTGTGTTAATGAGTGTGTGATGTGTGTTCCTGTAGGCCAGCAGTGGAGTGAAGCAGTGGAACAAGAGGTGGTTCGTCCTGACTGACAGATGTCTCTTCTACTACAAAGGTTTGTACTCATGATCATGATCTTCAAAGTGAATGAAAGAATGAATAAACTGATACATTAATGTGTGCATATATATATATATATATATATATATATATATATATATATATATATATATATATATATATATATAATACATACGTTGGTTTGGTGCTTACATAAGGAGTAAACATTTATAATCATCACTTACATATGTTGTTTTTGGTGCCTGTTTGTTTCCCAGATATATTAGTATGTGTGTGAATGGGTGTGTAAGAGGCATTAACTTAAAGAACTTTGTAGAAAGGCGCTTAATGAAGTTCAGTCCATTTTCTTGTATTAGTTTACGGGCAGATCTGCCTTATCCAATATGGCGGACCCGTTAACGTAACGCAGCGACGGACCAACCCGCTCAATGAGGCATGAAAATGAGATGAGATGAAAATGACCCTCTCATAATGTCCTCTCCACCTCCCCACCCCCCAAAAAACGTCATCACTTCCGGGCCTGACAGTGGAGGTCTGCAGCCAGGTGGCTCTCATAACCTTTGGTCACATGCGCAGTCAAACATCTATCCCATAGATACATAGACGTCGCATTGAGCGCTGAATCGTACGTCGACGTCGCCGCCATATTGGATGTGGCAAAGTAGAGCTTTGTTTCCCAGATATTATAGTGTGTGTGTGAATGGGTGTATAAGAGACATTAACTTAAAGCACTTTGTGAAGTTCAGTCCATTTCCTTATATTAGTTTACGGGCAGATCTGCCACATCTAATATGGCGGACACGTTAGCGTATCGCAGCAATGGACCAACCTGCTCAATGAGGCGTCTATGTATATATGTCTATGATCTATCCTAACTAATGGAGAGTCTATGGCGGAAGATGGATAATTTTAAAAAGTTGCCCGACAGCTTGTTGGACAGTTTGCAAAGCCGAATTTAAATTCCACAGAAGTAACACGAATTTTACATATCACCTCACCCGCTTTTTTCTGTTTGCACTGTGCATATGTGCACTTTAAGTCAATAAAATGAATGAATTTAACCCTTGAGCCATCTTAGGACTATTCATGGCTTTTTTTTTTTTTTTTGCTTTTTTTTTTAAGAAATGTGGCTGTGTTGAATGAAGATTGCTAAAATTTGGTCAAAGATTTTTTTTTTTTAGAATAGAAATCTCAGTACTTTATTAAGCCTAAAATGGCTTAGCAACAGAAATGCATCCTAAATAGTTCCTAGCGGCAAAACGTGCCCCATTAAAAACCATTAAAAAACACTTTTTTTGATCCCACGTTTATCCTAACATAAATTAATGCATTCCTTTATGTTAAGATTTCATTTTGGACCACTGGCTTTCAATTTGTAGTTTTTATATTTGTCCACCACATGGCACCATTTTACCCATTCAAAACGTGCAGCAAAGTTTTTTTACTGTTTTCTGCGAAAGAAGTATATTTCAGGCTGAAGTAGTTCTAAAAGACTGACGTGTTTAAAGTGGAAAAAAAATATTAATATATATTATTTTATAGCAGTTTTTAGGAAGAAGTTATTTATGTATTTTAACAAAATGTTTATGTATTAAAACAAATGGATGTTTATTTAAAAATATGACACTTCAAAAAAAATAACAATGCATCAAAATCAATGTTGCTTAGGGCCTAATAACAATAGTTAGCCATTAGTCATTGAAATGTATTTTATGGAAATTATTTTTGTTTTTTTTGTTTGTTTTTAAATAAAAACGAGTTATGTAAACATACTGGCATTTAAAGGGTTAAAAACCAAAAAATATAATTAATATTTGATATGTATATTTCAGGCTGAAGTAGTTCTAAAAGACTGACGTGTTTAAAGTGGAAAAAAATATTATTTTTATAGCAGTTTTTAGGAAGGAGCCACGTTTTGTCTTAGGAACTATTCAGGACACATAACGGGAAGACCCTCCAAGGGTTAAATATACTTTATCTGTGTTTATTCTACATTAATTTGATGATTTTACATAAATAAATATTCATTATAAGCTTCAGTCTCAGAAAAATGTTATTATTAAAATTAAAATTAATTTATTGATAATCCATTGACAGCCCTAATGAGAAAACTAAAGTTCTTGTACCCAAACACCTCAGAAACTCTCTTTCTAGAGATTTAGACGGGATCACCCACCACCTGGCCTCCAGCTCCACTGTAATGAATCTTGGAGTTGTTTTTGATCAGGATTTGTCCTTTAACGTCCACATGAAACAAATTTCGAGGACTGTATTCTTCCACTTACATAACATCGCCATACTACCCCTCTAGAACACTGTGCTCTCAGGACGCTGGGTTCCTTGTGGTTCCTATAGTCTCCAAAAGTAGATTGGGAGCCAGAGCTTTCAGCTATCAGGCTCCTCTTCTGTGGAACAAACTACCATTTTGGGTTCGGGAGGCAGACACGGTCAACACTTTATGAGTATACTTAAGACTTTCCTTTTTAATAGAGCCTATAGTTAGGGCTGGCTCTGGTCATCCCTTAGTTATGCTGCCATAGGATTAGACTGCCATTAATTAATATAGAGGCTGGGCCAGTTATTTATTTTTTACTGTTTTGGACTGGTGGAGAGAGTCTTAATATCACCTTTTACAGTAAACATTTTCAGGAACATAATGCATTTGTTGCATTTATTATTGTACTTGGGCCTGTTTTCCTCTTAAAATGTAACAGACTGTTGCATCGCCATAGATAACTTGAAAAGGTTAGGAACTTCCCCCTCAGAGTTTGACAAAATAGGGGCCCCCAAACAGCATCTTGCATAGGGCCCCCAGACAACTAGAAACGGCCATGATATTGATGTTGTGTTTAATCAGTTATGCATTATTTAAACAAATGGTAAATACATAAAAAATAAACCATATTTAATTTAATTTCGCTGGTGGCAAAGGGAACAGAAGTTATCTGATGACACTTTTCACATGGAGCAGGTCATTAAAACATTAAAACAAACATGGTACAAAAGCTTGTTTGAATATCCAGGATGCTAGGAAAGCTCAATTTGTTTGCATGCCCCCCAGGTTTTCCTAAAAATAGCAGACACTCCTCTCAGTGTACATTGTATTTTTATCAACAAGTGACGGGTTGGTGGAGTCCGAGATTTTTCACTTGATAAGAATGAGACCTGAATCACACGTTAATTGTTGCCACAATTGATTTGTCTCACTTACTACTTACCTATTATTAATGAAACTAATGAACTAATGATCAGCTGGATGTGTCAAATATTTTTAAAGGCTTAAACCGTTAAACAGTTTAACTACAACTACACAACCACCCAAGACTTTACATGGCCAGTGTGTGTCAGTTACGTTTCACAATATAACTCTACTGTTATTCTGTCCCGGTTCATTTAAGCTGTGTCACAGACACACAGAATTTTATTTATATATAAAATATTTACTTTATATTTCTCTGCAATCTTATCCACAGCTTTAACATTGCTAGAAATGTTAATCTTCTAACCTGTGTGTGAATTTGCATGCACCATCAGATTTCTCCCTTTCACATTAATGGATCTCTCAGCTAACTTTGGGCTGCAGCTCTCATGTCAGTAGCTCTTTTTCAGCAATGTACAGCACCATGGTGATACTGCAGGCAATATCACCATGGTGCTCTACATTACTGAAAGTGTCTTAAAATTGAGCAAGCACTGAGGGAAGAAGAGATGTTTTTTACAACACATCTCTTACCTCTTACCTTTCTCAACCTGGGATTCACTGTTAGTTATCATGTGATTATTTCTTAAAGAGAGAAAGATACACTTTTTCCCCTTAGAGCCAAATCAATTTGAACCTTTAAGTTTTACAGTTGTACCTCAGAGCTGATTGTGGCCATGTGGTCCAACGAGCTGTTTACAGGCTGTGAGAAGCCAGATAGATACAATTGCTGCATTATTTATTTTTCTTTGTTGCTGTTGCAGTTCTTTGCCCGCTTTGTAATCAATCATGATAAAATCATCCATATTTGAAGTTATGATCATTTGACAAACCTCGACTGTAACTACAAACATGGCCTAAAAGTTTCCATGCTGTTCTTTTCTTTTCTTCTTCTTCTTAATTTTATTCTTATTTTTATTTTCACCTAAATTCTCTGTGTGCTGGGGTCTTCTCTCTTCATTCTAAACACGTTGTTTTGTTCCAGCCTCCACTGCGTCTCAGCTTGGCCCAGCTGTGTTTTTGGAAAGGAAAGCTTAGACACTAAGCCTTAGAGAGAGGGAGTGATGGAGGGAGGAATGTGTTACAGTGCAAGTTACCACTGTGATTGCTATGCCAGCGAGCACTGAGGGCCAAAAAATTAGCACAAGGAGAGGAGAGAAAGCACAATTTATTGTATGGGTTGTGTTTTACAGGCCTTTCTCTGAGTCCTCTAAAGCTTCCCGTGCTTCTATACTCATGTGTCTGGTGATGTTTTAAAAAAATGATGAATAACCCAGATATTTCTTCACTTCGACTTGACTAGAATCTGATGTAAATGATAAATGCTCTAGTGAATATGTATCATCCAAATAAATAAGCATTGATCACATTGATTGATGATCACACTTTCTATTCTTATTGCTATCCTGTTTAATTTGTATAACAGAAATACATTTCACTATGATTGTACCTGAATGGGTTTGTAATGTTCTTATGATCTGTTTGTGCAGCAGTTCCATGTGCTTGGGAGAAGTTACAACATTTTATCAACACTTAAACAGTGTCAGTATGTCCTCATGTGTATCAAGCATCTGAATGGATATAAAACCTACTCCCCCCAAAAATGTGGTTTATCTCATTCCCCCATGTGAAAATGTCCAAATTTAGCTCGCTCCAGTTTCTCCAAAAAATCTCTGGCTCCTTGTGTTACTGTGTATCATCATCACTTTGTGTCTATAAATACAAACATCAATAAAACATTCATATGTTCAGGAGCCACAAGGCAGAAGTGTGTCTATTTAGCTGCTGTCCCTGTGTGTGTCATCAGTGCAGACAAGCAGCAGGTACAGTTGGCTGTGGGCCGAGATTCCTGCAACACTGAGTCACATGGGCTGATTATTATCTCATGCAAACACACACACACACACACACACACACACACACACACACACACACACACACACACACACAGCAGCCCTTCCCCCTCCCTTAGACCTACCAACCATCCTCTCCCTCTCTCTCCCTGCTCACTTGCCCTCATTTGCTCAGCCGCTCTCTCTCTCTCTCTCTCTCTCATGCATACACACCCGCACATAACAAACACACACACACTCAGGCAGAGGCAGTGTCGGTGCAGAGCCAACAAGAGGTAGGACACAGAGCGAGGAGTGTATCCCTTTTCAAACTCCTGAAATTTTCATGTCTCCGTCCATTATTTAGTCAGCGCTGGTGCACCCCTTCTACGCAGTGCTCTTATTTATCTCTGCTTGATCCTGCTGTGTGTGTGTGTGAGTGAGTGTGCGAGCCATCCCCGGTGCTTATTACAGCGACTCTCACACCATGATGGATATCTTTTTTAGAAATCTGTCATGGTGGGAGCAGAGACTGTGCTGGGAGAAGAGAAGCTCTCATTTCATGCTCATCTTTGGATCTGAATCTGTTTGTTTCTGTCTTTTTATGCTGCAGGTACAATCAACTGGCTCATAATGTGATTTCTCACATGGCACTTGTAGCGATGTACCAGATTGTTCTTCTGTTTCTCTCATTCATATTTTTCACACTTTTATTTTTATTTTTACAGACGAGAAGGAAGACACGGTGTTAGGGAGTTTGCCGCTGCTGAGTTTTCATATTGGAGGAGTGGAGCCTTTGGATAACATCACCCGCAAGTTTGCCTTTAAGGTCAGTAACATCTTGGTGGAGGGAGGAAGCATACTGGGAGGTCTATATCTGTTGCATTTCATGCTTCTTGCAGAGGATTCAGTGAGTACTAGGAAACATAATGCTCAGAGTGCAAGACGTATATTATTGAGACACAAATGGGGTCTATGCAGACATTTCACATGAAGCAGTATTGAAAGGCAATTTGCTGTAGTTTTGAGTATCCTTCCCGACCCATTGTTCTAACCTTTAACGACTCCTCTTGTGCAATGTGTGCTTATTGCAAAGGCAGGATTTACTGATGGTAGAACTTGTTCATTGGTTGCATCGCTGTGGCTTGATGTAGGGGGTTTGTTGCACAGTCACGTGATGTTATTTATGGCAGTTAAAGAGCCCTAAGAGACCTACAGTCTCTGTCTGTGGTTGATGGCTTTTGTTGGGGAAGCATCTTATATGTGTGTGTGTGTGTGTGTATGCATGTATGTATGCATGTATGTATGTATGTATATATATAATATCTGAATTGTATTCTTGCAGTTAAACAGATAAACAGATCAAGGCTGTGTTTCCTCCAGTCCTCATGAATCACATCAGTGTCACTGAGGGTTCAACAGAGCTCCAGAGGCAGCAGCACACAGCAACCTGACAGAGCTGTTTGTCAGAACTGAATAAACATAAGACACAAGGATGCAATGTAGGTTAGCTAAGTCTGAATGTGTTGAGTAAAGCTTTATATACGTTGGAAAGTTTCCCTTCAGCAGCAGCATGAACACACACACACACACACACACACATTCTGTACATATCTCTGTCTTTGATCTCTCCCTCTGTCTGTGCCTCTTGTTACTGCCATCGCGGTCTTTATCTGTTCTTTTTATTTTTTAGAACATTTAGTCCTTTCTGTTGTCTGTTCTCTGTCTTTGCATGTTCAGTACATGCTCTGGTGCAAAGTCCAATGCATGTACCCAGTGTGTGTACACACACACACACACACACACACACACACACAGAGGTTCTCTTTACACACTTACAGTGCAGACAGACTGAGCAAATACACTCAGTGTGTTCAAGGGTTCAGGTGCTAGCTGTAAGCTAAGATTCTGACAGAACACTCTGTACTGTTTACTGTCACATGACCATGCACTGACTTATCCGAATACGGGTCGCGGGGGCAGCAGCTTCAGCAGGGAAGCCCAGGCTTCCCTCTCCCCAGCCACTTCTGCCAACTCTCCCAGGGGGACCCCAAGGCGTTCCCAGGCCAGCCGAGAGACATAGTCCCTCCAGAGTGTCCTGGGTCTTCCCCGGGGCCGCCTCCTGGAGGGACGTGCCCGGGACATCTCACCAGGGAGACGTCCAGGAGGCATCCTCACGAGATGCCCGAGCCACCTTAACTGGTTCCTCTCAATGCGGAGGAGCAGCGGTTCTACTCTGAGCTCCTCGCGAATGGCCGAGCTTCTCACCCTATCTGTAAGGGAGAGCCCAGCCACCCTGCGAAGGAAGCTCGCTTGTATTGACGATCTTATTCTTTCGGTCACTACCCAAAGTTTGTGACCATAGGTGAGGGTAGGAACGTAGATCGACTGGTAAATCGAGAGATTCGCCTTTCGACTCAGCTCCTTCTTCACCACGACGGACCGGTGCAGAGTCCGCATTACTGCAGAAGCCGCACCGATCCGCCGGTCGATCTCCCGTTCCATCCTTCCCTCACTCGTGAACAAGACCCCGAGATACTTGAACTCCTCCACTTGAGGCAGGATCTCATCCCCGACCCGGAGGCTGCACTCCACCCTTTTCCGGCTGAGAACCATGGCCTCGTATTTGGAGGTGCTGATTGTCATCCCAGCCACTTCGCACTCGGCTGCAAACCGCTCCAGAGAGAGCTGAAGGTCACGTTCCGATGAAGCCTACAGGACCAGCTCGTCTGCGAAAAGCAGCGACCCAATCCTGAGGCCACGGAATCGCTCGCGAGTCTGTAATATTAACTAATATTAATATTATTAACAATGATCAAATACATTCATGCACACTTTAACAATTGTGTTGCAATGGTGCTTTACACAAATACACCCGTTAGGACTATTTGCATCACAAAGAATAAAGCTCTAAATATAATATAACAATAGCAACAATACCTTAAATATAAAGACTATAAAAATACCTCTGAATCAAAGTTAGTTTGAAAAGGTGATTTTAAGTCAACACTAATTCTGCTAGGCTGAGAGAGTTTTTATGCTAAGCTAACGTGTCGCATCAACTTCCAGCTCACTCTGACACATTCATACTCAATGAATCTATTGTCTTTATTCTTTCATTATACAGCTGGCAGCACTTCAGGACATCTGTCATCACCTCAGTTGTGACATCTTTGTGCTTATTTTCAGTTGATGTTGAACTTGGTCCTGTCTTCACTTCAGTGTAACGCAGTTGCTTGTTTAGGTGTTGACTCTTCAGGCTGCCAGGTTATGGCGACCTGCTTGAGTTTATGTGATAAATTTATATTCTTACATTATTATGATTCTCTTCTATATGCCTTTCTGGGTGTTGTATTGCAAAAAAGCTTTCTGTATTATTTTCTACGTTCACATACAGTCTACTGCAGGCAATGGTTTCTGTGATCTGTAAGTAACCCTCAACTAAATATCGAGCTGCTGAAGATGTTCAAGATGTTAGATAGGATGAGGTTGCCTTCAGAGGCAGGCCATGTCAGCTTAACACAGAGTGGAGAAAACACACCAGAGAATGTTGAGTTTTGTGTTGGTGCCCACTCAGTTTCACAGCCAGTTCACAATGCAACATACTTTAACCATGAAATATATTATGACATATAAGTGGCATTGGCATGAGTGGTTGAGTTGAGCCAGTTGAAGCTGAGGGTGTGTTTTTTCTGAGGTGGTCCCCTGATGTTCTGTTTTATTGGATAAGCTCCTCCAGGCCGTCATAAAGGTGCAGCTCTGACTCTATGGTTCTGTCTCAGCATGCCTTCCTCAAAGCTGTCTGGTGATTCCTGTCCAACAACTTTTGTTTACAAGTGTCATTTCAGAATGGCCCACAGATGGCAGAGCATAGTTCACAGCCTGTGGTATCAGTCTGAATATACAGCATGAGCTTTTGATTTTTCGCCAGATTGGTAATTTGGTCTTTCAAGATGCAAGTTGTACTAAATGAAACTAAGTGTATGTAGTCAAACACTAGCTAACTGCAGCCAATCACAGTGTAAAGGGGCATGAAGGTCCGTGCATGTCAAGAGTCTCCAGCCAGGGGATCACCAAAGTCTGATTCCCTCCTTGGAATCATGCAGAGAATGGTACAAAACAACTTCATGCAGCGTTCTCAATCAGATCAGATCTTCTTTTATATTTTATCTGGTTCAGTCTAGTCCACCTACATGGAGAGAGAGAGAGACCTGTGCTCTTTTGGAGTGTTGTTTTCAATCAGCAGCTCAGTCAGAGAGCTGTCCAAACCTGTTGTACCTGCAGCTTTACTACCTCACTGTACAGAGGTGTGGCTTTAGCCAGGAGACATTCCATTCATTCTCCAAATCAAAACAAAACTCTGGTCTGCAGTAATCTCTTTCTAGTTCTAAATGTGATCATCACAAAGTTCATTTGGGTTTTCATGTGTGTGTGTTAAAAAAGGTTATCAAAGTTTCCACATAACCAACAACCTTAAATATTATGTTTTCATTACCCCCACATACTGTAAGGTAAATGATTGAACAGGGTGTGTTTGTGCATGTATGTGTATGCGTGTGTGCAATACACACAGTCTGGGACAAGTATTACAAGGATTTGTGTGTGCACTGACGCTTAGCCTCACCCTTTCTGATAGCAAACAGTTGAACTATCAGGTGACTGTAAAGAGATGAATGTTCATTCCTTTAGGGCTTTGGTGTTGTTTTCTCTCCATTCTTTTGTTAACGTCACTGACTGAGGTGACACAAGACCGGGAAATACTCAAGGTGCAAAGATAGTTGAGCAATGAAGGTGTTAGGTGTCCTAAGAGGCTGTGATGTTTAGCACCTCGGCTAGTCAAGTGTTTTTAGTAGTGATGCTGGACGATGCTACAGTAGCGTACATTTCGTGCATTATTATTTGTTGAAGCCATGATGTCGATTGACCTTTTCCAGCAACAACACCACTATTTAATACGACGTCTCCTTTCCACCAGAAATTCTCCAGCACGCGCAGAATGCTGTACTGATTTAGATACGATTGCTGAGTATACATGGCGTTAAAATGACGACTATGAACGATCTAGGTGTTCTTATCTGATTTTGAGAATGTCTGTTATGGTCCAAAGTAGGTCAGACTAAGTTGTTTACAAGCGTTTTAAAAGTTCAAACTATCTCTGATACGATCAGAAATTCTCATTTTTTGCTGCATGTAAATGTATATATATATATATATATATGAAAGTTTCATTGCCTTTTCTGACTAATGGTGCCACTGTAACAAAGGTAATTTGTGTTGAAGAGACAAACAGATACACATTCATTTGTCCAGGGTTGACTCATTGTGTAGTGACCACAGCTTGTCAGTATGATTTTGAGGGGGTTTTTTTATTATCAGATGACCAAGAAAATAAGTAATTTTCCAAATTTCTTGGATCATTGAACAAAGTGCAATGACACTGGGTATGGAGTGTGAAAGGATTAATGGACCCCAACCAGACAACAATTTTCCCTGTACACAGGGAATATAATTTATCACCTATAAATCATTTCTTAGATAGCTTAAGCACATTCATCTTTCTTGGTTGAAGAACCCTTCTCATCCATTTCACTTACCCGGCTGCACTGCATGTGTTTTCTACTAGCGCCACCCTAAAAAAACATCTACTCTAAACTGAGGCTTTAAGAATAGCTGAATTGGCCAAATAGTTCTGTTCTAAAGGTGTGTTAAGACTACATTTTGGAACCTTAACGTACTTATGAAATGACAGTGTTTACACATAATGTATGTAAGACATAACATGTATCTGTGTAGTTGTTTTGGTAGCAGTCACACACTGTTCACTACACTGTGAAAAGTGTGTGTGTTTGTGGAGAGCCAGGGAAGCATTTCAATAGCTCAGTGACTACTGCTGCATTCTGAATGGCTGTATTGACAGCATTTCCTGGGGTTGGATTTAGTGTGTAGATGAACACATACACACACACAACACACAGCATGTCAACATCAATGCAAGTCATGACTAAATGAATGTTGAATGAAAAATTAAACAAGCCTTTACATATGTTCGTGCATATGTTTCATAAGGTGTCTAACATTTTCAATAGGAGACAAGTCTGGACTGTAGGCAGACCAGTTTAGCAGCTGGACTCTTTGACTACACAGCTATGCTGTTTGAATTTGTGCAGAATGTGGTTTGACATTGTCTTGCTAAAATAAGCAACACTGTCCATAAAAAATAAGTTTGATGTCTAGTTGGCAGTAAATGTTGCTCCAAAACCTGTAAATATCATGCAGATTACCCATCATGCCATTTTCACTAACGTACTCCCATATCATCGTGGATGGTGGAGTTTCAACTGTCATTTGTGGAATTGTTGGTCTCTGTGAATAATATTATAAAGAGTACGGTCTAACGTACCTGCTCTCTCTCTCTCTCTCTCTATATATATATATATATATATATATATATATATATATATATATATATATATATTACTGATTCCTGAGAGTCGGGACAAAGCACTTTGTGAAAAACTTTTTTTGAAAAAAATTTACATTATTATTATTATTATATTACTATTATTATTACAATTTACAGATCTGTACTATTTGACCATGTAAAGGTGCAGGCTGGAGGTTAAAAACATTTTTAACAAATTCACTTATTCAATTATATAATTACAATATCCCAACAAGAATCTTAAGTTCTGATGCATGCTGCAATAGTGTTTAGTTACTCTGATATGAAATAAAATATAATATATAAACTAAAGGCTTCATTTCACATACAAAAATGCATTTTCAAACTTAGATTAGGTTAGGTTTATCCTGACTTTCCTCTTGCATGAAGGGTAGTGGCACTTGTGATAAATGCAAGTGAAATCAATATAAATTATCTAAATAACTTAAAGCCACGCTCACCAAATCCACAGGAATGCATGAACCACTAATTTAGCCTGAAGTTTAATTAGTTGTGAGGAATCTCGTGATGGAGGAAACTGCGATGTTGCAGACTGGATTTGTGATAACCATTCTGAAGCCTTGAATTTGGCATTAAGGATGCCACCATCTTGGTTTTGCCAGTGAGTGGACTTGAGACAAGACGAACATTTGAAACGAGAAATAGTCAGTGCAGACCGGCTTTATGTACAGCACAGCAGCACAACAATGCAATGAATGGCGCCTTCAAAGTAACTAGTAAGTAACTACACATTTGTGTGATTTATCATCACACTTATGGAGTGGTACAGTGTAGCTTGGCACAGACACACACATCCCACAGTGTAGCTGTAAAGTGTCTGCAGTCTGCACACAGCAGCTGAACAGGAAGCAGGAAGCTTGACCAAACACACTAAACACAGAATACTTATTAATATTTATTTGAATGCATGAACTCTTGTAACACAGCGACAGAAGTATACAACTGAATAATAATAATCTTTATCTGACCATTTCTCAATGTTTCTTTTGTGTTTGTTCTTTAGGATATTATACATTAATAATTGCTGAATTTATTTTTGTGATTGAGAAGAAGAGAAGTGTAAGAGATAATGTTTATAAGTGTCACCATTCCGTTCTCTTCATCCTTCCCCCTTTGACTACCCGAATCAATGAACAAAGGAAGGACAATGAAGGAGGCTGCACACACACTCACAGACACACACACGCCCCGCCTCTGTGGCTAGGTTACGGCTGCTTCTTACTACACAGCCAGTTTTAGCCAATTACATTATCAGACGTCACTGTTGGAGGCAAGGCCTCACAGCGCTCCACCGTGGAAGGAAGTGACTTTTATTTATCAGCATCATTTCCTCTTGCTATTTTATAAGAGGGAAGGAGGAGTATTGAAGCTTGTGTGCAGTCAGTCTTCTAGCTCTTTTGAACTCTGTATTTCAGTCTACAAATGTATTGTAATATCTAATTGGGTTTTTTTTTCTCTCTTGGTGAATGTTAAATCAGTCAAAGCTAATGCTTCATAAATTCAAATGAATGGTATCTGTGTCCAACTTCTTTGCTTGTGCTGCCCTCTTGTGGTACATTTCTGAGCTCCTGATTAGATATTAGATAACCATTGGTATTATTATTGTTGTTGTTATTATTTATTATCATTGTTGTTGTTGTATAATAGTAGTAGTAGTAGTAGTAGTCTTTTATGAGATCATACGAGATACATTATAGAAGCTCCAAACCTTAATTTTTCATTCCTAACTGTCTCCTCTCCCTCCCACCTTCATCCACCCCTGTGAGGCCTGCTGGCCTTTGCTGTCTCCTATCGTGGTAGAAAGTACAGTAGGTACAGTGTTGTTTTATTCCACTTTTTATTATCTGTTTTGTCTATGAAGGATGCACGAGAACATTGGTCTGTCTCTTCTACTGCATGTCTGCATGTCAAGTCTGTTAATTAGTATCCCAAAGGATTCCCAGTGATTCCCCTGTGATTCTGTTATTGCATTCCACCTCTACCACATTGTGTAACTTTAACACAAACTATCATCCTGAGGATTGTGCATGGATATCGTTATGGGATCATTCTGTTTTATGTGGTTTAGTTGTGCTGCAAAAGAAGCTGATCAGTCTAACACTGTGTTACTTATGTGTTGCCTTTCGCTGTTTTGTCACCATCTGCAGGTGTGGTTGGAGGAGGAGGAGGGTGAGGCCGGAGATTTGAAGGGTCCTGTTGTGTTTTGCATGCAGGCGGAACATGCTGGCACCAGGACCTACTACTTCAGTACAGACAGCCATGAGGAGCAGGAAGAGTGGATCAGAGCCATGAGCGAAGCTTCAGAGGTCAACGTTCAACCAATACAAAGGTGGCATTCACACACATGCATGCATTAAGATAAACCTATACTAAGATCTTTATAAATAGAAAACTATATACAAGTAAAAATAGAAACAAATAGTGTCCAGTAGTCAGTGCAACAGAGAATAATAAGTCAATAGTTTATTGTCCTGTGTGTCCTCCCTGCCCTGACTGAGAGCTGTTGTACAGTCTGATGTTCAGGGAGACCAAAGGTTATGAACAATCATGGAAATATTTCCCCCAAAAATATCTATAATCAATAAGGAATTAGTTGCAAACAAAATAAACATAAAAAAAAGTAGGAGTAAAAAGGACACACAATTCAAGCAGTGCATAAAATACCATCAGTCAGTAGACTGTGACCAAACTGAGTCGTACATGCTCTTGGTTAATTGCTAATAGGTCCGTACATAAACTGTGAAAGCCAACAATGGACCATACAATCAATGTTAAATGTAGAGAAATGTACTTCTTCATTCTGATAACACAAAATGACTTTTGACAGAATCATTACATCATTACACGTGTTATTGATGAAACACATTTACTTGCCTCGTGTTGAGAGTCTGTTCTCATGCTCATACTTTTTTTTCAGAGCAAACACCACAGCTGATCTCAACCACGCCATGGTGACCAAGGCACCCAACCCACAACAGTGTTCACACACAAACAATAAAAGTGACAGTGACCAGCTGCCCCACCCAAAGATCAACGGGGTCGACAACCTTGAGACACCCTCACCCTCCACCCACCTCACAAATCAGGAAGTAACGAAGATTGGTGGAAGGCAAGGAAAAGGAGATGATGAAGGGGGAGGAACTGACTACACCCCTCATCCAAACGGCCCTTGCAAAACCATGCCACACAACAGCAATAGCAAACTCCCTCTATCCAGGAGTCACAGTGGACATTGTGTCCCTCAGGGACACCAGGTGGTGGGTGCTAGCCCATCACATGACCCAAGGGAGCAGCAGGAGAATGTGGTGCTGAGGAGGGGTTTTGTGCCCAGGACAGCTCCAGAGAGGGTGGCCCAGAGGAAGAGTTCTATGGCACAGCTGCAGCAGTGGGTCAACCAGCGCCGGGGCATGGCTTCCCAGGAAGACCTAAACAGGTAGAGAAGGGAAGAAATGTAAAACCCATCTGTCACTTTATATTTTCTTCTGTGCTATTTTTGAGCTTAGGTGCACTATCCTTACAGTATTTTAAACAGAACCTGTCAGTTATTTACACTGACCTTACAGTGGTATTCAGCAACACCCCACCTCCTCTGCCTCAGACTCAGGTCTCATGATGGTAGATGAATTTTCAAGACTGGTCTTTCTTATCAAACCAATTTTAAAGATGATATGTTTCCATAAAAGTTCTACACAATGCAGCTTTAATTTTAATTTCCAGCACAACTTTAATAGACAAGGACAGCATTTGTCCAGCAGGTGTTATAGGACCTAAAAGTCGAATGTACTGATGTCATGAAACATTAGCTCATCTATCTAAGAAAATTTTTTCTTACATTTGGTTCATAAAATGGTTTATTTCAATTTTATTTTTATGTGCATAATAACTAAAGGATAAATGTATTATAGATATATATATGTTACCGCTGTAAGCATGTAAGCACACTCAATAATAAGCGCGGTGAAGAACATATAGTGTACGCCTTGCACGCACACTCAATAATTAACGTGGTGGATAACATATAGTGTACGCCTTGCACGCACACACAACTAGAAAACTGCATTTCCTGCGGAAAGTGCGGTGTGGGTGCCCTCTGCCGCCGCCAGCCCCAGCGGCCCACCTGCTGCCCTTTTTCAGCATGTCTTTTCCCTGTCTCCTTCACTCTCTCTCCCCCTCACATTCCTGTCGCTCTTTAGCTGTCTCTATACTATAAAGTTTGAAAAGGCCTTAAGAGATATATCTTAAAAATGTTGAAATTGGTTTAAAAGAGTAGAATAGTATGAAGTGATACAATGCTGTGTAACACTGTAGAAATTTAGATAAAAACGTAGAATTGTAGAGAGTAATAGTAATAGTACAAGATCTTGGTAAACTGTGTAGTTGTGTAGTGTAGTAGAAGGAGAGGTAGTTTAAATTGTAGGTCTGTATAAAGATTTAAAGTTTGTATAATAGATTTGAAATGGTAAAATATTTGTAGAAAAAATTGAATAATTTGTAGAATATTAATAGTAGAATTTAGTAAAATAATAGTACAAGATCTTGGTGAATTGTGTAGTTTGAATGAAGTCTGTAGAAGGGAGAAGTTTAAAGTGTAGAAGGATTGTAGAGACTGTCCTGAGACTCACCTGTCCAGGTGTGCTGCTCAGCCTGTATTGATCGTAGATCCGCAGATTTTTATTGTTTCAACACGATAATGTCGATCTGTTTACTGAGCGTCTGTTCAGTGTGTTTGTGTGTGTGTGTGTCTGTGTTACTGTCTGTGTGTGTGTGCGTGTCTGTGAGTGTGTCTGTGTGCATTGCCTTTTTACTGGGCTCTTATTTTGAAGGGACTCTTATTTTGAAAAACTGTGTGTGTGTGTGTGCATCTGCCTGTCTGTCTGCCTGTGTGTGGTGTGTCTGTCTCTCTATCTATGTGTCTGTGTTTGTGAGACACAAGGATAAAATGGACGACATTAAAAATGTAGTCTTGATAGTCTGATATCATACACAGACTTCAATAAAGTTAGTCAAAGGCATGCTTGAGGTTGCCTAGCAACCAGGGTGAGCTGCAGGTCAGATTAATTAGACACAGGTGCTCCATACAGCCTATCTGTCCCACTGAAACCCACTGAAACACAAGCACAGTATATGTCTGAATGATCCCCCTCGAAGGTGGCCAAAAAAACCTATAAGGTATGCCTCAAACCAAAATCTGAAATGACCAGAAGAATGCTCGTCTTGTGGATCATGTCTGGGCCAAGTTTCAGGCAAAAATTGTATAAACTTTGGCCTCAACAGTCAGAGCAAGCACGTGTGGTGCCTCCTCCTTCCGGAAAGATTTCTGCTCCGAAATACATGGGAGTCTATGAAGCTGTGGGAGGGGGTAGTCGATCAATTAACACGTAGCGAGCCAAAACTATAACAGAGACAGCTTCAACAGTGTTATCACTGCGACCACCTCGAATTTTCCTACGTTTTGATGGTATAATCATGTCTGTAGCTGTGAGGCCACCATAGTCGAAAACGTTTTATTTTTTCACTGATCGTTTTGTCGTCTTCACACTCTAGCTGATGATGTCATCACTCTAGGAAACCACATACACACTCATTATAAACGCAGAATTTTAGTAAAAACCTGCTTTGAGTCTTGATAGTTTAAAAACGGTAAAAGATTTTGAAAAAAGTAAAATACGAGTTTAATAGTTGAAGAGTTTGTGTACAATTTGAAATTTGAATGAAGTCTGTAGTAATAGTAGAAGTTGTTGAAATTGTAGAATGTTTGTAGAAGTTTTGTAGAATGATTTGAAGTTTGTGTAATGCATTTTATATGGGAAAATATTTGCGGAAAAAGTTAAATAATTTGTAGAATATTAGCACCCATGAATGAGCTGAATCTAGTGGTATAATTTTTATTTTTGTGGGACAAAATTTGCAGGCGTAGTTAGATGCCGAAAAACGTACGGAAGAAGAAAAATAAAAATAAATATTTGGATAACAATAGTGTGGTAGCTCTTTAGGCACACCTTGCACACACACCTAATAATTGGAAGAAGCCCGAGAGGTTTTAAAGAGTGTGCTCTTTCAGGCACACTCAATAATAGATATGTTACGATACAATGGGCCTTATTTATTTTAGCCTTCATTAAAAAAAATAAATGAAGAGGCAATACCTAATACAAAAACAAATCTTTATCCTTTCCTGTCCTTTCAGCCCATGTCGTTACTACCCAGCGAGGCGTGTGGTCTCTGACTATTATGCTTATCCTGGTGGCCCTCAGTATATGGATGAGTACCCTCTGTACCCATCAGGGGTCCGACCTGACAGCATCTGTTCTGTCTCTGCTGTGGGGGGATATGACCGACGCTGGACTGTCGAGGAGAAACGCCGCTCACTGAGGGATGGACCCCATCAGCTGTATGGACCCCCAATGCCCAGAGACCAGTGGGGGCAACAGTACTATGGTGGAATGGATACATCCATGAGGCGTCTGTCCATTCAGCCACGCTCTAGGTCTGTACCTAGGTCGCCTTCCTCATCATCAGGGGGGCACTACTCACCAGTGCCACACAACTTTGCCTCACCAGCTCGATCACCATCTGCCCGCTTTGACCGTTTTCCAGGAAGGATAAGGGATGATGTGATCTATGCAGATCCATCAGTCTACAGTCTGAGGAGATCCCTCAGCTCACCAAAGGTGAAACAATGTTAATTATACTGAATTTGCTTTTGATTTTAGGTGTCTTGAGGACTACAGTACTAGTCTTACTTTCTACATTGTAGATTATATTGAAGACAACTAATAAGGAACATATGGAATTAAGTGATAAATGAAAAAGCTGAATATGTTTTATATTTTAGAAATATTACAAATCCATATTAACTAACTACCCAACTAAATATCATACTCCCTCATTACTTTAAGATATGAAAGTCAGTCAGTCCAGAAAACTAAGAACTTTGAATGTGTTTTCAAGTGCAGTTGCAAAAACCATAAAATGATGCCAAAACTACCTTTACCGTTACTTTTGCTGCACAGAATATGTTCATTCAAGTTACCAACCTCAGAAATCACAAATGAACCTCAGATTAGAGCCCTAATAAATTCTTCAGAGTTCAATTAGTTGCTGCAAAGGGCAACAAAAAGAAGAGAACTGCATTGACAAAGAAACACAAGGAATGGACATTAGACCAGTGTGACAATGGGGGAAATCGAAACAGAGAACTTGAATGCAGAGTATGGGAAAAAGCAGATGTCTTTATTTCCTTAATGCACCGGGGAATCAAAAAAGCGCCTCATGATGAGGGATGATAAAAATAGACACAAACTAAACTAGAACTACAAAAAGGCAAGGGCCAACAAAAAAATCACTCTTGTGAGGAACTAGAAGAAAAACAAAAACCTAGACTACGAGATAAACTTACGAAAAGGCAAAGGACACAAAAAAAAACTAGAAGAAGAAACAAAAACGTGACTATGAGATAACTATGGACTAGACTACAACGAGAGGGCTGGTGATCAGGACAATAGACTTGACATACTGGCACAGGACAAAGGGAGATGCAGACTATAGACACATCGAGGGAAATGGGGAATAGGTGGAAACAATCAGGAATCAGGGGAGACAATCAGACTGGTGACACATGAGGAAGGGCAAGTGACCTGAAACAAGAGGAGAGTTAATTTCCCAAAATAAAACAAGAAGTCACAAAGCAAACATGGAAACAGGACAAAAAGTCAACTTGAAATACCGATGTGACACAGTGTAAATCTGGACTTTGGTGTCATGAGTGCAAACTGGAGATTTTTAGTTGTTATGGCATCTCCAAATTTTTGACTGGTACTGTAACATTAAGGCTTAGAATTGACTTTTTCTTTTAAATTTTAATTTTTTCAAAAGTCGGTGGGGATAAAAGATAGATAGATAGATAGATAGATAGATAGATAGATAGATAGATAGATAGATAGATAGATAGATAGATAGATAGATAGATAGATAGATAGATAGATAGATAGATAGATAGATAGATAGATAGATAGATAGATAGATAGATAGATAACAACTTTCATGTATTCTTTACACCATGTTTCCTTCTTGCCTTATTACCTTACTTCATTCCTTCCTTCCTTTCTTTCTTCCTTTAGTATGACTACCCTGGTGATAGGAAGTCCTTAAGCCAAGGATTATACCACTACAACTACCCTGTATCCCCTTCCATCCAGAATAAAATGGTACGTGCCACTAGTATGGTAATACATATCCATCGACTGGATAATACACACGGTCACACACTCGCAGTCCTGTGGTGGTCTACAGTAGTTATGGCACATAATGCTGGTATATGTAGCTTTGCTTTGCAACTACAGCAAGCTGTGGGGTTTCCACACATCTGTCCTGTCTGTCCTAACACTGTAAACACTGTCTTTCCTCTTTTTTTCCTTTGCTGTTCTGTCTCTAAAACACCTCTTTAACCACAGTGTGTGTATCTGTATGAGTGTATGGAGTGTATGAATCAGAATTAGGATCACTTTTATTAGCCAGGAATGCGTACACACACATAAGGAATTTGACGCTACACAACGGACGGCAGAGCCGTGGTCTTTTGCCCGGCGTCAACTCACACCGGACGCGTGTCCTGGACGTAAGCGAGACCCCGCGATAAACAGTGTATAAAGAAAACAACAACAACAAACAGCTGACTTTGCTTCTCTGACGTGGAGGAGATTATAAAAAGCATCTGTTGTGTCATAAATGATTGTGTGTTATTCCACTTCAACAATTAGTCTCTCATCGTCCATGTTGAGACCCTTTGATCGATCTTTGATCCTGGTGCCACCGGTCATGACGTAACGTTGATGTAAAGTTGTAAAAAGCTACATGAACTGCGTATTGTGTTTTATTTAGAAAGTTTATTACGTTGATTCTGTGTTTGGCTTGCGGAAAAAATAGAAATGCTACAGAAAGCTTGTGAAAAAATCGTATCTGGAACAAAAAATCGTGACTCGAATCGAGTCGTGAGTTGAGTGTATCATTACATCCCTACTGACTAGACTGGCTTCTATTTGCTATGGTGACCGCGGCAGTACCGTTCCGCTTCTGTTCCACGTCCGGTGTGAGTTGGCCCTGAGTTGGCCTTTATTGCAGCAGTACATTTCCTGACACTTTGCATCTTTTGTCAGCAGTTCATCAAAGAAATGGCCTGTAGGAAGAAAGTGTCCCGGTTGTTTTGACGCACAGAGTTATGTAGCACCTCCCAGAGGGGAGAAGTTAAAGCAGGTTGTGTCCAAGGTGTGCTGGTATGTCCTTAATGTAGGGCACACTATAACAATGACAATTTCCTGTGCAGTCTTGACTTTGTCTGTTAAAGTCTGTTCCTGTCAGTTTAGTGGCCGATCCAAACCAGTCAGTGAACAGAGAACAGATTGAATGAAGGCAGTCTAGAATTGCATCAGCAGCTCCTTAAGGTCCTTGTGTGTGAATGTATAAGAGAAGATGACAGAGAGAACTAACCTTTGTGTGCTCTACCAGTTTCACTCCTGATCAATGGAACATTGCAGTCCCATAATTCCATATTTTGAGAGTTGTTTAGTTTGAAGAAACATAATAATTTGCTAGCTACTCAAAATTCTTAATCATTCTTCTACATTTGGCATTCATTACAATACATTATGTAACTTCTTAGCATGACATCTGAATCAGTGGACTGCTACTGTAGATAAAGTTCAAGGAGGACATACACGTGGGACACACCTTTGGCCTTTTTTGAACATATTTCATTGGCATTTCCTTTTATTGGACTATGGAGGGAAATAGCTACTACTACTACTTTTGTCAAAAAGACCAAAGAACAAATAGAAGACCTCTAGGGTGAGACTGGTTGTGGTGTTATGCTTTGCTATTGTCTCCCCTGAAAGCATTCTGTCTTTACACTACGTGTTTGTGTGATTTCCATGTGTGTCGCTGTTGCTTGGCTCAGGAGGACATATTAGACCTTCAGCTCCAGCGCAACCTGGATTACTTAGACCAACAGGTAGGACAGTACATACACAGTATTGCTTGCCCATTACATATTAACACATTGTGTTATTCCTCATTTTTTCCCTTTATCCCATCATTTATTCTTTTGCTATGTTTTTTAATTTCTTGATGCTTGCCTGTATTTAGCTTTACAAAACCACATTAGCTTATCTTTTTCATTTTGCATTTATTTTTATTATTGTTTATTCTATTTTATTGCTTTTCACAATGTGTAGTTATGATCATTGGATATTAATGTTAAAGAAACATCTGAACAAATCCGCACCCAAAGACAGATGTATGATTTTCCAGTTTCAGTTTCCAGTCATATATACAGTATGATTATAACTAACATCATTTTAGCAGTAATTCTTTCCTCTCTATAAATGAATTTGTCTTGTGGATTACAAAAGCATCCAATTTGGACCTTGTATGTGAATTTATGCTAAAATTTTGGGGTGACACAAACAAGTTTATCAATTATAAAGGGATAAATCTCTGTGAATCTCTCTATGTTTACAGTTTTGGAGGGACCTAAGTGGATGTAATAGTATAATAATATGTGTGTGGGATGCTAGGTTGTCTGGGGAAGGGAACAACTTTCTCAATAACTCCTTTCAGTTATTTATGGCCACATGTGCCAGAAACAGAAACACTCTTACTAACATTATTATTTGTTAATAGGTAAGTAGTAATAATAGCATTATTACATGTATTGTTAGATGACATATATAAACACTAGCTAGAAACTTAAAAGTTTATAGAACGCTTAAAATTAATAAAAGCTTCATCATATCATATAATTCTGTATAAAACCATATAAAGGAATTTCACACATTTAAAGGTCCAGTGCGTAGAATTTAGTTGCATCTGGTGGACTAATGTCTTCACATCAACCTCACCTTCCTAGTATAAAGCAGAAACAACTCTTTAAGGACTCTGTCTGGAGTCACTATTTTGGTTTGTTTGTTCTGGGCTACTGTAGAAACACAGTGTTTTAATATGGCGGCCTCCATAAAATAGGACCGACTCTCACTGTAGATGTTA
The DNA here is from genome assembly GCA_004119915.2 of Collichthys lucidus. Classification (NCBI taxonomy): domain Eukaryota; kingdom Metazoa; phylum Chordata; class Actinopteri; family Sciaenidae; genus Collichthys; species Collichthys lucidus. The sequence goes on from CM014082.1 coordinate 20,427,688, forward strand.
AAGGCTAATTTTTAAGTAACAAAACCAAAAATATATTTTTTTAAAGGTGATTATACATGCATTAAAACATAGTTGTGAATATTATATTCCATGTCAGCCTGGACACTACAGTAAGTATTCAGCCTTAGTACATGCTTTCCAGAACTAAAGTGAAAGTAATACCTTATTAAGGTTAATTACTCTTTCATTATGCACTTGTTAACAGTTAACTGTTAACAGCGCCCCATCCTTCTTAAAAACCTTTAAAATGAATTAACCTTAATTTAATTAAACCTTAACTCATAACAAATGCATAATAGGTTATGTAGAAATCTTAAATAAAGTTAACAAACAGTGGCATTATCGGTAAGTTAATAAATGTGTTTGTAAAGTCATTTATTAATGTTATAAAGCAGTCTATAAAATTTTCATGTTTGTAACTTTTTTGCAAAGTTCTTAAATGCTTATGAATGTCTATTACTTCAAAATATGTCAATGATTGTAAGACTTATTTTTATGATTTTAGATTTCTTATGCCTTATGTCTTCTTAACACAAAATAATGTTTATAAGATCTTATAAGAGCCTTATAAGACAAACACTTACCGAGCACCTTAATACAAACTGGTGCAAAGTTTCTTTCAGATGTCCTCTCTTGGAAAACAAGTGTTCTTAAAGACTTTACCTTCCTTAGAATAAACAATGGAATGTAACTGTTTGATTGACACTGATCATTTGTTCAATCTTTGTTTTTACAGGTGCCTCCTTTCCATGATATCTACAGCAGAGAGTTACATCCCACACTGAAACTCAATGAGATTGAAACCAGTGTAAGAAACCTCATATGCATACACAATTAACAAACACTTCCATCCAGATGCTTCACACGTTTTTCAAACACACATGGCCAAAAGTACACAATAAACAATCATTGTCCTGTCTGACATAGAAACTGTTGGGTCGCCTGTGTGAGCAGAACCGAATTCTGAAAGACCATGAGGCTGTTGTCCACAGACTAAGAATGGACAAGGTACATTTTCTTTTTGGTATTATGCTGTGTGTTTTCTTTTGTAAAGCTAACCACATTTTGCTGTTAATATAGTTAATAAAAATTATGAAGTTAACACTTCCGTAACAGCTGAGAATCTATTATGTTGAAGAAAACCCATAAAGCTAATCTTATCTTACCATTTAAAAATACGTATAGTATACCTATTGACCAGAAAAATACACTGACCTACTATATTTCAAAACTGAACATGGATGTTATTACTGTCCATTGTTTTCATTTTATGGTGAAAACATACATGCACTAATTTTTCAAATATTCAAATTAATGATAATAAAATATATTTTCATCCCAGAACCTTTAATTACTGTTGAGTCATTTATCTATCATATGTCTGCAAGACTCAAAGTGGTGAGTAGTGGTGATGAATAAGCAGGAGTGCTCATTTGCAATAAACTCTTCCTTTCTTGCTTGCCATGCTTCCTATCTCAAAGGACAGTCTCGAGGAAGCACTGGTGGAAACTCACCAGGAGATGGAGCTGTACCATAACCAGCCTCTGGCCATGGAAAAGCTGCAGTTCAAAAAGGAAACCCTGCAGAATCAGCTCATCAACATCAGAGGGGAGCTCTCCCAGGCCTCCAGTGTAAGTCACTGCATAACATACTTTAGATGCTTTTGTAATTTTTGTAAGCCACAGATGTTATCATTCTCTTTGTATGGCTACCTTTATTTGTACCACTTTTAGGCTTTAACCACGACTCGTATGGAGTTCGAAGCATTAGAGGACGAGGCCAGTGCCATTCATGGAGACCTATGGGAACAGCTTAATGCAGGAGGGCAGGTAAATGTTCACTGTCATGTCACACTGTTCAACTTCAGCTGTATGGGAACTGGAGCTTGTTTTCATAACTGGCCTTATCGGTAACAAGTAAGAGTTTGAATCCCATCTGTTTTATGCATTAGCATGCATTTGTTCATTTTCATATGTACCGTTGAGGTATATGTTCAGCATATCTTTCTCCTAAATCTGGAGATACTCAGAAAAGATGCAGCCACTTCATGTAAGGAGTGTTACCTCACTGGAGGTAAGTGAAATTATAAATTATTTCACTTACCTCCCCTCCAGTGATAGATTATCTAGCAAATGAGAGCCACATATATATATGAGATATGGTTACATTTAATAATCTTCATAGATAATCCACAGACTTCACTTTCATAGGGATTGTTCTCTTTTATTGTCTGTTCTGGTATTTTGCAGAGTGAACTGGTTTGCAGGCACATCCAGAAAGAGTTTTGGAGAGTACAGGATGTGTTAGAGGGACTGCATAAGAATAACTCATCTAGAGGTACTGACACAGCCAAGCACAGAGGTAACACATTGGAACTGGAACTGAAATTTTTTACATGTTTCAAAACACCAGTCTCTGTCATGTTTCATATTCTAATGACTCCCTCTCTCCTACACAGCAACCAGCGGCACATCAGGCTCCTTTAGCACCAATAGTCCAGCCAGTCCCCTGAGCTCAGTAAGCTTCACCAGCCCACTCAGCCCCTTCTCCCCAGTGCCCGGCTCCCAGGCCTCCCCCACCAAACAGCTGGGCCCAGAGGTAAGCACCGGACACACCCAGCTGAGGACCAACCCCAGTCCAAAACCTGGGCCAGGTCCATGCTCAGACTCTACAACCAACCCCGAAGTGTGTAAGAGATCAAACCCTAAACCCCGTCCCAACTCATGTATAGTGCCTCATTTCAAAACTGAGTCTAGACCCAGAATTTACACAGAGACTGACACAAGTCTGCATTCAGAAAACAGAAATTACTATGGTTGTGAAACTCGTGAAAACACATCCCATTGGCTCTCCCTAGAACAGGTCAGAACAGGGGAGCAGATCAGTTTGTTCTAAGAACAATGTCAAGACTCAAAGTATGTTAACCAGCACACAGTCCAAACCAACACCGGCCTTCGGGAAGTTAGTTGGTTAACCACAGATGTTTGCAGCCACAAAGTCAAGATTGGTCTCAGAAAAGATGTCTATCCAGACTCCCACCCATGTCACTTCTTCAATGAAACAAGTCCTCCATCAGACGCTTTTCTATGCCTGAATCCAAGATCGTCCGGGACTTATATCAATGATGTCTTTTAGTTACACTACAGCCCAGATGTTAATACACCTTCAGGTAGTTTCTTTAGAGGTGCTGAGCCTAAAATTAAACCTCATTGCCAGATAGCATCCCTGCTTTCATCTAATGCTATTGGAGGTACTAGGCCACTTACTTACCCCAAAAATCGACTTGGCATTGCTCCAGTGATCTGTGCCATAACACGGTCAGATTCACTCAGTAATCACTCAACTAATGTGTTCATGCAGGCCCCAAGAGTATAGCCACCACTCAGTTGATTCTGATAATTCCTAATTCTGCCTGTTCTGTTTGTGAAATGAAGGACAATAATTTCCCCCAAATCATAAACATTTTGTGTTGCCATTGCTAAACGTCATCATGACATAATTGTTGTCTGTAAAACAATTGGTGCTGTTCATTAGTTTTGTAGACTGATCCCTATCTAACCTTTCATTCTTCAACTGTTATGCAGTGACCGATGATCCAGTGAAACCATGGTCTACTGTATTTGCTCTACTAACACTCTTTGGCATTGTTATCTCTGATTAACATAAAGATTTTAAGAATTTAAAGTCACAGTATGGAAACTAGTTTATCTTCAGTTACCTGTTAACTAAAATACAGTCAGATATATGAGTTAAACATAGAAATTTGATTTTGCTTTGGTTTATGGCAGTACCTGGGTATGCTTTATCCTTTCAATTCCACTTCCAAATTGGTTCCAAATTATTTTCTTGCAATGCTATTGCAAATTTCTGTCAGACAGGACAATGCTTGTTTACCACATACGGTGTATTTTGAACACATATCACACAGCCACATTAGCATAAACATTGATAATATTCTTCTTTACAATTCTTCACTAGGTGATATAATTGCTTACATGGTGATAGTTGAGATGTCATGTCATGTTTCACAGAGGCTTTCGTGGACCACGTGGATGTAAGAATTCACAAAAGTCTCTTGTCTACGTAGACGGGTATTTTATCGGCCACCTGCTGATTTTCACGTCCAGCTCCCTAACATGGGTTTAAGACCCCATTCTACAGAATCAATCCAATGAATGCTTTCTGCTCTGCACTTTGCCTGGCTTATTATCACTCCTCCTGATATGCAGCACTCTCTCTTCCTCCTTCCTTTCTTTCCTGCCTTACTCCTTCCCCTCTGACCTTATGGTGAACTAGGAAAGTGTCCCCCCAAGGCCTCCCCTCCCCAAGTCCTATTCCCTTCTGGAGACTTCCTCTACCTTACCTCCCTCCATCCCCCCCCTGCCCTTTGACAGCACCACCTGGCTTCGCAGCTTGGGCATCGATGATGGTTACCTTGATGGTGAAGATTCTTACATCAGAAAGGTATTTGGGTGTTTTCCCGTGTCCTGCCCTAGCTTCACATCTGTTGTCCAGTGTCATCTTTCAAAAACATAATCAAACTCCAAATTCTATATAATCCCATGAAACTTCCATTTGTTCAAGTGCTCCACCCATTATCCCAGTCTCCATACCAGCCCGGATTTGACCTTGTTCCAAAGTTACTGCTCCTTTTTATGCCCTTAGCTCCTATTAATGTCTTTGCCACTTTCTTCTTTTTTACTGAACACAAGACATTACAGTTCAAAATGTACCACAGGTGCAGTGGTATAAAGGCCATCACTTGTCAGGATGAGCAGCATTTAGCTTTTTAGAGTCCCATGTGGAGTTCTCAAGAGATCATCGGTCAATCTTTACGTGTGCCTATTTGTATGTCATGGTAGTGATGTAGTCAAGCTAGCTTGTTGTTACCCCAGGAAGCTGAACCATGAAAGTAATTTTTTACAAATCAGGAAGCTCCTGCCTCATTTACTGGTACACACCAGATTTGTGGAGCAGTTTATATTTCTGGAGAAATCATAGTCCATTTTGGTTCTCTTTGCTCCCTCAAAGGTCAACACTGTCAAGTCAGATTGCAACTAGTCCATAACACAGTAGTGATGTGTCGGTCGCGAACGATCTGGTTCTAAGAGCCAGCTATGGGCCCCGTCAGCGACAGGGATGGGCCCTCTGGTGTGAGCGCTTTTAGCCTCCATTCCTTGCGAGCTGGTGTGCAGGCAAGGAATCGAGGAAGTTAACTGGTGTGCTAACTTTGAAGAAACCGAGAGATTAGCTGGTGTGCTAATGCTCGGTACTCGAACAGCCGTGGTGAGGCGTCGAGGAAGTTAGCTGGTCTGCATTCTGTTTTTAATAAACATCTTTGGATGTGTATTGGAATTTTTCACCACCTTCAGGTCTAATTTGATTACATAACAAATTATATCTTTTCTCTGTCTTTTAGCCAAAGTTTGGAGAACAGAACAACATCAGTGATGTGCAGGACCAGGTCCAGGACAGACAACCCACCATGAATAAAGGTTCACCAACCTGAGCTCAAGTTTCCATGTGATAGCACTACTGATCCTTTCTCATAGAGCATGGGATTACACTGAACACTGGCTTTGTATTGACATTTGTAAATTAGAAATGAAAGAAAACCCATAATCAGTAGTCAGAATTCAGTCTTTTGGAATGTGACTATTATTAAATTACGCCAGACTGACAGGATTTGTTTAACAATGTTAATTCATCTCCCTTTTCAGTTGGCATTGTTCCTCCTAGAACAAAGTCCCCCACTGCCGAATCACACAGCAGCTCAGCTGGAGTTTCCCGCTACAGAGTGCCTAATGGAATCTCTTGGGTATGTCAACCTAAACTACATAATATACATAAGTTTATCTAAACCGCAGCATACACAGATGTGTAGCCTCAAATCTACAATAAAAACATTGTGTAGAAATCATACCATCCAGGCACCTTTAGTGTGCACAGGAACTTCAAGGGCCTCACATGCTCACATACTTTAACATACATTATGTTAAAGACCTCATGAGTCTAACACTAAATAAACTGTGTAGGTATTTTCCAAATCTAGTTAAACAGTGCCATAGTTTAATGCCTAAATGTTTATGTTACACAAAGATAACTAATAATAATAATTTAACTTTTGCTGTGATCATGGGTGATCATTTATTATCTGGGTATGATCATAGATATAAATATGCAAATAACCATCGATCCATTTTCTGTAATCACTTCCCTCGCAGGGGGCTGGGGCCTATACCAGCTGCATTAGGGCGAGATGTGGGCTACACCCCGAACAAGTCAATATTAAGTTATGCAAGATCTGATTTATAGCTCGAGATTACAAATTGATTTTACATTTATGTTTGTTAAACATAAATTTTTAGCACAGTATAGTGTTACTTATCCTGTAGTATTCTGTGGTCAACTGTGTCGAAGGCAGCACTAAGTTTCAATGATTCAGGATGAGGACTAAAATCTTATCGCCCGTATTTTTATGCGACATCTTTTTCACAGGAACGTCCAAAAAGCGCTGTGTTTACCGCAGAGCTAAAGTCGAAGATGAGCGTTGAAGAGCAGAACGAGCGAATCCGCCGTAACCAAAGCAGTTCTGTGAGGGACAAGAGGCGGAGTCTAAACCTCTCAGGTGGCCAGTCTCCAGCCAACTACAAAGTGGTATGATCAACCATGTGATGATCCTTCTCAAACAGTTGTGTGTCTATACCAGCTACTAGCTATACATAAAGATTACAGTTGTAAAGAACAAGGAGGCTTTATGCAAGGTTTCAAGGTAAAATTGTTCTTCATCAACTTGTATGTATACTGTCTAAAAATCTCACCATTAACACCTTTAGCTGTATATTCAAAGTCATTCATTATGTAAGTCAAGATATATATAGTAGCATTAGCACATCCTGGTGGATTATGTAGTCTGAGTAACATGCACAAATGCTGCTGTGAGCAAGTTGGAAGCCATGACGTAAGTAGGAAAAATGTACACGCACACACACACACACACACACAAAATAATTATTATATTATTACTGTGTATAAGTGTGTGTGTGTGTGTGTGTGTGTGGACAGATTCGTAGGCGGCTGACAGCTCACGAGATTGACATCAAAGACTTGGAGACAGCAGTTCGAGGCCAGGGACATGAGTCACCTCGGCAAGAAATTGCTCGCCTGAGGCGATTACAGATTGAACCAGATCAGTATGACCTGGACATGAGCAAAGAGGTGAGATCATCCAGATAAGGCATGGCACCCTCATTCACTCTTGAATTCATTTTGGATATCTCAAATGCACAACTCGTGGACCCAAGTTTATTTTTGTGCATTATGTCTGCTGATGTCTGCTGCGTAGCTGATGGCTCCTGAAAACGTTCTGATCCCAGAGCGATACCTGGATGTGGAGGATAACACTCCTCTGAGCCCCGAGGAACAAAAGGAGAAGCAGAAGAAACTGGAACGGATCAAAACCCTCATTGCCAAATCAAAGTGAGTTTTTGACTCAGACTTAATTTTCAGTCAATTTTTTATGCTGCTCATATATGTATCAAAACATTATACATCTACACCTATTGGTCCAACTTGCTGTCCAATTTGGCAACATGACGTCCTTCTGATGCATATCACAATACATTTCCTTTTTTCTCTGCCTTTCATCTTCCCACTGTCAGTTTGCAGAACATGGTTCCTGTCCTGGACGGCCCGGTGGAGGGTGGAGCTCCAGTCAGTTCCCAGCAGCAGCTGCAAGAGCAGGAGAAGCGCATTGAGCTATCCTGTGCTCTGGCTGCTGAGGCGTCTCGCCGCAGCCGTCTTCTCTCTGGTGAGGACTCTCTACACATGGGTGCCACTATCAGCATCTTCACATCACTAACTCTCTTCCAATTACTGCACTATGCAATCACACAACAAGCCACAGTACTCACTTTCAACACTACTTCATAAATATGTCTACACACACCTTCATGTTTCACCCAACTTATATCAGAAATCTAATCCTGATTTAAAATAACCCTAACACAGAAATCTGGAATTTGTTAAAATAGAAACAGTGTTACCAGTTCTCATTGGTGCATATATCGGGTGTTCGCAAATTGCATACCCTCCATATTTGGAGCAAGAAGTTTCTGTAATGTCAGGGCAAGGTTAACATCTATGCAGTTATGGGGATCACATCATCCTCAGTAGGTAGCAATGTAGCGGGGTTAAGAATAAGACATTTTTTCAGTGTAAAGCGTGGCACGCACAGTTGCTGTTGCCTCTCTGGTCCCTCTTATAGACGAATTTGCTGTTGTGGTGCCAAATTAACAAGGACTGCAACTTCAAATTTGGCTAAATTATACTGCATAGACAGCATGGAATCCTCGTAGATTGTCTGTTTGATTGTCTGATTGCCTTATTTTATTATTTATTATTTTTACACTTTAGAATATGCTGTCTTATTTCATTGTGTATTTTAGAATGTTATCTTCATGTCATACTTACAACACCTTCATTAACAAATATACTATATATGCTAATGTATCTACACCAGAGCAAATCCAGCAATTCAGTATTTCAGTTTATACATTTTGACATCAGTTTAGGTGCAGTTTCCCCAGAAGAGCACAAATATATGTAAAAAAAAATAGATCTTATTTCATAAAGACGAAGAATAAAAACGTTATCCCATCAGTCAGTCCAGGGAAGTGCAATTCCCACATCCCATTGAAGGTTTCTAGAAATTGGGTAAACAAGATGATTGATTTATTAAGGTTAAGCCATGCATTAATTAGCAACATGTGCCTTTGTTTTTACACCCTCATCATATGTCCATTGTTCCCATAGCGCACACTTAGTTCATAGTTCAACACATTAAAGTGGAAAATACACATTTTAGCATGAATCACACCACGTAAACAACTGTGTGTTCTGTAATCTATGATAATGTCATCAGGCTTTTCTTTATCTTTCTTTTGTTTCACATGCCTTTGTGCAGTTTATAGCTCCATAGCTCCATCATGCTTCATCATGTCATCAACAATATAACAGCGACCAGACTTTTCAGGTTGCACTTTTTTACTAATCCAGTGAAATATCTAAACATTTCCTTAATTATGGAATAATGTAATATATATCCAAAACCTGTAACAAACTTGTACCATTATAAATGTATTTATACATTTTATGCTGCAAGCTCACATAAACATACTTGCAGTATCTCAGTGTCAGGCTTGAAAGCCTGATGCTTCATGACCTGTGCAGCAGAAACACTGAGGTAGGGGCGTGTGTACATGCACATAGACTTTAAAAAATGCTTACTGAAAGTTACTGTTGTATGCACTGACCTTTACTAGAAGCAAGGACTGGACCTTTAACATGTGGCCAATCAGCCTGAGTGAAACTGCTTGGTTGGTTTGGTACCTAACCTTACTTGGTTAGGTTCAGTCAATCACAAGACAGTCGACAGCTAGCCAGCTACTACTTAGAAGATCCCACTGGACCACACAAAACCTTGACCTTCTCAAAATCTACTGAATTAATCTTATTTTATATAAATCTTAACAGCTTCAACAAAGCTGATGGGTCAGAAGTTGAAGACCCCCCTTTTTATTGAATGCACAAATGTACAAAACAGAGTTTGTTTCAGACAATGAAATGTTCAGCTTGTATCAATGTACATCCAAGTTTGCTGCTCAGAATTTAAAGTTACAAACATATGAACAAGTTTACAAACTATGGTTTACAGATACATACATGTTTTACATACAGAATTCTTTACCTTGAAAGTCCACAGATGTCTGGATTTTCCCAGTCACGTCTGCAGAGAAACCCCTCCTCTTCATTGACTCATCTCACTGTACTTCTCCCCTTGATTGGTTCACTCCTTGTTTTTCTTTCCATTTTATGCCTCTTGCTTCCCCCATCTCACTCCAGCCCAGTGTGCCCCAAGTTCCCCTACCTCCCCAACCAGCCTGGCACCTCCCCCCTCCTCTGCTGACTTCCCCAACTCTGCCCACATCATGAATGTGTGAATCATACAAGGTGAGTCACTGTTCACCACACGTCCCTACAGTCTTCTTTGGCCTACCCTGTTTAGAACCTGTGCTCACTTCACTTTCTGTGGTTGTTTTTCAGGTTCATGATATGATGCATTATGTTTAAATGAGATTGGTTTTGAATCGCAGTGCTTATGTTTAGAAGTTTAATATCACAATGAGCCATTTTGGGCAAAGTGCTCCATATCACTGTCAAACTTGTAACATAATTAAATTAAAATAGATTCAGATACTTATTACTGAAGCCATTTTTTCACACTTTTGTCTCTGGTTTGCAAGAAGCAATAGAGACAACAGAAATGAAATGCCTACTTTTCAATCTAAACATCGTCTTTACTAAGCATGGAGGTCTATTCTCAAAGTTCTGAATGCAAGGTCCTTTTTAGTTTCCTGAAAAGCATCTCATATCATAACTGAGCAACTCTAAGGGAGGGCAAGAGATGTAGTTGAAAGCTCCAGACAACAAAATAGGCTAGACCCTGTGTTGAACAATGTTGTCATTGTCAAGTAGATACCCATGTAAGTAGTAGCATAGGATATGTTATTACACAGATTATTGGAACAGAAGCACAGAACACTCAAATCAGTTGTTCCTAAAATGGATTACAAAGAGAGATTTCAATTTATTTCCAATAATAGTAACCAGTGCTCTGTACTCGGTGATATGCAGGTAATGTAAAATGAGGTTACCATATCTTTCTTTGTCTGCCTTTCTTTTGTCTGCAGCTCAAGCCCTAGCTTCTGTAAAGTTTGATGGAGCCACTTTCTGAGTAATCACTGGACAACTGAACAATGAAGATATGAAGATGGCCCCAGACAAATTACTTTAGCACCTGAAAACTAAACAACAAAAACACAGAAAGCTGTGGATGGATGGAATGGAAGACTATAAAGACTTGCAAACTCACCTCCCCATCTCCAGTTCATCCAGCTCACAATGGCCTCCCACTATGTGTGCCAATGTAGCACAAAGGAATGCTCCAGATGTCTTACCAGCTTAAAATTATGAAATATTTCTATGTAATTTAGCTCAGGACACATCTACCAAGTAGATATTACTGATTAACTACATTGTTGGTGAGATGTTTTGCACTCTTAATGACGAAATGTCAGTGAACATTTCAAGATTCAACATTCGGTTCAGAAGAAAAGACTGAATATGTGAGGCCCATGAAGAGGGGCAATGAAAAGAGCTGAAGAAATTAATCTAGAGAAAGAATTGGAGAAGGATGATGCCATATGGACATATGTCACTGAGTTCGATTAATGGACAAGAGTCTAACGAAGCCCTACAGAGAAACTTTGAACATGCTTCTGGACTCTAAACATAAAGGAGGGCATTCATTCCATATCATCAAATCTGCATATCAACCACCAATGGGTTGTGGCACAGTGCGGGGTGGTGCTCAGGGCCCCACTGACATATTCTGATCCTTTGACAACTGACAAAGTGTAGCCTCTCACCCTTTTAAAAAGCTTCTGAAGTCACTATGATGTCTGTTTCACTCAAACCTCCAACCTCTACATTACTCCCATCACTATCAACTTCACTCTCAATTACACTCATATGCAACCTTTAGTTTTCCATACATTTAATTGGGTCAAATGAAATGTTACATTTATAATATTTTGCTTGCCTGAATCTCTTGAATCTTTCACACCAAACTGGTGGGCTTCCCACACACAAGGGCGAGTCTTTCCCGCAACTACCAGGTTCCAACCCTTTGGTCCACAGACGTTTCCTTTGCTGTGTGTCATTCACCCTCTCTCTGCCTGCCTTCCTGTCTGTCTTCAGCTCTCTCAAGTTGAAAGCAACCCAGAGTTACCAGTGAGTCTGAAGTGAGTTCATTTAGCCATGTCTTAGTGATGCTACATACACACACCCTGTAACCTGGTTAGCACTGTTAGCTGCTTAATCTTATGTTCCCCATAATAACAGCACAGGTCAGTATATCTGGGGATAACAAATTTACTTTTGTCACAAAACCTGGAGGAAAATCAAGCAATTCAGATTGTAAGACTGAAATGTTACTGAATTCATTGCATTATGGGCATTGTCACATCTTCATGGTGGAGTATTGTTAGACACTACAGACTTGTTTATTGTGGCTGGACTAGAAGTGTCAGACAGGGAGTGACCTGATTTTCCCCATTATAATAAAGAACATGACACCATCTTCTATATTTAGGCTGCAACACAATTTTTTTTACCCCAGACTCAACAAGCCATTGCCAATTTAGTTTCTTCAACACGTGCTCATGCAAACACACTCTGAGACAAACTCCACATCAAAAACTATACATCTATACATCTCATATTTCTGTACTGTTTTGGCACAGAATGTTAGCACTCAGCATACATCTCTAATCTAGAACTGATACATATGCATATGAATATGAATATCTATGAGACAGTTGCTTCCTGAAGGGATCACCTCACCACCAGCCACTGTGTGTACCTTTAGCATTTAGGCATTAAGCATCCAGTTCAGTGGACCGCATCGAAGTGCTCAAGAAATTCTGCAATTGATTGTCTACATGTAGGTAAAGTATGTTGGATATGTGTTTATAAAAGCTACACTGTATGTGGAAAGTCAAAATAGAAGTGACCTTAGAAGTGTAACTCTGCTAGAAAAAAAAAAAACATTTGTGAAAAAACGTCTGTGTGAGGAGGAGTTCGCTGATAATGCAGTTATTTTGGTGGAATTATTAAAATACTGTCATGTAACATATCCGAACAACATTTCAGCCAACAATACAGTGCCATAAGTCTAAAACATGTCTGTGTATGTGTTGTGATGAATGGACATATTAATGACAAAAGAGGCAATGTTTGAATCTGGGAGAATGGTTATTAAATGATTTATTGTACCAGTAAGTGTTGGACATTTTCAAAAATGTTAACTTTATCTAGAAATGGCCAATCTTTCATCATGAAATTCTTTAGAAATACATGTATTATATGAATGAAGTTAATACATAACATTTCAATTACATCCTAAGTTTGAATGCAGAAATTAACCAAATTGTGTAAAAAAATGTTTTAAACATGTTACATAAGCAGTACTATTTTCATAGTAACACTGTTTTAGCACATTCTATTTGGAAGCCCTCTACTTTAAGCCACTGATTAAACCGGATCAGTATGTGAATGGGGATGGAGTTGCGACTACATCTACTGATATTTTATAAGTGGCTGTAAACTGAAAGTGGAGAGTTTGATATTCTAATGTTACACATCCTTAGAAAGTCATTATGATCTGTACTATAAACTCGGGATGTGTTCAAACTGTCACAGGATCTTGGCATCTCTCTAAGTCAGACCATGTTTCTTGTTGAACTTCCTCCAGATTGAGGATGAAGCAACCACACACATGCACACCTCTTCCTCTTGTTATGTGTCTGTGTTATTTATATTTACTAATCCTGTTTTTCCCCACATGCACTTATATTTTCAAGTGACCTGTCTTTGTAGAAAGTTTTTGTCTGTCCAAACTCAGATTCAAAGACAATATTTTAAAGAAAATGAAATTTTATGTGGAAATAAAGCTAGTTAACGGCTCTCATAACGCAAAAATAAAAAAAGGATTTAAGAGAATACTTCTATTTTTTCTTCTTTTAATTTTTCTTTTTGGAAAGGGAATATGTTCAAAAGAGGCAGTACATATTTTTTTAGATGCATGGATATTTGATGACAAGTTGACAGGTTCAATTTTTACACTCAATTATGTTTTGCATTTTTCACAAAGAAGACTCTGTTTTTATTGTATTGCTCTTGAGGATTATTTGAAGGAGCAGATCATAGATATTTTTGGATTAATTGGAATCTGATGTGTTAAGACATGACAGCCAAAAGGTGGTGTGTAATCTTTGATACTACTGTAGATGTAGCATTTATGGATGACAAAAATAAAGAATATACATTAGTCAATGTATATAATATTTTGGATTTCAGTTACAGTATGTCCTACTATTACATATAACCATTGCTACTTTGGAGAAAAAAGAGCTTGAACTATGCAACTGATAAAAAAAGAGACAAATAATAATACGCTTGCTTTCAGAAAATCTTGCAATAAAGTGAATGTATACCAATAATGTGTTTCTGTGGATGCTTTTGAAATCATTACAGTATTTTGTAAGCTAAAGCATGTCTCAATGCCTGGGATGATGATAGTGCTGTTATTTTAATCCACTTGTTGATTATTAAGTTCACTGCCAAAACGACTACTGAGGTTAACTGTCCAGCCCCGTCATTACCAATAGGCTCACTGATGATATTCTACAATCTTTGTTATATTCAACTGTATGTCTGAATTAATAAAGTGCAAAAACAAAGACAGAGTGGATTCTTTCTCATCAAAGCGGACAGATTGATTACCGGTTGTATTTGTAATCACCATATGCAAATGATATCACTGAACTGTACGGAAAAAATGTCTATTTTCATAACATTTTTCATTGTAGATGAATACTAAACACATCAAAACTATGAAACAAGTGGCTTCATGTTTTTGTCATGTTGTAGTTAGATACGTAAACTATCAATTTATCCATCCCATGAAGACCTACAATGGCGTCTAGTTTGTTAGTGTCAGTACTTAACTACAGTCACTAGATGGCGACAATGAGCCACAGCTGTCGCCTGAGGAGTCACTGTCAGAATTCATATGGCTGCTGAACCTCCTGATGGACGGTGACGTCTGTAACTGTATGGTATAAATTTACGGATGAAAACGTCAGTAGCTGGAATGTTACTGTCAGAAATATTCTTGATATAAGTCTTGATGAGGAACATGCTTTTATCAGTCAGTGTCACTTTACCTGAAACTGAACGGAGTTTCCGTGTTCAGGATCATTCTATCAGTCTATTATTTATATTATGGTAACTTTCTTTGCAAAATGATATATCTCTTTATATATCATGCCACTTTTTATGCTACTCAGTACTTATCTGTTTTTGAAGGTTTTTAAAGGTTAATTGTATTTCTGTCTTTTTATTGTGTTTTTGTTTTTTGCTTTGGACTCTTCTACTTTTGTTTGTCTATCTTGCTGCTGTTACAAGTGAATTTCTCTGTGGTGGGATAAATAAAGTATATATCTAATCTAATCTAATCTTTATGAGTACTATTACATAAATCGTATTACTTCACATTAAATTTGTTAGTTAATGCATTTTGGCCTGAAAATATTTTTGAGTGTAGTTCACCCTTTATCTGGCAATCCTCTAGTGTTTACTCCAGGGGCTTAGTGAGAGCCTGCTCTGGTTAATGTTCACACTCATGCTGACATCAACACACAAAGGTCACAACTGAGAAAAGGAAAGGACCTGGATTTGTTCCTAACCGGCATAGAGAAGCAAAGCCACTGAGAAAGAGAGGAGGGGAGACACAAGAAATGACCATGGTGGCTATCACAGAATTCCAGAGTAAGTGTTTCTCAGTTGCTCTCTTAAGTGTTAATCTGAGTGACAGAATACAAAGATGTTAAGGACTACAGGGAAATAAGAGAATAAATAAGTTGAACCAGTTTATTTGTGATTACAACTGGATCACTTTGAATGATCTGATCTTTGCCTAATAAGTTAATAAAGAAAGCTCATAGTAAACGTGTGGCCGAGAAGCTTTGTAGACAGCTAAAGTGACCTTTAGCAACTCTTCAGGGCTGATTGCAGTAAGTGTCATAAAAAAGGGGCTACTTCTATAATAACCCACAATATCTTTGATTAGTCATCATTCATTGTCTCTAATATACTTCACTATGTTGAAACATCATCATTTCATCATGTACATTATGTTCTTTTGGTTAATGTGGACATTAGGAAGAATCAGATAATTATGTGATCATTCATACCAAAACCATAATGTCATACTTTTTTTGTACACCGGCCACTAACTTGGTCAGAAGGCCTTTAGGGTTGCCTTGAATAATTTGGTGAGTTAAAACAAAGTGTTTACTCTGAAGAGCAAAGTGATTCTTTATTACAGTTTTGATGCACTTATATGTTGCATGGTGGTTTTGGTCTTTTTATTAAATGTGTTGCTTTACTTTACTTTAAAGCACAGCTCCACATACTACAGTGTTTGTGACATCTTGGACTGGATTACACTTTGGGGCAGCTCTCTTTGGACTTTGGTAGAGTTTGTAACATGCTTTAAATCATATGGATTGTTACGACCAGATAAAGGGGTATGAAAGGAAGTAACATAAAACCAGATTTTAAAGGTTATTAAACAAAAGTATTTTATTAAATGAAAGTTCAGATCGTTTTAACAAAAGTAGGTGAGGCAAAATGTAACTAAGGGCGAGCGAGTGCTGATAAACGAACAAACCAATATAACAAAAAGAGAACTCTAAACAGAGCCTATGTTATCTAACTAGAAAATCAAAATAAGAAAGAAAAACCTCACTAACTAAGCTTTTAGCAGATAACAATCTTAGCAGATAGTAAACCAAACACAAAACCTCCAGGTACAAAACACGAGCAAACGAGTATCATCAGATACATATAACGAGGCGAGCTCATGAACACACAACCAATGAGTGAAGCCGCCACGATGCTCGGGCGGCTGCGGTTTAAATGCCGGTGATGCTGCTGCGGGGGCGCTCTCATTGGCGGCGCGGAAAGGATGCCGCACCAATCCTGGCCCTGCACAGCCACAACCATGTTGTCCCTGCCTCCTCCAAGACTGATTTATACCCAAGCTATTAAAATATCATTCCCAAATTGAAATGATTATATAGGTAACTTATTTGAACTCAATGACACAAGAAAGGACAATTTCTTACCTCCCTTGTGTTTGTCTTACAGAAATTGGCATTGGTCTGATGGGATTCGGCTCATTTTTCCTGTTCTTTGGTGTGTTGTTGTACTTTGACTCTGTCTTGCTGGCCTTTGGGAATGTGAGTACTGTAATCTTTAATGTAACATTAATATAACATCTGCTTAGTGTCATGCCATGTGTTAAATTGTGGAATCTAAAATATTTTGCCATGTAGTAGACAGTCTACACTTCATTCTCCTCCTCAAAGTCTTTCTCTGTGCACATAACTCATGTGCATGCAAGGAATTGGAAGGATTTTTGTTACAATACACATTGGGATAAAGATAGCCCAAATTCACAAAGTACATTTGCCTCATAGGGCTTTACAATCTGTACAGGGAGTGACACCCTATGTCCTTAGACCCTCGGTTTGAGTGAGGAAAAACTTGCCTAGCCAGGCACGGTATTGATTAAAGAGTAAGGGGGGGCAGCATGTAGACCCACACACTTCATCCCCCAACAGAGGCCTTTAGAAATGGTCAATCCTATGGCAGCATAATTAAGGGATGACCTGAGCCAGCCCTAACTATAAGCTCTATCAAAAAGGAAAGTTTTAAGTCTACTCTTAAAGGTGTTCCACAGTGTTTGTTCCACAGAAGAGGAGCCTGATAGCTGAAAGCTCTGGCTCCCAATCTACTTTTGGAGACTATAGGAACCACAAGGAACCCAGCGTCCTGAGAGCGCAGTGTTCTAGAGGGGTAGTAAGGTATTATGAGCTCTTTTAGATAAGATGGTGCCTGACCATGAAGAACTTTGTAAGTAAGGAGAAGAATTTTAAATTCTATTCTAGATTTCATAGGAAGCCAATGCAAGGAAGCCAAAATGGGAGAGATGTGATCTCTGATCTTGGTTCCTGTCTGAACACGTGCAGCAGCATTCTGAATTAACTGTAAAGTCCTAAGAGATTTATTAGAGCAGCCTGATAACAAAGAGTTACAATAGTCCAGCCTTGAAGTAACAAATGCGTGGACTAGTTTTTCTGCATCCGCTTGAGAGACAATGCGTCTGATTTTAGCGATGTTACGTAAGTGGAAGAATCAGGGCCGGTCCTAGCTATGGGCAATGTGGGCGCCCAGGGCGCAAATGTGGCCAGGACCGGCGCTGGGAAGAATGCAGTCCTCGAAATTTGTTTTATGTGGACGTTAAAGGACAAATCTTGAGGAGGAGTAACTGAACATGTGGCACACGGGACAGGAGAGAGCAGGAGAGGAGAGAGGAGGAGAGCAGGGAGACGCCATTGCTATCGCTAGGCTAGTTAGTGTGGCTAACAGAAACTGGTAAACTATCAGATTGTGGTTACTAGAGTTTAGAGAGCTGTTTGTGCACAGACAGAACAAGTCTAAGGATAGTGCAGAGATAAGTAGATAGTCGCTGATGTGAGAAACGAAAATCTGTTCAGGTGAGCAGAGCAGAGAGCACCGTGGCAACAACACCGAAACCGGAAGTGACACAATACGTTACCGCAAAGCACGTCGTTGTGAATGGTCTAAATGTCTAATGCCATCAGTGTATGAATGTGTGTGGAAACCATGAATTGGAATTTCGTAGGTCTAGAAAAGAAGAAACAAAATGAACAAAACCTGTGTATGCAGATGTCAGAGTGTGTTTTTCCCATACTTAGAAATGAGTGTGTGTGGCAGCACCTGGTCTTTTTTCATAGACAGAAAAAATAATATTAACATTTAACTAAAATCAGTCTTCTCGTAACCTTAACCAAAGTGCTTTTGTTGTTTTAATCAGGATCTGAATCAATCAATTACGTGAGAATGTGTTTTAATATTTCACCAACTTTTTTGGTCGATTGCCCTCCTTATAGATCCTGTTTCTAAATGGTTTGACATTCATTATCGGCTTCAAGAGGACAGTTCACTTCTTCTTCCAAAGACACAAGTTTAGAGGTTCCTTCTTTTTCCTGGGAGGTGTGTCTCTGGTGCTGTGCCGATGGCCAATAATAGGACTACTGGTGGAGAGCTACGGCTTTGTGCTTTTATTCAGGTGAGTCCAGTTATTGGATTGTTTCTAAGACAGTAACGAAAAGGAGAAGCAAATCATTGCATCATAAACAATAACTAAATATTAATAACTAAACCTAACCATTTGAAAACATGAAAATGTCAGAATGGTTTTCTCATCACTCTATGTTTTTGCTCTCTCAGGTCATTCTTCCCAATGGCCTTGGGATTTGTGTTATCAGCTGTGAATATCCCTTTCCTCAATGCAGTATGTTTTGTTTTTTACTCCATACATTGAAAAAAAATAATACTGTATAAAAAAACATTATTCCTATTCTTTAAGAGATTAATCTCCTGTTTTTTGGTTAGTTTATCTCCAGCAGCACTTCCATGGTCTGAGCAGAAGCACAACAGTGAAGGAATGATGGCAGAGTTGGAAAACTGGTCTGAAAACTGCTTGATAACTCTTTTTGTCATTTACTTTGTAAATGGACTGTACTCATACAGTATAGTGCCTTTCCAGTCTTCTGGACACTCAAAGCATCTTTACACTACATATCTCATTCACACACATTCATACACTGATTGTACTCATCAGTTTGAGGAGCTAACCATTGACACACATTCACACACTGATGGCGCAGCCTTCACAAGCAATTTGGGGTTCAGCATCTTGCCCACCATGCAAACTGGAAAAGCCGGGGATTGAACCGGCTCCTCATCTAATTAGTAGATGACCTACTCTACCTCCGAGCCAAAGCTCCCCCAATGTATGAATCATTTCTATTTTGCAATGTATATTTTTTGTACCATATAGGCTAAAAGAAATAACCATGCAGCCAAATTATATACTGCTTAAATATATCCAGACTGAAGAATCTAGAATATATTTAAAGTTGCACAGCATGTGTTTTACATAAAATTTTACAATCATCTACTGTTTTATTTAACTTATTAATATCTTGTTTTGTTGAGTTCTGTTGTTTTTTTCCTTTTTTTTGTTTTACAGACGTTTTAATATTCCACAAAATGTCATGTAGAATCCACACTAATGTTCAGGAGCCCCATTTATATAACAGTGTATAGGATTCATGTGGAAAAGTCATACACCGGCCCTTTTATGAATCACAATCAACACGAAATTCACACGAAATAACCATATATGCATATAAATAAAAATTAAATACTCCTAATCAATATCCATATACTGACTGCATGAAAGAGGGCCAGCATGGTGGTGGACACATTGTGGATTGAAAGTGGCAGCATGTAGACCCACACACTTCATCCCCCCAACAGAGGCCTTTAGAAATGGTCAAACCTTACATAGTTCATTTAGCGAGTTTGCAGCACAGAGCATCTGAGCATGTTGAAGCACCTGCTCACTTCTCTTTGATGTTTCTGCCTTTGTCCTCACTGCAGTCTGCTAAAACTCTGTAGCAAAGTCATTCTCTTGATGCACAAACAAGCTAATGATTAAAGCAGCTGCTTGTAGTCAGTTTCATGCATGCAGTAATTTCACTAAAACAAACATTGTAGCAGATATTTAAGCAGCAAAACTAACGACATGATACAATAAATACAGACTTATTTTTAGTAGTATTCTTAGTATCCGTATTCTGTCTTATTGTATTCCTTATCTATTCATTATTTTTGATTCATTATCTATACACATCTCTGCATCTCCATGAGCGGCTTTAACTTCAATCAATCAATCAATCAATCAATCAATCAATCAATCAATCAATCAATCAATCAATCAATCAATCAATCAATCAATCAATCAATCAATCAATCAAGTTTTATTTGTATAGCCAAAATCCACAAAACACATTTTGCCTCTGAGGGCTTTACAATCTGTACAGGGAGTGACACCCTCTGTCCTTAGAATCTTCTATGTGTTAGAGAATTGTCTATCCCTTGGTTACACAGGGCCTTGGGGTCATAGACAGTTACAGCACTAAATCATATCAGAGAAGATGCTCTCTCTTTGTTATGCGAGGCCGCTGAAACTGAATGTTGTCTTCCTAGACATTATAGATTGCACTAACATAGGTAAATACATTCCCTTTGGCTATTTGGCTTGATCAAGCTTCAATAAATATTACAGCATAGGACATTAGAGGCTCCTGAACGCTTTCTTCCCTCCTGACCTGGTGCCAGTTATTGGTATGCTCACATTTCCATTGCCATTTATTATTTGATCATTAAAATAAAATAGATTTTGTGAACTACAAGTCTCACACTCTTTCTGAACTTTATAAAAACATGGTTGATGATCTGTGCTTGATGATAGTTCTGGTGTGAACAGTTCTGTTTAGAGTCACACAAGGCACATCCTTTTTACCTGAAGTTTTTATTGATCCAGTGACATTGTTATTTACCTGTCTCCCCATCTGAATGTACACATTAAATTAAATTACAATACAATAAATTAAAATATCAGATCTAACACAGGGTAACAATGGACAGAGAGTTTTATTTTCCATAGCGTAGACCAAAGGAGTTAAGGTTGTATGAGGACACATCTTGACGTTTCTTGATAGTCCGAGGAAAGACCACTTTTGAGAGCCACCATTGTGTCTTGGGAAACTTTCTACCAGCTGAATGGACCTCATCAGCTGATAAATTCCCAGAACTCCTTGCTAATGGTGCCATTGATGCATGTCTTAAATCTCTCAGGGCTTTGAGTATTATTTGATCTGAAGAACAAACAAAACAAAGATCTCTAACTTTTTGAATCAGACAACTTATTCATGCCATATGACATAGAATTGTAGATACATATAAATATTTCAGATGTACAATAAAAATGTAGAAAACTCTCTCTCTGTGTTTTTGACCAAATGTTCTCAACTAACTCAGTTGATTTCATTGAATTTAACAAATATACCTCTTTGGTTTTAGTATACTGGCTCTTCTTTAGTTCCTGAAAACTGAGTATTCCTTCTATGTTCTGACAGAATAACTGGGAAATGCAATGTCAAATATATAACTACATGTACATGTAACTCGATCTAATGTATGCCTAAAATGGCCCATTTCTCATTTTCTTCTTCTGACGTGTAAGTACATACATAACCCAGAAGACACATTTAGAACACATCTAGTGCAGACAGCGATGACACATTGATCTGTATTTGCAGAAAGCTTTTACATAGCTTTAAAAATGAAACCGTACCTTCACTGTAGTAGGAGGATTTCAAACTGCTGGTGGTGTAGGCCTCTGCTAACAAAGCGGCTATCATCAGAACAACAATGAGTTGTGACATGATGATGATGTGTTAGAGCTGCTGGATTTCCTCTGCAAGCAGACACAAATTATTAAAATATCAAGGCTTTGGGTAAGGCAAAAGAGTTAGGGTCCTGCGTGCAAAGTAGATAAAGCAAAGTATTTTGGATTCTTGTTATTTATGGATTTTCTTACATTTCTAATTTATTAGTTGTTGTAGTTCATTTAAAAAATAATTTATAGCATCCAAAAAAACTCTACAACTTTCTTGAGTATAGGAACTGCATGCAGCATTAGGTATACAGTTCAAATTTGACTGATTCAGATTGTGCTTATGCAAACTGGTTCCCATCATGTTTTAGTTTAGGCTGTCATATGTGATTCTATGTTACCGTATATACTTATATACCACACAAATCTCAAGTAACAATTAGGCAACATGATAAACAGCAGACATTTCTCCAGCTGTCACACCTTCACAATGAAACTTTTATATTAACTAATATATATATATATATATATATATATATATATATATATATATATATATATATATATATATATATATATATATATATATATATATATATATTGTATAACTACCACACACATCTCTAGCATGTCGCATATGAGCTGCGGTTTTGATCTGTACTCTACATGACTTCAAATCCCACTGGGAGCATTTCAGAAGCAGAGCATTTAGCCTTTGTTTACTTACTCAGATTTGGCTATTTCCCTAATGTATATTCTTCTAAATATGCTTCTATGTGTGTAAATATGCTACATAGTTAATTAGTTTCGCTTTTGTCTATTTTTACAACCGGCAGTTTGCACGGGGTATTTTATTTTGAAAATCCACTTGATTCTCTTTGCCTTTTCTGTGTCTGGATTCCCGCTCAGGGTGCTCTGTGTAAACTGATGGGCTGCTCGCGTCAAGCGTCAAAAATAGAACAGATGTGTATTTCATGCAGAGCCGAGCGGAAAGCCGCTTCCGGGACACTTCTGAGGCAAGGTGCATTCAACACACTGTAGCTACAGGGGGCAAACATCACAAAGGTAACTAATATCAAGTAGGGATGTGCAAGCTATCCCTTTGCTCATTTAAATGTATTTTTCTCTCTCTGCTCTCTTTTCATACAAAGACAGCTGTGGCTTGGAGGCAGAGCGGGTTGTCTACTGATCAGATCATCAGTGTTTCAATCCCCAGGTTGATCCCCTTCAGGCTGTATGTCGAAGTGTCCTTGGGCAAGATACTGTAACTCTCTAACCCTAACCCCCAATTCAGTACTGAACCCCAAATTGCGCCATTGGTGTTTGAATGAATCACCTTCTCAGGAGACTGGCAGTCAGTCGCACTGCAGTCTTCCCTTGTCCTTGGCAGTGGCAGCAGTGTACCATTCAGTGATTGAGGTGTAGGAGTACATCATTGTCTTTGGTAGATTTAATTTCTTCAGCTGCCAAAGGAAGTACATCCTCTGCTGTGCTTTCTTGATGAGCTGATGTTCAGCTCCTACTTGAGGTCCTGAGAGATGATGATTCCCAGGAAATGGAAAATTTGGCACACAGGGTGATGGGGCAGCCTTTGAAGTCAACAATTATCTCAACTGTCTTTATAACATTGAGTTCCAAGTTGTTCTGACTGCATCAGGTCACCAGATTGTCATATTCCCAACTGTAGGCTGACTCATCCCCATTGGAGGAGAGTCAAACGAAGGTGGTGTCATCCAGAAACTCCAGAAAGTCCTCAGCACTATGACCAACTATGACAGATTATAAGCCTGTCCCTACCCCTTGTATTGATCTCTAGAAGGTGAGCTGAACAACTTTTATGCTCGCTTATTAATTCCATCACACTGACAATACTATGGTGTCACATGGCGTCACTGCTGATGTCAGACATTCACCATCTGGTATGCTGCTGCCATTGGCAAGGAGAAGGTCCTGTAATCCTATAGGACCCTGTGGCATGTGGGTAAGATTATGGTGTCTGGCATTTCTCTCTATACGGGGGTAAATGGTAAATGGAAAGTACCTATATATATGACAACTCAGGGTTAGGGTTAGAGTCTCTTTTACATTTCATATCTCATTCACCCATTTCTCTACTTTGGGGTTCAGTATCTTGCTATCTTGCCCAAGGACATTTTGACATAAAGTCCCCTGTGCTGTGCTGGAGGTGCCAGGAACTGAACGTCCGATCATCTGAATAATGGATAACCTGCTCTACCTCCTGAGCCACAGCTGCCCCAAGACAGCTTTATTTGCTTTTCCCATGTACTGTAGAGCCTACAAGTGTTATGTGCTTCTTCACTGTTTTGCACTACCATACTTTATATACATGACAACAAGATAAGATAGCAAGGCTACCAAATGTTAGATGTTATTTACATTGCTCTCATGGTCCTCACCCACAAAAAAACATGAAAATATAGACCGTTTCAAATATTTCTTTTAAAAATACCTGAAGGATAGCTTCAATTTAAGGCTCAATGCTTTAATGCTTTTATTCAAAGCATACATTTATTGTTCACAAACAAAGAAAATTGAGCTTGGAGATTGTGAGTGAATATTTATGTAAACATATCCCATCCCTCTTTTCTGTAACATTGTCCAATAGAGTCCTCACAAACAGGCTGACTGAGAGCACCTGGACATTGGCCACTGTGGACCGCGTCACTCTGACCTCAACACCAACACACCCTGTAGAGATGAAAACCTTTACAATTTTTTGATCAATGATTCATCAGTGCCTGTTGTTTATGTCCATGATCATGTTTGAAATGTGCTGCTATGTGTATGTGTGTTTCCTGTGAGGCTTGATTATTGTTGTTGTTGGAAAATTATTATTGTTCCTTAGAATTTGTTGCACTAAAGCTAAAGCTCTTAAAAAGGTATACTTGAACCATTAACCTGGACTTTTTTACAGTTGTGTTCACTGTTTTAATATTTTATACTTTGCTTTCATACTTTATATTAAACAACAAACAAACAATTACAGATCTCACTGTCTGTACAATCTGAACAGTATTGTTAGGTGACTCAACACATTTACAGTCATAAGTACAAGGTCAAAATATAAGAAATATAATCTTTCATCTATCGTTAGTCATGCCACCCAGTCATCATAAAATTTGATGTAGGCATTCACTGTTGTTTTTGTTTCAGTATTTACTTTTACTTTCTATTATGACTGTTGAACCTTCCCACTCTTAGTGTTTGGTGATGACTGTGGCCTCTGTCACACAAACTCAACATACATGAGAACATTAATACATTTATTTACTCACACAAACACACACTGATGTGAGAACCTTAATTGAAGAGAAAGAACTGCTGGAGATACAAACAGAGCATGAAATATGAAATGTAATGCTTTGGTCTTACCTTTGTGCTGAAGGCGACCGCTGACTGAGACCCCCCTGCCCACCCCCGTGCCAGAGGTTTCTTTTATAGAGTGATACCTTCTACGTCATCACCACTGATCACTGGTCAGTGTGTAGTGCCACATATTCATCCACCTCTTCTTTTCAGATTTGGTCTTACAAAGATTAGTTAAATTCCAAATTGTTGATTCCCATGTGCACATTCAGATAGAGCTTTTGTTACTACTTTGGTCTTCCCATAATAGACATGAAATGAGGTTTGTAGTCTAGACAAAGGCCTGGAGGTCATGGCAATAAGCACATGGTGAAAGTGAAGAGGGCTATCTAATATAAACTAAAAATATACACTACAAGAACATGCACATTTTCTGTAATTGAAGAAAAATATTTTTTCCTCTTTTTTTCTGGGTATATTCTCAGTTTTTCGTATAGTGATAAATACTGAAACACGTTGTATATTCATAATGTGAATCTGTAAAACAACATCATGACATATTCTCTAATTGTCCACACAGAATTATGAAAAAACTATAAGTTATCCTGAGCAAGTAATTGGTCTAACACAACACTGGCCAGATTGACATTAACATTCTTATATAGTATTTTAAAGTACGGCCCCAAAATGGATTTTAAATTAAACTAGAACATTTCTAAAGAAATTTTGAGTGTGCGTGACTCTGGCCCTGTCGTCCTCATGCATTATTACTGACACTGCTCAGAAAATTCAGTACTAGGAAATTTTTTTTGAGAGTGACGAGTGGGCTGTTGCTGGGGGTCTGTATCCAAAAAGCACACCTCAAATAGTCATTTTTAACATGTTTATTTAGACACAGGAGCAGCTAGCGCTTACGTGCTAGCAATTAACATTAGCATGTTAGCATTAGCATGTTAACGTTAGCATGTTAACGTTACCATCATAGACATATATACATAGACGCCGCATTGAGCGCTGAATGGTACGTAAACGGCGCCGCCATATTGGTCCTGGCAAAGTCGAGCGGTCGAAGAATAGGAGCGAACGGAGAAGATGCCTATTTCATGTGCTGCGTGGAATTGTACCAAGCGGTTTACAGTACAAAACAGATCTCTTGGTATTACCTTTCACAGGTAAGAATGAAAGATTACTTTTGATTGTATTTGGCCATTATAACGTCATTTTACGAACAGAATTTGCTGAATTTGTGTCTGATACTATGAAGTCCCGCGCATAATATTGTGAATGCCCGCGGTAATACCAAACAAGCAAGAACTCTTTCCTATTTAACTAAATTGGGCCGAAGTAACTACTCTGATCGATTGATCTGATTCTATGTAGGTTTCCCAAAGATAAAGAGCTGAGAAAGAAATGGGAAACAGCTGTCAGAAGGGAAGGCTTTTCTGCTAGTCCATCATCCGTGCTCTGCAGTGAGCATTTTAGACCGGAGGATTTTGACAGGACAGGTCAGACAGTCAGGATCAGAGCTGGAGCTGTTCCTTCAGTCTTCTGTTTCCCACCTCATCTCCACAGGGTAGGTGATCACTATGCTGTACTAGGCTGCACTTTATTTTATTTTAGATTAGATTCAACTTTATTCTCATTGCACAAAGTACATAGACAACAAAATACAGTTTAGCATCTAACCAGAAGTGCAGAGTGTGTACAAATGTACAGGATATATATATAGTGCAGATATAAATATGACTATGGGATACATACAGTTGAAACCAAAAGTTTACATACACTGTATAAAAAGAAATTTTTTCCTCACTGTCTGACATGAAATCAGACAATAACTTTTCCTGTTTTAGCTCCGTTACGATTACCAAAATTATTTCTATTCGCTAAATGCCAGAATAATGAGAGAAGTAATAAAAAATTGTCTAAAAAAAATCCTTCTCTCATATGTGTGTGTATGTGTGTATACATATATAATATGTGTGTGTATATAATGTGTGTGTGTGTGTATGTATGTGTGTGTGTGTGTTCATCAATATATATGTTCATCAATGTGAAATAAATCGATATAAATATTTCAATATTTATCATCACAGTAACAGTGTTACACACATTAGTAGCTGTAAATATTCAGCATTAGAAAAATACATACGTTGGTTTGGTGCTTACATTAGGAGTAAACATTTATAATCATCACTTTAAAAGTTACATACGTTGTTTTTTTGGTGCCTGTTTATTTCCCAGATATATTAGTGTGTGTGTGAATGGGTGTATAAGAGACATCAACTTAAAGAAGAAAGGCGCTTTATGAAGTTCAGTCAATTTCCTTGTATTAGTTTACCGGCAGACCTGCCAGGTCCAATTTGGCGGTGCCGTTTACGTATCGCGACCAACGACCAACCTGCTCAATGCGGCGTCTATGTATATATGTCTATGGTTACCATGTTAGCATTTTAGCGCTGATGCGCTACCAATTAACATTAGCATGTTAGCATTAGCTTGTTGGAATTAGCATGTTAGCACTGAAGCGCTAGCAATTAACATCAGCATGGCTGTGTCCGAAATCACTCCCTAACCACTATGTAGTGCACTATATAGTGACCACGCCATTTTGTAGTGGTGTCCGAATGTTTAGTGTCCACTATATAGTGCACTGAATGTATCCCACAATTCACCGCGAAATGTAGTGAACATCCGATGGTCACTAACCGAAGCAAGATATCCCATCATGCATTGCCAGAAGTTCTCTGGGCGCGGAAAGGAACATAAATATGGCAGATGGACGGGAGTCAGCAGGGGGTGTAGTTTGACGGAGGATGGTTTATTAAATTAATTAAAGAAAATGATATCTACTCTAATTAAAAAGGCGCTAATTTGACGACGTCTTGCTAGTCTTAGAAGAGCAGCGCATCTTCTCCTTTCTCTCTCCCTCTCACTATTCTAGTTCTCCTCCTGATCATCAATAATTTAATTATTGATTAAACACAAACTATTTTATTTTATATTGTTTATTTTATTACACATTTCAAAACTAGGCAAAATTGCTTTCTACGTTCATTTAAAAAAAAGTGTAAAACGAACAGCATATAATTAAACATTGCAGTAGATTACACTGTAACTTTCTGTTACTAAAGAGCCAAAATATAAAAATATGCAAATATAGAAAACAAAACACAAAAATAAAACGTACAGGACAGTAATCAAAAGACTGTAATTTAATAACAATGCAGTAGTAAATGGACAAGTATTACGTGAGACGACATTAATGTGGTACGTTTTAATTATGCGACAGCAATGACGTAATTACCGGCGCCAAGAGAAGTGTCCGAAAGTGTCCGAACATTCCTTCTGTTAAGCTCACTATATAGTCCACTACATTTAGTTCCCTATGTAGGGAGTAGGGAGTAGGGAATGAGTGAGTGATTTCGGACACAGCCCATGTTAACGTTAGCATGTTAATGTTACCATGTTAGCATTTTAGCGCTGATGCGCTACCAATTAACATTACCTTGTCAACATTAGCAATAACCATTAGCATGTTAGCAGTGATGCGCTCAAGCCTGCATTTATGCCAAAAGGCCATGATGAATTATGAATATTTTTTTAAAATAAAAGCAACCTCACAAAGAACTATAGACAAATAATAACAAATATAACAAATATTCAATTTTAATGTGTTTTACTTTTATTTGTTTTATTCTTTGTTGTGATCATTTCAATTCAATGCACAGAACAGTGAAATCATTAAAAGGATTATGTATTATTTTATGTCTGTTGCTGTTAGTACAGTATAAATATACAATATAAATGCAACATTATTACATTGAATTTTGAAATAATCAATTGGGGTCTATTAACAAGAAATCTACTATTTATTATTAATAACAAATATTGTAGTTGGTGGCAACCAAAACAAAACAAAAAAAGTGAATATTGGATAGACACACAGCTCTGAATGAATACCTGTTACGTATGGCTGGATAGCATGTTCTGCTGTTCCCTGGTGGTGTAATAAAATATAAATAAAATTTGATAAGCTAATATAGTCAAATATAGGCTAATATAAAAAAATATGCAATTTGCACTTGGTGACTATGTTTGAAGAAGAATTAAATGAAGAAAAAAGTATTTTTGGTAGCAGTCATTGTTTTGTGGTATTATAAAACATATTACAATTCAGTGTTAATCGTTGCATAAGAGTTTTTTTCCTGTCTGAAGCCTGTTGCTCTACAATGGGTGCAAGTCAGGTTGGCAACTTTGGAAGCTCCTTTCATCACAGTCCTCCTGTTTAGAAGCTCCTGTCATCTCCATTTTGCTTACTCTGATAGACATCATTGGTCAAAGGCCAGTTCTTCCAAAATATTGTAAATAAACGCTGACAAGAAAGGGAGAATGAAATGTCATGTAATCTCAGTTTTAGGCAAACATGCAAGACAAGAAACTATGGAGCAGGTCACCATTACAACAAAGAACATATGGGGCACCTGGTGGCTGAGTGGATAACTGCACTGTCCCTGATTTGATTACATCAAGCTTCTGAAACTGTTTCTGGCATCCACTTTAGAGACAATAACAATGCTAATGTAACAAACTAATCAGGAAGGATTTAAGGTGAAAAAAGAAATCAGGATAGCATTTCAATGAGGACTCGGCAGAGGATATAACGATTAAGCACACTTTATTGAAGTCAAGTTCTTCTTAGAAGAGTGATGAAAAGAAAGGGCTATGTAACTCTGTCTATTCTTAAGAGACCTGGCTAAAATGACAGGGCATAAACCCTTCCCAAAAGACCCTCATTTCCTCACATTTGTCAGCTCCTCTCGTCTGTCTGATCACAGTATCATGCACACAGCTGATCCACAGTCAAACTTAATACTACAGTGGACAGTCTCTGAACTTAGTCTTTAGTGTGCAAGAAATCATGACTGAATATGTGATCAGGCAACATTTGTAAATGTAACATGAACAGAACATGATGTGGTGTCAGTAGATTTAAAATCTTTTTATAGACATTACAGACAATAATATAAATATTACTAATATGAATATATCAGTGTGAATGTGTAGTTTGTGCTTGGTGAGGTTACTGTCAGCTCAGTGTTCAGTGGTCTGTGTCAGAGTCTCTTCCTCTTCAGCAGCTGCAGTCGGTTCCTGCTGTAACAGCTCAGTGTCTCTGCAGTCTGACTGAGGGAGGTTTTTGTACGGCCACAAATCACTGTGTGAACACATAAGCACTGTTTATATGGAGACTCTGACAGTAATAAACTGCTGCATCTTCAGCCTGAACTCCACTGATGGTCAAAGTGAAGTCAGAGCTGCTTCCACTGCCACTAAACCGAGCTGGTGTTCCTGATACAAGTGTGCTCGCAAGGTAAATCAGGAACTTTGGAGTCTGTCCAGATTTCTGCTGATACCAGTGCAAACGACCTCCATGACTATCAGTGTAAACAGCTTGGCTGGTCTTACAGCTGATGGTGACAGTGGATCCTGGAGTAGATGTCACTGCTGCAGGCTGAGTCACAGTCACCTGACCGCTGCATCCTGCAGACAAAAACAAATCATTCATTTCTCAGCAGAAATAAATGAGAGAAAAGGCAGCACATCATGTTTGAAATGTTGCTGAGTGAATGAACCTGTAAAACAGCAGCAGGCCAGCGTCCAGATGAGGATGGTGATGAGAGTCATGGTGCTTGTGGTTTCTGCTGTGTTGACTGACAGATCTGAGTCCTGCAGTGTTGAACTCACACGACTATAAACCTTCTCAGTTCACTGGAGGATCAGCTGACGATGCAAAGCCTCCTCTCTATGGAAATGATTTCTCTGATTCCTTTCTTCCTTAAAAACAAATTTTACTGAAAGCATTACAAAAAATTACAGATGAACGTTTAATAAGAGACATGAGAACTTAAACTCTGAGGAGCAGTGATGCAGAAAAGTCATGCAAAATATATTAGTAAAACTGTAAGGGAGAGATGAGGTGGAGAGGATAAAGGCTGCATCCCCCTGTGGACTGATTAAACACATGTAGAAACTTTAGACTTTCTGTTCCTCATCTCTCTTTCTGACTTCACAAAGTTTCCCAAAAGCCTTTGTGCTCTTAAATAGATGCAGGCTGCCCTCTGCTGACAGTTCAGGTTCACAGCAACTTCATACTGACATGAGACTGATCTTTTATTGAGGACTTGACTATTTTCATGATCATGCACATCAACATCTGAATCCACATGATTCAGCTGTGATGATACAAAAAATAAACTTTACATTCAAGCACAGAGCATTAATGTAACTTAATCTCAATCTCTTCTTGTAGCCTCATTGTTTGAGCGATATACTCCTGCTAAAATCAACAGACCTATGTCGGCTTGGAGGCCTACCAGGTCAATTTCTCTCCAGGTGTCCCCAAACACACGCTTCCCCTCCAGGTTATACTGGTGATCTCCAGTATAATTCCCTCAATGGACTCTGGTAAAAAAGAGTTGGAAGCTGGACTTGATGTCATCCAAACGAGATGTCGCATACCGTGTTGGCCCTGACGTCATCTTTATGATGTTTTCCACTCTCGCTCTACTTTTTCTGTCCTGGGGGATGAAGACCAGAACAAGTGTCCACTCTGGGACTGGAATGTCTCCTCAGGTGCCTGTTTTTCAGGTGCCTGCTCAGTCTCCTCAAAGTCTGGATCAAAAACTGTGTTGTCTTCCACTTGCGAGACGTCCTCCTCTATCTCTGGTTTAATTTCAGTGCCCTCTTCATCATGTCCACTAACCTGGGCCTGAACCTCTTCGACAGAGAACCGCTTGGTCAGTCGTCTACTCATTGTGCTCAGAGTAAAAGGAGTGCAAGGCAAACATCAAGCTGTATATATGGGGTCTGCGTGGGTTCACATAACAGACACCTGTCTAGTCTGTGTGAAGATATGATACAGATATGTTGTATCAACATGTTTCAGCAGAAAGTTGCTTCACATGGTGAGTGAGTGAGTGAGTGAGTGAGTGAGTGAGTGAGTGAGTGAGTGAGTGAGTGAGTGAGTGAGTGAGTGAGTGAGTGAGTGAGTGAGTGAGTTGGGGTGGTGTGTATGGGGATGTTTTTGGTCTGATGGATGAATATAGTCTGGATACCCATTCATTTCCTATGGCGGTCACTTTTGACCGGGAACACCACAGGTGTAACAAGGTTGATTAAAACACTCAAAATTCAGTGAAAGAGGTGATCATCGCTTTTATATGTTCAAGTGCATAGTGTGGAGGATATCATAAGGCCTTGTGCCAATCAGATGTAAAACACAATATTTATGTGTTTTAAGTTGTAAATCGGTCAGATCTGACCCGAACACGACAGGAAGGTTAAGTATGCCAAGTGTTCTAATAATTTTGGCCACCAGTGTATATCAGTGTGAATCTATATGTTTGTGCTTGGTGAGGTTACTGTCAGCTCTGTGTTCAGTGGTCTGTGTCAGAGTCTCTTCCTCTTCAGCAGCTGCAGTCGGTTCCTGCTGTAACAGCTCAGTGTCTCTGCAGTCTGACTGAGGGAGGTTTTTGTACGGCCACAAATCACTGTGTGAACACATCAGCACTGTTTATTACATGGAAACTCTGACAGTAATAAACTGCTGCATCTTCAGCCTGAACTCCACTGATGGTCAAAGTGAAGTCAGAGCTGCTTCCACTGCCACTAAACCGAGCTGGTGTTCCTGATACAAGTGTGCTCACAAATTTTATGAGAAGCTTTGGAGTCTGTCCAGATTTCTGCTGATACCAGGCCAAACGACCTCCATGACTATCAGTGTAAACAGCTTGGCTGGTCTTACAGCTGATGGTGACAGTGGATCCTGGAGTAGATGTCACTGCTGCAGGCTGAGTCACAGTCACCTGACCGCTGCATCCTGCAGACAAAAACAAATCATTCATTTCTCAGCAGAAATAAATGAGAGAAAAGGCAGCACATCATGTTTGAAATGTTGCTGAGTGAATGAACCTGTAAAACAGCAGCAGGCCAGCGTCCAGATGAGGATGGTGATGAGAGTCATGGTGCTTGTGGTTTCTGCTGTGTTGACTGACAGATCTGAGTCCTGCAGTGTTGAACTCACACGACTATAAACCTTCTCAGTTCACTGGAGGATCAGCTGACGATGCAAAG
The DNA here is from genome assembly GCA_004119915.2 of Collichthys lucidus. Taxonomy (NCBI): domain Eukaryota; kingdom Metazoa; phylum Chordata; class Actinopteri; family Sciaenidae; genus Collichthys; species Collichthys lucidus. Next base: position 20,461,172 of record CM014082.1, read on the forward strand.
CCTCCTCTCTATGGAAATGATTTCTCTGCTCTCAACACACTGAAGGCAACGTGGGACACAAAATCAGGAGGAATGCTGCTTGGATTTACACCATCTATGATCTTTATGGAATACAAGCAAATATTTTGATTCCAAGTGAAGATGAAGATTTAAGGATGAGTTTGTGTGCACTGTGGTTGGTATGATATGTCTGTTTGTCTGCCTTTCATTTACTTACAGTGTTTAACTGTAGATAAATAACATATTTCACTTCTACTTAACAACAGTTTGTAAATCATTGTTATTAAAAAGCATCATGTTCATTTAACCACGTATCAACTGATATAAAACTGTGAAAAAACAGACTTTGTTTCATGGAGACTGTAATCGTTTCTCTGTCCGGTGTAGAAAACTAAAGAAAAACTAAAGAAATAATCTTCATTTATGTAATAATTTGAATTCATGTCATTAAGAAATCTTTGTAGATTCAATAAATGATAAATGTTTCTGTTTTATTAGTAAAATCAGAGAGTTGTTTCAGTGGATAGATGCTTGTTCACAGTGCAGGAGGTTTTTGTACGGCCACTTAATGAGTTTGTATCACTGTGGTGGACTTTTGGTGGAGGAACCAAACTCATCATTCACTGTAAGTACAAAACATTTATCATTTTTCACAATATCAAATATTTTTTGAATTTAACATAAATAATGTGATGAAACAAGAAATTATTCTGATTAATTTTAATGTTGAGGATATTTTTTGTGATCTGTTGAACTGGTCTGATAGCACAGTTTGGGAAAACTTTGTGCAGATTAATTTTCTTTTAGTGTAATTGATCATGTTTTAATGAAATATATGACAAAAATATACATTTTATTTTTTAAACCACACATTTTCTTTGTAAATTTTTATCTGAGGAGAATTTTAACATTCATAAAATAACGTTGACTTTTGTAATGTTAAATATTAACCAACTGTTAGATATAAGATCTAATGTGGATGCTGTTTAATATCTATAAATAAGTGAGTTTACATGTACATCCAGTAAAGCTGCAGTTTGCGTTCACAGTTCGTTAGTTTAAAGTGTTGAAAAGGAAGTGAAACAGACAGATGACAAAGTCTTTAACTGTATACAGACATTACATTCTTTTAAAGAAGAAAATCATTGAATGGATGAATTATTAACTGTCACACATTATAAATAAGATATAAAGTTTTTATTTAATCATGTTTAATTCAATTGTTTGTTCAGATTTACACCTAAGTCATGTTGCATATTATTGTCTGATTCTATGATGAGTGCCACAGTAAAAGATTCATTACTTTAATTGTCAAATTTAAATTGAATCATTTAGTTTTATTAGTTAAACCCTCATTTCCTCACATTTGTCAGCTCCTCTCGTCTGTCTGATCACAGTATCATGCACACAGCTGATCCACAGTCGTGTTGACCTCTGTCATGTGTCATAAGTGTCTCATGTTCAGCTGTCTGTCCTACAGTAGAAGTTAATCTGCTCCTTGTGTGTCTCTGCTCTCCCCTCCAGCTGGCCCCATGGTCAGACCCTCAGTCTCTCTGCTTCCCCCCTCCTCTGAGCAGCTCTCTAAGGGCTCGGCCACGTTGGCCTGCCTGCTGACCGGCTACTCTCCTCAGGGAGCCGTGGTGAGCTGGGAGGTGGACGGCACAGAGGTGACAGAGGGGGTCGTGACCAGCTCAGAGGAGGAGAAGAGCGGACGTTACAGCAGCAGCAGCACCCTGAGTCTGAGCCAGGAGAGCTGGATGAAAGGAGAGCTGTACTCCTGCACGGTCCTCCATCATGACAACAGCCAGATCCAGTCCCTCCGCAGGAGCCAGTGTGAGGGCTAGAGGGGCTGGCTGAAGCCCAGGACAGGAGCTCTGTGTTGGGGGAGCAGGAGGAACACACCTGCTGCTACCTCTGATCAATCTGAGTTTTAATGTTTGTAGAGGAAACTAAAGCTTTGTGTGACAGAGAACAACACTGCTGTAAAGTGTTGGACAACAGCAACTTAGAGAGTAATGTGTGTAGCTCAGCAGCTAGATGTGAGTGTGCTTAATAACTGTCATGTCCATCTTTTTAAGAATAAAGCTTGAAGTGATAAATAACTTGATGAAGTGTTTGTTCTTTTCTCTCATGAGGAGAAGTAAGAAATTAAACGTCAACTGATACTCCTCTCTGTGGAAAATTAAAAGAGTTAAATTGATTGTGTAAATATTAATATCTCTACTTTTTAAACTGCGAATGAAAGTCATATTACATAGTAGTAAAGAAAACTCAATACTACAGTGGACAGTCTCTGAACTTAGTCTTTAGTGTGAAAGAAATCATGACTGAATATGTGATCAGGCAACATTTGTAAATGTAACATGAACAGAACATGATGTGGTGTCAGTAGATTTTAAATCTTTTTATAGACATTACAGACAATAATATAAATATTACTAATATTAATATATCAGTGTGAATGTGTAGTTTGTGCTTGGTGAGGTTACTGTCAGCTCTGTGTTCAGTGGTCTGTGTCAGAGTCTCTTCCTCTTCAGCAGCTGCAGTCGGTTCCTGCTGTAACAGCTCAGTGTCTCTGCAGTCTGACTGAGGGAGGTTTTTGTACGGCCACAAATCACTGTGTGAACAGCCAAACACTGTTTATGTAATGTCCACTTTGACAGTAATAAACTGCTGCATCTTCAGCCTGAACTCCACTGATGGTCAAAGTGAAGTCAGAGCCGCTTCCACTGCCACTAAACCGAGCTGGTGTTCCTGATACAAGTGTGCTCACATATCTTATCAGGAGCTTTGGAGTCTGTCCAGATTTCTGCTGATACCAGTGCAAATAATTATTACCGTGAACAGCTTGGCTGGTCTTACAGCTGATAGTGACAGTGGATCCTGGAGTAGATGTTACTGCTGCAGGCTGAGTCACAGTCACCTGACCGCTGCATCCTGCAGACAAAAACAAATCATTCATTTCTCAGCAGAAATAAATGAGAGAAAAGGCAGCACATCATGTTTGAAATGTTGCAGAGTGAATGAACCTGTAAAACAGCAGCAGGCCAGCGTCCAGATGAGGATGGTGATGAGAGTCATGGTGCTTGTGGTTTCTGCTGTGTTGACTGACAGATCTGAGTCCTGCAGTGTTGAACTCACACGACTATAAACCTTCTCAGTTCACTGGAGGATCAGCTGACGATGCAAAGCCTCCTCTCTATGGAAATGATTTCTCTGCTCTCAACACACTGAAGGCAACGTGGGACACAAAATCAGGAGGAATGCTGCTTGGATTTACACCATCTATGATCTTTATGGAATACAAGCAAATATTTTGATTCCAAGTGAAGATGAAGATTTAAGGATGAGTTTGTGTGCACTGTGGTTGGTATGATATGTCTGTTTGTCTGCCTTTCATTTACTTACAGTGTTTAACTGTAGATAAATAACATATTTCACTTCTACTTAACAACAGTTTGTAAATCATTGTTATTAAAAAGCATCATGTTCATTTAACCACGTATCAACTGATATAAAACTGTGAAAAAACAGACTTTGTTTCATGGAGACTGTAATCGTTTCTCTGTCCGGTGTAGAAAACTAAAGAAAAACTAAAGAAATAATCTTCATTTATGAAATAATTTGAATTCATGTCATTAATAAATCTTTGTAGATTCAATGAATGATAAATGTTTCTGTGTTATTAGTAAAATCAGAGAGTTGTTTCAGTGGATAGATGCTTGTTCACAGTGCAGGAGGTTTTTGTACGGCCACTTAATGAGTTTGTATCACTGTGGTACACTTTTGGTGGAGGAACCAAACTCGTCGTTGACTGTAAGTACCAAAGATTTTATTTTAAACAACATATAGCAAATATAACTTTGATTAAATATTGAATCAGACTCTGATCAGGTTCAGTGTTTGTAAGTTGTTGATATTTTTTCTTATTTTATCAAACAAGGCTGATCTCACAATCTGACAGGAAACTTAAATCAATATTTATTCATTATTGTGAATAATTACATTTCACAAAACTGAAAATAACTTTGTCTGTTTTCTATTTCATATTTTTGTATGATAACTTTCAATTTTTCTTAAAAATGTTTAAAAGTAACATTTGGTCAAGTCAAACTTTTAAAGCTGCAAAAATAACAAAATATTTTAAGTTCTAATTTAATTATTTTTAGCATTCAGACTGTTTTTACATTTAAAATCTGATTCCTGTCCAACACAAATATGATTTTATCAGTAAATGCAGCTTATCTTTGCGCTCACGCTTCATTCGTTTCACATGTAGTGAAGAGGAAGTGAAAGAGACACATGACAAACGTGTTAACTGTATTCACATGAGTGTTTCAGCTCTGTCAGTTCAAACAGAAGAACAACAGCAGCACAAGTTATTCTGTTTTATTTGATCAAATATAAGAAATTAGCAGTGTGTCATTGTTCTTTATTACCAAGCCTTCACTCTCATTACTTTGTCTTTTCTCCCCCCTCTCTCTCCTCCAGTGGGTGTGGTGCGGCCCACCCTGACCGTCCTCCCCCCCTCCAGAGAGGAGCTGCAGCAGGGCAGTGCCACACTGGTGTGTCTGGCCAGCGGGGGCCTCCCCTCAACCTGGAGTCTGGGCTGGAAGGTGGGGGGCAGCAGCAGCTCCTCAGGGGTGTCAAACAGCCCGGAGGTCCTGGGGAGCGACGGCCGCTACAGCTGGAGCAGCACCCTGAGCCTCCCTGCAGACCAGTGGAAGAAGGCGGGCTCAGTGGTCTGTGAGGCCAGTCTGAATGGACAGAGCCCTGTCACTCAAACCCTGGACCCTGACAGCTGCTCAGAGTAGAGCTTCAGCAACACTTCCTGTCTGGAAATGATGCTGCTTCTTTCATAGAGATCTTGATGAAGCTACAGATCTCCTCTGTTCACACATTTCTGCAACTTTCACAGCTCTCCACTCAGTGTTTTAGTGTGCATGTTGCTTTCTAATACTGATCTTCTGCATGTTCTTCTTTATGCTCTTTACTTTTCAGATTCAACTGAATTTTAAAATATCCATCCATCAAAAATGTGACATGAACATTAAACCATCATTAAATAAGACTGTGGATTATAATGAGTCAGTGTCTGTGTGTTTCTTTTTAAATATATTCATGATGAAAAATACTTTCTTGATCGTCTCAGTATCATAACTGATGTTATACTATATCTGATAGTACAGGAGATGGTTGTATTTTTATCACTTTGTGACATTTTGATATAAAATACTACATATTTAGACTGAAATAATTTGTATTTTCAGAATGAAGAATAATAAGTTGAACATCTTTGTTTGGGCTGTTGTTAGATTGAGACACTGTTAAAGTGGTTTTGATATCAGTGGCTATAGTCCAACATGAATTTAACTTTCTAGCTTTCTCCTAAAGACATTGGATTAACTGACAAGAATATAAGTTTCAAAGTGTATATGGAAGAGCGTCTGTGAGTTTGTTTCAGTGTTATTTAGGTTCATTGTGGTTCTGCTTGATGACTCTGTGTTGTGTTCACTGGACCAGTTATCCTCATCACAGTCTCTTCATCAACCCTCTGCACCTGCAGCAGGCCGTTTTCACTTCAGACAAACTGAAGGAGGTTTTTGTACGGCTCTACATCAAAAAACATTGACCTTTAACCTCTTGATCCACACCTCATTGATGTGTGCATGGCGCCTCCTGCTGTTCATCGTTGAACACAGCTGACACTGTTTTTGTTCACTTGGATTTCCCTTTTTGTTTTCATAATGTGTCATCCTGATGAAGTGCTGCTACATTTATTGGGACAATAGACAAACACACAGATGTAAGGACAGCAGCAAAAAGGCTCTGCTCCTATAGCATAAATCATGACCTGCATGTTCAGCCATAGATCAGTCTGGCTGGTAATTACTAAAGATAACAGGTTATACTCGATACTTCTATACATGTGATGTACATGGTTTAAGAAGGTGTATTATAGTATAGGCGTATTATATAGTTTGATATAGCTTCATATACACACGTACATGAAGTGGTTTCAATCAGCAATAAACCAAATAATACTTTTAAATAGCATGTTTATATACTGTAAATTGTTCCACGTATCAGAAGCTGGTGGATTTGTGCAGAGCACACACCCGAATCAAATCAAATCAAATCAAATCAAATCAAATCAAATCAAATCAAATCAAATTTTGAGATAGAGAGAGAAAGGGGAGGGGAGGGAGGGGGAGTCCCCCGGCAGTCTAGTCCTATGGCAGCATAATTAAGGGATGACCTGAGCCAGCCCTAACTATAGGCTTTATCAAAAAGAAAAGTCTTAAGTCTATTCTTAAAAGTGTTGACCGTGTCTGCCTCCCGAACCCAGAATGGTAGTTTGTTCCACAGAAGAGGAGCCTGATAGCTGAAAGCTCTGGCTCCCAATCTACTTTTGGAGACTATAGGAACCACAAGGAACCCAGCGTCCTGAGAGCGCAGTGTTCTAGAGGGATAGTAAGGTACTATGAGCTCTTTTAGATATGATGGTGCCTGACCATGAAGAGCTTTGTAAGTAAGGAGGATAATTTTAAATTCTATTCTAGATTTAACAGGGAGCCAATGCAAGGAAGCCAAAATGGGAGAGATGTGATCTCTGATCTTGGTTCCTGTCAGAACACGTGCAGCAGCATTCTGAATTAACTGTAAAGTGCTAAGAGATTTATTAGAGCAGCCTGATAACAAAGAGTTACAATAGTCCAGCCTTGAAGTAACAAATGCATGGACTAGTTTTTCTGCATCCGCTTGAGAGACAATGCGTCTGATTTTAGCGATGTTACGTAAGTGGAGGAATGCAGTCCTCGAAATTTGTTTTATGTGGACGTTAAAGGACAAATCCTGATCAAAAACAACTCCAAGATTCTTTAGAATCTGGAGCTGGAGGCCAGGGTGATCCCATCTAAGTTAACTAAGTCTCTAGAAAGAGAGTTTCTGAGGTGTTTGGGTCCAATTATAAGAACTTTAGTTTTGTCTGAATTTAACTTGGATTTGATATAAATGTTTTTCACAGTTGTAGAGGTTTTTAAAGTTTTTTGGAGCTGGTGAATATTGTGACCTCTTGCTGAGGACAAGAGAAACAACATGGACTGTTGTTTATCAAACAATGTTACGATTTCACATGGAATGAAGATTCAATATAAAAAAAAATGTGAGATATACAGATATATCAGTGTGAATGTGTAGTTTGTGCTTGGTGAGGTTACTGTCAGCTCTGTGTTCAGTGGTCTGTGTCAGAGTCTCTTCCTCTTCAGCAGCTGCAGTCGGTTCCTGCTGTAACAGCTCAGTGTCTCTGCAGTCTGACTGAGGGAGGTTTTTGTACGGCCACAAATCACTGTGTGAACACATGAGCACTGTTTGTGTAATGTTGACTCTGACAGTAATAAACTGCTGCATCTTCAGCCTGAACTCCACTGATGGTCAAAGTGAAGTCAGAGCTGCTTCCACTGCCACTAAACCGAGCTGGTGTTCCTGATACAAGTGTGCTCGCACGGTAAATAAGGAGCTTTGGAGTCTGTCCAGATTTCTGCTGATACCAGGCCAAACGATTATCGAAAACAGCTCTGCTGGTCTTACAGCTGATGGTGACAGTGGATCCTGGAGTAGATGTCACTGCTGCAGGCTGAGTCACAGTCACCTGACCGCTGCATCCTGCAGACAAAAACAAATCATTCATTTCTCAGCAGAAATAAATGAGAGAAAAGGCAGCACATCATGTTTGAAATGTTGCTGAGTGAATGAACCTGTAAAACAGCAGCAGGCCAGCGTCCAGATGAGGATGGTGATGAGAGTCATGGTGCTTGTGGTTTCTGCTGTGTTGACTGACAGATCTGAGTCCTGCAGTGTTGAACTCACACGACTATAAACCTTCTCAGTTCACTGGAGGATCAGCTGACGATGCAAAGCCTCCTCTCTATGGAAATGATTTCTCTGCTCTCAACACACTGAAGGCAACGTGGGACACAAAATCAGGAGGAATGCTGCTTGGATTTACACCATCTATGATCTTTATGGAATACAAGCAAATATTTTGATTCCAAGTGAAGATGAAGATTTAAGGATGAGTTTGTGTGCACTGTGGTTGGTATGATATGTCTGTTTGTCTGCCTTTCATTTACTTACAGTGTTTAACTGTAGATAAATAACATATTTCACTTCTACTTAACAACAGTTTGTAAATCATTGTTATTAAAAAGCATCATGTTCATTTAACCACGTATCAACTGATATAAAACTGTGAAAAAACAGACTTTGTTTCATGGAGACTGTAATCGTTTCTCTGTCCGGTGTAGAAAACTAAAGAAAAACTAAAAAAATAATCTTCATTTATGAAATAATTTGAATTCATGTCATTAAGAAATCTTTGTAGATTCAATAAATGATAAATGTTTCTGTGTTATTAGTAAAATCAGAGAGTTGTTTCAGTGGATAGATGCTTGTTCACAGTGCAGGAGGTTTTTGTACGGCCACTTAATGAGTTTGTATCACTGTGGTGGACTTTTGGTGGAGGAACCAAACTCGTTGTTGACTGTAAGTACCAAAGATTTTATTTTAAACAACATATAGCAAAAATAACTTTGATTAAATATTGAATCAGACTCTGATCAGGTTCAGTGTTTGTAAGTTGTTGATATTTTTTGTTATTTTATCAAACAAGGCTGATCTCACAATCTGACAGGGAACTTAAATCAGTATTTATTCATTATTGTGAATAATTACATTTCACAAAACTGAAAATAACTTTGTCTGTTTTCTATTTCATATTTTTGTATGATAACTTTCAATTTTTCTTAAAAATGTTTAAAAGTAACATTTGGTCAAGTCAAACTTTTAAAGCTGCAAAAATAACAAAATGTTTTAAGTTCTAATTTAATTATTTTTAGCATTCAGACTGTTTTTACATTTAAAATCTGATTCCTGTTCAACACAAATATGATTTTATCAGTAAATGCAGCTTATCTTTGCGCTCACGCTTCATTCGTTTCACATGTAGTGAAGAGGAAGTGAAAGACACAGATGACAAACGTGTTAACTGTATTCACATGAGTGTTTCAGCTCTGTCAGTTCAAACAGAAGAACAACAGCAGCACAAGTTATTCTGTTTTATTTGATCAAATATAAGAAATTAGCAGTGTGCCATTTTTCTTTATTACCAAGCCGTCACTCTCATCACTTTGTCTTTTCTCCCCCCCCTCTCTCCTCCAGTGGGTGTGGTGCGGCCCACCCTGACCGTCCTCCCCCCCTCCAGAGAGGAGCTGCAGCAGGGCAGTGCCACACTGGTGTGTCTGGCCAGCGGGGGCCTCCCCTCAACCTGGAGTCTGGGCTGGAAGGTGGGGGGCAGCAGCAGCTCCTCAGGGGTGTCAAACAGCCCGGAGGTCCTGGGGAGCGACGGCCGCTACAGCTGGAGCAGCACCCTGAGCCTCCCTGCAGACCAGTGGAAGAAGGCGGGCTCAGTGGTCTGTGAGGCCAGTCTGAATGGACAGAGCCCTGTCACTCAAACCCTGGACCCTGACAGCTGCTCAGAGTAGAGCTTCAGCAACACTTCCTGTCTGGAAATGATGCTGCTTCTTTCACAGAGATCTTGATGAAGCTACAGATCTCCTCTGTTCACACATTTCTGCAAGTTTCACAGCTCTCCACTCAGTGTTTTAGTGTGCATGTTGCTTTCTAATACTGATCTTCTGCATGTTCTTCTTTATGCTCTTTACTTTTCAGATTCAACTGAATTTTAAAATATTCATCCATCAAAAATGTGACATGAACATTAAACCATCATTAAATAAGACTGTGGATTATAATGAGTCAGTGTCTGTGTGTTTCTTTTCAAATATATTCATGATGAAAAATACTTTCTTGATCGTCTCAGTATCATAACTGATGTTATACTATATCTGATAGTACAGGAGATGGTTGTATTTTTATCACTTTGTGACATTTTGATATAAAATACTACATATTTAGTCTGAAATAATTTGTATTTTCAGAATGAAGAATAATAAGTTGGACATCTTTGTTTGGGCTGTTGTTAGATTGAGACACTGTTAAAGTGGTTTTGATATCAGTGGCTATAGTCCAACATGAATTTAACTTTCTAGCTTTCTCCTAAAGACATTGGATTAACTGACAAGAATATAAGTTTCAAAGTGTATATGGAAGAGCGTCTGTGAGTTTGTTTCAGTGTTATTTAGGTTCGTTGTGGTTCTGCTTGATGACTCTTGTGTTGTGTTCACTGGACCAGTTATCCTCATCACAGTCTCTTCATCAACCCTCTGCACCTGCAGCAGGCCGTTTTCACTTCAGACAAACTGAAGGAGGTTTTTGTACGGCTCGACATCACTGTGTGAACACATAACCGGTATGGTAGCCCAGACAGTAGTAATCTCCAGCATCTTCAGCCTTAACACCACTGATAGTCAGAGTTTACTGAGAACCAGATCTACTGCCACTGAATCGAGACAGAGTTCCTGAGTTTAGAGTTGATGCTGTATATATAAGAAGTTTGGGAGCCTGTCCAGGTTTCTGAAGGTACCAGCTAAGATCAACACCACTATCTGAACTCCCTGTGGCGCTGATGCTCACAGTCCCTCCAGGACTAACAGACTTGGATTTGTCAGTCTGAATCAGAAACTTATTGGCAGAAGACTCTGAAATAAGAAATGACAAATCATGAGAAGAAATGTTTAAAGCGTCTGAAACAGCAGCTCAGCTTTTAAAAGACGACAACAAACAACATTTTGAAAGAAAAAGTAAAAGGGAGAGAAGCAACTGGATTTACACCAAACATTTTCAAAACTTCTCACCCTGACTCAGAAAAGCCAACATGACAATCAGAGTTATTGGCGACTTCATCCTGATGCAGTTTTCAGTGTGAGTGCATGGAAACAGTTCAGACTCTCTGTGACATGAGAACTTAAACTCTGAGGAGCAGTGATGCAGAAAAGGCATGCAAAATATATTTAAGAAGGCAAACACACACCTGTTCATGTGAAACAGAAAAAGCAGAGGAGAGGTGGAGTGACAGCTCATCATCTTGAGAATCATTCAGCCATTCAGAGTCCATCAAAAAACATTGACCTTTAACCTCTTGATCCACACCTCATTAATGTGTGTATGGCGCCTCCTGCTGTTTATCGTTGAACACAGCTGACACTGTTTTTGTTCACTTGGATTTCCCTTTTTGTTTTCATAATGTGTCATCCTGATGAAGTGCTGCTACATTTATTGGGACAATAGACAAACACACAGATGTAAGGACAGCAGCAAAAAGGCTCTGCTCCTATAGCATAAATCATCAACTTTATTTATTTATATAGCACCTTCCATACTGAATTGTAGCCCAACGTGATTCACCGAACAGAGTAAAAACAGAAATAGACATGCAGTTGCATGAAAAACTAATTCAATTAAAAGAAAAGTAAAAAAAACATAAAACTACAACAATAAAACAAATAACTAGTTTGAGAATCGTGGCTTTAATTAACAAGGAGGTGTACTGTAATGTCGATTAGAGCATGTTCCAAATGTCTGGTTGACCAATCAGATTGCTTCGTTGGATCTACTTGTAAAATTGTAACTGTCATCCATTTTAGAAATGCGATAAAACACATTTCACTATGATGATTACATGTGACAGTTAGACAAGAACAAGAACAATAAACAACAAAACACGTTGAACGAACATAATGGATCACAGTCCATAGTAGCAACAGGTTCCAGTTGCTTAATGGGCCATTAAGGACAACATAAACAACAACAAGTACCATGGCAACAAGTATCATAGCAACAAGTACCATGGCAACAAGTATCATAGCAACAAGTACCATGGCAACAAGTATCAAAGGAACAAGATCAAAGGAACAATAACAAAGCGTCATAGGTGACATAAGGAGGCGGAGCCTAGAAGCCACATTCTTATTTCCACTCCAGGATCAGTGAGACACTGCCAGAGTTCAGTTGAGACACAAATTGCTGTCACAGTTGAATACGTTACCAATAATTCAAGAACACAGAACACAGAGAACAAACAACCAGCAGGAGAAAATGGTGGACAACATGGATTACAATTTCCGAGATGAATACTTTCCTGACCCCAACCTGGAAAAATGGACACAGATGGGCTTTTCTGATGAAACCTTGAGCCTCACCCATGGACCTAACAACAGGGTGATCATCAATATGAATAAGGAGTCGCTTAAAGACTATTTAGATGACCCAGATATTCTGTTTTCTGATTATTATGTCCTTGAGTTAAAAAGTGGAGTCCGTAACTTAAAATACCAACTTAATGGAGCTAAGGAAATGGAAAAACTGTCTTTGAAGGAGATTGAAGATCTCAGAAAACAACTAGAGGATCAGTCAGTGTTGCTGCAGAAAGCTCAGCATGAGCTTGAGCAGCAGACGTCTAATGAAAACAGCAAGTTAAAGACAGAGAAAAAGGCTCTTGAAGATGCTTTGGCATTTGAGAGAAATAGAGTTGCAAGCCTGGAACAGGAACTGACTGCCTTCAAACAGCAAATGGAGGAAGCGGAGAGAACTTTCAAACAATCTAAAGCTTCCCATGAAGCTGAAATTAGGGAGATTACATCTGCCCTGAAAAAGGCAGAGGATCTCGTCCAAACTCAGCTCCTCTGCCTCCAGGAAAAGACCTCGATTGTAGCAGAGACTCAGAGGTCGAAGTCTGTCCTTGCTGCGCAGCTTGAAGAGCAGACACAGACAAACTACAAGAACGTGGCTGCTCTGAAGAACGCTGAGCAGCAGCTGTCCAATTACAAGACAGAATGGCAAAAGGACAAGACCTCCATGATGCAATACCTTCAGGAAAAAGACAGGACTATGGCTTCACATCAAGCCAAAATGGAGGAGCACAAGGCAGAGCTCCAGACTGCACTGAAAAAGGCAGAGGATCTCCTTAAAATCGAGCGCCTCTGCCTTCAGGATAAAACAATCCTTCTCGAAGACACCCAGAAAGCAAACACTCTCCTTGTGGCTCAGCTTGAGGACCAGAGACAGACAAGCGACACAGCCATGGCTGCTCTGAAGACGGCCGAGCAGCAGGTAGAAAATCACAGATCTGAGTGGCAAAAGGACAAAGCGTCAATCATCCTAGCCTCCAACGCTCTCAGAAGGACTCTACAGGAAAAGGAGGTAGAGTGGCTCGAACGAGAAGTTGTCCTGTTGACTGAGATAAGCGAACTTATGGAGTATATTGACAGGAAGAAGAAGAAGAAGTGGTGGAGAAGGATCTTCCCAAACTCGACCACCACAAACACAGATGTACACAATTAACATCACTTAACATTGTTGTGTACACCCAGCCGTCTCTCTTTGAATTGCCTTCCTCGAGGTTTCTTCCCAGGCGGAGTTTTTCCTCATCTTCTTAGAGAGGTTGGTCTGGGGACCTGTTTGTGATGCGAGTCTGGTCAAAACAAAAAAAACTAAACTAGGCACATGTCATCTCCGTGTCTGCGTGGGTTCTCTCCGGGTGCTCCGGCTCCCACGATTTAATAAAAAGTCTTTGAGCCACACGAAATGTGTTGGCAAAACCAAAAAAACTTTAGGCGGCACATGTCATCTCCGTGTCTGCGTGGGTTCTCTCCGGGTGCTCCGGCTCCCACTGTCAAAAGACTTAAAAAAAAAAAAAAAAAAAATTAATAAATTAAAAGAAAGAAAAAAATCAAATATTTTGTATGTATGCATCTTGAATCATGGTCATTGCACGGTATATTAACATATCTATTTTTAAAATGCTGTATTTGCTGTATATGTGACACAAGTCCTACTACAAACTGAAAGACATCTAAATGAGTCCAAACCATCACATTAATGCTCACTCTGACAATCCACCAAACACCACTAAACATTATTAAGAGGAAATCTTTTTTAAATCCATTACTGTCTATATATATTTATATGATTTATATCAACAATGAAATCCATTCACTGATTTATTTAATGTTCATATAAAACAAGTGGGTCCATTTATGTGACGTATTAGAAATATTCAAATTTGGACATTTTAGGTAAAACACAAAATCAAAGTTGTCATAGATTTCGTGGACAAATCAGAGTAAAATGTTCTTTTATTTAAAAGAAAATTAATGTTCGGCATGTTTTTATGGATGAAATATTTTATAAATCAGGCTCTGAATGATATATGAATAAACCCATCTGAAAAACCTTCAGAAGCAGTCCTGACCAATTTGGCGCCCTAGACAAGATATAAGGTGGCGCCCCCCTCGCATCGCAGCACTGCCAATTTACGTACAAACACAGAAGAAACTGAATAGCTTTGTTTTTTACATTTTATTTTATTTTTAGAAAAACAAGTTACAGAAATACAAAAAACGTCAAGTGAAGGTAACTGAAGTGGAGATAACTGTAGACTGGCAGAGGTGGGATTCAGATATCTCAACAGTGCATCTGAAGAGAGAAGAGAGTATGTGACGTGTGTGTTACAGTCCAATCATAAAACAGATGATACCAAGAATAAAATGTAATGAAATAATAAAAATTTAAAAAACCTAAGGGAGACACGATTTCCCCTATTCTGTACATGTACCATATGCAATGCAGTATTTCTGATATGCAAATTAGATTCAGTTTTACTGTCATGACAGTGAACTTCTGATTATCAGAATGCAAAAGAAGGGTCCTGGATGGAGCATTTAGCATTTAGCCTATACTGTTATCAAAACAGAATACTCAGACAAAACAGCAGCAGAAGAAACAATAACATTTAAAAGACAAGAAAATATAAAACAATTCAAATAATAATGGAAAAAAACGAGAGAAAAAAACATGATGATAAATAAAATAGGTAGGGCCCAAATATTATTATTTCTGTTTCTGTATTATTATTATTATTCAATAATATTTGAATATAATAATATAATAATATATTATTACCCAGTGTCACAGTGAAGTCCCGCCCAGTCAGATATGACCTGAACCAATTCAAGGCCACAACCGAGAGGCCAACCCAATTTTCAAGTTTCTGTTGAGTTAAAATATTATGATCAACTGTGTCAAAAGCTGCACTAAGATCAAGTAGGACCAAAACAGAGAGTTTGTTTGAGTCAGTATTGATTCTGATATCATTTAGTACTTTGACCAGTGCAGTTTTTGTGCTATGGTGCGCTCTAAAACCAGACTGAAAAGTCTCCAAGATATTATTCTTTGTAGTCAAATTATTTATTTGCTTAAAAACATTTTTTTCTAAAATCTTACCTAAAAACGGGAGGTTTGAGATTGGCCTGTAGTTGTTAAAGTCTGAGGAATCTAGGTTAGTTTTTTTAAGTTGTGGTTTGACTATTGAAACTCACTATTTCATTTTCAATTTATCTAATCTGTTAAAATAAACTGACGTCTCCACCGCTTGTCTGGCAACCTCACAGTGAAGATGAGATTTCACAACAACACAAACAACTAGTTAAATAGCATGTTTATATACTGTACATATAAATTGTTCCACGTATCAGAAGTTGGTGGATTTGTGCAAAAGAAAAAAGCCATAGAGTCACCACAGAGGCTGCTGAGAGGGCCTCAAGCTTGCTACAGATCAGGAGAGGTGATCTGTGGACCAATGCTGCTGGGATACAAGTCAGGATCTGATCAACCCGGACTGGGTCGCCTAAAGACCTAATGACCTCAAGTAACATCACTGATGTCGTTTCCCAGCTCGTATAATTGAATCATCTGTATTTGGGTTCTGCAAAGTATTCTGAATTTTTTTTAAAACTTCCACTACTGTGGAAAATTAACATCATGGACTGTTGTTTATCAAACAATGTTACGATTTCACATGGAATGAAGATTCAATATATGAAAAATGTGAGATATACAGATATATCAGTGTGAATGTGTAGTTTGTGCTTGGTGAGGTTACTGTCAGCTCTGTGTTCAGTGGTCTGTGTCAGAGTCTCTTCCTCTTCAGCAGCTGCAGTCGGTTCCTGCTGTAACAGCTCAGTGTCTCTGCAGTCTGACTGAGGGAGGTTTTTGTACGGCCACAAATCACTGTGTGAACACATGAGCACTGTTTGTGTAATGTTGACTCTGACAGTAATAAACTGCTGCATCTTCAGCCTGAACTCCACTGATGGTCAAAGTGAAGTCAGAGCTGCTTCCACTGCCACTAAACCGAGCTGGTGTTCCTGATACAAGTGTGCTCGCACGGTAAATAAGGAGCTTTGGAGTCTGTCCAGATTTCTGCTGATACCAGGCCAAACGATTATCGAAAACAGCTCTGCTGGTCTTACAGCTGATGGTGACAGTGGATCCTGGAGTAGATGTCACTGCTGCAGGCTGAGTCACAGTCACCTGACCGCTGCATCCTGCAGACAAAAACAAATCATTCATTTCTCAGCAGAAATAAATGAGAGAAAAGGCAGCACATCATGTTTGAAATGTTGCTGAGTGAATGAACCTGTAAAACAGCAGCAGGCCAGCGTCCAGATGAGGATGGTGATGAGAGTCATGGTGCTTGTGGTTTCTGCTGTGTTGACTGACAGATCTGAGTCCTGCAGTGTTGAACTCACACGACTATAAACCTTCTCAGTTCACTGGAGGATCAGCTGACGATGCAAAGCCTCCTCTCTATGGAAATGATTTCTCTGCTCTCAACACACTGAAGGCAACGTGGGACACAAAATCAGGAGGAATGCTGCTTGGATTTACACCATCTATGATCTTTATGGAATACAAGCAAATATTTTGATTCCAAGTGAAGATGAAGATTTAAGGATGAGTTTGTGTGCACTGTGGTTGGTATGATATGTCTGTTTGTCTGCCTTTCATTTACTTACAGTGTTTAACTGTAGATAAATAACATATTTCACTTCTACTTAACAACAGTTTGTAAATCATTGTTATTAAAAAGCATCATGTTCATTTAACCATGTATCAACTGATATAAAACTGTGAAAAAACAGACTTTGTTTCATGGAGACTGTAATCGTTTCTCTGTCCGGTGTAGAAAACTAAAGAAAAACTAAAGAAATAATATTCATTTATGAAATAATTTGAATTCATGTCATTAAGAAATCTTTGTAGATTCAATAAATGATACATGTTTCTGTGTTATTAGTAAAATCAGAGAGTTGTTTCAGTGGATAGATGCTTGTTCACAGTGCAGGAGGTTTTTGTACGGCCACTTAATGAGTTTGTATCACTGTGGTGGACTTTTGGTGGAGGAACCAAACTCATCATTCACTGTAAGTACAAAACATTTATCATTTTTCACAATATCAAATATTTTACTGAATTTAACATAAATAATGTGATGAAACAAGAAATTATTCTGATTAATTTTAATGTTGAGGATATTTTTTGTGATCTGTTGAACTGGTCTGATAGCACAGTTTGGGAAAACTTTGTGCAGATTAATTTTCTTTTAGTGTAATCGATCATGTTTTAATGAAATATATGACAAAAATATACATTTTATTTTTTAAACCACACATTTTCTTTGTAAATTTTTATCTGAGGAGAATTTTAACATTCATAAAATAACGTTGACTTTTTTAATGTTAAATATTCACCAACTGTTAGATATAAGATCTAATGTGGATGCTGTTTAATATCTATAAATAAGTGAGTTTACATGTACATCCAGTAAAGCTGCAGTTTGCGTTCACAGTTCGTTAGTTTAAAGTGTTGAAAAGGAAGTGAAACAGACAGATGACAAAGTCTTTAACTGTATACAGACATTACATTCTTTTAAAGAAGAAAATCATTGAATGGATGAATTATTAACTGTCACACATTATAAATAAGATATAAAGTTTTTATTTAATCATGTTTCATTCAATTGTTTGTTCAGATTTACACCTAAGTCATGTTGCATATTATTGTCTGATTCTATGATGAGTGCCACAGTAAAAGATTCATTACTTTAATTGTCAAATTTAAATTGAATCATTTAGTTTTATTAGTTAAACCCTCATTTCCTCACATTTGTCAGCTCCTCTCGTCTGTCTGATCACAGTATCATGCACACAGCTGATCCACAGTCGTGTTGACCTCTGTCATGTGTCATAAGCGTCTCATGTTCAGCTGTCTGTCCTACAGTAGAAGTTAATCTGCTCCTTGTGTGTCTCTGCTCTCCCCTCCAGCTGGCCCCATGGTCAGACCCTCAGTCTCTCTGCTTCCCCCCTCCTCTGAGCAGCTCTCTAAGGGCTCGGCCACGTTGGCCTGCCTGCTGACCGGCTACTCTCCTCAGGGAGCGGTGGTGAGCTGGGAGGTGGACGGCACAGAGGTGACAGAGGGGGTCGTGACCAGCTCAGAGGAGGAGAAGAGCGGACGTTACAGCAGCAGCAGCACCCTGAGTCTGAGCCAGGAGAGCTGGATGAAAGGAGAGCTGTACTCCTGCACGGTCCTCCATCATGACAACAGCCAGATCCAGTCCCTCCGCAGGAGCCAGTGTGAGGGCTAGAGGGGCTGGCTGAAGCCCAGGACAGGAGCTCTGTGTTGGGGGAGAAGGAGGAACACACCTGCTGCTCTGATCAATCTGAGTTTTAATGTTTGTAGAGGAAACTAAAGCTTTGTGTGACAGAGAACAACACTGCTGTAAAGTGTTGGACAACAGCAACTTAGAGAGTAATGTGTGTAGCTCAGCAGCTAGATGTGAGTGTGCTTAATAACTGTCATGTCCATGTTTTTCAGAATAAAGCTTGAAGTGATAAATAACTTGATGAAGTGTTTGTTCTTTTCTCTCATGAGGAGAAGTAAGAAATTAAACGTCAACTGATACTCCTCTCTGTGTAAATATGAATACCTCTATTTTTTAAACTGCTAATGAAAGTCATATTACATAGTAGTAAAGAAAACTTAATACTACAGTGGACAGTCATCTGAACTTAGTCTTTAGTGTGAAAGAAATCATGACTGAATATGTGATCAGGCAACATTTGTAAATGTAACATGAACAGAACATGATGTGGTGTCAGTAGATTTTAAATCTTTTTATAGACATTACAGACAATAATATAAATATTACTAATATTAATATATCAGTGTGAATGTGTAGTTTGTGCTTGGTGAGGTTACTGTCAGCTCTGTGTTCAGTGGTCTGTGTCAGAGTATCTTCCTCTTCAGCAGCTGCAGTCGGTTCCTGCTGTAACAGCTCAGTGTCTCTGCAGTCTGACTGAGGGAGGTTTTTGTACAGCCACAAATCACTGTGTGAACACATAAGCACTGTTTATATGGAAACTCCCACAGTAATAAACTGCTGCATCTTCAGCCTGAACTTCACGGATGGTCAAAGTGAAGTCAGACCTGCTGCTTCCACTGCCACTAAACCGAGCTGGTGTTCCTGATACAAGTTGGCTCACAAGTTTTATTAGGAGCTTTGGAGTCTGTCCAGATTTCTGCTGATACCAGGCCAAACGATCATTATTGAAAACAGCTTGGCTGGTCTTACAGCTGATGGTGACAGTGGATCCTGGAGTAGATGTCACTGCTGCAGGCTGAGTCACAGTCACCTGACCGCTGCATCCTGCAGACAAAAACAAATCATTCATTTCTCAGCAGAAATAAATGAGAGAAAAGGCAGCACATCATGTTTGAAATGTTGCTGAGTGAATGAACCTGTAAAACAGCAGCAGGCCAGCGTCCAGATGAGGATGGTGATGAGAGTCATGGTGCTTGTGGTTTCTGCTGTGTTGACTGACAGATCTGAGTCCTGCAGTGTTGAACTCACACGACTATAAACCTTCTCAGTTCACTGGAGGATCAGCTGACGATGCAAAGCCTCCTCTCTATGGAAATGATTTCTCTGATTCCTTTCTTCCTTAAAAACAAATTTTACTGAAACCATTACAAAAAATTACAGATGAACGTTTAATAAGAGACATGAGAACTTAAACTCTGAGGAGCAGTGATGCAGAAAAGGCATGCAAAATATATTTAAGAAGGCAAACACACACCTGTTCATGTGAAACAGAAAAAGCAGAGGAGAGGTGGAGTGACAGCTCATCATCTTGAGGATCATTCAGCCATTCAGAGTCCATCAAAAAACATTGACCTTTAACCTCTTGATCCACACCTCATTAATGTGTGTATGGCGCCTCCTGCTGTTCATCGTTGAACACAGCTGACACTGTTTTTGTTCACTTGGATTTCCCTTTTTGTTTTCATAATGTGTCATCCTGATGAAGTGCTGCTACATTTATTGGGACAATAGACAAACACACAGATGTAAGGACAGCAGCAAAAAGGCTCTGCTCCTATAGCATAAATCATCAACTTTATTTATATATATAGCACCTTCCATACTGAATTGTAGCCCAACGTGATTCACCGAACAGAGTAAAAACAGAAATAGACAACAGAGCAGTTGCATGAAAAAGTAATTCAATTAAAAGAAAAGTAAAAAACATAAAACTAACAAATAACTAGTTTGAGAATTGTGGCTTTAATTAACAAGGAGGTGTACTGTAATGTCGATTAGAGCATGTTCCAAATGTCTGGTTGACCAATCAGATTGCTTTGTTGGATCTACTTGTATAATTGTAACTGTCATCCATTTTAGAAATGCGATAAAACACATTTCACTATGATGATTACATGTGACAGTTAGACAAGAACAAGAACAATAAACAACAAAACACGTTGAACGAACATAATGGATCACAATCCATAGTAGCAACAGGTTCCAGTTGCTTAATGGGCCATTAAGGACAACATAAACAACAACAAGTACCATGGCAACAAGTATCATAGCAACAAGTACCATGGCAACAAGTATCAAAGGAACAAGATCAAAGGAACAATAACAAAGCGTCATAGTTGACATAAGGAGGCGGAGCCTAGAAGCCACATTCTTATTTCCACTCCAGGATCAGTGAGACACTGCCAGAGTTCGGTTGAGACACAAATTGCTGTCACAGTTGAATACGTTACCAATAATTCAAGAACACAGAACACAGAGAACAAACAACCAGCAGGAGAAAATGGTGGACAACATGGATTACAATTTCCGAGATGAATACTTTCCTGACCCCAACCTGGAAAAATGGACACAGATGGGCTTTTCTGATGAAACCTTGAGCCTCACCCATGGACCTAACAACAGGGTGATCATCAATATGAATAAGGAGTCGCTTAAAGACTATTTAGATGACCCAGATATTCTGTTTTCTGATTATTATGTCCTTGAGTTAAAAAGTGGAGTCCGTAACTTAAAATACCAACTTAATGGAGCTAAGGAAATGG
The DNA here is from genome assembly GCA_004119915.2 of Collichthys lucidus. Classification (NCBI taxonomy): domain Eukaryota; kingdom Metazoa; phylum Chordata; class Actinopteri; family Sciaenidae; genus Collichthys; species Collichthys lucidus. The sequence continues at coordinate 20,482,394 of CM014082.1, forward strand.
AAAAACTGTCTTTGAAGGAGATTGAAGATCTCAGAAAACAACTAGAGGATCAGTCAGTGTTGCTGCAGAAAGCTCAGCATGAGCTTGAGCAGCAGACGTCTAATGAAAACAGCAAGTTAAAGACAGAGAATAAGGCTCTTGAAGATGCTTTGGCATTTGAGAGAAATAGAGTTGCAAGCCTGGAACAGGAACTGACTGCTTTCAAACAGCAAATGGAGGAAGCGGAGAGAACTTTCAAACAATCTAAAGCTTCCCATGAAGCTGAAATTAGGGAGATTACATCTGCCCTGAAAAAGGCAGAGGATCTTGTCCAAACTCAGCTCCTCTGCCTCCAGGAAAAGACCTCGATTGTAGCAGAGACTCAGAGGTCGAAGTCTGTCCTTGCTGCGCAGCTTGAAGAGCAGACACAGACAAACTACAAGAACGTGGCTGCTCTGAAGAACGCTGAGCAGCAGCTGTCGAATTACAAGACAGAATGGCAAAAGGACAAGACCTCCATGATGCAATACCTTCAGGAAAAAGACAGGACTATGGCTTCACATCAAGCCAAAATGGAGGAGCACAAGGCAGAGCTCCAGACTGCACTGAAAAAGGCAGAGGATCTCCTTAAAATCGAGCGCCTCTGCCTTCAGGATAAAACAATCCTTCTCGAAGACACCCAGAAAGCAAACACTCTCCTTTTGGCTCAGCTTGAGGACCAGAGACAGACAAGCGACACAGCCATGGCTGCTCTGAAGACGGCCGAGCAGCAGGTAGAAAATCACAGATCTGAGTGGCAAAAGGACAAAGCGTCAATCATCCTAGCCTCCAACGCTCTCAGAAGGACTCTACAGGAAAAGGAGGTAGAGTGGCTCGAACGAGAAGTTGTCCTGTTGACTGAGATAAGCGAACTTATGGAGTATATTGACAGGAAGAAGAAGAAGAAGTGGTGGAGAAGGATCTTCCCAAACTTGACCACCACAAACACAGATGTACACAATTAACATCACTCAACATTGTTGTGTACACCCAGCCGTCTCTCTTTGAATTGCTTCCTCGAGGTTTCTTCCCAGGCGGAGTTTTTCCTCATCTTCTTAGAGAGGTTGGTCTGGGGACCTGTTTGTGATGCGAGTCTGGTCAAAACAAAAAAAACTAAACTAGGCACATGTCATCTCCGTGTCTGCGTGGGTTCTCTCCGGGTGCTCCGGCTCCCACGATTTAATAAAAAGTCTTTGAGCCACACGAAATGTGTTGGCAAAACCAAAAAAACTTTAGGCGGCACATGTCATCTCCGTGTCTGCGTGGGTTCTCTCCGGGTGCTCCGGCTCCCACTGTCAAAAGACTTACTTATTAAAATTAAAAGAAAAAAAAAATCTAATGTTTTGTACGTATGCATGTTGAATCATGGTCATTGCACGGTATATTAACATATCTATTTTTAAAATGCTGTATTTGCTGTATATGTGACACAAGTCCTACTACAAACTGAAAGACATCTAAATGAGTCCAAACCATCACATTAATGCTCACTCTGACAATCCACCAAACACCACTAAACATTATTAAGAGGAAATCTTTTTTAAACCAATACTGTCTATATATATTTATATGATTTATATCAACGATGAAATCCATTCACTGATTTATTTAATGTTCATATAAAACAAGTAGGTCCATTTATGTGACGTATTAGAAATATTCAGATTTGGACATTTTAGGTAAAACACAAAATCAAAGTTGTCATACATTTCGTGGACAAATCAGAGTAAAATGTTCTTTTATTTAAAAGAAAATTAATGTTCGCCATGTTTTTATGGATGAAATATTTTATAAATCAGGCTCTGAATGATTGAGAGTCTGAGAGGGTGACTTGAATACATACAGTCGAATGTTCTCCTGGTGGTTGTTGATGTTCAATTTGAGAGGTGCTGTGATGTGTGTGATAGTAAAAAGGTCCTGTCCATTAAGAGCTTTAGCTCGGATGGGCTTAGCGAACAGTTCTGTTTTAAGGCCCAGCTGTTCAGCTAAATGCCAGTCTATCAGGCTCTCGTTCGCCCCCGAGTCTATAAGTGCCTTAAGCTCAGTGGTGGTGTGATGTTTTACCTGGACGGTAGTGAGAGTACGTGGTGGGATGCCTGCACCCTTGAAGTTACTCACCACCAGGTTCTTCTTGGCAGTGCAGGTGGCAACGAGATGACCGGGTTCACCGCAGTAGAAACAGCGACCCTCCTGTAGCCATTTCTGTCTCTCTTTAGGTGATAGTCGGGCTCTCCCTAGCTGCATGGGTTCTCCTTCTCCTTCTGGAGGAGGATGATGATGCTGCTCTGGTAAAGATCGACGGGTTGCCGGCCAACCTGGTGCTTGCGGACGTATGGGTCTTTCCATCAATGGGGGTCTGATGGTGCGTTGCTGCCTGATTTGGCAGACTCGGTTATCCGTCCGGATAGCGAGGGCGATGAGTGAGTCGTGGTTCGGTCCAAAGGAACCAGGAGGTCCTGGATAGGAGCTGCCAATCCCTTCAAAAACACGTCGTATAGGGCTGTAGTATTTCAGCCAATCTCTGCCGATAAGGTGCGAAACTGGATGGCGTAGTCACAGACAGAGTTGTTGCCCTGTTTCAGCCTGCTCAGCTCCCGAGCCTTTTCCCGGTTGTTCGTTACCGGGTCAAAAATCTTCTGCAGTGTTTTTTCAAATTCTGTGAGTGATCTGCAAACTGGTGAATCTCGGGCCCATTCTGCAGAAGCCCAGGCCTTGGCTCTCCCGGCAAGGTGGGAAATCATAAACGCAATCTTCGATCGGCCAGTGGAAAAAGCTTGGGGGTTTAGCTCATAATGTATAGAGCAGTCTATAAGGAAGGTTTTGCATAAGCCCAGTTCGCTAGAGAATCATGCTGGTGGAGCTAACTTACATGCTGCTCCCACTACAGTCATAGTGGGAACGGGATTCACTGGTGTGGTGGTTGCTACTACCGGAGGCTCGGGTGCTGCATTTGCCTGCACTAGATGATCGTGCAGGCCCTGGAGTTGTGAGGATAGAAGCCCTATCTGGGAGGCCATGGCAGTCTGGAAATCCTCCTGACGGGAGAGCCGGGCTCACAGGGCTGCCGTGAGTTGTTCTATCCCTGCTGAGTCCATACTGGCCAAAGTGTAATGTCAAACCTCGACAGGAATGAGGACTCAGACGCAGAGGATATAACGATTAAGCACACTTTATTGAAGTCAAGTTCTTCTTAGAAGAGTGATGAAGAGAAACGGCTATGTAACTCTGTCTATTCTTAAGAGACCTGGCTAAAATGACAGGGCATAAACACTTCCCAAAAGAGGGAAAAACACATTAAAGGGAGGGAACAAGATTCTATCTATCTATCTATCTATCTATCTATCTATCTATCTATCTATCTATCTATCTATCTATCTATCTATCTATCTATCTATCTATCTATCTATCTATCTATCTATCTATCTATCTATCTATCTATCTATCTATCTATCTAATGCTCTCTAACAAAAAAACAAAAATCACTCCACAAGCGGGAGGACAAAAAACTGTAACAACAGAAAACAAAATAGAACACTAAACTTAGAAAAGATTAATCAACAAAAAATCGCTCTTAAAAAAGAGGAAGAAGACAACAACTTACGTGGCAAAACAATTTATATATATATACATATATATATATATATATATATATATATATATATATATATATATATATATATATATATATATATATATATAGTTTGACACCCCTGCATTACACAAAACTCAGGGGTGCCATCATCAAAAATTCTTTTGACTTGTTCTCAAAAGGGAATAGAACGAGGGATTAAAGATATCTTTTTATTCAAAATCAATGATAACCCAATCCACCACAGCTGTGATTACAGTTCAAATCACCAGTCACAAGAAATCACAAGTACAGCCTCATGGCAGCTAGTATGCCTGTAAAGAGTTGGGATATTTTATAAGCATGTAAAACTTTTTCGTCCAAAGGATTTTTATAGATTAAATACATATTTTTATAAAGGTGCATTCCAGGAAGAATGTAATGGGAAGTCATACAAATAGTGTTGATTGGTAGCATATGAATGTGAGGCAGGGCTTGAGTGAGGCTTCAGTGCCATACCTCTGCATCAATACTATACGGTATAAAATAACTGACAATATAGTACACTACAGTAATAAAACGATCAAGTAATAATGCAGTAAACTGAAGGATTCAGCAAAAGACTGTTTTACACAGACCTGTGACTTGTAATGTTGTTGTTGGAGATGTTGTTGTTGTTGCTTATTAACCTCTTTAGCATTCCTTTCATACTCCCTTCCTCATTTCCAACATTTAGTCATTTATCTTTCTATCCTGTCTTGTTACCCCGAAGATGCCCTCTACAGCAGCTTCATCAGTAGCATGTCCCATCTCTTCTTCAGTCACAAGGTCTCCAGAGATCGCTCTATGGAGCTCTTGTCCTGTGTCTTCCTCAATGTTCCTCAAACCAGCCTGATTGACACAGAAAAATATATGGTGAGAACAAAACCATGCATGCATAACCATGTCTCATCTACAGTTTAATAATGACATAGTGGAGTAGGATGTATAATAGATACATGGATATAAACTCTGTGCATTTGTGCGTTTGACATTCACTTAATCAGCCACAGCTCAGACTGGGCTCAGGCTGGGTACGCAGAAGCAGGACCAGGGTGCATCCTTTCAGCTGCTCTATACTCATGTTAGCTGGTTTTATCGATTTTATCCAGTTAGTTTTAAAACTTTTGTCACTCTCACTCTTGACTATGATGACAGACAGCTCTCAGGCTGGCCCAGAGAGCACTCGGAAATAAATGAAATGTGATTTGTGTGACATGTTTGTCATAGTACTTGAATAGGTTTTTTACCTGCTCCAAATGTACTAAACTCAACCTCTTACAGGACCTCTTTTTGAACTAAAAGGAGATATGAAACTCCTGGTTTGAAACATTGGTTTCAAGATGAGGACTCATGCTCCCACCCCTAGATGCCTCAATCTGCCTGTCTCTATCCTGCCATACCAGCACCTCACTCTCCCCACCTTTCTGTCGCTCATCCCACTCAGTCCATTTAGCTAACAAGATTATCATCTCAGGCCCCATCCCCACCCACAACAGAGGAATTGATAGGTTGTCTAGACTCTTTGCCCTACACACCTGGTTGAAAGACAACAGCAGCCTCTGGGATCCACTTCATCAACAACTTCGAACTGTTTTGGGCGAGGCCTACTGAATCATAATGGCCTCCAGCCAAATAGGACGTAGACTAATCACTCATTTACTGAAATACATTAACTGCTTACCTGTATCTCATGGGTAGCACTTTTCTTGGTGGGCCGATAACCATAGTACTCTTCCTGTCTCTTCTTTAATTTCCTGAAATAATCCTGGATTAGGAAGGTGGCATAGAATTTGCCCACAGTAACCTCATCATCTGTTAAAACACAGATAGCCATCTTATAAAACATGATCATCTGGCTTGTTACACAAGTTGTAACAAAAAGCAATGTGAATTTTACATGAAGCACAATACCTTTGAAACTCAATATATAGAAACAAGTACACACACATTGCCTTGAAGGTGCCAAGCCAAAACCTGCAGTTCCTCAAATGGCCACTTGATGCAGCTGTTTCAACAACTGCATTTTTCCAGGTTGGTCGAGGTGAACATGCTGTGTCGCCTGTTTAAATAATTCAGAGAATTGGACCTATACCTTGACCATGTTCACACTGCTACTTCAGAGTTGGCTTATGAGTTTAGGGTTGCTGTTGTTTAAGAAGAGTTTAATAACTTTCACTTCTCTGATATCAGGCTTCCATCAGCAACACAGTGATCTGTACATGTATACAGGATCTGTACACGTGTACAGATTTCCAGAGAACACTATCTTGAAAATAACATAAGGGTTGGATGCCAGCAGCCACCACTGGATGGTCTTACCACTTCCTCACCAACTGCACTATCATTGTCCCAGCACCTTTTTTTTATTTAAAACAAAGGGAACTCAAGGGATTGGGTTTTAATAGAGATGTGTGTGTAACCTTAAGAAAGTGAGTGAATGAATTGGTTTTCATTGATATGAGGTACAAGTTAGCAATTAGGTAAATGCAGAGAATAGCCACACCACACAGCTTAGGCCAACACAAGTAGGTTTTTCTGTTCTTTGGAACTGTCAAATCAAAACAAGAAGAAAAGATGTAACAAAAGTAGTCATCAATATGAAGTGATGTCAGATCATGGAAGTTGGTGTCAAACAACCACCACTGCTGATGAAATGACTTACATGACTCATCATGTTGAAAAATCACATTGACAGATGAAGTAATGTATTAAAGCACGAAGCATTTAAAAAAAACTTCCCCAATCTCCCAAGAGACTGAATTTGTGTTGTGTCTCTATTTTACAGTGTAAAATATGGAAAATAACATTTTAAAAAGTTCAACTGTGTCCAAACAATGTAGCCGTATGCCACACTGTGGCTGCCAATCGCACGATCAGACTGGTCAACCTTCCAATTGATTGAAATCAGACATAGCAATGGACAACTTTAATCCATGATTTGAGTTTTATTCCTGTTATTGTTAGTCATGTTTGTGGTCTTCCTTCCTCACCCTCTGATGTATCTGTGTTTCCCTAGAAGTTGTAGCCATAAAAGGGGATGAACATGATTAAAAACCATAGATAGTTAACCATCCTGGAGCCTCTCTGTCTCCCCAGTGCTGTCAGTGGCTCATTGCAGATGTATTGGATGTGGTTCTTCATCCTTCAGAAGATTCAGCCTACCTATCACAAAGTGATCCCTCCTCTATTGTTCTTTCTGAAGTTTCTTCCATTTTTTCCCTTATTGTAAAGGCTTCTCATTTAATTCTTTCTGCAAAGTTACTTGAGGCACATTTGTTAAATTGGGCTAAAATTATACTGGGCTTTATATAAATAAAACTGACTTGTAAAGGGAAGGGGTGAAGTAATTTATAGATCATAGGGTGTGGTGATAAAGATACTTTCAGCAATTAGCATTACTTGTCTGAACCAACCACTGTTAAACATGACAGCAGTGGCCCAACAAACAGAGAGAACTTCTCCAGGAAATGATATTTTCATGTGGACTGGGGTGAAAACACCACAAATGCATCCAAAGGTAGACTTACAGTGACAGCTAGCAGAGACACTGAAAGCTTGTGTAATTCTGCACTTTTGGCAGAAATGTTGAAAAGAGTCTGCAAGGAATTCTTCCTAGCAGACTTTTACACCCAGATAAAATCTTATAAAATGTTTCACTTTCTAAAGTGATCAAATCAGATCTAATTGTTGACCAGCAGACAAAATTAGTAAATCTCATGAAACCTGACCTCCTATAGGTGGGATGACTTGATCCAGTAGTTTCATACTGGTGCGTTTCCAGATCTTCTTGATGATTCCCCTCAGCTCCTCATTGGCTTGTTCAAAATTACCTAACAGGAAACATGTATAATAATGAGAAAAAGAACAGTATTGATAATTTTCCTCAACCTGAACTGGGGAGTAACAACGCTAAATGTAGCAAAGCTACTACAACCCCAAAACATTGAAATGTGTAAAATGTGGTGACATTCTGAACATTGAAACACCACAGTTTATTAAAAATTGCACAAAATAACTTAAATGTTGAAACTGATAAATCTGATTGTCCAGCAACACATTTGTCCACCGCGCTTATTGAGTGTGCCTGAAAGCGCACACTATATGTTATCCATCGTGCTTATTCTTATTATTATTATTGAGTGTGCGTGCAAGGCGCACACTACATGTTATCCACCGCGCTTATTCTTCTTCTTATTATTATTCTTACGCCCTTTTTTTGGTTCACTACTCCTCCCAGAGTTTTTGTCGCACATACACAAAACAGGTATCAAAACGTGCGGCTCGGCCGGGGCATGTGTGCTATGTCTATTCTTTTTCTGGAGGAAGGCAGAAGTAACGTTTCTCTCTCTTGCTCCTACGGGCACATTTCTTTATTAATCGACACCAAACAAGTATGTAAAACGATCAGGAAGGTCTCATCTTGCTTGTGGTTAAGCCAGTTCAATGATTGGAATTACGGTTTTGGCCAGAAATCCTTCCTGTTCTTCCAGTCTCTAAGTGACATTCTAACAGGTGCTCCCCTGATTACAGTTGGTCCTGGTTGCTTGGCAACCTCAGCCTGCTTAAAGGAAAAGAGGGGGGAGGGGCCAGCAGAAGCCGAGCGGCAGCCATTTTAGTAGTTCTTCGCAATTTGAACTTGTCTGGCAGACAGAGACAGCAAAGCAGCTGTAAAGACATGCTATTTGCTAACAAGGAGAGAGAGAATGGTACGCTCAAAGCAAAACTTGCCAAATGTTGTGAAGAAACAGGTTTGTCCTGGACGGATGCAATCCCCATTGTTTTGTCTTACATACTTAACATGATTGAGTATTGGAAACTGCTCTCTGGTATGTTATCTCAAGTTTCTCAACAGGTTAAAGCAGCCCTCCCTCAGTAGGCCACAGGTCCCCTACACTCAATCCAGCCTGGCGATTGGGTGGTGATAAAAAACCTGCGAAGGAAGCACTGGAGGTCTGAGAGGTGGCAAGGGCCGTTCCAAGTGTTGCTCACAACACACACAGCGGTGAAGGTCGCAGAGAGAGCAACTTGGATCCACGCCCACCACTGCAAGAGGGTGCCCAACCCCACGAAGTCGTAACCCCACCAAGCCTGCAGGAGTACACTCGAATGCACACACGTAAAGCAAGGCTGCTTGATTCATCACAGTAAGCCACTTCTACTGCACCGGTGACTACACTGTACACAATACACTTGTATTTAACTCTGGCTGCTTATAGCAGCAACGTGAAGGCATGTCTTCAACCTGAGCAAAGACAAAACACCCCAGGGAGCCGAGTGACTTCATAATTCATAAAACACTATAACCATGATCATTGCTTTCAGTAAGCCGGTGTAAACAACCACAAAAACATTTCAATCCCCCTAGTAGCTGGATGCAACAAAGAGCAGAAATGACAAACAAGACTATGAAAAACATACATACACATACACACACCTTCTGTCTTGATTTTCAATGCAGTTCTAACCAGAGCAAACAGCGTGGCATTGAAGGTGACTGTTCCATCACTGTTGAGCGGCATGTTCATGGAGACCAACCTCTGTAGAAACAAAACACAACACAACACATCCCTAACCTTAAACAGTCAGATATGTAGCCAGTGACAATTGCTACAATTATAATTGTGCAATTATCAAAATGTCCAGAGCAATGCAAATTAAATCAAATCAAATTGTCAAATATTTTGTGATTCTTTTGACTCTTTGGGGGCAATGGAGGCGCAGGGGTTGAATATAAATACATTGCTGTATTACTGTGACACTAGACATTAAGCTAAACATTTTTCTCACTTTGCAGGCTATACGATGAGGACAAAACTTTCCAAAGCCCAAAGGAGGAGGTATTCTTCGCAGGAGTGTCACTACATCAAGATGCTTAATACGCCCCCTGTAAGAAAGAATTCAAATGAAAATTATGTCGTACTCATACACACAGTGACAGACAAAGAATCTTAGTTAAGAAAATAACGGTATGGACTGTACTCATTCATAAAATTGAAAAAATCTGTAGGTTGGATTGTCTAGTGCATTTCTAGTCTTCCGACCACTCAAAGCGCTTTTACACTACACATCTTATTCACCCATTGACACATATTCATACACTGATAGGAGATAACCATTCATACACATTCATACACCGTTAGCGCAGCCTCCGGGAGCAATTTGGGGTTCAGTATCTTACCCACGGACTCTTCGACATGCAGACTGGGGGAGCCACATGGCTCGGAGGTAGAGCAGGTCTCAAACAAAAACAGTGACTTTCACAAACCTTACTGTTAGAGCTACAGCCCCAATTTCAAAAAAAAGTTGGGACGCTGTGTAAAATGTATATAAAAACAGAATGCAATGATATGAAAATCTTTCCCAATAGAACAGGGGTCAGGAACCTTTTTGGCTGAGAGAGCCATGAAAGCCATATATTTTAAATATGAATACAAATAAATGCGCGCAAGACCAACAATTTTAGTCTCTGAATTTATTCTTTTTAATAACGTTGTTATACTGAAGCTAACCAATAGTAAATAAAATACTTCTTAACATTAATGTGACTTCTGGTGCTGCATGGTCCCGATCATGCACCGATCCCCATAGCAACCACTGTGTTTCGGACGTACACGCGCATGCGCACTCATGTACTGCTGAGTGAACTCTCCGGTCGTTAGCTGATTAGCAGTTTCCTTTCCGAGCTGTTTTGTATCATTAAAATTGAACAAAATAACATGAAACATAACTGCTTACTCTTCTACTGGGTCAGAACTACAAAGAGGCTTTGGAGCAATATATGTTTGCATCCAGACAACGTCCCTTTCATATTTCAGCAGGACAATGCTAAACCACATACTGCATCCTTCACAGCATCGCTGGTTTGCAGGAGAAGAGTATGGGTGCTGAACTGACCTGCCTGCAGTCCAGACCTTTCACTAATAGAAAACATTTGGCGCATCATAAAACAAAAAAATCCAGCAACGAAGGCCCAGGACTGTTGAGCAGTTAGAATCCTGCATTAGACAAGACAGGGACAACATTCTTCTCGATTAAAGACGATTGAATGTAATATTTTCCATTAAATGGTAAAATGTCTCAGTTTTAATACGTGATATGTTGTTTATGTTGTATTGGGAATAAAATATGGCTTTGAGAGATTTGCAAATCATTGCATTCTTTTTTATTTACATTTTACACGTCCCAACTTTTTTAGAATTGGGGGTTGTTAATAAATTTACATGAACACTTACGTGGCCTCAGGATCATATTCTGCCCAGATTTTCTTGAACTCATCCAAATGCTGGGGGCCAAGTATGGACCAATCACGTGTCAAGTAGTCAAAATTATCCATGATGACAGCCACAAATAGGTTGATGATCTGTGATGGATAGAAGCAATACAGTATGTGTTTACTGTATATTTGCATGAGTATTATTGTGGCACAAAATGGTTCGAGCAGAGGTTGGCATGCCCTCCTTCAGAAGCTGAAAATAAGGGAATATAACCTTTGCTCTCTGTTCTGACTCCTGTCAGTAATTAAGATAAGTGTCCCTCTGGTGGTGTTTTTAAAGGTACTGCAGCTTTAAGTACCAGGCCCGTCCAATGTTTATGCTCATGTTACAAGTGCTCCACGAACAGATCCACCCATATAATTGCAAACACATGGGTGTTTTAATTGTTCATAAGTGTGTCTCTGATGTGTAAATCACTCTGATGACCACTTGTTTTCACATTATTAACAGTTTCCCAGCATCACCTCTAAGTGTCGTCAAAAGAACAATAGCTGTAGAAACGTGCGTACGACAGCTATGAAATTGGCATGGGGCACACTCATCTCTACGATCATTTTACATTTGATACATCTGAATGTGAGCGTGGAAAAGGACGTACGCCACAAGCTTTGTACATGAGGCCCCAGGTCTCCGCAATCACCCGATCTAAACCCAAGTGAGATGGTTTGGGATGAGTTTGACCACAGAGTGAAAGAAAAACTAGTGCTCATCACAAATGGGAACTCTTTTAGGACTGTTGGATTTTCAAGGACAAATAATCCAACAGTCCTAAAAGAGTTCCCATTTGTGATGATGCAAGCTGTCATCCAAGCAAAAGGTAGCTATTTTAAACTATATACAATATAAATGCTTTGTTTACTACACAATTCCATATCTCTTATTTCATAATTCAATGTCTTCAGTAAGATATGTACTATATATGTTAAAGGAACAGTACAAGATATAGTATTAAATGATATAATAACTATGATCTGTCCACTCATACCACACACAGCCCATGTCAACACTCCACCATAATAACCTGTTTTTAATTTTATGGATGCTGTAAGATTGTGTTGTGAGAGGGGGACCCTGATCCACAGTGCATCATGGAAAGTAAAGACATTGTAAAAGTTATCGACCCTACCTGACACTCACTGCGAGAGTTGGAGGATGTTTTCTGGGACAGCGACAACTCTCCAATATTCTGATTTTGCACTGCAGTACCATTTTTTTTACCACTTGATATCACTGTTACAAGCAAAGTTACATGCTGTGTCATCGGCGATTAAAGAAACATAGTAATGGAAATACTGGCTTCTTGACAACAATACTACAGCCAACATGCTGTTTTTTCGAAACAGTGCCGACAGCCTGTTGTTTTGGCCTGTGTGATGCTGCCCACTGTCCACGTTGACACCCTGTGTTGCCACTTTTAAATCAAATTTGACACAAAAAGAGCCTGCAAGCAAATAAAGTGGATCAATGGTTGTAATGAAAATCTCGAGTATATATATATTTTTAATATATACAATGTTACATATTCTCCCGTTAGGTAGTAAGTAATAAAAAAAGAATAAAGAATAAAGAAAAAAATGTTAAATGAGGTGTGTCAAAAACTTTTTAGAAATTATAACCAACTAACTGATTGATTTTCAATTTGATGAAATACACCAAATTAATTCTTTGCCTTCTGCAAAAGAAAACTTGAAATGGAAGGCAGACTGTTTTAGCTGAAATGTGCTTTCAGCGTGAGAATGTTTGTGTTGTTTTACCAGAAAGGCACAGAGCATATAGAAACTCATGAAGTAGATGATGGCAAAGTTGGATCCGCAGGTGTACTCTTCACCAGGCAGGTAGTCAGACTTTGGGTCACACTTCTTCCCATACATACACGCCAACATCACTTCATGCCATGCCTCCCCTGTAGCACATCTGCATAACAGAAATCAAATCAAAACACCTCAAATCACATATCTAGCCTGATATGCTCACTGAAAAGTCGTCATCACTAACCACCGAGGCAGTTAGTCTGACATTACCTTCTTATTAACTGTTTGCTTTTCACAAGAGATTGAATTTTGTGCTGTCAGTGACATAGTTAAACAGCATAGGCCATATATGGTAAACAAAAGTCGACACAGACAATCACACCTGAACCTGCAATCTAACAACATAATCAAAAAATAGACAAATTAGAAGTTTTGCCATCAGATCTTCCACGATGAGGAAGCTGAGAGTGATTTGGAGGAGGATGTGTCAGTAAGGACAGCGCCTAATTAAATTGTAATTAAACAATCAATAAAATATATTAAATCATTATAGCTGTTATGTTTTTATGTCTTAGGTAAACAGGACATGATATAGTGTGAAGTGTTTTTTTCTCCAAAAACAAGTGGATACTAAAAAAATACACTCTCATGCTATCTAAAATAAATAATAATAAAAATAAATAAATAAAGGAAAAATTCATTCATGTCAGATAATCTGTTTATATATTTTAAATACATCTGGAGTTCAAAATTTGTTATAGACACTTTTATGAGGATTTTCTTAGACCGGGACAAAATTGCTAAATTTCAGTATCAACAGACAAAGATAGACCACCAACCTGAATAAAAGCAGAACAGCCTGTGGGAATGTCTGGAAGTTGTTGTTCCTGTTGATGTATGTTCCATTTACCAATGCAATTTTACCAAATATCTGCAGAAAAAAAGAAGATAATGTTAGGGATATGTTGGGAGGGCGGTGTAACTGGGCTCAGACAATGAGACCTAAAAGGATGTTGGCAGAAGAAACTAAGGAGAGAAAATGAGAGTGTGACAGAGCAATAAGCCAAATGCAGAACATGATGCGATGAGTGTGTGAGAGCATCACGGGACAGGGGAGCAAAGTCATTATGGCGACCTAATACCGCTAGCTGCAGTTGCACTGGCAACATAACAAGCAAAAAACCAAAATGTATGGACAAAAAATGAACCACACACCCAAAAATGCAATCAATCACAACCATGTAGTGCATCATTCCAGAACTCTATAGGGTATATATAGAGAGTCTACTTTGGAATCTCTGTTGCACTTATTGCATGTAATCAGCATATTTCCCAGTTGCTGTGAAGTAGTGCCTTAAATACTCCATTTGCAAAAAGATGGATGAACTGGATGCTTGGCTCGTGTGGATGGCAACAAAGGGTTTTAATGTGATTTTACAACATCATATGCGTTGCATATGAAAAAGGTTAGGAATCTTATGATCAAAAAATTAGAGGAGTTGCAGGTTGTTCGACAAGAGCTAAATGATTTAATACAGAGACGAACAGAATTCATTATACATAGAACTAGGCAAAATGATTGTTGTAACGGAAGTAAACCCAGCAGGCCTCTAAAATAAAAACAATGTGAATCAAAGGCTTCCATCGATTCAATACACCACCCTACTAAACACCCTACTAAAGGCCTGGTTTCTAATCCAGTAGAGATAAATAACACCTTCCAGGCGTACTATGAGAATTTATACTGGCAGTTTCGGCCCAGACGTGTCTAACAATTTTTTGCAAGAGGTGGATCTACCCACCCTACAGACTTGGGCCGTCCAGCAACTTTACACGAATTAAAAAATGCACTAGGTAAAATGTTAAGAGAGAAATCTCCGGGCCCTGATGGGATCCCACCTGAAGTGCTCTTTCACTTCTGGGACCTCCTCGGACTGGTTCTTCTGAGCTCCATTCAGACTGCTTTAGAGAAAGGTGCCTTAAAGTGGCACAATGATGCCGCCTTGTTTCAAAAATATCTTGACATGAATGGAGCAAAGTCTGACAGCTATAGGAACACAACACGCACTTACTTTAACTTTTACCAAACACAGCCAAACACTAAGATGCCAGATATCAACAAAGCATCCAAAATATATTTGATATATATACACACACACACACACACACACACACATATATATATATATATATATATATATATATATATATATATATGTGTGTGTGTGTGTGTGTGTGTGTGTGTGTGTGTGTGTGTGCATACTCTGTTACTCTTAATTGAACCAATTCAGATAGGAAATCTCAACATATCATAACAATTGAACGATTTAATCTTCCCTGCTTATATTCAACTCCCCCACTTTTTTGCTGACTGGGAGAATTGAGTTCTAGCTTGTCCTGACAGGATTTTAAACCTGGGCTTAAATGGAGTCAGGGCCATTCTCATACACATGTGGAGGTGCTCATTGGTGAGCCTGGAACAATATTTTGTTTTGATTATTTTTATTGTGGAGAATGCTGCCTCACAGTTCTGTGTCGAGCTGAACATGGTCAATAGGTATAGGGTTACTGTCCTCAGACCTGGGAAAGCTGTCTCAGGGACCATTTGGAGCCAGAAAGTAAAAGGGTCAGTTCTTACAAACTGCTCTTTCAGGGCTACATCTGCTTGGAGACCAACCAACTGCATTTGGAGAAGCCCAACATTTACCCATTTAAAGTGCAGTGTGACTTCCTTTGAGAACCCTCTGGTGAGCGCCTGTCTATAGCTGAAGCTGTCAAAACGGTTGCTGAAGTTTACAGTCAGCTTATCAACAAAGTCAACAAAAGAAGACACATTTTGTTGTCCCTGAACCTGTCCCTGCACTGCTGGGAAGTGTGCACAGTCTCCCTGTAGGTCTTCTTTGAAAACCTCAAGTTTCTTCTGAAAGGAGCGGACAGCTGTCATCAGTTCATAAATTGTCCTTGCCCTGCAGCCTATAATTCAGCTAATTCCGGTGTGGGGTGATATCAACCAAAAAAGGCTACATTGTCCATTTTTTCTTATTTTCTAAAAAGAGAGAAAACTGTGTTGCCTTCTGACTTCTTAGCTCTGCCAAAAAAGATGCGACATCCCTCCTAATGGACCAAAACCACTCCAGAACCCTCCCTTTGCTGAGCCACCTCACATTGTTGTGTAACAAAAGATCATCAGCATTTGCATCAACTTCTCTGAGGAATTCCCTAAGCATGTGATGCTGCTATTTATGTATTTGTTTAATAAGTTTCTAAGTTTTGTGTCCATGAGAAACAGCAGAAGGAATTGCCCCGAGAGAATTTGAAAGTAATAGTTCTCCACAGCAACACAAACAACTCTACAGTCATCATTCTTCATTCTTCTTCATTAAAGGTATTTAGTCATAATATTTCAGGGAATATCTCGCGGCCTAATAGTATTAAGTCTGTCTTTCAGTAATAATGTTGAGTACTCCTCAAATCAGTGATAAAAGTTACCAGCTTCACTGTGACTAATGTTAGTTAGATCCTCTTTGTCCTTTGACATCCAGATGACACAAATATCCACATATTTTAAATTCAATTAGTGTGCTTCTAAATGAAAAGCTATCCATACTTTTTCAACATTTGTTTGTGGTTAACTTTATAACTCAAAATGAAACACATACATCATAGGTATACATTACTAAAACAGAATTGAATAGTCTCAGTGGCCTTGGTGTATACGTTACCATATGAGAGCATGTGTGTGCATGTACCTGCATTCCGACCACAGCATATATAAAGAACAGCATGAGAATAAGAAGAGCCACATAGGGAAGAGCCTAGGAAAGAACATAATGACCAAGGACACTGTCAAAAATTAAACAACACAAAACAATCAGCTGATTTTTTAAATTATTATTTATATACGTATATATATATAATATATATATTTTAAAAAATGAAAATTGAAACTGAAAGTTAAGTTTTGATCATGAACTTTAGATATACAACAATGTATTCAAAATTTTAAAAAAGTGTAGGAAAATATTTTTTTTTGCTTGTAAATTTTTTCTTTACTTTCACCAGAGAGGGTGTGGAGTCATGAGTGACAACATACCAAGGAAAGCTTTTGTTTTTACACCATATTCACATTGACTGGACTGGAGCTGCAACACCTATGTTCAATATGTCTGCTACACATCACTACAGCTGGCAAGAACTTCTGGACTTTGGTTTTAACACGAGGATTGGCATAACAGACGAATCCCGCCGCACACATCCCAACAATGATGCAAGGCCACCGGTAGCTCTGTGGATTGTTGTCAGCACCGGCAAAAGGCGGAGACGGAGGAAGGAGAGAAAGCAAAAGCGAGGATGCCGCTCTGGTCTGCTATCGCGATTCAGGAAAGACCCCCACAGGCCTCTTCTATTTTTATTGTGGATACATTGTTGTATTTTTAAAAGTTCAAGATCAAACTTTCAGTTTCGAATTTTGGTTTTTCAATGTCATGCAAATGTTCAAAACTTTTGGCCCTGATTTGGCCCCATAGATTATGCTGAATGATGATACTGACCTGAAGAGATTTGATGAAGGTCCACAGAAGATTCCGTATGCCCTCAGAGCGATTCAAAAGTTTCACTAGACGCATGACACGAAACAGTCTGAAGAATGTAACCGATACACTCATGTTCTCAGAAGACTTCATAGAGAGAGGACAAATTGGACATTACATCGTGCCAACTTCTAAATTCTCAAAAGTCAATTTCAATTAAACTTAACACAACTCACCGCAATTGCTTGCATGGGATCCACCGCCTGCAGAAACAAATGTGTTTTTCTACTATTGCCTTCTGACAAATGGCTTTAATCAACACAATTCTGGTCTATCCTCAAAGATTTGAATTATAACAATATTGCATTTTTTTAGTATCAACAAAGATATTCAACATGCAGACAAAAATTAGTGCTAAAGAAAAGCTGGAAAAAATGTATAGTAGCCACAGTGTCCAGTAAATTGAAGGGATTGATTTTGCATGTTATTTATGTGAAAACAATTTTTATTAATATGTGCAGTAAATGTCAGTAGAAGTTAGCATTATGTATTGGTATATATGTTAGTGGCACTCTTATAAGACTAAGAATGACCACTCAAAGCTGATTTTTTTAAGGTAAGGAATCCATCCATTATCTGTTACTACTTATCCTCATCATCACCTCATTTTATACTAACCTCTAGTCAGTGACACATGGAAGATCAACTAATAACCTGAACTACCGAGGTGCCCCACATTGGTACCTGACATGGGGCACAGCAACAAAGGTGCAATTCCAACCTGCTGCTCTTAGCTGCATGTCATCCTGTCTCCCTACCCCACTTTCTTGTCACTCTTCATATGCTCATATGTAATAAAGGCAATCAAATCCTCCCTAGAAATAAAATCACCACTTTACCATTAGGCTATATACAGTTTTACTAGAGCTAAAAAGGTCATCTCTGTTTCTACTGTAAATGTTGACGAGATTGTTGGAATCCCGACAGTATGCTTTACTGTTGTTGGATTTGCACAACATGTTTTTCTTTTTTCATTAAAAGAACAAAGGATGGCTTAAACCCGTAATGAGCTGACAAGAAATTCAGTGGGGAATATGAGGTAACTATGTGCATGTGGTTCAGAGTTGGGTCCAGGAACCCATGGGCCCAAATGTGTCCCTGACAGTTATTTCATGAATTTAAATTAATTCACTAGAAGCTAATTTAAAAAAAAAAAAAAAAAAAACTGTAGCATGCAATATTTTAAAGGTCCAGTATGGAAGATTTAGTGGCATTTAGCAGTGTAGTTGTTAACTGCAACTTTCTCACTTCACACTCCTTCCTAGCAGAAGGAGAAACTACAACGGCCATAAAACACACAACAGATCTATTCCTATAGCCAGTGTTTGATTAGTCCATTAGTTTGTCCAGACTTATTTACAGGTAAAAAACATCATGTAGATTATATTCCATTTAATCTCACACATGAGACTACTAGTTGTTGTAACGTAACAGTCTGATAAGTTTTAAGGTACACAGTGAATGTCTGTGCATAATGGCAATGCACTCTGGCATGACAGTATTACATGTCGCATTAGGTGTGGCGACATAGTGCCAAGTTAGGCAGGCATGCATGTGTTTGAAATACCTTTATGCATGAATATTTATATGCTCCACTTCTCACCTCTCACACTGCATAGTCACTGTTTTGATTGTGTATTATACTTAATGTAAGCTGTAAACATGTTGGCTTAACAGTCATTGCTTGATGGTGTAATACATTTACTTTCAACTAAACTGTTCATTGCCTTTGCCTTATTGTTCCAAAGTTGGTCGAGCCTCTGCAAGTTAAAACCTCATAAGCTTAAGAGGGTTGATAAGATGCATTTTAAGATCATTTTAGACTTGCTGATGCTGACAGTTGAACACTGTCTGGCCATGCTTTGTTCACACATATCCCATGCAACATGTGAATGCCATGCAAAACTGAAGAAATTGAATAGTTACAGTGCAGCCATGGAGACAGTAAAGTCCCCCAGAGGAGGCCAGTGCTCCCTGTGGGAGGGAAACACAAATTCAAGAAGTGAGAGGAAACAAAGAGGCTGTAAAGGTGTGTGGCAAGTGACAATGAAAGATGAAGGCATGATAGAGCATGTATGGTAACTTTGGTTGGATTTTATTTATTTATTTTCCATAACTACCTATCCATATCTAGGGCATGGGGGACTGAAGCTGAGAGAGACAGAAAAAGACTCAACAAACTGGTGAAGATTGGCCAGCTCTGTCCTGGACTACCCCTTAGCCTTCATAGAGGAAGTGGGGGAGAGGAATATCGTTTCCCCATTTCCCTATCCTTAAAAAACATAAGGTATGGGGGTGCTATACCTTTTCCACACACAGTAAGTGCACCGCAAAGTGACAAAGACAAAGATTTTGGGGGCAAACTGGCCGCTCCCTACACCAAGTAGTTTAACCTGCAGTAAACTGGTAGGGTGGTGATCCAGTCCATTACCCTAGCCTTCAACTTATTATCAAAAAGTGTGTGAGAGAGACTGTGTGTGTGCGTGTGGGGGTACTCACATCAATTTCGCTCAGCATCACATCCACAACACTTCCAATGACAATAACAAAGTCAAAGACATTCCAGGGATCGCCAAAATAACCCTTTGAGAAAACAAGATAAGTGGATGTGTGTCTTGGGATGTCTTACTAATAATTAATGATATTAAACTGCTTCAACATTACCAATGTTGTGCCTTTTGTGGAGTACAGTTGTCCCTCGCTATATCGCGGTTCACTTTTCGCGGACTCGCTGTTTTTTAGTGTAATTTTGCATGCTTTTTTTTACAGCGTACTGTACAGTATGAATGCGCATTGTGTTCTGCGTCCTAAATTGGCTAAGGGAGAACCGCACATGTGTTCTGCGTCCTGATTAACTAAGGGAGTACTGTACAAAATGTGTGTAAAAGGGTGCATAAAAGTGTGTGGTTAGGGGTATTACGGCCTTAAAACATGTAATTGTAAATCTTACTTCGCGGATTTCGTTTATTGCGGGTTATTTCTAGAACGTATCCCCCGCGATAAACGAGGGACCACTGTACACAGAAATATTACATTTGCTGTGCATGTATGTTGCTGCTGTCCATCATTATAACGTGACAATTCTTTTTAAAAGCCTACAAATTGAGCTCTACTGTATATCAGCGGTATCATCAATGATATATTGTGACTCACCATCAGTTCTACTTAGCATGAATACAGCAATTATTCACCCTATTGTTAAACAACAATAAAGACTCATGTCCCTAGTCACTAATCTGTATAGACACTAAACATCTAAATCTAGCAGTCTGAATTGAGACAGTTATTTCATCTATTACAGTAACCAACTCAGTCTAATACAATTAGACAGTCAAGAAATACAAGAGCTGTAATCATGCAAATTATGTGTTGCTAATTATATTCAACCCACACTCTATAGCTATAACTATGATTTAACCTTATTAGAACTTTTTTTTTTCTTAATCTCTTACTATCCAGTTGACTGGTCCAAAACTGGAACATTCTACTACTTTTCATGAGTGGATGCAGCAGGCCTAACATCACGGCTTAACATTCCCACCCAAGCTGTCAGAAGAAAAGAAATACATTATGTGGCCTGAGTGACTGACGAATGTTGTCTATGTGTGTTTTGCTTAAATAAATATATGTATTCATTGTCACTCTAAATTTGTATAAAATGGATCACAGTGGGCTTCTCCCAATGACGGTTGAACTTTTTTGGTAAATTTACTATTACTGAATTACAGATTCACCCCTGACATGATTTATCTGTAAAATGTGATGATATTTTGAAGTTTGACTAACCTTGGCTTTGAAGGCCATGAGTTTAAGGATCATCTCCACAGTGAAGAGCACAGTAAAAATCACGTTCAGCATGTCAGACAGGTGAGTAACGTGGTCTGACTGGTTACAGTGCTGTCGGTTAAAGAGTTACAGTTTCATAAATTTAAAGTGAGATAGAGTGATTGTACTATGTTGCATATGACCCATACAGCAAATTATCATTCTCATATCTCATTCACCCATTCATACACTCATGGCATTGGCTGCCATGCAAGGTGCCAGTTGCTCATCAGTTTGAGGAGTTAACCATTCATACACATTCACACGCCAATGGTGCAGCCTTCAGGAGTAATTTGGGGTT
Source organism: Collichthys lucidus (assembly GCA_004119915.2). Taxonomy (NCBI): domain Eukaryota; kingdom Metazoa; phylum Chordata; class Actinopteri; family Sciaenidae; genus Collichthys; species Collichthys lucidus. The sequence continues at coordinate 20,503,762 of CM014082.1, forward strand.
CAGTATCTTGTGCCAGGACAATTTGACATGCATACTGGTGGGGATCGAACCGCCAATCATCTGATTAGTGGAAGACCTGCTCTACCTCCAAGCCTCAGCCATGGCATTATTCCCAATGTAGTGTATCCAGAACGAGGGTGAACACGCTAAAATTGACCTCATTGTCTTGTTTGAGTCAATAGCAAAGCTTATGTAGTTAACTAAACATTGGCTGGGCAATGGATCTGTTAGTCTGTGTATATGGGCTATCTTCAGTCACTGCGAAAGACAAACATTTGTTAGGTTTGATGCCAAACAGGAAAGGTTTAGTTATAACTCTGACATTGGTTATTTAATAAATACTGAATTTAAATGTTGATTAGCTGGGCATAGTGGGCCAATAGAAATAATATTTCACAATTTAAAATGCACAAAAATAATGTTTAAAATAGCAATATGTTCTTCATAGAGACAGACAGGCATATGTGTTATATATGCAACATGTGTTGTATTCATACCTGCATTCCAAGACACATGGTGTTGAGCATAATAAGGAGGAACATAAGGTACTCAAAATAGCAGGAGGTGACGATGTACCACACCTGATACTGGTAGGGGTTTTTGGGAATATAACATCGCAGGGGACGGGCCTTGAGAGCATACTGCACACACTGACGCTGGAAATCAAAATGATAGATTTTTGACAATTAACAAACACATCATGCATACATACAGTACTAAGCCATACATGGATATTGGTATATAAAAAATAAACCTGGTGGCTGCTGATATGAGAATGTATATATATGGTGTGTACTGTGGTGTGTGTATATAAGTAAATTGCATCCATCCATTCTCTTCTGTTTATCTGGGGTCAGGTTGCAGTGGCAGAAAGTTTAGCAGGGCACTCCAGACACCCTTCTACCCAGCAACACATTCCAGCTCCTCCTGAAGGATCCCAAGGCATTCCCAGGCTATGGGCCCACCAGTGGGTTCTTGGTCTGCCCTGTGGCACAACCCACCTCCCTTAGAATATCTCCAAAGGAAAATGTCCAGGGGGCGTACTAATCACATGCCTGAACCACCTCAGCTGGCTCCTTTTAACACGAAGGAGCAGCACCTCTACACCTGGTCCCCCCCCATAGATGTCTGAGATTTTACCTCTCTTACCTCTCTCTTTTATCTCTAACGCTAAGCCCAGCCAGCCGGTGGAGGAAGCTAATTTCAGCTGCAGGTCATACTGTATTTTCCCATCACTCATAACAAGACCCTGAGATAATTCACTTTCACTATTTTGCAGCAGAGAACCATGGCCTTAGACTTAGAGACACTGACCCTCATGCCTGCCACTTCACACACTCCTTCAAATCGCCGCAGTAAGTGTTGAAGGTCACTATGCAATGAATCCAACAGTACCACATCATCTGCAAACAGCAGAGATACAACCCCGAGGTCCCCAAACCGGACACCCTCACCCTGGCTGTGCCTTGAGATCCATTCCATGAATATCATGAACAAGATTGGGGACAAGGCCCTGACGAAGTCCAACACCCACTGAGACCGTATTTGACTTGTGTCGAGAATACAGACACAACTCTCAGGTTGGGGACATGGTCGTAAGCCTTTTCTAAATCTACAGAGCATATGTAAACTCCCATGACCCCTCAGCATTCCTGCAAAGGTAAAGAGCTGGTACATTGTTCCGGGGCAAGGATGGAATCCACATGCTCCTCCTGAATCTGGGATTCAACAATTGGTCGGAGCCTTCTTTCTAGCACCCTAGAATAAACTTTACCTCAGAGGCCGAGCAGTGTGATAACCCTACAATTTGAGCACACCCTTTGAGCCCCCTTTCTGAAAATGGGGACTACCACCATGCTCTGCAGGTACTTTATTTGTCCTCCATGTAATGAAAGGGCATCTCAACCACAACAGCCCAACAATGTCCAAAGCCTTCAGCATTTCATCCACTGCATTGCCACGAAAGAGCTACCTTGGCGATCTCTGCCTCCCCCACAGAGGACGGTTGGGTTCAGGAGTTCCTTAGAATGCTCCTTCCACAACATATCTCCAGTCTGAGTCAGCAGTTGGCTATACACAACTCAGGCCAAGCCCTGCTTCCCCTTATTCAGTCATTGGATGGCCAATCGAAAGTCTGCTGCCTCAGGGGACCCCTGGGCCAACCAAACACTAAAGCCTCCTTCTTCAGCTTGACGGATGCCTTCACTACCAGTGTCTACCAGCGGGTTGTTAGGCTGCCACCATAACTGGCACCGGTAACCTTCTGACCACAACTCCTAGCAGGTGTAAAAACAATAGAAGTTTTAAACATGGCCCACTTGGATTCCATGTCCCCAACCTCCCCTGGGATACAAAAAAACTTCTTCCAGAAGTGTGATTTAATGAACCGGGGGCCTCCACCAGACATTCCCAGTTCACCCTCACTACACGTTTGGGTTTAACCAGGTGGTGATCAGTTGACAGCTCTGGTCCTCTCTTCAGTAAAGTGTCCAAGACAGATCTGATGACCATCAACCTGCAATCTACAGTGCTCCAGTACCAAGTACAAACATGGTGTTTGTAATGGCCAATTTTTGACTACCACAGAAGTTCAATAACAAAGTACAGCTTAGGTTTAGATCAGCTGACCTTCCCATTTTGGTTCCATAACAAGTGCTGCATGTGGAGGTAAGCCCAACTATATCTAGTTAGTAACGCTCCACCTCCCACACCAGCTCTGGTTCCTTTCCCGTCAGTACAGTGACATTCCATGTCCTGAGGACTAGTCTGTGTTGATGTGCCAGGCTGTGACACTACCATGAGTAAATATGCTATGTAGTTTAATTATTTCCCTTTTGGCTGTTTTATTTGGTAATACTTTATAATAAGTACATACTATTAAGCAATAGTTAAGCATTAATATATATATAGAATTCAGATGTAAAGGCTGGCAATGCCTCAAGACTCACAAATGTTTCAGTTATCTTAACAGACCAAGGAGAGACACAACACAAAGTGATATAGATCATATTGCATTGATATTTATTGCAACTTCCCAACATATTGTGACTGTACAACTGTTCTGTTGATGTAAAATGACGAACAAGGGTAAACAAAGTTGAATAAAAACTTGCCAACACCAACAGTGGATCACAAAAGTTTAAGTATGACAAATACAATCTTTGTTTGATCAGCTCCAGTAAAGTCAGATCATAGAATTCAGTGGTAAGGGTGGTACCCTAAGAAACTTTAATATTAAAGTTATTATTTATGGTTATTTTTGATAACTGCCAAAGCTAATTGATTACAACTACACTGTTTGGTGCCCATTCAGTCATTTTTCACCTACCTGGTTTTTGTCCAGCTCACAGTTCTTATACTCCTGCTCTCCTTGCTCTTGGAAGGTAACAATTACGAAGCCCACAAATATATTCATCATGAAGAAAGCAATGAGGATGAGGTAGATGATAAAGAAGATTGAGATGGCAACTCTGTGATTGTAAATGGGGCCTTTATCCTCCAAGTTTGAATCAATGGCTTTATATAGTATCCTGGGTAAATAAAAAAAAGTCCCATGTACACGCATAACAAAAATAAAATACACAAATCTACTTTATTATGGAGGAGTAATAGTGCCAATATATATTAAATGATTAAATACATCATTAAATAATTACTTAAATGAGTCATTAATTAATCAAAATTGGAACTAAATACATAAATGTGTTAATAAAGTGTCATTAATTCATTAAAATACCAATTCATGGGGTTTTGTTTAAATCAAATCAAATCAATTTTATTTGTATAGCCCAAAGTCACAAAGGACATTTGCCTCAGAGGGCTTTACAATCTGTACAGGGAGTGACACCCTCTGTCCTTAGACCCTCGGTTCGAGTGAGGAAAAACTTGTCCCTCTCCCAGGACGGACAGACGTGCAATGGATGTCACGTGTACAGGACAAATCAACACAAACATATTGCACAATTACAATGACTGACAAAATGACAATGAATCACAGTGAATGATAAAATGATTACAGTATCAGTTGGTAGAGCATCCACCCCAAGTACAAAGGCTCACTCCTTGTCATGGCGGCCCAGAGTTCGAATCCTGCAGCCCTTTCCAGCATGTCATTCCCCATCTATCTCTTCCTACATTCTTGTCACTCTCCAGGTGTCAAACTTGTCCATCAAAGTCAGCTTGTTGGGCTAACGCTAATTTAGTCTGATCCATTGCTTTGGATCCTGGAACCAATGTAGAGGTGAATAGCGCCACCCAGTGTATTGGAATGTGTTCACTAGCTCTGCATCAATCCATTATCTGGAATTGGTTTGCCTTGACTTGATGCGCAGGGTAACCAATCATGAATTAGGATCCGCCTACCAACTTTGATAGGCGAGGTTGACAAATAAAATAAATTCATGAAGCACTGCAACACAGGACCATGAAATAATTAATTAAATAGTGAAATAAATATTTATTTAATTTTACATAAAATGAATCGGTATCCTAATGAATTATTGACACATTTAATAATACATGTATCTATTTAATTCCAGTTTTAATTAATTTATGATGCAAGTAATTATTTAATGGTGTATTTATTTATTTAATTTTGGCACTTTTAGTCTTCCATACTTTATAGCCAGAATAATAGAATATACTGAAAATCAGTGTGGATTTATTCCATATTTGTATATGCATAAGCAACAGAGAAGTACATTTCAAGCTTTAAATGCTAAAATTAATTAAAACCAAATAATGACTCACTTTGGCCATCCTTCGAAGGTAGAAATGGTAAAGAGAGCCAGCATGCCATTGAGGATGTTATCAAAGTTTAGTCCTGAGTTGGTCCATTCTCTCTTACGGACCTCCACTTCATGAAGTGCTCCTTCCTGGAACTTTATATACCAGCCTCTAAGCCACAAAGTGAAAGGCAAAGACAGAGTGGTGAGATGGGATATAGTCAATATTAGCATAATAGGCTTTGTGTGGGGTTCACCAAGTTAAAATCATGACTTTATAATCTCTTTAATACACCTTTTTCACAGTCACTTTTTTGACAAAATCCAACTCATCTGTCATTGGGTGCAGGTTTGTAGTGGTTTCCTAACAGAAAGCTTTTAGTTTTCTGAGCTCACATAATTAACACAGCTGATTTGGTATGAACAGGTATGCACCTGTGGTGCAAATCACTAACACTCCCCTAAAAGCTTCACTATAGATTAAATCAAGGTCTTACAGGTACACTGACGTACATATGAGGTACGCCTGGTTAACATATTAGAGGTTGTTTGTGAGTATAAACCCATAACTTCTTGTTGGAATTCAGTGGAATTTATGACTATGACTGCATATTGGCATTTACTGCTTGAACTCATCAAACATTTTAATTCTGGAGCACATTTGAATATGTACAATAAAGTCATAACAACTTCCTGTTTAATATTGAAACATTGAATTTCACTGCGTTATCACAGACACGGTAAACAGAAGAAAGAAAAACAAAACTCTGTTCTAATATACATAACAAGTCCTTACTTGCATGTTTCCTCAGTCATTTTGTCAGGATCCGTGCAGGCATAGAACTTGCCCTGGGAAAGTAACAATAGGTATTTTATAAAAAAGCAGATAGACAATGTTATTTATATTACCAAATACTTTGTTAACAATCAGTATAATAGGTAATTTCTTTCTCTTCTTACTTTGAAAAGTTGGACTCCAATGCAGGCAAACATGAAATCCAGTAGCATGGTAACCAGTACAATATTTCCAATGGTCTTGACAGCAACAAATACACACTGGACCACATGCTACAAAGGCAGAGATATCACAAAGAGATGATAAATTAAGTCAGTATGAGGCCATTTTTAGAGCTGCCTGTCTATTTAGAATAGGTATGTCATACCTTGAGTCCCTTTGCTCTGTTAATAGCCCTCAGAGGCCGGAGCACCCTTAACACTCTAAGAATCTTCACCACTGAGATGGCACTGGATCTGGGTGATAAAAACAGAGGCACACGACATATACCCATGTATCATTTTTATTCTCTGGCAATATACTGTATTTATTGTTTTAGTATCGGTTTAGTCCAATGTGTTATATGATAATAATAGTTTGTTTTGATGTGACAAATCTTTCTCCTGCCCTTAGAATGTGTGTAAAGGTGACAAGAAACAGGCAGCACCCTACGATTGGTTCATTTATAAGCATTGGTGCTTCTGGATTGGACCAATGGACATTAGCCTTTTTAAATTCCAGCTGACATTAACCTAAAGCAAGAGTTTTTAGTGTCCCATTGTGATTATTTTTATCTTGTTCCACAGGCAGATGTTAAAAGGATCTATACAGTGGGATTCCATCTTGTAAATTATGCTAATTGCATCTAGTTATCAAATGTAACTGGTAATAAATATATAACTAAATTAACACAATTAGCAATTCTGTCAGCATCCTCCTTTTTTATAGATTCTTTATAGGTCTCCATTAAAACAACCTGTTCCTCCTGACTGAATTATGCAGCACACAATCACTCTCTGCATCAAATGCCCCTTTTTAATGAAAATGTTCCCAAAGCCTGAAGATGCAAACCTGGTTAATGATGAAAATTGATAACCACCATCATGATACTGATTCTCTGAAGTCTGATGTGTTTGATTTTGTTTAGCCAGCTCATGCAAAGGAGGTTTGCCTATGTCAAGCTTGTCAAACCTCTTTGGTCTCCTTCACCTCTGCCATTAATAACAATAAGCTAGCATAGCTAGTTCTGTGTGTTGCTATTGGAGTTTTATATAAGTGTTAAATGTGTGTAAAGGGCCTGGGAGTGGGATGAGTAGGGGGTCATTGCTTTATCAAATGCAGGAGTCAAAAAAATAAAAAGGAAAACAGCTCTTTGCATGAGAGAGGAGTTATATTTTTTAGAGTCCACTTACTCCATGCCCATTGAGAGGAGGGATACACTGACCACCAGAAGATCCAAGATGTTGAATGAGTTCCGGCAGAAAGATCCTTTGTGAAGAATGGCACCATATGTTGTCATCTAAAAAAGAACACTGATGCATTACAAAAATTCCTGCACTAGTTTAGCTTATCAAGCACACACAAAAAATAGAATCGTAAATCTAACAATGCATTTATATGGTTGTCTGAAACTCTTTAGTCTCTGATAATTAAGTAATTCTGTAGTTATGTGGTGATTAAATAAAAAAATAAAGTTGTATCTATAATTAAATCTGTAAATAAGAATTTAAAAAAATAAAAATCTATGTTTACATGGTACACATGCTCGAATGTTACTGTACCCAGCCATCCTTTTTCCGTTGTTAGAGATATATATGTCAAACATCTTTACTCTGGTTACTGGCATAATGGCAATTCAGCTCAAGCTCAATTTTGTCTTCATTTATGGAAAAAAAAGTTGGTACATGTTCTTCTGGAGGACACTTTTGCTTTTCTGATGCTGAATTTTTTTTTAACATTGTCTTAGTAATGTGCCTTAAGCCTGATCAATTATATACATCTATATATAGTAATAACAAGAAGAAGAAATAAATACTCCTAGGCAGTGTCATAAATTCAGAGTTTTAGTTGGCTCAGGGTAGAAGTTCTTCCTGAAATTATCAGTGCTGGCCTGGTGTATCCAGAACCTTCTTCCTTATCGTAGCAGGCAGAAAAGGCCACTGAGATCCTTGAATGATTTTCATCTTTTAGACAGGCGAGCGCAGCTGAATGAACCATCTTGTTCAGTACTGCTATCGTGGATGAGGTTTGAGGTTTGTGATTAGTCCAAGATGCTTGAGCTTGCATTTCAGACTATGTGTCTTTTTGGCCGCCGCGCGGCAGCCTTTGACCTCAGGGGCCCCAGATTTGGAACAGAGGATCCCCCAGGGGCCCTGAATAATGAACCGGTGAAAAAAGTCCAGTAGAATTTTTTTTGCCCCGTCTGGATTCCTGAGCATTGGGGTCCTGTCAGAATCATGCAGTCTTATACCTTCTGACCTGCATGGAGGTTTTGGACAACTGAGGACCCTCTGCCCGGAAGTGTTTTTCTCGTCTTGTTAAAGATTTCTTTTAATAATATCATCAACATTTCTCAGCACAAACACGCCAAAGTGTCACTGATAATTCAACAATAAGATAGCTTCATGTTGTGGCCCTCAGTATGTTTTTTTCTACTTCTAGCCAGAAAGATAAACTTTTATTCGTAAGCTTTGGAAAGCGGAAAGGCCTACACTACCCAGAATGCTCGACCACTGATGATTTGCGAGCTACAATCTGGTCCCTGGAGGCAGAGGAACCTTTCAGCACCTCAAGACCCGTTTCACCACGGCTCCTATCCTCATGATGCCTGATCCCCGGCGGCAGTTTGTGGTCGAGGTGGACGCCTCCAACGAGGGAATCGGAGCGGTCCTGTCCCAGCGGTCTGAAAAAAGGACGGGAAGATGCATCCCTGCGCCTTCTTGTCGCGCCGTCTGTCCCGGGCAGAGCGGAACTATGACATCGGCAACTGGGAGCTGTTGGCGGTCAAGCTGGCCTTGGAAGAGTGGAGGAGGCACTGGCTTGAGGAGGCGGAACACCTGTTTATCGTCTGGACCGACCATAGGAACCTGGAATACATACGTAAAGCCAAGAAACTGAATTCTCACCAGGCAAGGTGGGGCCTATTTTTTAACCGCTTCTCGTTACAGGCCGGGTTCCCAGAACGTCAAGCCCGATGTCCTGTCACGTCTTTACGACCCTGAGCCTGTTGCCAAAGAACCAGAGCCCATCCTTCCACGGACCTGTGTGGTTGGAGCGCTGACTTGGCAGATAGAAAATGAGGTCAAGCAGGCTAACGGTGAGAGCCCGCCACCTAGTGGGTGCCCTGAGAATCGATTGTTTGTCTCTGCTGAGCTGCGCCCACGGGTCATCCACTGGGCTCACACCTTGCTGCTTTCCTGTCATCCGGGGGTTCGGCGGACCATGTATGCCATCTCTCAGAGGTTCTGGTGGCGGTCCATGGAACGTGAGGTCCAGGAGTACATTGAGGCTTGCTCGATCTGTGCCAGGAATAAGACTTCCTCCGGGCTGCATATGGGACTTCTTCAACCGCTCCCCATCAGCCGCCTGGCAACTCCTCAACCGCCAAGGAGACCGGGTCAAAAGGGTCGCGGACTGGAGAAGACGACCCGCTCCAGCGTACCGGAGCACCTCAGCCAGGAACCTCCACCTCAAAGCCCTCTCAAAAAAAATTGGCACCGCGCTCCGTGGGGCCATTCCCCATCACCAAAGTTATCGGGCCTGCAGCGGTTCGCCTTCGTCTGCCCCGGTCTCTCCGTGTCCACCCCATGTTCCATGTGAGTCAGGTCAAACCGGTCAAGGAGAGCCCCATGGTTCCAGCCCCCCGCCCCCTCCTCCTCCTGAAGTAGTAGACAGGGGTCCTGTCTACAAGATCAAGAGATCACTGGCTGTGCGCAACCAAGGCTGGGGCAGGCAGTACCTGGTGAACTGGGAGGGGTACGGCCCGGAGGAGCGACAATGGGTCCCTTCACGGCACATTATGGACCACAGCCTTATAGGTGACTTTTATAGAGACCACCCTGATCAGCCTGAGCTGTCAGGAGTCAGCCCTAGAGGTAGGGGCACTGTCACACCGCGGTGAGGTCAAGTTTTTGTTTTGTTTCGTTATTTGATCGTACACCAAAGGCAATTCCTAGTCTTGCTATAGTCATAGCGTTTTTGCTTGTGTGTTTTTGTTTCGTCCCCTATATAGTGATTTTTTTTTTTTGTTGTACTTTAGTCTTGCCATAATCATATCGTTTTTGCTTGTGTGTTTTTGTTTTCTTCCTCGATAGAGTGATTTTTTGTTGTAATTTTCTTAGTCTAGCTTTTTGTTTTAAGCTTATGGCGCTTCTCCACTGGCTGGTACCAGCTTGACTCGGTTCGACTCTACTCGACTCGACACGGTTTGGTTTGGGAGCTACCGTTCTCCACTACAAAATAGTTGAGGTACCAGTTGCTATGGTGACCGGAACACACACACACACAGGAAGTATCTGACTTTAACGCGCGCGCAGAGAGGAGAGCACTAGATGTTTATATGTTTAAGAGAAAGATGGACGAAAGTATTATATTTCTGATTCTTGGCCTTTGGCTGTTTGCCACATTTCAACGGCAAGTGGCTTATCGAGCAAGGCTGAAAGCAGCAAGGCGGCGGACCGCAGAAAAAAGACGAAGAGTTTGGGAGGTCGTTTTATCGTGTGAGGGAGTGACTCGGAAGCGACACTTGGCAATAATGACTACGTCACCATTTAGTATCGGCTCAGCCCGTTTGGAACCTCGGCAAAGGTGGTACTAGAAATGGTACCGGGTACCGGGTACCAGGTACCAAGTTTTAGTAGTGGAAAAGCAAAAAAGCCGAGTAGAGTCGAACCGAGTCGAGCTGGTACCAGCCAGTGGAGAAGCGCCAATAGTGTTTAGTTTTGTTGTTTTTTTCAGCCTCCCTTGGAGAGATTTCAGTTAATGTTTTGCAGCCTTTGTTTTTCCTCATTGCGAGTGATTTTGATTTTGATAACCTTTTTTATAAACCAGTTTAGAGTTTTTTCCTGCTTTGGAATGATTTTTGTTTTCCTTAGGTCAGGTCTGTTTATAGCTTGTTGTTGCATCACTTTGTCGAGAGGGTTTTGTTGGTTCCAAATAAATCTGCTCACTGACACCTCTGTGTTTAAGTCCTGTTTTAAGTCTGGCCTGACAGCCTGCGTGCTATAGCAAAACTCATATATTACTTCTTCACATTTAACCCATCCAGACTGGCACCTGTTGGAACACATGCCCATGCACAGGGTCACACACTCAAATTGACAGATGCCAGATTCATTGGTAGTGGTGGGCATCAATTCATAGATAGATAGATAGATAGATAGATAGATAGATAGATAGATAGATAGATAGATAGATAGATAGATAGATAGATAGATAGATAGATAGATAGATAGATAGATAGATAGATAGATAGATAGATAGATAGATAGATAGATAGATAGATAGATAGATAGATCATTACCTTGAGCACGATTTCTGCTGTAAACACCGAAGTGAACACTATATCAGCAGAGGCCAACACCTAAAAATGATAATACTATATATTTATATGGTCCGTGTATGTTTCGGTCATTGGATTTTCGGTTCAGAAAAGGATGTTAAAAAAACAAAACATGAGTGGTTATTTGATTTTCATTTTAAAAATTAAAATGGAGATTCAATATATAATAGGCACTTTAATTTTTCAATTGCAGTGAAATTCAGTGCTAAAATTACAATGAAACAAGCATACGTTACCTGGTTCCTAAAAGACATAGGGTCAATGGGATCCTCAGCAGCTAATGAAATAGATGACAGTAGAATGAAGAGGAGGATGATGTTGGTAAAAGTAGTTGCATTGATAATACGATGGCAGAGTTTTCGGAACCTGAAATAGGTAAAAAGCATGTTAATTTAACCAAGAAGTATTGGACTGGACTAAGCTTATTTTCCCTACCCTACATAGATTCAAGGTGTTGTCAAATGATTTGACCTCTTAGGTGAATCTTGTTTTGCTATGCCTTTTTGACAACCGTTCACTTAACGTTATACTATAACGTTAGACTATGTCACCCTACATTATGAGCAGGGCATTGTATATATGCAAGTTTACAATCCACAACCCGGAACCCTAAACCTAACCGCAACTCACATACTGAGCTCTGCTGCTGATCCCACAAATGCATGTTCCTTACAAATTTTAAATTCCCATTTAATTTCAAATTCATCAATCCCCTATTTACACAGATTAGGAGGGCAGAGATGTGAGAATAAGAATGCATGCTTTATTTGCTCCCCCTCTGGTGTAATACAACGCAGAGGAGCGGTCACTCTTTCTATAATCGATTGGCCAGATGCTCCGACAGAATACACATGGTTACCAGTCATTTTTGGTGTGTATGAAAATGTGGAAGCCATAATCACAGAATTGTATGTTTATCCGAAGCGTTCATGGGACAGTCTATAGACCAGTGTCCAATTTCGCCACACCTATAACAGGCGTTGGGATCTTGAGAGCCTTGTCCATGCTGACCTCCTCGTCTGCCTGAAGTAGTAGACGGGGGTCCTGTCTACAAGGTCAAGAGATCACTGGCTGTGCGCAACCAAGGCTGGGGCAGGCAGTACCTGGTGAACTGGGAGGGGTACGGCCCGGAGGAGCGACAATGGGTCCCTTCACGGCACATTATGGACCACAGCCTCATAGGTGACTTTTATAGAGACCACCCTGATCAGCCTGGGCTGTCAGGAGTCAGCCCTAGAGGTAGGGGCACTGTCACACCGCGGTGAGCCCAATCTACGTGAACAATTTTCAACTCAGGCCTGGGAATACGTTGGGAGACTTTAAGCAGGTCTCCTGGCCCAAGTCTCTTTGCCAGAATACTTTGTATTTCAATTCCTGTAGGTCGGAATTCTTGACAAAAATTCAGAAATTGTTCAATAAATTTTATTCCTGAGTTTTGTGGATCTGGCAGGTGTTCTGCCGCCTCTCTTACATCAGCTGAACAGACAACCTGAAGGGACAAACCCCTACATGGCATGTACATGTAGGGGTTTGACAGAGGAAGTGGCTGATATCAAGAAATCCTACCAGTGGCTGGATAATGCAGGACTGACAGACAGCACAGAGGCACTAATCATGGCAGCACTAGAACAGGCCAAAAGCACAAGAACCATAGAGGCCAGGATCTACCAGAATAGATCAGACCCAAGATGCAGACTGTGTAAAGAAGCCCCTGAGACAGTACAGCACATAGTAGCCGGGTGTAAGATGCTAGCTGGATCAGCGTACATGGAGAGGCACAACCAAGTGGCTGGGATAGTTTACAGCAACATCTGCAACCAGTATGGAATAGAAGTACCTAAATCGTGAAAGCTGCAAGCTGCCTGTTACTCTCCTCCAGCCTTTAAGGTCGCTTTTTGACTTTTTGGCTTTTTTCTCTTTTGTTTTTTTTTTTTTTTCTTCACTGTAACTCGGTGGAGTCCTGCCCTCTATAACAAGGTTGAGTTTTTGTGCTTTTTGTCGTGTTTTTTCTTCGTGTTGTTTTTTAAATGCCACTTCCACCTGGACACGTTGCTTTTTTTACTCCGGGGAACAGCTGATCTCGCTAGTGTCGGCCGTCATAGAAGCAAGACCAGCCGATATACCAGCTGAACTCTGGAGGAAAACACACTGAGGATGCAGAGGAGGGTCGAGACGGGACAGGCTTGTCTCCCCTCTGTTATTATGGGATATGTGCAGTCTCTTAGCAACAAATGGATGAGCTACACACCCTCCTCCATTCACCTGACTGTCCACTCCACCCGTCTAACCACCATGGAGAGCTGAGGTTTCAGCCGCTCTGCTCCAATTGCATTGCCCTATATTAACCTGTTTTTAATGTTGTATTCTTGTAATTTGATATACTTTTATGTTTTTTTTTTGTTTTTTTTTTTTTCTGTTATTTGCTGTCTACTTTTATTTATTGTAAGCTGTCCTTGGGTGACAGAAAGGTGCCTATGAAATAAATTGTATTAAGTATATATATCTTGATGACACATAGAATGTGGAGCACCAGCAACAGAGTAAAAGATGAAACAAATGAGGACCTTAAATGCATCCTAGATAGACTGACCAGGTGCTCCCAGAATAGAATAGTATAGAACAGAACAAGCCACCCTCTGGTTCCCAATCCAAATCCCTACAGACTAAGCTACTGTCAGCACAAGGCATAACCTGTGACTGTTAGACAAGGAATATGCTAATATTAATCTAGTGCTAATAGGTATAACAATATATGCAACACATGCATGTGATATGTGCAATTAGGTCTGTGTGGCCAATGAAGCAATCAATTAATAGCATCATACTTGTTCTGAGGTCCAAAGATAAAAAATGAGCTGGCTTCCGGCATTGGTACTGCCTCCTCCTTCAACTGTAGATCTGCCATTGGCCGAGGTCTAGGGCTTTCTGGGATCTCTGGGTCCTCCTCCTCATCATCACCTAGCCCAAAAGGACAAGGTAAAGATCAGCAGAGGCCTACCTCAGAGTTTTAAATAATATGATTAACAATATGGTATGGAGGCATTGAGGTTTACCAGGAAAGTCTGCTGGAGGGAAAGGGTCTTTGATTTCATTGACATTGGACTCAAACTCGTCGATTTTGAGCTGCAGATTTAGTAGTAGTTGAATGTTAAAAAAGAAAAATTACACTGCTGGATTTACACAGTTGAATAAATGTTCTTGGATCTCACCTTGGCAGTGGTTGGGATGCCCTCTACACCTTTAGCCCTTTGCTCAGCCAACTTCTTTACCAGATTTGCTTTCTCCTCTGACATCTTATCAGGCATGTTGGCCCTATAAATCGACAGAATACTTATTTCAACTGGTTATACATACACTGCTACATATTATGATTATACACCGTACTGGCTTCATCGTAGGAATTAAAATTCCTATTGTACAAACAATGCAGTCATGTCTACCTACAGGTTAAAACTTGTGACAGGTGATTGGATTTTGTCTACTGTGAGACGCATCAACTCAAGATCAAAAAGCAGGCTGGTTAACTTGATGTACCCAACTAGCTTTCTTTAGCAGCCTTTTAGCAAAGTGTGATTCTGCTGACTACAGTGAGTCTGATGATGTCAAGGCGTGGCTGATGATGTCAAGACGTGGCTCAGAAGGTAGAGTGGGAGCGATGTATCGGTGGTAGAAAAAAAAATATATTAACATATATGTGTAATATTAACATTTAAGTGTAACTAAACCCCCAAATTCTGCTAGCTCCCTATCCCCTATCTCCCAGTAAATCTAAGAAATGCAAGAGATGCAGAGTTGTAGCTAAGCTAGCAACAGAGAGGCTACAAGTTGTGTGTGAGATTGCAAGTCAGTATAAAACATTAAAAGATATGCTTTGATTCACTAAATATGATTCACTTTTAACAAGATTTACCTGAGTGCTTTCTTGCGTTTCTTTTCCTCTGCTTTCTCTTTCTGTGCCAAAGTTAGTGACTCAGCCTCTGCCAAATTATCAACAGCAATGGCCAGAAAGACATTTAGAAGGATGACTAAAGGCCAAAGGAGTCAACGATTATAATAGTAATTTTAATTGAGCTGCAGTTATCATGGCTCAGTGTTGGTTAAATATACATATACACAACACCCACGCAGATTCCATAAGGATACAATTTCCACAAACAAAGAGGATGATGAAGTAGATGCTGACTAGGATGCCGGGCATGCTGGGTCCTCCATGAGCCATTATGCCATCATACATAACAGCATTCCAGTCCTCACCTGTCAGGATCTGAAACACATGACCTTGCATGTGTGGTTCATTTAAAAGGCTTCAATTCATATCGTTAAAAAATAATACCAGAACATCATCATCATTGGTTCCTTGGTTTATGATGAGCAGTTCTGATTTTAAAACTTGTTAGCATCAAAAGTCATATGTAAAAACTATAATATTTGTCACTTTATACTTTATACTAAAGCTTAAGATAAACAAACATAAAAAACAAACATTTTCTGGTGGTAAACTCACATAGCTGAAGTTCTTGTAATTGGCCCCAAAACCTCCAAAACTCTGTATCTAAATGTATAGTTACTCTACTGTACTGTAGATTGGATCACCCTGGCCTGCTGATCCTTGCTCCAGAATCTAGTAGTTGTCTTTGATCAAGATGTGTTCTTTAACTCCTACGTTAAACAAACTTCAAAACTAGTCAAACTAGTAATGCCTCTGTTACTTCTAGATTAGATTATTGCAATTCTTTATCAAAGGCTGCCCAAATAAGTCCCTGACTCAGTTGATCCAGAATGCTGCAGCACGTGTTCTGACAGGAACCAGGTTCTGAAATCACATTTCTACCATTTTGTTTTCTCTGCAAAAGTTCCCTGGTAAATCGAGAAAAGCATTTACAGTAAAATCCTTCTCCTTACCTACAAATGTCTTTTTTGGTCAGGCACTATCAAATCTCAATGAGCCCATAGTACCTTACTACCTCACTTGAACATCTTCATCTGATACACAATATGCTATGTATAATATAGCATGATAAAGTAGTATATTGTTATGATTCCCATTTCAGCCAATTCAGTTTGACTTACATAGTGCTATGTAAGTCAAACTGAATTGGCTTATCTTTTTGTGTTGTGTATGTAGTTATGCGACCCTCAAACAGGAAAAATCTACGAAACTATTAAATTATATTTATATTTAAAAATTGTACCAACAATGATGGGAGTGGGAGTTTTGATATTTCACATTAAAATAAACTGAACAAATAAATCCATGTATCCATGATTCTCCAATGTAATGAATTGCATCTGTTCCCCATTTATTTCAGCTGTTGGAGGTGTTTTAGCACATTTACTTTCTGAACAGTACATGCCAAAAGAAACCCACCTACCTGGAACACAGTTATGAGGGCCTGAGGAAAGCTGTCAAAGGTGCTGCGAGGTTTGGGTTGGTTGGGAAAGTTGAACTTCCCTCCAAACACCTGCATACCCAGCAGGGAGAAGATTACAATGAAAAGGAAGAGGAGCAGCAGCAAACAGGCAATGGATCGGACTGAGTTCAAAAGGGAAGCCACCAGATTGCTGAGAGATGTCCAATACCTAGGGCACACAAATCAGTTATTCTATCAGTTGTCTTTATCAAAAAATTTGGCTTTAGCATTATGCCAAGATTAGCATTGTTAATGATTGATAATACTTACTATCAGTATTGCTACTTATGACTCTCAAAAATTAGTTGGGTTATATTTTCATAACAGTATGGAAATATTAATTAAAGTTTAAATTAAAGTTTGGATAAATCAATGATGGAAAAGGATGAATAATGCAGTGGTCCTTAACATGGGGGTGGTTGCCAGAAAGACAATGTCAAACCACATTCTGCGAGTATTCAAACAGCATGGCAAAGTAAAAGAGTCCAGGTACTAAACTGGACCAAAAATTGTCACAAAATGATCAGTGCATTATGAAAGTTCAAATATAATAAAGGTATAGCTGACGCCAGCAATATGGTCATGTGTTACCATGGCAATACCAGAAGTTAGGGTGATATTGTCACATTTTATTTCTGATTGTGTTTTCTTTGTTATACACACTTATGGAAAACTTCCTGTAGTTTAATTCAGTTTTTTTTTTTATTATACTGTTGAAATGTTTAAGAAACCTATTTGGAAATTATTTTGAAAGGTTACTTCCTGTCCGAGTGACGTAAGTCGCGGCATAAGTTTGAGTGAGAAGAGAGAGCGAGAAAGAGGCGAGAGGACTGTCTACTACTGGTTAAGCAGGTGTACACGGTAATTATTTAAAATAAATTTTGTTCCTTTGTGTAAGAAATGATCTGAGAATGATGTATATACAATGTACAGTTTTTACTGTGTTCTGTAACTTCGTTGAGAGATTCAAATCATTGTGGACATCAGTATGAAGCGTGAGTCGTGTTACCAGAGTAGATACAAAAGGAGACCTTGAACTGTTGAGTATTTCTTCATCAAATGTGGGCAAACATTCCACTTTCAAGATGACTCAGTTCCCAAAAGCTTACAGAGTGTTAAAGACAAGGTGACAGTGGTAAATTTTCAGCAGAGCAGTGCCAGGTGAGAGTAATTGACACACCTGTATCCTGTTGAGCTAATCACTCTCTCCTTTTAACACAGTAGCGTGCTGGACCTGGGAGAGGAGAGAGACACGAGACGAGGAGAAATGCGGACGGCTGTCGGCAGCACTTAAACAGAGTATATGCCTTGCGAACGACACCGACTGAGTTGTAATTGTATCTATATTGTGAACTATAATAAAAAAAATTGAAACGTCATCGCCCTTTAAGTCAGTCTCTGCTGAAGAACCCACAGTGGCATCAGACTACGCCACCATAAGGTTTTCTTAATTAATCTCTCAACCGCTGCCGCTGTGCGGGGTAGCTGCTACTGAAATGCTGCTGCCCTGCCAGTGTCTGTGGCAGCAGCCCCAAACACCGGCAGCTGTCATAGCATGTCAGTGGTAGCCACTGCCCTGCTGGTGTGTGGGGCTATGTATTTCCTTTCCAGCAACAGTTTCCTGCAGAATGACACCCATAACCTGCCGCTGTTAACTATTAACTTTCATAAACTAAAGGTATCTCAGCAGCAGCAGCACAGCACTAAGGCAGGTTGGTGCTAATTTCGAAAGAAATTTTGAGTGTGCCTGACTCTGGCCCAGTCATCCCCATGCAATATTACTGACACTGTTTAGCGAATTCAGTATTAATACAACAAGCTGTGTCATCATTTTCTTTTTACTGGGCTCTTATTTTGAAAAACTTGTCGTGTGTGTGTGTGTGTGTGTGTGTGCGTGCATGTGTGCTTGATCTGTCTGTGTGTGTGTGTGTGTAAGTGTGTGTGTGTGTGTGTGTGTGTGCGTCTGCTTGTCTGTCTGCCTGTGTGTCTGTCTCTCTATGTGTTTGTGTTTTACAGCAGCAGTGGCATAAATGAGCTAAGTCTAGTGGTATATTTTTTATTTTTGTGGGACAAAATTTGTAGGAGTAGTTAGAGGCCAAAAAAACGTACGGAAGAAAAAAAAATAACTAGAAAACTGCATTTCCTGCGGAAAGTGCGGTGTGGGTGCCCTCTGCCGCCGCCGGCCCCAGCGGCCCACCTGCTGCCCTTTTTCTGCATGTCTTTTCCCTGTCTCTTTCACTCTCTCTACCCCTCACATTCCTGTCGCTCTTCAGCTGTCTCTATACTATAAAGCTTGAAAAGGCCATAGGGGATATATCTTAAAAATGTTGAAATTGGTTGAAAAGAGTAGAATAGTATGAAGTGATAGAATGTTGTGTAACACTGTAGAAATTCAAATGAAAAGGTAGAATTGTAGAGAGTAATAGTAATAGTACAAGATCTTGGTGAACTGTGTAGTTTGACTGAACTCTGTAGTAGAAGGAGAGGTAGTTTAAATTGTAGGTCTGTATAAAGATTTGAAGTTTGTATAATGGATTTGAAATGGTAAAATATTTGTAAAAAAAGGTGGATAATTTGTAGAATATTAATAGTCGAATTTAGTAAAATAATAGTACAAGATATTGGTGAACTGTGTAGTTTGAATGAAGTCTGTAGTAAAGGAGAAGTAGTTTAAAGTGTATAAGGATTGTAGAGACTGTCCTGAGACTGTCCTGAGACTCACCTGTCCAGGTGTGCAGCTCAGCCTGTATTGATCGTAGATCAGCAGATTTTTATTGTTTGAACACGATGATGTCGATCTGTTTACTAAGCGTCTGTTCAGTGCCAAGTTTCAGGCAAAAATTGTATAAACTTTGGCCTCAACAGTGAGAGCAAGCACGTGTGGTGCCTCCTCCTTTCTGGAAAGATTTCTGCTTCGAAATACATGGGAGTCTATGAAGCTGTGGGAGGGGGTAATCGATCAATTAACACGTAGCGAGCCAAAACTATAACAGAGACAGCTTCAACAGTGTTATCACTGAGACCACCTCGAATTTTCCTACGTTTTGATGGTATAATCATGTCTGTAGCTGTGCATTTGAGGCCACCATAGTCGAAAACGTTTTATTTTTTCACTGATCTTTTTGTCATCTTCACACTCTAGCTGATGATGTCATCACTCTAGGAAACCACATACACACTCATTATAAACGCAGAATTTGAGTAAAAACCTGCTCAACTTTGAACCTTGATAGTTTGGGCACCCACACCCATAATAATAAAGCTGTAGGATAACATTAGTGTGGGAGCCCTTGCACTCTCAGGCCGGCCCCTGTTGCGCTCTCGGGCCGGCCGCAGTCTGCGCACAACTCCAGTAACACTGGCCTTGATAACCGGAATCGGCCTTCTGAACCGGACCGCGACAGAGCCGGTGGGGTTTAATACATCAACAGGCGTGTATTGCTGTGGTGAATGTGGCTCACATGCAACGCGCCAATAGATTGTGGACTGTCTAGGTGCTGTGGGGAGACTTTTTATGTTGTTTTGCTTATCAACACAATCGAGTCATCACGTTTGAAGTATTTCCACATAAAAATTTAACTTAATTTGAACAATGGTGGCACACAGTTTGCCACTAATCTTGTCAATTTTTGTAAGCCCATCATATTATTGATGTCAAAATAACATTAACAATTGCCCCATTTGAAATTAATTAGCTTGCTATGCATTTATTGTCATTAATTTACGATTTATTATTTGATGCAACCAGGAATATAATATTTGATTTCTTAGTTTTGCTGATTTCATTTTTTTCTTGCTAACCTTCATGGTGATGTCTGTTATGAAGTTTTGCATGAAATATTCTTTATGAAGACATTCTGTGATCATGTCAGTGATAATTGCTAAACACATTACACATAAAAGGTATCTCACCTGGTGACTTTGAGAAGGCGAAGTAGGCGTATGCAGCGTAGCACAGAAATGCCCATGACTGACATGATGCCCATGTGGACAAGAATGAGCTCCATAATGCCAGTGGACACCACAAAGCAGTCAAAGCGATTGAAGAGAGACATGAAGTAGGAGGGCAAGCCTAGAGCATACATCTTGATGAACATCTCAAGGGCAAACATAGATAGCAGTAGCTTATTGGCATTGTCTGTTGATGGTTGTAGTTCATGGTGGATTGAAGGGGCAGAATTGTGAAGACGAAGACAAGAAGCAAAATGAGAAGAAATGTGTTATTTAGTATTCTAGGATTGTATCAATAGTCAACAAGCTCTATGGAAAATAAAGAGTTTAGAACATGCCACATGAATAATTTTAGCCATTTTCAGTGGTTAATAATCATGTGTTACTTTAAAAACATGTACTATACATGTATACTCTCTGTGGAAGAAACAGTGATTAATGGCAAATTGAGGAGTAGAAGACAGCTATGCAGAGCTGGATCTTAGTGCCAGAAGCTGAAAATATGATACAAAACGTGTACCATCTGTTATCATGGAGAATGTAAGATCCCAAATAAGATTGAGGAGTTAACAGTGCTAACCAGG
Organism: Collichthys lucidus; assembly: GCA_004119915.2. Taxonomy (NCBI): domain Eukaryota; kingdom Metazoa; phylum Chordata; class Actinopteri; family Sciaenidae; genus Collichthys; species Collichthys lucidus. The sequence goes on from CM014082.1 coordinate 20,524,767, forward strand.
CTACAGAGGGAAAATTGAGGAATTATTGATCCTAATAAATATTTTCGTCCCACCCAGTGCTATGACGGCCTGTGAGCTCTTACACAATGTGGTGTCACAGCTGCAGACATTGCACCCAAAGTCCCTCTATCTCATTTCTGCAGACTTTAACCAAAGTGGAGTCCAACTTTCAGGTTTCAGATCTTCACCCCTTCCCATGCTTGGTTGCTCAGTTAACAAACTAGTGCATCTGCTTCCTGTTTATCTTATGGTGAATAAACAGCCCCCAAAAGAAGGTATGTGAGAAAGGCCTGATTGAGAATAAATCTAAAACGTAGGTTTTTCCCAAGCGGCAACCTCCATTGCTGAGAAGTGAAGCCAGTGCTAAAGTACCAATAACTGCAGTTCCTCAAACTTCCACTTGAGTCTTGTTACTAAACATGTTAATCTGCATATCCCCATGTTAAAATGTCTAACTTCACAGCAGAAATAAACATGTTTATTTCCTTGTTCATGACAACTTGACTGTGATGGTAAATATAGGTGGCAGTGATTTGGCTTGGGGCTGGTTCAAGTCCAGTATGCACCAAAGTATGGAAGGTGGACTGATAGCTGACAAGGTGCCAGTTCATCTACCTGGCACTGCCGAGGGATGCCCTTGAGCAAGGTAATGCATGTATAATAACAAGTTATTTTTGAGTGAAAAAAGAATTTCCCTTCGAGGGATCAATAAAGTATCAGTTCTATTCTGTTCTAATTATATATATCTAATTGCACTGTACAGCAACTGTGCTTAGTCTAAACTATGATACTCTGAAAGACAGACACTGAGCTGGGCTTCTTGCTGTTGAATTAGTAAGTAATATTACCTGACTCCTATGTCTTGTGTTGTTGCACTTGCTTGATGTTTGGCAAATTTTTAGTACAACTGTTTACCACAGTACACATACTCTGAAACTTTGGCAAACTGTGGCAGCCTTTCTAAATAATGGTATATCATTTATTTATTAATTAGCTTGGCATTAAAATTGAACCTTAAATCATCTTTCCACAGAATCCTCTTTAATCTGACCATCATTTAATAACCTTTGAATTCATATTACGGGACTAAAAACCATACATTTAATTCAATGCGAATAGCAGCAGCAGACAGATCAGCATACCTGACTTGCATGAATAAGGAAGTCCACAATAAAAGCGCCAGTATTGTTTGTTCCTCTTGCTGTGACTCAAAGTGAAACTGATTTATGTACTAAATACAGAATGAAATGCATGTAGGCGTGTAAGCTGTGTAATGTGCTGACCTTGCCAGTTTGTGAGTCTCTGAGACTGCTTGTGGTGTTCTGTTGAAATGGCCAGGGTATTGAAGAAGACAAGCACAATCACCCACCAGTAGAACAGTCTGGACTTTACATACACTCTGCATTTACGCCGTAACCAACGATTCCATTTACGAGCCAGCTTACTGTAAAAAAGGGGTAGAAAGACCACATTAATAAAGAGAAATGGTAGTCCTCAAAATGATAAAGTAATATATCATGACTTTTAGACTTTGTCAGTTTGTTGAATATTATCACCAATTTCACTTGAGCTTCTAGTGTTTTCCAGAAGCACCTCCATACAAATAGTACGAGTGAATTTCCTCAAATAGTGGCCATGGCCATTACCTCAGGGTTTTTTTTGAAGCTGGCTAATGTTAGACCATGCCATATTTTAATAAAGCATATTTAGTCATTGACATTTTAGTATGTGTTCAAAGAAGAACACACATACTAAAATAAGTTGAATTAAAAATGGTGCCATTTGCTAAGGATGAAAAGGCAAACCCATCTCTATGGTTATTTTGATGTAGATAGGTCAAGATGCCACAGGTCCTCTTCTGCAGAGTCCAACATGGTAAACAGTAGTCTACATTGTCTGAAAATAAAACCTTTTGCAATCTGCAATTACACCACTGGATGCCACTAAATGCTACACACTGGTCCTTTAAAATCAGTAATCCAAAACAAGGGTTAAAAAAGTAAGTATACTTGTGATTTCCTGCAATAGAAATGTACATTATAGTTAGTATACACATTATATAGCACTGGAAGTCTTTCCATTCTTGTTTTTTTTTTTTTTGTCTTTTATTTGGAACTGTTGGGTCTCTGTAAAACATATAAAAAAGTACGGTCTAGACCTGCTCTCTATAGAAAGTGAGATAACTTTTGTTATGATATGGCACTATATTAATAAAACTGAATTCAAATGAATTGAATTTGAGGAAAATGGGTATATTCTTATTCCTTCTCTAGCATTTACTTACTATTTCTATAAAATACTATATTACTATAGAAAAGCAACATTTGCTGTTTATGTTAATGAAAATATTTGACAGTATTCAAAAAAACTACAACTTTAATTATTACATTTTTTGTAACTGACAAAATAAAGCCTAACTGACACTGGCACACCCTTTCTAAACATGACTGTTATTAAATTACTGAAAATACATTTCCAAAAAAGCCATACAGTAAAAATAGCAAAGACACTACTGACTAGTGATAGATGATAAGCTGCATTGTATCCATTTTGCTAACACTTCCAGTCTCTGATCCGCCATTTTCCGTGGTGAGCAGGCCTGATAAGAAAACAGAGACACACAGGTTATAGGTATAGTTCTTTAGTTGCATAGCTGTTAGTTAATGTTAACAAATTTAGCTTTTTCGTCCTGGGCTCTTAAGCTTTATGTTGTATATTTACATAAACATCTTTGTGTGTTTTTAAACATATTTAAAAACAAACACATCTTCACTTAAAAAAACACAATTTAAGGAGGAGGAAAGAAGACTTCGAGTTTTAATACGACGCAATGTTTTAAACAAGAGGTATTAAAAGAATATGACGCAGCAGGTAGCAGCTAGCGGTGCTGCTAAGGCTAAAACAACACAGAGTGTGGATGATTGACACCTGTCACCTGTTGACCAATCAGAGTCAGGAGAATCTATTAGTACTGCCCACATTCACCTTTGACCCACCAATGACGATCCAGAATGAAGTAAACCCAAAGGTGGTATATTGCACCAAGAGGTCACACTTCACTGTCAAAGCCTCTTTGTCTTGTAACAACCAGGAGCTTCGTTACTGATTCAAACTAAAGCAGAGACATAGCAGGAGACATTAGCAGAGTTTCTTCATTCTGGAATAGAACTTTTGACACGAAACAGCAAAGATCAGACACACTGTATCGTTTTGTGGATTTTTCTTTGGGGGCTAGCTCGCTGAGTTTTCATCGCACAGTGATGAAACATATCTTTGTAAGATATATATTTTATTTTTTTCCCGCCGCGCCTCTGGCGCCCCCCAAGGGAGGCGCCCCTCACACTTTGAAAACCGCTGTCATCGGTATAAGACTGATTATCATAAAGCCCCCCTAAATGTCGAATGGTAATTCTATTTCCAGTGTTAAATATAAGTAATTTTCACATGGATTGATAAAATTCCACAAGGGATGGAAGAAGGGATGACCATTTTAGAAGAGGGATGATTTTGACAATTTTTCCGCCAGGGGGGATGCCACCCCCCCCCCCCCCATCCCCCCTCAACTCGAGTACTGACGATAACCATTTACAATTTATAGCAAGAACCAAGGGGGTTTTACCAGCTAAAGTTTCTTTTCAATGGTGTTACAAAATCAACCCAGTTATTCCAGAAATTCTTAAATGTATCTGATTCTAGTTTAACTGAAAAAGTCAACTTTTCCATCATATAAAAGTTAGCATTACTTCGACCCAATCCTCTGTTTTCTGCACCTTTGTTTTCAGCCACTTCCTGATGGCTTTTTTTCCCCACCACTAACATTATTCTGAATAAATATTTGTCCTCTGAATTTTTATTCTCTGGTTCCCTTTTCCCAAGTGCAAAACATAAAATGTGAATGAAGTTACTCTTAAATATTTTTTCCATGCATTTCTTTAATCCTTGCCAATAAGGTATATAGCAACTACCCTGTCCTCCTGTAGTCACTCGTGCATGGGTGTGGGAGATGCAGTGTTTTTGACGCGCTCCTTACAAACAAATGTCCATACGGGTTTTCCTCGTTTGGGTGATGTTCTCATTTAATGATCCAAAAGGTTACAAAGTAAACATCATTATCTTGGTGCAAAAATAACAATAATAATGTGACAAAACAACGGAAACCAGGTGAGTGAGCCAGTGAGCAAGCGGTGAAAACCGCATGACCTCCCACCCCATGAACCCCGGATTACCTGCACCCGTGCTATAGAAAATGCTATACTGCCACCTGTGGAGACCTGGCATAACCAATAAAAGACAAATAAACCAATGTGGCTCCTACAAGGTATAATAGAGGGGCATTTCCAAAAGACATGAACATTATTGGCTTTACTTTCTCCGCATAGTCTCCAACATCTCGTATCCTCAGATTTCTGTTATGCTGGTGTAATAAAATCTCACTATATTCTGCCAACAATATTCTCTCCATGAGAAGGAGCGTGTTGTCATCCATTGTTGTTCATGGAACTTTTCCCATTCCTCCTCTGATGACATCTTCCCCGCCTCCCACTTTTCTTTTATATATACTATATTCAATAATCTTTTAAACTTTCCACTTCTTTATATAATTTTGAGATTAATTTCTTGTCCAGATCTGATTCATATGCTAAAATAAATAATTTAATAATTCCAGACCTCATCTAAATTTATATTTTACTCCATATAATGCCTCATCTATAGATATCTGTACAAATCATGATTGTTTAACCAAATTGATTCTTTAGATCCCGAAAAATTTTCTTCTTCTTTAAAAGCTCCTGAAATATTGTTGGTATGGTTGTTGTTGTCGGATGGCCCCGCCCCATCTAGTGAGGCTCCCATCTATTGTATTAGGTGTAAAATCTGAATCATGTGCAATCCAACGCAGTAACCTACTCTGCTCTGTCAGGCTACTTTAATCTCAAACCAAATGCTAAGGGATAAACCCAGCCATGGATTTAGCTCCTCATTAATAATAATAATAATAATCATAATAATCATAATAATAATACCTTTTACTTAAAAGTGCTTTTCAAGACTCAAAGACATTAAGGTGTTTTCTCAGTTTTTATTATCATTTATTATGGCCTATATTGGAATAGTGGTAGATGTGTGGCATTCAAAGTCTTTCTCTCTAGTCCCCCTTTCACTCTGGGATACTGTAGAGTTCTAAATCTTATCCATGTGTTTTTCCCTTGCCAAATGTATTGTGAGATGAATCTGTCCCACTCTATAACATTTTTGGCAGCATATATAAGCTGAATAAGAGTGCAAGACCTGTCAAATGCAGCACTATGTTCTAACAAAACAAGTACAGAGATGAGTTATTTGTCTGATGCCACTAGGTCATTTGTAACTTTCACTGCTGACTGAAAATCCTCAAATAAATTATTTTTATGGATGAAGTTACATAACTGACTGGCTACAGCTTTCTCAAGTATCTTAGAGAGGAAGGGAAGGTTTGATATCGGTCTGTAGTTGGCTAACACTTCCGGAGATCCAGAATGGGCATTTTAAGAAGATAAATCTTTACTTTTACATTTCTGACAGTTGCAAAGAAAAAATGTCCTTGGTTCCATTCTTTTTAACTGATAACCTTTTCTGTCTTGTGCCTCACCATGTCCCTCTTGGTCATTGTCGATGACCTCAGCTTGTGTGATCCACTCCATATAGCCCTTGAGGTCCTCATCCAGCTGCTGGGTTTCCCTTAGCTTCTGAAACTCTCCACGGGACTTGGCCTTCTCTCTCTCTTTTGTGAACTCACTAGTGGAAGAGAAGACAACCATTTTGAACTAAAAAGACAAAACCAACTGAGAAATAATTTAAAGAGCAGAAACAAAAGATGGTTGGGAGAAATAGACAAAGCAAAAGAATGTCATGATTATGCAAAAGAAATTAATAGTAGGGTAGTAGTTCAAGCTATTCTTACCCACTGAGCACACCCAAAACCAAGTTGAGCACAAAGAAGGAGCCAACCAGGATGAGTGTGGTGAAATAGATCCATGGCCATTCCATTCCTATAGCATCATTTACCTGCCAGAAAATCAGTTTCCTTTGTCTTAATCATCAATATTGCATTTATCGTATAAAACTGTAGCAGTAGAAAGAAAGTGTAAATTAAATGAGAGCATGGGAGAGCATGTGTCAGCGTCGAGTAGGTCTTTTCCCCATCATCCGTAATAAATCTTAGCTGTGCTGGATAGATGCATTTGGCCCTGATGTTTTTCTGCTTTAACTGTTTGATTACATCACGCACCTGGGTTCTCTTCTTTTTGTCAGCGTCCTTCACGGAGTAATCCAGAAATTTGACAACCAGTGATCTCGGGGCGGCATTGAGGTTCTTTGGCTTGGCTGTTAGGGATCGGTGGGCTCTTTCAATCTGTATATTCACATCGGGCATTGGCTGAAGGGCTGATTGAATTAGCTCCTTCACAAAAGTCTTTGCATTGTTTCCTTCACCCCCCTTCGGCACTCGATAAATTAAAGTTATTTCGTCTTGGCCTGTTCTGTAGGTCTTCACATCTGGCCGTCAGGTCCAGCTCTCTGTGCAACAGGTACCGTATTGCTCTCTGGTGTCTCATCCCAGTATCCTCTGAAGCGGCAATACGTCTTTCTGCCTCCTAGTTCTTTTTTCAAGTTTATCCATTTCGCCTTTGAGTTCTTGCATGGAATAATCAAGTTTTGTCAGCGATTGTCTGGTCTGTCCGTTTCCGTCTGTTTTTTCTTCCCTTAACTTCTCCAGCTCAGCTCATATTTTAGACTCGTTGTTGCTGGGACTAGCATTTGCTGCGCCACTCGGAGTCTGCCTCAAGGTTAGCTGCTTCAAATTGTCATTTTTGTCATTCATGTTTTCCTGTCTCAAGCTGTTGCCTCTCACAGAGCTTGCCATGTCGAGTTTGTATAAGTTTGCAGAGTTTTAAGTAAATTTGTTAGGAAATTAACCGTTAACCGACGAAGCTCTGTTTTAAGCTGCTGTCTCCAACATGGCATCCCGGAAGTCCCCGTTATTGTCATTTCTGACCCAGTCAGCACTACAGCTTATGTATGCTGTCATTCATTTGTCCACAGCCTAATTTAATTGCACATGTTTTTATCCTTATTTGCAGATTACATTACATTATTTCTACAAAAAACAATTTAATTTCTTTTTTCTACTCTATTTTTTTATTTGTACAATTTTAGCACAGGTTTAACTTCTTAACACAGGTTTGATTTGTCTGCTTATGTTTAATCCCTCATATCTACATCTACTATATCTATCTACAATAATACCTTACCCAGTAGAGGACATCGGTCCACCCTTGTGTGGTGATACACTGGTAGACAGTTAGCATGGAAAAGCCCAAGTTGTCAAAGTGGGTTATTCCATTGTTTGGCCCTGGCCAGCCAGCTCGGCACTCTGTACCATTTATGGTACAACGGCGTCCATTCCCTGCTTGGGCACATGGAGCCTGCTTCTCATTCTCTACTGTAGCAATGATGTCTGAAAGCCAGAAGAGCGTAACAGTAATGGTTAGATTGTATGTGTTTGTGCGTTAGGTATACATGGGAGAACACAATGCTATGTGAAGTCAAATCACAAGTATTGTACACATGGTGGCATTACTTAGAGATTATTTGTCATATAGGCCATAAAAATGTAGTTGTGAGGCACATGTGGGAAATAATGATTTAGAGATATGTTACATTGGATATTACATGGATATAGTGAAGATAGTAAGACCGTTTGAGTAACAAAATAACTGATAGCAAATGGTGATACTAAGGTAATATTATACATAAGAATTGACTGTCATGACAAGAAATTTAGTCTCAACTCAATTTTAGAATAGGAAAGACTATGTGTTGCCACTAGAGATATAGTCGTATAGTATTGGCCACAATACTAATTAGAATGACACTCTGTAGTATTCGTTTCATATACAGTATAACCCTGTGCTGTGCTGCATACATACTTGTGCCTGTGTAGTAGCAGGTCTTGTGCATTTTGCACTTGAAGAGCTCTAATCCCATAATGGAGTAAATGGTGACCATGAAAAGGACCAGTAGAGTGATGTGAAAAAGAGGCAGCATGGACTTCAGGATGGAGTTCATCACTACTTGCAGACCTGAGGGGGAAAAGATGATGCATGCAGTACCAAAATGTGTCTTGTCTTAAGCAAACAACCATTTCCCTGCGGTTAGTAACTGTACATAAATAGTCAAATAAGCTAATGCCTTTGACTGTAGAACTGACTAATACCTCAATATTCCTACTGAGAATAAAATAAGAATAAAATACAAAGGCAACTAGATAGACTTTTACTTACTGGGGACTCCAGAGACCAATCTGAGTGGTCGGAGGACTCTGAATGCCCGCAGAGCTTTCATGTCAAAGCCACCACCCTTTTCTCCTACTGGAGCCTCCACTCCACTAATGTGGTTAATGGCATCCACAGCCACAGTGAACAGGCTGAAAAGACAGAAATAGATGATGTTTTCTCTGATACGAAAATATCACATGTTTACCAAAAGGGTTGGTTAGAACACCCAGCGTTACCATAATATAATGTAAAAAGCAGTGAGCCTTTTTCCTGACTGCTCACTGACAGGTGCCACAATGCTTTTCCTTTACCTTGCATGACAGCCAATGCCATCAGTGTATAAGAATGCACCAGTTCCAGCAGTCCTATAAACACCCTGCTAACCCCACCTGTTGAATTTGTTGTGCCACCCAGCTCACCTCCATCTTCAGAACAAGAGATGAGACATTCAATGACAGTACATCGTTTCAGTTCTCCAACTCACCACCTCCGGAGACAACTCATGCCTGTCGCCATCGTCCCGACTTCACTAGCCCCACAACAATTATCACAATGATCTCACGCTCTCAGGAGGTAATATTGCTGTTCCCTGTGCAGAGCTGCTCTTTAACACTAATGTCCACATATATCAAATTCATTTATGAATTATTCAAATAGAGATGATGATCCCAAATAGTTCATCTTGTTGATAGTACTACAGGCTCATTATGAACAACTCTCGACTCTAGTGCACCTCTGAAAAAGATCTATCTAAATAAGAACAACCCCAGGTTTCCAAGCTTCATGAGCCCATTAATGATATATTTTTTACTATTAGAGACAAAATTCATCACCTCTTGCCCTCAACAGGCAATGATCTGCTTTCTTACACAGCATCAGCACCTTCATCAAATAACTTCAGTAATTTCTTCATCTAAGCCGTCAACCTGTCTCTTAGACCCCATCCCAACCAGGCTACTCAAGGATGTTTTACCTCTAGTTAGTCATTCTTTATTGGATATGATTAATCTGTCTTTATTATCAGGATATGTACCACAGCAATTTTAAAGTAGCTGTAATCAAACCTTTTCTTAAAAGCTTACTCTAGACCCAGAGGTTTTAGCCAATTACAGACCGATATCAAACCTTCCCTTTCTGTCTAAGATACTTGAGAAAGCTGTAGCTAATCAGGTGTGTGACTTTTTCCATAGGAGACCGTTTATTTGAGGATTTTCAGTCAGGATTTAGAGTGCATCATAGCACAGAGACCGCACATCAAGTTGGCATTAAAGGAAACACACTTAGCTGGCTTAAGTCTTATTTCTCAGAGCAATCTCAGTTAGTTCATGTCAATGAAAAATTAGTGCATGCAATTGGTACTTCTAGGCTGAACTATTGTAACTTCTTGTTATCCAGGCATCACACCCAGGACATTCTTAGCATGAGCATAAGCTGCTCCTAATACAAAATCATGATCACTATTGTGAAAAGAAAATCCAGCTAGTATAAATATGGCCATCCACAACATAACATTGCAATAAAAACAGACTGGGTTCAATACAAACTTAACAACTTACCCAACAGATACACAAACAAAGTCCAATATGTTCCAGCAATTTCTTAAGTAAGCATCTGCATGAAAAAGAAATCCATAGGCAACAATCTTCAGGAAACACTCTATAGAGAAGATGATGAGGAAGATGTACTCCAAGCTTTCCTGCAAGACAACAACAGCATTTTCTAGATCCATGTTACACAAACAATACCCAAAATAACTTGTTCCTTGCAACTTCATAAGAGATTTATGGTGCACATCATACAGATCTACTTCTGTCTATTCGTTTCACTTATAAACTCACATACCACTGGACTGTTTTTATGTCCTCTCCTGTTTCGGTAAAAGCATGCAGTAAATGTCTATTTTAAATACACCTCACACCATGGGCAATGCCGTTTCATGGTGTTAAACTGTAATGTGAGCCTGTGCTTGTTTCTTTGTCCTTGGATAGTCCTTGGTGTCCATCTGCAAGCTTTTTTTTTTTTTGTAAAGTAATACAGTGCGCTACAGGTGCTCCATGGATGCTGTGACGAGCAGAGAAGGAGAGAGAGAAGTGTGGTGCAGTGCAAAGATGAGTGATAGTAGAAAAACAAGCAGCATCTAGACACATTTTAATAATTGTGAAAACACAAAGGCCGGATGCAGAATTTGCAATGTCAAGCTGTGATGTTGAGCAGGGTCCATAAACAACAACATGAGAACTGTGCATCTAAACAGTCAATAGCTGCCTTTTTAAAAATGTCTATGCTTAAGTTTTTCTAGGTCTTTCTGTTTGCTTTGTGTAGCAGAGTGGTTCTACAAGCATGTTAGTACACTCATTGGGTGTACAATGTACATTTTCTTTTGGATATTTTAGGATGTGTTAAATAATTCAAGTGATATATGTGTATACATACAAATCATCAAAGTCAAAGCAGCACTAAATTTGGCTGATAATGGAGAGCCATTTGGGAGCCGGCTCTTCTTAAACTGTACGGATAAAATATTTTTGAAGAAATATGAAGAATGATGAGAAAATGAACAAATGACTAATGTAGCAAAAAACACAAAATTAGTATGGCAATATGATTTATGTATAAAAATAAGAGAAGACACAAGACAGGGTTTGAACCAGTGTTTGTATTTTTAGGTTAGAATAGGACCAATTTGATGCTGATTGTTCAATAGCTGTAACACTTATCAAAAAGAAAATAGAACCCTTGCATGCAAGATATGAATATGCCTTATTTGTGCTATTCATAAATCAGATAATTTGAAAGCAGAACTGGACCATAATAGTCATGGTGTGAGTTAAGACGACAGTCCTAAATGGGTCAAGATACCATCCAAGTAGCTGTCCCAAAAGACGTTTTTCGGAGTCAGAGATACTAGTCCAGGATCAGAGATCAAGCTTCCTTTCTGTCAAATCAGCTTTGGGACAATTCTGTCCTCAAAGGATACTGAGGGACATGTCCCTTCACCCTTATACTGTATTAACTGGGATGAAAGAGTCAGATCTGAGTGCTTCAAAGTGTGTGCACGACACAACATGACATGCAGAAACCATTGTCGTCATCATCATCATCATCAGTGGAATCATGTCATCACAGTAGCTGGGGCAGAAGTGCATATTAAAGGGGGGTTTAATGTGATTTACTGCTGATTTTTTCTATTTTCACAAGTTTGGAAAAGTAACTTAACATTTACTGGCAGATTATTTCACGGTGGTTACATCTATAACAAACACACTTAGAAAATCAATGATTGTGCCTATCCTCACGACACCCACTTCTAGAAGCACACCATTAACACACACACACAAGCATGCTAACACACCAAGTTGCTGTTGGTGTTGTTGCTGTCTTCTTCAGGCATGGGCAAGTACACAGCCAGGGCCACACAGTTGGCGAAGATGGCCAGTAGGATTATGATTTCAAAAGGTCTGAAATTAATCTATAGGAAACTTAAAGGTCAAACATAATATTTTAAATATGGACGTTCCCACATCACACAAATGAACCAGCAAACACTCATTCACACCAATGTGTTATATAACACTAAATAATTACTGAGAAAAAATGTGGTAGCAACATTCACATGAAATGTTCTATAATCTTAATAATACATTTTATAGCCAGCCCTCCCTCTGCCTAGCGACCCTTTATTACAGTAGGATACTTCCATTCCACAATACTGATGCATGCCTTGCGGAAGGGATTCTTTAGTGTCAAGAAGAGGAGAGAGCGTACAGGCCTTGGGTTGCCTCCTGTAGCCATCAGCTTCTTCAGCTTCTCCTTCTGTTTTCTCTTCAGAGTTTCTTCATCCATGATGTAGGACGACAGTGGGGCACTGCTGCTGTCTGTCATCGTGGCTTTAGAGAGTTGTGAAAGCGCGAAATAGAAGATTAGAGGAAGTATTCCAAAAGGTCTGTTTGTTTTTCTGTGAAAATGTAGTAATCTTGTTGACTAGATCTGTCCACTCATTCATGAACCCTCTCAATTTGTTTCAAACTTCTCTCTCACCCTGTTTCTGGCTGATGATTTGACTGAGCCCTTTCTCTGTCTCTTATCTGTGGAATGGCAGCTGTCCTTTCTACTTGTAAGGGATTGGTTTACCGAGCAGCTGTTTGGTCAAGAGAATAAATATAGACAATGAGCATGGCAGTCATACTATGGGGTGACAAAAGAGGACACTTGCACAGATATAACACAAGGGTGGCTGTGGCTCTGAGGTAGAGCGGGACGTCCACTAATCAGAAGATTGGCTGTTCAATCGATGGTTCGATCAAATCAAATCAGATTTTATTTGTATATCCCAAAGTCACAAAGTACATTTGCCTCGGAGGGCTTTACAATCTGTACAGGGAGTGACACCCTCTGTCCTTAGACCCTCGGTTCGAGTGAGGAAAAGAGGATCCCCTCCAGTCCGCATGTCGCAGTGTCCTTGGGCATGATACTGAATCCCAATTTCCTTCTGAAGGCTGTGCCATCGGTGTGTGAATCTGTTTGAATGGTTAGCTCCTCAAACCGATAAGCAATTGGCGCCTTGAATGGCAGCTAATGCCATCAGTGTAGTAGTCAGATGGCGAGTGAGTGTATCCCAAACTATAAATAAAAAAATAAAATAGTAATTAGTACTATGGGTATAATACTGAATACTTAATACATGTGTTGATGCAGTAATTACCATTAACTAACATTTAAAAGTTAACTAATGTGTCAAGTAGAATGTGAATTATATGTGGTACGCATAAAATAAGTGTTAGCTTAACTTTGAGCATTGTGAGCCCTTCCTGATCGTCTACATAGCCGGTTTGTGTCAATAAATGAAGAAATGTGCCCTTGGGAGCAAGAGAGAGAAACGTTACTTCTGCTTTCCTCCAGAAAATTTCATGTCATTTTAACATGGGAGTATATGAGGTTGTTGCCAAAACTATATATCTGACAGCTACAACAGTGTTATCACTGCGACCACCTCGAATTTTCCTACGTTTGAGGGTATAATCATGTCTGTAGCTGTGCATTTGAGGCCACCATAGTTGAAAACGTTTTATTTTTTCACTGATCGTTGTTCTACAGATTCAGGTGGTGTAGGTGTTGTAAAGTCTGACAGAAGTTGGAATGAATGACCCGTGGAATCTCTCCTTACATGATGGAGCTGCTCAGGGAACCCACAGTGTCGTGTAGGGGGAGAGAAAGATGTCAGCTTAGCTAACTTCCTCCTCTCACCCACTTCCTCTATGGAGTCCAGAGGACAGTCCAGGACAGAGCTGGCTCTCCTGATCTGTTGTCTGTTGAGCCTGCTCCTGTCCCTGTCTGTGCTGCCCCCTCACCAGCCGACCACAGCATAAAGGATGGCTGAGGCCACCACAGAGTCATAAAAAGTTCAAAAAGACCTCAGTCTCCTTGGAGACTCTGGCTCTTTATGTAAAGTGCATGGGTGTTCTGGTCTGTGGACCTGTTCTGTTGCTGCAGCAGCGACCGTCAAAGGGGTTGTACACAGTCACAGCAATAACCTGTGAGAACCCACTCGGGAGGTAGCATGGCTGCATGCTAACTGCTACTAGCTCCAAGTCTATGGTGCACAGTTTTTCCTTCACACCGATGTGTCCCAGGTAACACCATCCATCGTCCCTCCTTCTTACCACTCTCTGTCCGCTTGTACGAGTTGAAATCCGTCCAGGGTGACGTTTGACTCCAGAGAAAGTTCAGTCAGCCACGTCTCAGTGAAGCACATGAGGCTGCATTCCCGGTACTCCCTCTGCAGCCGGGTCAGTGCCATTAGCTGAGGCTCCGCATGATGACAGACCTGATGACAGATCTTTCCCGCTCCCTGCGCTTCACTCCCGCCCTGCATCCTCTTCTCCTTCTCTATATCTCCTCGGGGGGCTGCTCCACGCAGCCAAAGCCTTTAGCCAGAAAATGATCACTAACCTGGTTTTGCTGCGTCCCCGGCTGCTGACCTCTTCACCTGGCCACTTTACAGGGCCTCCTCCTCCTGGTCTCCCCCTGTGGCTTTTCCCTGCTCACCTGGCCCTGACCCACCTCTTTCTTACCAGTTTATTCATCCGTTTTCTGAGTGCCAACAGAAAGAAAAACTTGACTAAACAGTACATCTGATTCTGATAACATATTAGTTTATTAGCTTTACGTTGCTAATATTAGCTTTTTTTAATATGCAGACCAGCTTGCAAACTCTAGCCTACTTGTTGTGAAAAATGGGTTTGTCTCGTGAGGCCACTGTACCTTTTCCGAAGTGAGAAGTGTTGTGTTCAAGGCAATCGGAAATTACATAATTTAGCAAACAGCGAATCATACACACTGGTCCTTTAAGGACATAAAAAAATTGGATGATGATAAATGGACTGTACTTATATAGCGCCTGATTGAGTTGATTTAGTCAGTTGCTCAAACACTGATGAAATATCTGTTCTTGTGTTGTGGAGTATGAACAAATGAAACATCAACAAATTATTAAAATAAGTAGTTTATTAATAGATAGAACAGACAAGAGGATAAAAACACAAATGTTATTTGGATCTGAATAGATGATGCAGGTCTGGAAATGCCTAGGGCCAATAAAGGCTAAAATTGTTACTATCTCAGTAGGCTTTTGGTAGCTAGATTCATTTCACTTTGCACTACAACTACCCAAACAGGTTGAAGCAGACATGTATACGAATTTGAATTGCATCAGGTTGTTTTTAGGTTGTTTGTCAATATGTGTATAACGAGTTGTGTGCAGGAGACTACAATTGTAATACATTTATAATACAATGTAATTTTAATCACTTTCTCACTGTGGTAATCACAATGTTTATAAGAGTCAGATGTCTCTCACACAGCCAAATCTAACAGACACCAGACAGCCACAACTTAAATGACTGCATCTCAACTGCTGAGGTAAAATAATTTCAGATGCTGAATACGGAGGAATCATTCAATCATATGTATAAGGAGATTTAAAAAAAAAAAACTATCTACATTGATTACATATCATAATCATAACTGGCAGTTATGACTTTTAAAAATGTAAGTTAATTAAAAAATAATTTTTGTTTTGCAATAAGAAAAACAAACAAACAAAAAACTAGCTCACTAAAACATTGGCCACAAAATGTTACCATTACCCTCAATACATTCAGTAATGGGAACAATACAATTCACGTATAACACAGAAAGGTGTGTAAGATGGGAAAGTTAAATATTTTACTTCATTGTCATTGTACAGAGTGCTCAAAATGCAGTTTAGCATCTAACCAGAATTGCAAAAAGAAAATGTCGAGTAAAAGTGTAGAGTAATGTTTGCAGTTGATGTGCTTTACGGATAGCGTATTCTGCCACTTGCGGTTATAGTGTTACTGCCACGGTGCTCTCTGCTCTGCTCTTTTTTCGATTATTTTTCACATCAGTGATTATCTACATATCTTTACACTATCCTTAGACTTGTTCTGTTTGTGCACCAACAGGTCTCTTAACCTTAGTGACCACAATCTGAGATTTACCAATTTCTGTTAGTCACACTAACTAGCCTAGCTGAGGCAATGGCTTCTCTCTGTTCACCCGCTCTCCCCTGCCCGATGTGCCACGTAGCTACTCCTCGTCCTCCTTTAGTGATAATGGTACAGTGAACCCTCGTTTATCGCGGGGGATACGTTCCAAAAATAACCTGCAATAAACGAAATCCGCGAAGTGAGTTTTACAATTATTATACATGTTTTAAGGCCATAAAACCCCTAACCACACACTTTTATACACCCTTTTACACACATTTTGTACCGTACTCCCTTAAACAGGACGCAGAACACGTGCGGTTCTCCCTTAGCCAATCAGGACGCAGAACACAATGCGCGTTCATACTGTACAGTACGCTGTAAAAAAAAAAAAGCATGCAAAATGACACTGAAAAAAATCCGCGAAACAGCGAGTCCGCCAAAAGTGAACCGCGATATAGCGAGGGATCACTGTACTTGTAATAAATGTAGTTTATTTGTAGCTTTGGAGGCGAGGCTCAGTGACAGAGGCACGGTACCCCACCACCGAACAGTCAGTAGCTGCTATAGTTAGCAAGTCCCCTGTAGCCAGTGTGGTACCACCAGGGGCGGACTGGGACAAAAAATCGGCCCTGGCATTTTGGACCAGACCGGCCCACAACATTTGATAACACACCTTTTCAGTTTTTTCAGTGCAACTGTACAAGTCTTTAAAACAACCTAGCTCAACAGGACATAAATACAGCCTGTTTATAATGCATTTATGTAAAAAAACACACAGCTGCATTGACATAACACTAGCAATGAACAAAATTATGTCATTTTAAAAAGTGCTATTTTCTTTAT
Organism: Collichthys lucidus; assembly: GCA_004119915.2. Taxonomy (NCBI): domain Eukaryota; kingdom Metazoa; phylum Chordata; class Actinopteri; family Sciaenidae; genus Collichthys; species Collichthys lucidus. The sequence continues at coordinate 20,541,436 of CM014082.1, forward strand.
TTGTAGGCTAACTTACATTGTCTTTAGCCACCTAGCTACATAAAACAGCCCATTGTTTTCCAGGCCTAAATAAGAGCTTACCCGAGGACTACTAGATGAACAAAGAAATTGAGAGTGCTGACTCTTCACTTTTCACTTACATTTTTGGTGAGTGGTGGCTTTAAATATGCCTAGGCTAGAATTACTGCAATGTACAGATACCTGCAGCTGCATTCACATAATTGTCATCGGAGAGTGCAAAGACTGGACAACCAGTGCTTTGCTGTGTCAAAAATCTTTCTCTGCCTGTTTGTGTAAAAAGTTGAATTTTCTGAAGTAGAAGTCTGTTTATCTGGAGAGAAAATGAAAATGATTTTTATAATTTGGAATAATTATTTTTTTGTTGATTTTATGCATTTAAATTTGTATTTTATTTTGAACTGCTGAACAAATTTGTCAAAGGTTAAATAATCATAGATTTTATTGATGATAGATAATAAAAATTGTTTTTATTACCACTATCAAGACATGGTTTCACGTGAGATGTATTGTTTGGTGGTTGGTGTACCTAGTATTTGACTACAAAAGACACCGAACACTATTTATAAGAGTAATGGTGACATAAAACAACATTCACAAGGCTGCAAGAGAACATATTTTACACAGCTTAACTATCCAGACTGAAATGTGAGAAGTCTTTTGTACAGCTATCTCCATGTGTGACCATTGAACTTGATTGGCCTGAGCCTGCTTCATCTGGTCCAGTTTCTCTTGACTCTCACGCTGAGTTTGCCGCAGCATCGTGCAGATCTTTCCCATCTTTGATTTGAGATCAGCGTTCTCCTCTGATACCAGGTTACTTTTGGCCTGAGCCTCCTTCAGCTGAACATTCAGAGAGTGAGCTGCCACCTCGACGTTGTGTTCAGCCCTATAACGCAGCTGCTTCTCCACGCGAAGCTCCAACTTCATTGATTGCCAGTCCGTCCCTGGATGGAAAAGATTCAAAGAAAGCAACAAAAAACAGCAGCTGCTGCAAAAATGTCGCCTGAAACTAGTTCATTTATGGTTCACCAGGTTCAACATGGTTCATGTGATATCTCAAAATAACATCAGGAGTACGTAATACTTTTTATGACTAAATTCACACTGAAACGTGTAATTTGCAGACGGTCCCAGCCGAATGTCAAGCGAATATCGAACAACGAACCAACATCACCTCGGTCCGTCAGACTGCCGCGCTGACTTTGTGATTGTAAAGTTAGTTACAGCGGCACTACTTAACAGATAAACACTTCATGCTTAGTGTCTCATCACACAACACCATCAAATATAATTCAATTAAAAGAGTGCGCGCAATTAAATTAGCTACAGTCATTTTAATACGGGCATTACAGTTTTTAGCACGTCCGTCATTGGAGCCATTTTCCATCCACTCACTTTGGACTTGTGTCACTTTGGTGTGTGTGTGTGTGTGTGTGTGTGTGTGTGTGTGTGTGTGCAAATTTAAATTAATAAAATTGAATTTAAAAAATTTATAAAATGGAGTGATGTAAACAAAATGGTATCCATGGCAACAAGAAGATTAAAGAACAACAGATCAAAGGGCCAGATCAAAGGACAGAATGGAACTCTAGTCTGTGTATAAGTTGGAGACAAACAGCTGATCTCACATTAACACTTCAGATTGTTGGAGCGTTACACACACACCGACCACTTGAGACAAGTTCAGTCACAAAGTAAAGGAACGGATAATACAAGAAAAGTCCAGAGAAGAAACCCTGATATCCAGCAGAAAACAATGCTAGACGACATGGATTTCAAGTCAGAAACCGACGGACACGCAACAGATTTCTACCTCAGTTACCTGGAGGAAGAAGTCAGGTCTAAACTGGGAGACACCACGGCAAGGATCACCCAAACCACTGAGGGGAGGGTCAGCGTCCACATCCAGGAAGACCTGCTGGAAGACTTTCTCAATCAGCTGCATGCACCGAAAGGTATCGATAAGAACTGGAGCCAGGAGAGTAAGGACATGCTGAAGGAGGCTCAGGCCAAATGTAGCTTGGTATCAGAGGAGAACGCTGATCTCAAATCAAAGATGGGAAAAATCTGCACGATGCTGCGGCAAACTCAGCGTGAGAGTCAAGAGAAACTGGACCAGCTGAAGGAGGCTCAGGCCAAATGTAACCTGGTATCAGAGGAGAACGCTGATCTCAAATCCAAGATGGGAAAGATCTGCACGATGCTACAGCAAACTCAGCGTGAGAGTCGAGAAAAACTGGACCAGATGAAGGAGGAGAATGAAGCCCTTCAAAATAAGATCAACAAACTGGACAAAGTGAGGCAGGAGAACGTGACCCTTCGAGGTGAACTGGAGGCAATGAAGTTGGAGCTTCGCGTGGAGAAGCAGCTGCGTTATAGGGCTGAACACAACGTCGAGGTGGCAGCTCACTCTCTGAATGTTCAGCTGAAGGAGGCTCAGGCCAAATGTAGCCTGGTATCAGAGGAGAACGCTGATCTCAAATAAAAGATGGGAAAGATCTGCACGATGCTGCGGCAAACTCAGCGTGAGAGTCGAGAGACACTGGACCAGATGAAGGAGGAGAATGAAGCCCTTCAAAATAAGATCAACAAACTGGACAAAGTGAGGCAGGAGAACGAGACCCATAAAGAGGAGGGTAACATCATGATGAAAGGGCCAATCAAAGCTAAAACAGAAAGCTTGAAACCCCAATCTGAACCCATACCTCATTACAAATCAGAGGGCTCTGCACCGGGTCGTGCCGGACCGGACTCCAGCTCACCTGCAGGGACACAACACAACACCTCCGAACTGCCACTGGACTCTCCACCCCGCCAACGCACCCTCACACCCACTCTCCCAGGTAAATTCAAACCAACATACCACCTCAGCAGACCCAGCCGGAAACTACAGGACTGGACTTTCAGGGGCCGGAAGCCGGTCCTGGTCCTGGGGGACTCCAACATTAATCGCATCCCACCACACCATAACCCACAAATACAACTAGACAGTTACCCCGGAGCCAACCTTTATCATTTTCTAAAAATATGCGAAAAGACAGCCCCACACCCAACAACAAAAATAGTCATTTTTTCCATAGGCATCAACAACCGGGACCAGGATGCGAAGCTCACCTCCTGCAAACAGTTACGAGCACTCTATAAACAAGCAACGGTCACATTCCCAAATGCAGACATATATTTCCCCATCATGAACCATTCACCCCACCTCACGCCCGCCCAACAGAACAACCTCAAAATAATCAACAACACCATAGCCACATACTTACCATTTCTGACAGAGATTCCACATGATACATTCACTACAGAACACGACAATATCCACTGGAAAGCAGACACAGCAAAAAACATCTTTGAGAACTGGTGTCGGCAACTAAATTTATAATAACCCAACCCCAACCCCAACCCTAACCCTAACCCAACCCTAACCCTAACCCTAACCCAACCCTAACCCTAACCCAACTAAGCCATATATTCTGCACATGTATATAATATGTAAATATGTAACTATATAAATATGTAAATAAGTAAATAATATGTAAATATGTAACTATATAAATATGTAAATAAGTAAATAATATATACATATATAAATATGTAAATAAGTAAATAATATGTAACTATGTAAATAAGTAAATAATATATAAATATGTAAATACGTAAATAATATATAAATATGTAAATAAGTAAATAATATATAAATATGTAAATAATTTCCCCCCCAAAGAATCGCTACCTTAACGTGGTGGTGGGGTTTGTGTATCTCGGTGATCCTGGGAACTGTGTTGTCTGGGGCAATAGTCTCTGGTAGGGTCTCCCAAGGCAAATCGTTCCCAGGGGAGGGATCAGACCAAATGTGATTCACAAAGACTGTGATGATGAAAAACACAAGGAACTGCATTTTATCCAATAAACATTTTAGCAACAGTTTAGAAAGTTGTTTATGTTGATTTTTTGGTAACTATTTTATAATACTTATGATACGTGAAGTCATTACATTTTTAAGTATACATAACACAGAGCATAGTCTGCCCTACTATGCTTTACTTAAATTACTTAATTAATTGCAGCACACAAGGTAATGATAGGTCTTAAATATGATCAAATAATATTGTGACCCTGTGGCTCAAATAAACATTATTCCAGTTTTCACTTCCTTTGGTGATCTGTGCTTTAAAGTCCAGAAATGATATTTGGCACTTAGCGTCAACTTGAAGTTACAACTAAATAAACTATATTTAATCCATCTGTGATCAAAAGCTCATGTCTATGTGGATTTCCTATTTTATATATTCAAAGTATTTTAAATATTATGATATGAATCAAGTTCAATGGTCACACATGGAGATAGCTGTACAAAAGACTTCTCACATTTCAGTCTGGATAGTTAAGCTGTGTAAAATATGTTCTCTTGCAGCCTTGTGAATGTTGTTTTATGTCACCATTACTCTTATAAATAGTGTTCGGTGTCTTTTGTAGTCAAATACTAGGTACACCAACCACCAAACAATACATCTCACGTGAAACCATGTCTTGATAGTGGTAATAAAAACAATTTTTATTATCTATCATCAATAAAATCTATGATTATTTAACCTTTGACAAATTTGTTCAGCAGTTCAAAATAAAATACAAATTTAAATGCATGAAATCAACAAAAAAATAATTATTCCAAATTATAAAAATCATTTTCATTTTCTCTCCAGATAAACAGACTTCTACTTCAGAAAATTCGACTTTTTACACAAACAGGCAGAGAAAGATTTCTGACACAGCAAAGCACTGGTTGTCCAGTCTTTGCACTCTCCGATGACAAAACTGACAACAAATAACAAGTTTGAAAATAAAATGACAATAGGAATTTAAAAAAAATCTCAGAAACAATATTTTCCCTGTAGGATCGACAATTAAATCGGTCTTCAGCATGAACGGGGAAATTGCAGTTTTTGGCTTCACTTTGAGCCACAGCAGTTGCTGCTTGTTTATACTGGACCTTCCTTCCTAGTGTGTTTCCAATGTATTAGATGAAAGATAAAAATCCACCGTCCTGTTCTCCCACTCGCCTTTTGCTTTAAGACAAGCATGAAAAATGGTGAACCACGGACACATACAGATTACTCTGGTGACTACTTTACTACATTTAAATAATGATAACTCAGCAAGAATTATCCTTATTATTAACCTGTTTATATCTTTGACATTGTGTTATTGATATTTTATATATTTGAAAGCACAGGTGTAAGTTAAGTGTCACAGTCAGCCAGGGGCGGACTGGGACAAAAAATCGGCCCTGGCATTTTGGACCAGACCGGCCCACAACATTTGATAACACACCTTTTCAGTTTTTTCAGTGCAACTGTACAAGTCTTTAAAACAACCTAGCTCAACAGGACATAAATACAGCCTGTTTATAATACATTTATATAAACAAACACACAGCTGCATTGACATAACACTAGCAATGAACAAAAATATGTCATTTTAAAAAGTGCTATTTTCTTTATTTGTAGGCTAACTTACATTGTCTTTAGCCACCTAGCTACATAAAACAGCCCATTTTTTTCCAGGCCTAAATAAGAGCTTACCCAAGGACTACTAGATGAACAAAGAAATTGAAAGTGCTGACTCTTCACTTTTCACTTACATTTTTGGTGAGTGGTGGCTTTAAATATGCCTAGGCTAGAATTACTGCAATGTACAGATACCTGCAGCTGCATTCACATAACATAGACAAAATTATATCATTTTAAAAGTGAGATTTTCTATCAGTTATGTAGCCTACATTGTCCCTACCACCTAGGCTACATAAAGAACTGCTATATCTGCAGGACAAAAAAGTAACTCAGCCTTGTACTCACCCCACAGACAATAACAGTCTAATAAGAAATTAGACTTATTGTTATTGTTAGTGAATAGTGAACAAGTTTTCTCACATTAAAGACTATTTCATTTAGAATGAAAGACATAAAAGTAGGCTACTGAGCTCGGCTTGTTTTCTCATCCAGCCAGTGTAACCTACAATGTCTTACAGTCAAAATAACGCTAATGCTCATTTCACCTGCATTAAACTAACCAACTTGGCCATAGGGCGATAGACAGAATTATTTGACTGACATATTATCATACTCATCAAGGGGTTGGGTGGCTTTATCCTACTTGTTGCATTTCATACATGTTCTGACAGTAGTCCAGCAGGTTCAACAACATGTTGAGTGCCTCTGCCACCTGCACCACTGTCATCATCGATGGGAGCTGATGAAGCCCTGCTGTGGCAAACATGTCAGTGATTTTAACACACGTAGCAGCATCTGCCTGAAGAGCAAGTTTCTTCTTATCGCGTTTTTCTGCACCACCTTTACGTTTTCTCTCCATCTTTATCTGATAGCGTTTCACCCATCAATAAACTGCACGGCGTGGTTGTTCAACAGTGTGTTTAGGCTGCATGATCTACTCGTTATGGGCCGGTCAGAACAATATTAATTATTTTATTTTTTTAAAATCATGATTTATCGGCCCAAATAGCACGTCGGCCCACCGGGCAAATGCACGGTATGCCAGATTGCCAGTCCGTCCCTGGATGGAAAAGATGCAAAGTAAGCAACAAAAAACAGCAGCTGCTGCAAAAATGTCGCCTGAAACTAGTTTATTTATGGTTCACCAGGTTCAACATGGTTCATGTGATATCTCAAAATAACATCAGGAGTACGTAATACTTTTTATGACTAAATTCACACTGAAACGTGTAATTTGCAGACGGTCCCAGCCGAATGTCAAGCGAATATCGAACAACGAACCAACTTCACCTCGGTCCGTCAGACTGCCGCGCTGACTTTGTGATTGTATAGTTAGTTACAGCGGCACTACTTAACAGATAAACACTTCATGCTTAGTGTCTCATCACACACAACACCGTCAAATATAATTCAATTAAAAGAGTGCGCGCAATTAAATTAGCTACAGTCATTTTAATACGGGCATTACAGTTTTTAGCACGTCCGTCATTGGAGCCATTTTCCATCCACTCACTTTGGACTTGTGTCACTTTGGTGTGTGTGTGTGTGTGTGTGTGTGTGTGTGTGTGTGCATATTTAAATTAATAAAATTGAATTTAAAAAATTTATAAAATGGAGTGATGTAAACAAAATGGTATCCATGGCAACAAGAAGATTAAAGAACAACAGATCAAAGGGCCAGATCAAAGGACAGAATGGAACTCTAGTCTGTGTATAAGTTGGAGACAAACAGCTGATCTCACATTAACACTTCAGATTGTTGGAGCGTTACACACACACCGACCACTTGAGACAAGTTCAGTCACAAAGTAAAGGAACGGATAATACAAGAAAAGTCCAGAGAAGAAACCCTGATATCCAGCAGAAAACAATGCTAGACGACATGGATTTCAAGCCAGAAACCGACGGACACGCAACGGATTTCTACCTCAGTTACCTGGAGGAAGAAGTCAGGTCTAAACTGGGAGACACCACGGCAAGGATCACCCAAACCACTGAGGGGAGGGTCAGCGTCCACATCCAGGAAGACCTGCTGGAAGACTTTCTCAATCAGCTGCATGCACCGAAAGGTATCGATAAGAACTGGAGCCAGGAGAGTAAGGACATGCTGAAGGAGGCTCAGGCCAAATGTAGCCTGGTATCAGAGAACGCTGATCTCAAATTAAAGATGGGAAAGATCTGCACGATGCTGCAGCAAACTCAGCGTGAGAGTCAAGAGAAACTGGACCAGCTGAAGGAGGCTCAGGCCAAATGTAACCTGGTATCAGAGGAGAACGCTGATCTCAAATCCAAGATGGGAAAGATCTGCACGATGCTGCGGCAAACTCAGCGTGAGAGTCAAGAAAAACTGGACCAGATGAAGGAGGAGAATGAAGCCCTTCAAAATAAGATCAACAAACTGGACAAAGTGAGGCAGGAGAACGTGACCCTTCGAGGTGAACTGGAGGCAATGAAGTTGGAGCTTCGCGTGGAGAAGCAGCTGCGTTATAGGGCTGAACACAACGTCGAGGTGGCAGCTCACTCTCTGAATGTTCAGCTGAAGGAGGCTCAGGCCAAATGTAGCCTGGTATCAGAGGAGAACGCTGATCTCAAATCAAAGATGGGAAAGATCTGCACGATGCTGCGGCAAACTCAGCGTGAGAGTCGAGAGAAACTGGACCAGATGAAGGAGGAGAATGAAGCCCTTCAAAATAAGATCAACAAACTGGACAAAGTGAGGCAGGAGAACGAGACCCATAAAGAGGAGGGTAACATCATGATGAAAGGGCCAATCAAAGCTAAAACAGAAAGCTTGAAACCCCAATCTGAACCCATACCTCATTACAAATCAGAGGGCTCTGCACCGGGTCGTGCCGGACCGGACTCCAGCTCACCTGCAGGGACACAACACAACACCTCCGAACTGCCACTGGACTCTCCACCCCGCCAACGCACCCTCACACCCACTCTCCCAGGTAAATTCAAACCAACATACCACCTCAGCAGACCCAGCCGGAAACTACAGGACTGGACTTTCAGGGGCCGGAAGCCGGTCCTGGTCCTGGGGGACTCCAACATTAATCGCATCCCACCACATCATAACCCACAAATACAACTAGACAGTTACCCCGGAGCCAACCTTTATCATTTTCTAAAAATATGCGAAAAGACAGCCCCACACCCAACAACAAAAATAGTCATTTTTTCCATAGGCATCAACAACCGGGACCAGGATGCGAAGCTCACCTCCTGCAAACAGTTACGAGCACTCTATAAACAAGCAACGGTCACATTCCCAAATGCAGACATATATTTCCCCATCATGAACCATTCACCCCACCTCACGCCCGCACAACAGAACAACCTCAAAATAATCAACAACACCATAGCCACATACTTACCATTTCTGACAGAGATTCCACATGATACATTCACTACAGAACACGACAATATCCACTGGAAAGCAGACACAGCAAAAAACATCTTTGAGAACTGGTGTCGGCAACTAAATTTATAATAACCCAACCCCAACCCTAACCCAACCCAACCCTAACCCTAACCCAACTAAGCCATATATTCTGCACATGTATAAAATATGTAAATATGTAACTATATAAATATGTAAATAATATGTAAATATGTAACTATATAAATATGTAAATAAGTAAATAATATATACATATATAAATATGTAAATAAGTAAATAATATGTAAATATGTAAATAAGTAAATAATATATAAATATATAAACATGTAAATAAGTAAATAATATATAAATATGTAAATAATATGTAAATAAGTAAATAATATATAAATATGTAAATAAGTAAATAATATGTAAATAAGTAAATAATATGTAAATATGTAAATAAGTAAATAATATATAAATATGTAAATAAGTAAATAATATATAAATGTGTAAATAATTTTCCCCCCAAAGAATCGCTACCTTAACGTGGTGGTGGTGGGGTTTGTGTATCTCGGTGATCCTGGGAACTGTGTTGTCTGGGGCAATAGTCTCTGGTAGGGTCTCCCAAGGCAAATCGTTCCCAGGGGAGGGATCAGTCCAAATGTGATTCACAAAGACTGTGATGATGAAAAACACAAGGAACTGCATTTTATCCAATAAACATTTTAGCAACAGTTTAGAAAGTTGTTTATGTTGATTTTTTGGTAACTATTTTATAATACTTATGATACGTGAAGTCATTACATTTTTAAGTATACATAACACAGAGCATAGTCTGCCCTACTATGCTTTATTTAAATTACTTAATTAATTGCAGCACACAAGGTAATGATAGGTCTTAAATATGATCAAATAATATTGTGACCCTGTGGCTCAAATAAACATTATTCCAGTTTTCACTTCCTTTGGTGATCTGTGCTTTAAAGTCCAGAAATGATATTTGGCACTGAGCGTCAACTTGAAGTTACAACTAAATAAACTATATTTAATCCATCTGTGATCAAAAGCTCATGTCTATGTGGATTTCCTATTTTATATATTCAAAGTATTTTAAATATTATGATATGGATCAAGTTCAATGGTCACACATGGAGATAGCTGTACAAAAGACTTCCCACATTTCAGTCTGGATAGTTAAGCTGTGTAAAATATGTTCTCTTGCAGCCTTGTGAATGTTGTTTTATGTCACCATTACTCTTATAAATAGTGTTCAGTGTCTTTTGTAGTCAAATACTAGTTACACCAACCACCAAACAATACATCTCACGTGAAACCATGTCTTGATAGTGGTAATAAAAACAATTTTTATTATCTATCATCAATAAAATCTATGATTATTTAACCTTTGACAAATTTGTTCAGCAGTTCAAAATAAAATACAAATTTAAATGCATGAAATCAACAAAAAAATAATTATTCCAAATTATAAAAATCATTTTCATTTTCTCTCCAGATAAACAGACTTCTACTTCAGAAAATTCGACTTTTTACACAAACAGGCAGAGAAAGATTTCTGACACTGCAAAGCACTGGTTGTCCAGTCTTTGCACTCTCCGATGACAAAACTGACAACAAATAACAAGTTTGAAAATAAAATGACAATAGGAATTTAAAAAAAATCTCAGAAACAATATTTCCCCTGTAGGATCGACAATTAAATTGGTCTTCAGCATGAACGAGGAAATTGCAGTTTTTGGCTTCACTTTGAGCCACAGCAGTTGCTGCTTGTTTATACTGGACCTTCCTTCCTAGTGTGTTTCCAATGTATTAGATGAAAGATAAAAATCCACCGTCCTGTTCTCCCACTCGCCTTTTGCTTTAAGACAAGCATGAAAAATGGTGAACCACGGACACATACAGATTACTCTGGTGACTACTTTACTACATTTAAATAATGATAACTCAGCAAGAATTATCCTTATTATTAACCTGTTTATATCTTTGACATTGTGTTATTGATATTTTATATATTTGAAAGCACAGGTGTAAGTTAAGTGTCACAGTCAGCCAGGGGCGGACTGGGACAAAAAATCGGCCCTGGCATTTTGGACCAGACCGGCCCACAACATTTGATAACACACCTTTTCAGTTTTTTCAGTGCAACTGTACAAGTCTTTAAAACAACCTAGCTCAACAGGACATAAATACAGCCTGTTTATAATACATTTATATAAAAAAACACACAGCTGAATTGACATAACACTAGCAAAGAACAAAATTATGTCATTTTAAAAAGTGCTATTTTCTTTATTTGTAGGCTAACTTACATTGTCTTTAGCCACCTAGCTACATAAAACAGCCCATTGTTTTCCAGGCCTAAATAAGAGCTTACCCGAGGACTACTAGATGAACAAAGAAATTGAGAGTGCTGACTCTTCACTTTTCACTCACATTTTTGGTGAGTGGTGGCTTTAAATAAGCCTAGGATAGAAATACTGGAATGTACAGATACCTGCAGCTGCATTCACATAACATAGACAAAATTATATCATTTTAAAAGTGAGATTTTCTATCAGTTATGTAGCCTACCACCTAGGCTACATAAAGAACTGCTATATCTGCAGGACAAAAAAGTAACTCAGCCTTGTACTCACCCCACAGACAATAACAGTCTAATAAGAAATTAGACTTATTGTTATTGTTAGTGAATAGTGAACAAGTTTTCTCACATTAAAGACTATTTCATTTAGAATGAAAGACATAAAAGTAGGCTACTGAGCTCGGCTTATTTTCTCATCCAGCCAGTGTAACCTACAATGTCTTACAGTCAAAATAACGCTAATGCTCATTTCACCTGCATTAAACTAACCAACTTGGCCATAGGGCGATAGACAGAATTATTTGACTGACATATTATCATACTCATCAAGGGGTTGGGTGGCTTTATCCTACTTGTTGCATTTCATACATGTTCTGACAGTAGTCCAGCAGGTTCAACAACATGTTGAGTGCCTCTGCCACCGGCACCACTGTCATCAGCGATGGGAGCTGATGAAGCCCTGCTGTGGCAAACATGTCAGTGATTTTAACACACTTAGCAGCGTCTGCCCGAAGAGCAAGTTTCTTCTTATCGCGTTTTTCTGAGCCACCTTTACGTTTTCTCTCCATCTTTATCTGATAGCGTTTCACCCATCAATAAACGGCACGGCGTGGTTGTTCAACAGTGTGTTTAGGCTGCGTGATCTACTCGTTATGGGCCGGTCAGAACAATATTAATTTTTATTTTTTTAAAAATCATGATTTATCGGCCCAAATAGCACGTCGGCCCACCGGGCAAATGCACGCTATGCCAGATTGCCAGTCCGTCCCTGGATGGAAAAGATGCAAAGAAAGCAACAAAAAACAGCAGCTGCTGCAAAAATGTCGCCTGAAACTAGTTTATTTATGGTTCACCAGGTTCAACATGGTTCATGTGATATCTCAAAATAACATCAGGAGTATGTAATACTTTTTATGACTAAATTCACACTGAAACGTGTAATTTGCAGACGGTCCCAGCCGAATGTCAAGCGAATATCGAACAACGAACCAACATCACCTCTATCCGTCAGACTGCCGCGCTGACTTTGTGATTGTAAAGTTAGTTACAGCGGCACTACTTAACAGATAAACACTTCATGCTTAGTGTCTAATCACACACAACACCATCAAATATAATTCAATTAAAAGAGTGCGCGCAATTAAATTAGCTACAGTCATACGGGCATTACAGTTTTTAGCACGTCCGTCATTGGAGCCATTTTCCATCCACTCACTTTGGACTTGTGTCACTTTGGGGTGTGTGTGTGTGTGTGTGTGTGTGTGTGTGTGTGTGTGTGTGTGTGTGTGTGTGTGTGTGTGTGTGTGTGTGTGTGCAAATTTAAATTAATAAAATTGAATTAAAAAAAATTATAAAATGGAGTGACGTAAACAAAATGGTATCCATGGCAACGAGAAGATGAAAGAACAACAGATCAAAGGGCCAGATCAAAGGACAGAATGGAACTCTAGTCTGTGTATAAGTTGGAGACAAACAGCTGATCTCACATTAACACTTCGGATTGTTGGAGCGTTACACACACACCGACCACTTGAGACAAGTTCAGTCACAAAGTAAAGGAACGGATAATACAAGAAAAGTCCAGAGAAGAAACCCTGATATCCAGCAGAAAACAATGCTAGACGACATGGATTTCAAGTCAGAAACCGACGGACACGCAACGGATTTCTACCTCAGTTACCTGGAGGAAGAAGTCAGGTCTAAACTGGGAGACACCACGGCAAGGATCACCCAAACTACTGAGGGGAGGGTCAGTGTCCACATCCAGGAAGACCTGCTGGAAGACTTTCTCAATCAGCTGCATGCACCGAAAGGTATCGATAAGAACTGGAGCCAGGAGAGTAAGGACATGCTGAAGGAGGCTCAGGCCAAATGTAGCCTGGTATCAGAGGAGAACGCTGATCTCAAATCCAAGATGGGAAAGATCTGCACGATGCTGCGGCAAACTCAGCGTGAGAGTCAAGAGAAACTGGACCAGATGAAGGAGGCTCAGGCCAAATGTAACCTGGTATCAGAGGAGAACGCTGATCTCAAATCCAAGATGGGAAAGATCTGCACGATGCTGCGGCAAACTCAGTGTGAGAGTCGAGAAAAACTGGACCAGATGAAGGAGGAGAATGAAGCCCTTCAAAATAAGATCAACAAACTGGACAAAGTGAGGCAGGAGAACGAGACCCTTCGAGGTGAACTGGAAGCAATGAAGTTGGAGCTTCGCGTGGAGAAGCAGCTGCGTTATAGGGCTGAACACAACGTCGAGGTGGCAGCTCACTCTCTGAATGTTCAGCTGAAGGAGGCTCAGGCCAAATGTAGCCTGGTATCAGAGGAGAACGCTGATCTCAAATCAAAGATGGGAAAGATCTGCACGATGCTGCGGCAAACTCAGCGTGAGAGTCGAGAGAAACTGGACCAGATGAAGGAGGAGAATGAAGCCCTTCAAAATAAGATCAACAAACTGGACAAAGTGAGGCAGGAGAACGAGACCCATAAAGAGGAGGGTAACATCATGATGAAAGGGCCAATCAAAGCTAAAACAGAAAGCTTGAAACCCCAATCTGAACCCATACCTCATTACAAATCAGAGGGCTCTGCACCGGGTCGTGCCGGACCGGACTCCAGCTCACCTGCAGGGACACAACACAACACCTCCGAACTGCCACTGGACTCTCCACCCCGCCAACGCACCCTCACACCCACTCTCCCAGGTAAATTCAAACCAACATACCACCTCAGCAGACCCAGCCGGAAACTACAGGACTGGACTTTCAGGGGCCGGAAGCCGGTCCTGGTCCTGGGGGACTCCAACATTAATCGCATCCCACCACACCATAACCCACAAATACAACTAGACAGTTACCCCGGAGCCAACCTTTATCATTTTCTAAAAATATGCGAAAAGACAGCCCCACACCCAACAACAAAAATAGTCATTTTTTCCATAGGCATCAACAACCGGGACCAGGATGCGAAGCTCACCTCCTGCAAACAGTTACGAGCACTCTATAAACAAGCAACGGTCACATTCCCAAATGCAGACATATATTTCCCCATCATGAACCATTCACCCCACCTCACGCCCCGCACAACAGAACAACCTCAAAATAATCAACAACACCATAGCCACATACTTACCATTTCTGACAGAGATTCCACATGATACATTCACTACAGAACACGACAATATCCACTGGAAAGCAGACACAGCAAAAAACATCTTTGAGAACTGGTGTCGGCAACTAAATTTATAATAACCCAACCCCAACCCTAACCCAACCCAACCCTAACCCTAACCCAACTAAGCCATATATTCTGCACATGTATAAAATATGTAAATATGTAACTATATAAATATGTAAATAATATGTAAATATGTAACTATATAAATATGTAAATAAGTAAATAATATATACATATATAAATATGTAAATAAGTAAATAATATGTAAATATGTAAATAAGTAAATAATATATAAATATATAAACATGTAAATAAGTAAATAATATATAAATATGTAAATAATATGTAAATAAGTAAATACTATATAAATATGTAAATAAGTAAATAATATGTAAATAAGTAAATAATATATAAATATGTAAATAAGTAAATAATATATAAATGTGTAAATAATTTTCCCCCCAAAGAATCGCTACCTTAACGTGGTGGTGGGGTTTGTGTATCTCGGTGATCCTGGGAACTGTGTTGTCTGGGGCAATAGTCTCTGGTAGGGTCTCCCAAGGCAAATCGTTCCCAGGGGAGGGATCAGACCAAATGTGATTCACAAAGACTGTGATGATGAAAAACACAAGGAACTGCATTTTATCTAATAAACATTTTAGCAACAGTTTAGAAAGTTGTTTATGTTGATTTTTTGGTAACTATTTTATAATATTTATGATACGTGAAGTCATTACATTTTTTAATATACATAACACAGAGCATAGTCTGCCCTACTATGCTTTACTTAAATTACTTAATTAATTGCAGCACACAAGGTAACGATAGGTCTTAAATATGATCAAATAATATTGTGACCCTGTGGCTCAAATAAACATTATTCCAGTTTTCACTTCCTTTGGTGATCTGTGCTTTAAAGTCCAGAAATGATATTTGGCACTGAGCGTCAACTTGAAGTTACAACTAAATAAACTATACTAAATCCATCTGTGATCAAACGCTCATGTCTATGTGGATTTCCTATTTTATATATTCAAAGTATTTTAAATATTATGATATGAATCAAGTTCAATGGTCACACATGGAGATAGCTGTACAAAAGACTTCTCACATTTCAGTCTGGATAGTTAAGCTGTGTAAAATATGTTCTCTTGCAGCCTTGTGAATGTTGTTTTATGTCACCATTACTCTTATAAATAGTGTTCAGTGTCTTTTGTAGTCAAATACTAGTTACACCAACCACCAAACAATACATCTCACGTGAAACCATGTCTTGATAGTGGTAATAAAAACAATTTTTATTATCTATCATCAATAAAATCTATGATTATTTAACCTTTGACAAATTTGTTCAGCAGTTCAAAATAAAATACAAATTTAAATGCATGAAATCAACAAAAAAATAATTATTCCAAATTATAAAAATCATTTTCATTTTCTCTCCAGATAAACAGACTTCTACTTCAGAAAATTCGACTTTTTACACAAACAGGCAGACAAAGATTTCTGACACAGCAAAGCACTGGTTGTCCAGTCTTTGCACTCTCCGATGACAAAACTGACAACAAATAACAAGTTTGAAAATAAAATGACAATAGGAATTTAAAAAAAATCTCAGAAACAATATTTTCCCTGTAGGATCGACAATTAAATCGGTCTTCAGCATGAACGAGGAAATTGCAGTTTTAGGCTTCACTTTGAGCCACAGCAGTTGCTGCTTGTTTATACTGGACCTTCCTTCCTAGTGTGTTTCCAATGTATTAGATGAAAGATAAAAATCCACCGTCCTGTTCTCCCACTCGCCTTTTGCTTTAAGACAAGCATGAAAAATGGTGAACCACGGACACATACAGATTACTCTGGTGACTACTTTACTACATTTAAATAATGATAACTCAGCAAGAATTATCCTTATTATTAACCTGTTTATATCTTTGACATTGTGTTATTGATATTTTATATATTTGAAAGCACAGGTGTAAGTTAAGTGTCACAGTCAGTCAGGGGCGGACTGGGACAAAAAATCGGCCCTGGCATTTTGGACCAGACCGGCCCACAACATTTGATAACACACCTTTTCAGTTTTTTCAGTGCAACTGTACAAGTCTTTAAAACAACCTAGCTCAACAGGACATAA
Source organism: Collichthys lucidus (assembly GCA_004119915.2). NCBI lineage: Eukaryota > Metazoa > Chordata > Actinopteri > Sciaenidae > Collichthys > Collichthys lucidus. Next base: position 20,558,268 of record CM014082.1, read on the forward strand.
ATACAGCCTGTTTATAATACATTTATATAAACAAATACACAGCTGAATTGACATAACACTAGCAATGAACAAAAATATGTCATTTTAAAAAGTGCTATTTTCTTTATTTGTAGGCTAACTTACATTGTCTTTAGCCACCTAGCTACATAAAACAGCCTATTTTTTTCCAGGCCTAAATAAGAGCTTACCCGAGGACTACTAGATGAACAAAGAAATTGAAAGTGCTGACTCTTCACTTTTCACTCACATTTTTGGTGAGTGGTGGCTTTAAATATGCCTAGGCTAGAATTACTGCAATGTACAGATACCTGCAGCTGCATTCACATAACATAGACAAAATGATATCATTTTAAGAGTGAGATTTTCTATCAGTTATGTAGCCTACCACCTAGGCTACATAAAGAACTGCTATATCTGCAGGACAAAAAAGTAACTCAGCCTTGTACTCACCCCACAGACAATAACAGTCTAATAAGAAATTAGACTTATTGTTATTGTTAGTGAATAGTGAACAAGTTTTCTCACATTAAAGACTATTTCATTTAGAATGAAAGACATAAAAGTAGGCTACTGAGCTCGGCTTATTTTCTCATCCAGCCAGTGTAACCTACAATGTCTTACAGTCAAAATAACGCTAATGCTCATTTCACCTGCATTAAACTAACCAACTTGGCCATAGGGCGATAGACAGAATTATTTGACTGACATATTATCATACTCATCAAGGGGTTGGGTGGCTTTATCCTACTTGTTGCATTTCATACATGTTCTGACAGTAGTCCAGCAGGTTCAACAACATGTTGAGTGCCTCTGCCACCTGCACCACTGTCATCATCGATGGGAGCTGATGAAGCCCTGCTGTGGCAAACATGTCAGTGATTTTAACACACGTAGCAGCATCTGCCTGAAGAGCAAGTTTCTTCTTATCGCGTTTTTCTGAGCCACCTTTACGTTTTCTCTCCATCTTTATCTGATAGCGTTTCACCCATCAATAAACTGCACGGCGTGGTTGTTCAACAGTGTGTTTAGGCTGCATGATCTACTCGTTATGGGCCGGTCAGAACAATATTAATTATTTTATTTTTTTAAAATCATGATTTATCGGCCCAAATAGCACGTCGGCCCACCGGGCAAATGCACGGTATGCCAGATTGCCAGTCCGTCCCTGGATGGAAAAGATGCAAAGTAAGCAACAAAAAACAGCAGCTGCTGCAAAAATGTCGCCTGAAACTAGTTTATTTATGGTTCACCAGGTTCAACATGGTTCATGTGATATCTCAAAATAACATCAGGAGTACGTAATACTTTTTATGACTAAATTCACACTGAAACGTGTAATTTGCAGACGGTCCCAGCCGAATGTCAAGCGAATATCGAACAACGAACCAACTTCACCTCGGTCCGTCAGACTGCCGCGCTGACTTTGTGATTGTATAGTTAGTTACAGCGGCACTACTTAACAGATAAACACTTCATGCTTAGTGTCTCATCACACACAACACCGTCAAATATAATTCAATTAAAAGAGTGCGCGCAATTAAATTAGCTACAGTCATTTTAATACGGGCTTTACAGTTTTTAGCACGTCCGTCATTGGAGCCATTTTCCATCCACTCACTTTGGACTTGTGTCACTTTGGTGTGTGTGTGTGTGTGTGTGTGTGTGTGTGTGTGTGTGTGTGTGTGTGTGTGTGTGTGTGTGTGCAAATTTAAATTAATAAAATTGAATTTAAAAAATTTATAAAATGGAGTGATGTAAACAAAATGGTATCCATGGCAACAAGAAGATTAAAGAACAACAGATCAAAGGGCCAGATCAAAGGACAGAATGGAACTCTAGTCTGTGTATAAGTTGGAGACAAACAGCTGATCTCACATTAACACTTCGGATTGTTGAAGCGTTACACACACACCGACCACTTGAGACAAGTTCAGTCACAAAGTAAAGGAACGGATAATACAAGAAAAGTCCAGAGAAGAAACCCTGATATCCAGCAGAAAACAATGCTAGACGACATGGATTTCAAGCCAGAAACCGACGGACACGCAACGGATTTCTACCTCAGTTACCTGGAGGAAGAAGTCAGGTCTAAACTGGGAGACACCACGGCAAGGATCACCCAAACCACTGAGGGGAGGGTCAGTGTCCACATCCAGGAAGACCTGCTGGAAGACTTTCTCAATCAGCTGCATGCACCGAAAGGTATCGATAAGAACTGGAGCCAGGAGAGTAAGGACATGCTGAAGGAGGCTCAGGCCAAATGTAGCCTGGTATCAGAGGAGAACGCTGATCTCAAATTAAAGATGGGAAAAATCTGCACGATGCTGCGGCAAACTCAGCGTGAGAGTCAAGAGAAACTGGACCAGCTGAAGGAGGCTCAGGCCAAATGTAACCTGGTATCAGAGGAGAACGCTGATCTCAAATCCAAGATGGGAAAGATCTGCACGATGCTGCGGCAAACTCAGCGTGAGAGTCGAGAAAAACTGGACCAGATGAAGGAGGAGAATGAAGCCCTTCAAAATAAGATCAACAAACTGGACAAAGTGAGGCAGGAGAACGTGACCCTTCGAGGTGAACTGGAGGCAATGAAGTTGGAGCTTCGCGTGGAGAAGCAGCTGCGTTATAGGGCTGAACACAACGTCGAGGTGGCAGCTCACTCTCTGAATGTTCAGCTGAAGGAGGCTCAGGCCAAATGTAGCCTGGTATCAGAGGAGAACGCTGATCTCAAATCCAAGATGGGAAAGATCTGCACGATGCTGCGGCAAACTCAGCGTGAGAGTCGAGAGAAACTGGACCAGATGAAGGAGGAGAATGAAGCCCTTCAAAATAAGATCAACAAACTGGACAAAGTGAGGCAGGAGAACGAGACCCATAAAGAGGAGGGTAACATCATGATGAAAGGGCCAATCAAAGCTAAAACAGAAAGCTTGAAACCCCAATCTGAACCCATACCTCATTACAAATCAGAGGGCTCTGCACCGGGTCGTGCCGGACCGGACTCCAGCTCACCTGCAGGGACACAACACAACACCTCCGAACTGCCACTGGACTCTCCACCCCGCCAACGCACCCTCACACCCACTCTCCCAGGTAAATTCAAACCAACATACCACCTCAGCAGACCCAGCCGGAAACTACAGGACTGGACTTTCAGGGGCCGGAAGCCGGTCCTGGTCCTGGGGGACTCCAACATTAATCGCATCCCACCACACCATAACCCACAAATACAACTAGACAGTTACCCCGGAGCCAACCTTTATCATTTTCTAAAAATATGCGAAAAGACAGCCCCACACCCAACAACAAAAATAGTCATTTTTTCCATAGGCATCAACAACCGGGACCAGGATGCGAAGCTCACCTCCTGCAAACAGTTACGAGCACTCTATAAACAAGCAACGGTCACATTCCCAAATGCAGACATATATTTCCCCATCATGAACCATTCACCCCACCTCACGCCCGCCCAACAGAACAACCTCAAAATAATCAACAACACCATAGCCACATACTTACCATTTCTGACAGAGATTCCACATGATACATTCACTACAGAACACGACAATATCCACTGGAAAGCAGACACAGCAAAAAACATCTTTGAGAACTGGTGTCGGCAACTAAATTTATAATAACCCAACCCCAACCCTAACCCAACCCAACCCTAACCCTAACCCAACTAAGCCATATATTCTGCACATGTATAAAATATGTAAATATGTAACTATATAAATATGTAAATAAGTAAATAATATGTAAATATGTAACTATGTAAATAAGTAAATAATATATAAATATGTAAATGAGTAAATAATATGTAAATAAGTAAATAATATATAAATGTGTAAATAATTTTCCCCCCAAAGAATCGCTACCTTAACGTGGTGGTGGGGTTTGTGTATCTCGGTGATCCTGGGAACTGTGTTGTCTGGGGCAATAGTCTCTGGTAGGGTCTCCCAAGGCAAATCGTTCCCAGGGGAGGGATCAGACCAAATGTGATTCACAAAGACTGTGATGATGAAAAACACAAGGAACTGCATTTTATCCAATAAACATTTTAGCAACAGTTTAGAAAGTTGTTTATGTTGATTTTTTGGTAACTATTTTATAATACTTATGATACGTGAAGTCATTACATTTTTAAGTATACATAACACAGAGCATAGTCTGCCCTACTATGCTTTATTTAAATTACTTTATTAATTGCAGCACACAAGGTAATGATAGGTCTTAAATATGATCAAATAATATTGTGACCCTGTGGCTCAAATAAACATTATTCCAGTTTTCACTTCCTTTGGTGATCTGTGCTTTAAAGTCCAGAAATGATATTTGGCACTGAGCGTCAACTTGAAGTTACAACTAAATAAACTATATTTAATCCATCTGTGATCAAAAGCTCATGTCTATGTGGATTTCCTATTTTATATATTCAAAGTATTTTAAATATTATGATATGAATCAAGTTCAATGGTCACACATGGAGATAGCTGTACAAAAGACTTCTCACATTTCAGTCTGGATAGTTAAGCTGTGTAAAATATGTTCTCTTGCAGCCTTGTGAATGTTGTTTTATGTCACCATTACTCTTATAAATAGTGTTCAGTGTCTTTTGTAGTCAAATAGTAGTTACACCAACCACCAAACAATACATCTCACGTGAAACCATGTCTTGATAGTGGTAATAAAAACTATTTTTATTATCTATCATCAATAAAATCTATGATTATTTAACCTTTGACAAATTTGTTCAGCAGTTCAAAATAAAATACAAATTTAAATGCATGAAATCAACAAAAAAATAATTATTCCAAATTATAAAAATCATTTTCATTTTCTCTCCAGATAAACAGACTTCTACTTCAGAAAATTCAACTTTTTACACAAACAGGCAGACAAAGATTTCTGACACAGCAAAGCACTGGTTGTCCAGTCTTTGCACTCTCCGATGACAAAACTGACAACAAATAACAAGTTTGAAAATAAAATGACAATAGGAATTTAAAAAAAATCTCAGAAACAATATTTCCCCTGTAGGATCGACAATTAAATCGGTCTTCAGCATGAACGGGGAAATTGCAGTTTTTGGCTTCACTTTGAGCCACAGCAGTTGCTGCTTGTTTATACTGGACCTTCCTTCCTAGTGTGTTTCCAATGTATTAGATGAAAGATAAAAATCCACCGTCCTGTTCTCCCACTCGCCTTTTGCTTTAAGACAAGCATGAAAAATGGTGAACCACGGACACATACAGATTACTCTGGTGACTACTTTACTACATTTAAATAATGATAACTCAGCAAGAATTATCCTTATTATTAACCTGTTTATATCTTTGACATTGTGTTATTGATATTTTATATATTTGAAAGCACAGGTGTAAGTTAAGTGTCACAGTCAGCCAGGGGCGGACAGGGACAAAAAATCGGCCCTGGCATTTTGGACCAGACCGGCCCACAACATTTGATAACACACCTTTTCAGTTTTTTCAGTGCAACTGTACAAGTCTTTAAAACAACCTAGCTCAACAGGACATAAATACAGCCTGTTTATAATACATTTATATAAAAAAACACACAGCTGAATTGACATAACACTAGCAATGAACAAAAATATGTCATTTTAAAAAGTGCTATTTTCTTTATTTGTAGGCTAACTTACATTGTCTTTAGCCACCTAGCTACATAAAACAGCCCATTTTTTTCCAGGCCTAAATAAGAGCTTACCCGAGGACTACTAGTTGAACAAAGAAATTGAGAGTGCTGACTCTTCACTTTTTACTCACATTTTTGGTGAGTGGTGGCTTTAAATATGCCTAGGCTAGAATTACTGCAATGTACAGATACCTGCAGCTGCATTCACATAACATAGACAAAATGATATCATTTTAAAAGTGAGATTTTCTATCAGTTATGTAGCTTACATTGTCCCTACCACCTAGGCTAACTTGGCCATAGGGCGATAGACAGAATTATTTGACTGACATATTATTATACTTATCAAGGGGTTGGGTGGCTTTATCCTACTTGTTGCATTTCATACATGTTCTGACAGTAGTCCAGCAGGTTCAACAACATGTTGAGTGCCTCTGCCACCGGCACCACTGTCATCAGCGATGGGAGCTGATGAAGCCCTGCTGTGGCAAACATGTCAGTGATTTTAACACACTTAGCAGCGTCTGCCCGAAGAGCAAGTTTCTTCTTATCGCGTTTTTCTGCACCACCTTTACGTTTTCTCTCCATCTTTATCTGATAGCGTTTCACCCATCAATAAACTGCACGGCGTGGTTGTTCAACAGTGTGTTTAGGCTGCGTGATCTACTCGTTATGGGACGGTCAATTTTTAAAAAAAAATCATGATTTATCGGCCCAAATAGCACGTCGGCCCACCGGGCAAATGCACGCTATGCCAGATTGCCAGTCCGTCCCTGGATGGAAAAGATGCAAAGAAAGCAACAAAAAACAGCAGCTGCTGCAAAAATGTCGCCTGAAACTAGTTTATTTATGGTTCACCAGGTTCAACATGGTTCATGTGATATCTCAAAATAACATCAGGAGTACGTAATACTTTTTATGATTAAATTCACACTGAAACGTGTAATTTGCAGACGGTCCCAGTCGAATGTCAAGCGAATATCGAACAACGAACCAACTTCACCTCGGTCCGTCAGACTGCCGCGCTGACTTTGTGATTGTAAAGTTAGTTACAGCGGCACTACTTAACAGATAAACACTTCATGCTTAGTGTCTCATCACACACAACACCGTCAAATATAATTCAATTAAAAGAGTGTGCGCAATTAAATTAGCTACAGTCATTTTAATACGGGCATTACAGTTTTTAGCACGTCCGTCATTGGAGCCATTTTCCATCCACTCACTTTGGACTTGTGTCACTTTGGTGTGTGTGTGTGTGTGTGTGTGTGTGTGTGTGTGTGTGTGCAAATTTAAATTAATAAAATTGAATTTAAAAAATTTATAAAATGGAGTGATGTAAACAAAATGGTATCCATGGCAACAAGAGGATTAAAGAACAACAGATCAAAGGGCAGAATGGAACTCTAGTCTGTGTATAAGTTGGAGACAAACAGCTGATCTCACATTAACACTTCAGATTGTTGGAGCGTTACACACACACCGACCACTTGAGACAAGTTCAGTCACAAAGTAAAGGAACGGATAATACAAGAAAAGTCCAGAGAAGAAACCCTGATATCCAGCAGAAAACAATGCTAGACGACATGGATTTCAAGTCAGAAACCGACGGACACGCAACGGATTTCTACCTCAGTTACCTGGAGGAAGAAGTCAGGTCTAAACTGGGAGACACCACGGCAAGGATCACCCAAACCACTGAGGGGAGGGTCAGCGTCCACATCCAGGAAGACCTGCTGGAAGACTTTCTCAATCAGCTGCATGCACCGAAAGGTATCGATAAGAACTGGAGCCAGGAGAGTAAGGACATGCTGAAGGAGGCTCAGGCCAAATGTAGCCTGGTATCAGAGGAGAACGCTGATCTCAAATCCAAGATGGGAAAGATCTGCACGATGCTGCGGCAAACTCAGCGTGAGAGTCAAGAGAAACTGGACCAGCTGAAGGAGGCTCAGGCCAAATGTAACCTGGTATCAGAGGAGAACGCTGATCTCAAATCCAAGATGGGAAAGATCTGCACGATGCTGCGGCAAACTCAGCGTGAGAGTCGAGAAAAACTGGACCAGATGAAGGAGGAGAATGAAGCCCTTCAAAATAAGATCAACAAACTGGACAAAGTGAGGCAGGAGAACGTGACCCTTCGAGGTGAACTGGAGGCAATGAAGTTGGAGCTTCGCGTGGAGAAGCAGCTGCGTTATAGGGCTGAACACAACGTCGAGGTGGCAGCTCACTCTCTGAATGTTCAGCTGAAGGAGGCTCAGGCCAAATGTAGCCTGGTATCAGAGGAGAACGCTGATCTCAAATCAAAGATGGGAAAGATCTGCACGATGCTGCGGCAAACTCAGCGTGAGAGTCAAGAGAAACTGGACCAGATGAAGCAGGCTCAGGCCAAAAGTAACCTGGTATCAGAGGAGAACGCTGATCTCAAATCCAAGATGGGAAAGATCTGCACGATGCTGCGGCAAACTCAGCGTGAGAGTCAAGAGAAACTGGACCAGATGAAGGAGGAGAATGAAGCCCTTCAAAATAAGATCAACAAACTGGACAAAGTGAGGCAGGAGAACGAGACCCATAAAGAGGAGGGTAACATCATGATGAAAGGGCCAATCAAAGCTAAAACAGAAAGCTTGAAACCCCAATCTGAACCCATACCTCATTACAAATCAGAGGGCTCTGCACCGGGTCGTGCCGGACCGGACTCCAGCTCACCTGCAGGGACACAACACAACACCTCCGAACTGCCACTGGACTCTCCACCCCGCCAACGCACCCTCACACCCACTCTCCCAGGTAAATTCAAACCAACATACCACCTCAGCAGACCCAGCCGGAAACTACAGGACTGGACTTTTAGGGGCCGGAAGCCGGTCCTGGTCCTGGGGGACTCCAACATTAATCGCATCCCACCACACCATAACCCACAAATACAACTAGACAGTTACCCCGGAGCCAACCTTTATCATTTTTTAAAAATATGCGAAAAGACAGCCCCACACCCAACAACAAAAATAGTCATTTTTTCCATAGGCATCAACAACCGGGACCAGGATGCGAAGCTCACCTCCTGCAAACAGTTACGAGCACTCTATAAACAAGCAACGGTCACATTCCCAAATGCAGACATATATTTCCCCATCATGAACCATTCACCCCACCTCACGCCCGCCCAACAGAACAACCTCAAAATAATCAACAACACCATAGCCACATACTTACCATTTCTGACAGAGATTCCACATGATACATTCACTACAGAACACGACAATATCCACTGGAAAGCAGACACAGCAAAAAACATCTTTGAGAACTGGTGTCGGCAACTAAATTTATAATAACCCAACCCCAACCCTAACCCTAACCCTAACCCAACCCAACCCTAACCCAACTAAGCCATATATTCGGCACATGTATATAATATGTAAATATGTAACTATATAAATATGTAAATAAGTAAATAATATGTAAATATGTAACTATATAAATATGTAAATAAGTAAATAATATATGAATATGTAAATAAGTAAATAATATGTAAATATATAAATAAGTATATAATATATAAACATGTAAATAAGTAAATAATATATAAATATGTAAATAAGTAAATAATATATAAATATGTAAATAAGTAAATAATATATAAATGTGTAAATAATTTTCCCCCCAAAAGAATCGCTACCTTAACGTGGTGGTGGGGTTTGTGTATCTCGGTGATCCTGGGAACTGTGTTGTCTGGGGCAATAGTCCCTGGTAGGGTCTCCCAAGGCAAATCGTTCCCAGGGGAGGGATCAGACCAAATGTGATTCACAAAGACTGTGATGATGAAAAACACAAGGAACTGCATTTTATCCAATAAACATTTTAGCAACAGTTTAGAAAGTTGTTTATCTTGATTTTTTGGTAACTATTTTATAATACTTATGATACGTGAAGTCATTACATTTTTAAGTATACATAACACAGAGCATAGTCTGCCCTACTATGCTTTATTTAAATTACTTAATTAATTGCAGCACACAAGGTAATGATAGGTCTTAAATATGATCAAATAATATTGTGACCCTGTGGCTCAAATAAACATTATTCCAGTTTTCACTTCCTTTGGTGATCTGTGCTTTAAAGTCCAGAAATGATATTTGGCACTGAGCGTCAACTTGAAGTTACAACTAAATAAACTATATTTAATCCATCTGTGATCAAAAGCTCATGTCTATGTGGATTTCCTATTTTATATATTCAAAGTATTTTAAATATTATGATATGAATCAAGTTCAATGGTCACACATGGAGATAGCTGTACAAAAGACTTCTCACATTTCAGTCTGGATAGTTAAGCTGTGTAAAATATGTTCTCTTGCAGCCTTGTGAATGTTGTTTTATGTCACCATTACTCTTATAAATAGTGTTCAGTGTCTTTTGTAGTCAAATACTAGTTACACCAACCACCAAACAATACATCTCACGTGAAACCATGTCTTGATAGTGGTAATAAAAACAATTTTTATTATCTATCATCAATAAAATCTATGATTATTTAACCTTTGACAAATTTGTTCAGCAGTTCAAAATAAAATACAAATTTAAATGCATGAAATCAACAAAAAAATAATTATTCCAAATTATAAAAATCATTTTCATTTTCTCTCCAGATAAACAGACTTCTACTTCAGAAAATTCGCCTGTAGGATCGACAATTAAATCTTCAGCATTTAAATTGTACGGTTACTGTAAAACACGATGACCAGGCCCAGATTTAAAGAAGCAAAAAAAAAAGAAGCATAATAATTACAAATGTAAAAAAATAAGTTAACAAAACAGATACTGCTCAGGATGAGAAATGGCCTGATATATTTGAGTGGATACTATTAACTCTCACTTGAAAATGTTTAATTTGTGTTCCTGTTTTTCTTTGAGGAGCACAAATTAAAAAAAGATCACCTGATGAAAGACATTACACTGAAATATTGTTCTCATCTTGAACACTATTCGTCCGATCCAATGACACAGACGTGAACAAGCATTTTGTAAAACAAAATGTTACCAAGACGTCAAACAACAGCTGAAGGAAACACATGAAAGAGTGAAGAGATAAAAGTATGGCATGTGATGATTTACATATATTCCGTTTGTATCCTGCATCTTCTTCAAAGCTTTTTGTCTTATATTGATGTTTGCACTCACCCACACAATTTCCAGTCTAGTGCAGTTTGACTTAAAACATTTTAGCACAGCTACTGAATTTTTCACATCTACTGGATTTGCAGGAGCCCTAAAGCAGAACACACCATACCTACTTCAATGACATGTCCTTCATAATGCTACAGAAAAAATTCTCAAATATCTCCACAAAATATTACAATCCATCAGACCAGAGGCAGTATCCACAAAGTGATTTCACAAAAACTCTGAGCAGGTCCAGTAAACATGTACCAAAGCTCTACATCCTATGAAGCAACTACTGGCCACAAGGGGACTCTGGTGTACACAGAATCGATAAGGCATAAGCGAAAAAAGGTTATTGATCAATAACAATAAGTCTAATAAGAAATTAGACTTATTGTTATTGTTAGTGAATAGTGAACAAGTTTTCTCACATTAAAGACTATTTCATTTAGAATGAAAGACATAAAAGTAAGCTACTGAGCTAGGCTTGTTTTCTCATCCAGCCAGTGTAACCTACAATGTCTTACAGTCAAAATAACGCTAATGCTCATTTCACCTGCATTAAACTAACTAACTTGGCCATAGGGCGATAGACAGAATTATTTGACTGACATATTATTATACTCATCAAGGGGTTGGGTGGCTTTATCCTACTTGTTGCATTTCATACATGTTCTGACAGTAGTCCAGCAGGTTCAACAACATGTTGAGTGCCTCTGCCACCTGCACCACTGTCATCAGCGATGGGAGCTGATGAAGCCCTGCTGTGGCAAACATGTCAGTGATTTTAACACACTTAGCAGCATCTGCCTGAAGAGCAAGTTTCTTCTTATCGCGTTTTTCTGAGCCACCTTTACGTTTTCTCTCCATCTTTATCTGATAGCGTTTCACCCATCAATAAACTGCACGGCGTGGTTGTTCAACAGTGAGTTTAGGCTGCGTGATCTACTCGTTATGGGCCGGTCAGAACAATATTAAAATTTTTTTTGAAAATCATGATTTATCGGCCCAAATAGCACGTCGGCCCACCGGGCAAATGCACGGTATGCCAGATTGCCAGTCCGTCCCTGGGTACCACCAAAGAACATTTTGTTTACATTAAAACATTCGCATTTTGCACAATGACGTGTGCTGTAGTGTAAATTCTTTCTTGTAAACTCTTAATAAATGTCACTAGAATATGCACAAATCTGACTTTACGTTTACCTTATTTTTCATGTCTATCCTTTTCACTTCTCCAATGGTTATACACTTCGTCTAGGATAATGGCTGTGTCTCCTTCTTGCTTTGACTTTATGCACATCAGCTAATCCAAATGTGCCACTTCCAAGACAATTTCTGGATCTGTTTTGATATGATTCATCAAACTATCTGTAAAATATTGGTTTGGGGTTGGTGTGGGGAATAAACTGGTTCGTGGTTTGGTGAAGCAACGCAATCAGAACAATGTACAAACACAGGGGGTCCGATTGATTCTCATTTATTGTTAGCTGGTTGTTTTCTGGTGGAAACGAGAAAAAATAGAACAGCAAAATATTAATCTACACAACTCAAATGGGTCAATTAACAATTGAACAAAGATACTTATTCTAAACAAATCTTAAGAAAATTAGGAAATTAACATTTATATTATAGATTTACCTACTGAATATACTTAGAGTGTGTGGGGAAAAAAAGGGATAACTCACATCAAATATGCAGCTCAACTCTGCGACTCTTGTACTCGCACGGTTGTCTCACCTTGGCCAAGAATAAAGTTCTCATTTAATACCGATCGTGTTCTCAGTCTTTATCGAATTTCCGCGACACGACCAAACAAATACTAATGAAATTTCATCACACCAAAAACTAAGTCTAATGCTTCTTTGTCTATTAGAGAGTGAAAAACCCATAACTTTTGCTTCTAGGATGCTGACAAAGGCTGAGAAAAAATACTGTCATCGGACTTCCAGTGTGAGATTACTGCACCTACCCCTACTATGTGATGTAAGGCATCACATGCTAATATGAGTGGTAGATCTGGCTTGTAATGTACAAGAACTCTGTTAGAGAAAAGCAGTTTTTTAGCTTCCTCAAAGGCATTCTGTTTTGTAACTCTGTGTCAAAGTCCCATCTCACTAGCTCCAGAGTCAAATCTTTAGTGTGGGCAGCATTCAGCATTCGGTTGCAGAGTTCTGCACTTTTAACACCACACACAAATCTATCATCGTCCAGAAATGCCCCAAACTTGTAATCTGATACTAGTCATATACTCACTAATGGACTTGTCGTCTCTCTGGTCCCTGGAGTTAAACTTGTATCTTTCTGCAATGAAGTTTGTCTTCTGCACAAAATGCGTACGCAGCAAGTCAGTTAACTCCGACAACTTCTTCTCTGAAGGTTTCTGTGGCGCAGTCCATCAGCAGGGTGTGATTCTTTTTACCCACAATTGTCAGGAACACTGCTTTTGACTTATCGTCACCATATTTTAGCCTGTTTCCTACAAAGAACTGTTCCAACGTTTCCTACTACACTTCAAATCCTTTATTTTTGTTGAAACTAAAATTTTCACTTTTACTGAATGCCGCCACCATCTCCATTGTACTTTCTCTTGTCTCGATGGGGTTTTCACTTGAAAAGACCCCTTTCAGTCCGAGGAAAATCCTATCCTCATCCCCAAAAGTCTGTCAGTCTAACAAAAGAATGTAGGAATGGTACCTCTGGTAAAAAATGACAGAGAGAAAAGCTAGTGAACACAATGGATACTTTATTAGCAAGTAGGTGAAATCATACATTTGTTCTCTGAACCTGAGCTGCTACCTACATGCTCCCCCAAAACAGCATTTGTACAACACAGTACATTGTGCTTCTGTTGTAGTTGTAGTAGTTTATACGAGGAAAACTCCCACGGTGAGTAAAAACAGTTTACAGTTTATAAAGAGTGTCTCCAGGTGAGGACTGCATGATTTGTTTAAGACCGTGTCATCAGTACACAACCTTTGTTAATGTAAAAGCAGATTCTGCCTCCCTCGTCCACGTGAGCTTGGTTACGCGGTCTGCTCGGTGCAGGTGAAGAGAGGAGTGCGGGATGTGCTCACCGAGCCAGGTTTCGGTGAAGCACAAAGCAGCAGATCTGTTAAAGTCCTTGTTGGTTGTGTTGAGTAGCAGCAGTTCGTCCATCTTGTTGACCAGAGAGTGGATGTTAGCCAGGTGAATAGACAGGAGCGCAGTACGAAACTCCCTCTGCCTCAGTCAGACAAGCGTCTCCGGCGTCCTTGGCGAAATCCATAGAGAGCTGCTGCTCCTCAAACAAGTAGCTCCGAAAAACTTCCAGGTTCAGTGAAAACCAGTAAAAAAACTCAGTCAATCCGACGTTTATGAGTTCCTCTCTGGTGTATGACTAGAAAGGGAGAGTCAACAAATACACAAAAACGCAAAAAGTAAAGGCATATTGCACTCCTCCAGTAAACGATACCTGGCTCTGCCACTCCTTTGCTCAATGCAATACAGACTCTTCTCATCTCTTATCTAGATAAGATAGAGTTTAATTATTAAGCGTGCGTTTAAGGCGGAACACTGAACCCACAAAGCAGACCACAGACATGGAAAGCCTGGAAGGTTTATTTACAAAATGCGACAAGAAAAGTGGTGAGGTCCAGGGAGGATTTTCAGGGCAAAAGGGTGACGACAGGAGAACAGACCAATACAGGGCTTGAGCGTGGCAGGGCTGGAGGATAAAGCAGACAAACAAGCATTAAGGCAGGCATCCAAAAACTACAAAGACCAAAAAATGTAACTCAGTAGCTCGTAGCGATGTTACTGCAAAGGCACATCAACAAACTGGTGGAGTCTGGGAGGGTGAACCAGAGTTAAATATTGCAGGAGCTGGATAAGATTAGGAGTTGAAGGTGTGGGAGCAGAGCAGACAAGACTAACATATCGTAACATTAATAATCCCACACGGGGGGAATTAACTGGAAATTGTTTGCACTCTGCTGGCTACGCAACCCGTTCTCATTCCCAACGCGTAAAATACCGACGATTTGTCACGCCCCTTGACGTCTGATACCGACGTAAAAGGTACTCTTCCGCGTCTGTATGAAACGCTCTGGGTTGTCCATTGACTCCAGTATAATCCGTTTGCGCTGGTAAGATACGCTCAGATCAGAGCTACAGCTGTCCATTCACTCCAATAATAACCCGATACCCAATATTTTTCTCCTTCTAGCCTGAGAAATAAACTTTTATTCCTATGTTTTGGATAGCGGAAAGGCCTACACTACCCAGAATGCTCGTGCCCTGACGATTTGCGAGCTACAATCTGATTGGACAACCGAGGACCCTATGCCCGGAAGTGTTTTTCTCGTGTTGTTAAAGATTTCTTTTAATAATATCATCAACATTTCCCAGCAGAAGGCTCCACGGCGTACGGCATAGTCAAATTCCAGCCTCCTACCTCAAGGCATTGTCAATTTATTCCCAAAAAGGTGTCCAGAACGGGTGAACTCTGACCTTTCCAAAGGGGGTACGGGGGTGAAAATAGGGGACCTGATCAGACCCTGCGTCCTGATACACATACTCAGATTTCAGCCTCCTGCCTCAAAGCGCTGATGAGTTATTCACAAACCAAACAGGTATTTTTAAGCCTGAACTACTAGGCCTCGTTAAGTACAGAACAGCTGACCTCTGACCCTCTCGAAGGGCGCACGGGTCTGAAACTCGACACCGTGGTCGAGCATGCTGTCCCAATGCACGGGTGCGGATTTCAGGCCCCTATCTCAAAGCGTTAACAGGGGATATGGCCTTGACCTTAGGGTCAGCTTGAGGTGGCTCAGATATGTTCTGTGACTGTTAATTTACAAGTGTGACGGCATGCTTTTTAATAAAACACACCCTAGCAAATATGTCAATTTGACTTTTATGATTTCTTCGACAAAACACTGAACAAAACTCACATGGTGAGTGTGCTGCATGGTGCTTTTGTGATCCTTTGAGCAGCCCAGAAATATATACACAGCCCAGAATTTATACACAGTACAGCTCCAGCGCAAATGCACACAGGAAATTTCATTTTTCCTTCTCAAAAGGTCTGTTGATAACAAGCTCTGTCTAAAAACAGACATTATAAAAAGCACATTAAACAGAGAAGTGATTAACTTTTTATTTTATCAGTCATAATATCAATGGTGACACACACAGTGTTTGTGCTGAGAAACGTGGATGATATTATTAAAAGAAATCTTTAACAACACGAGAACAACACTTTCGGGCAGAGGGTCCTTGGTTGTCCAATCAGATTGTAGCTCGCAAATCGTCAGTGGACGAGCATTCTGGGTAGTGTAGGCCTTTCCGCTATCCAAAACATAGGATTAAAAGTTTATTTCTCAGGCTAGAAGGAGAAAAAAAACATACCGAGGGCCACAACATGAAGCTATTTTATTGTTGAATTATCAGTGACACTTTGGCGTGTTTGTGCTGAGAAACGTTGATGATTTCAATAAAAGAAATCTTTAACATAGTGAGAAAAACACTTTCGGGCAGAGGGTCCTCGGTTCTCCAATCAGATTGTAGCTTGCAGCGTCATGTATCGCTGTGGTCGGGTTATTATTGGAGTGAATGGACAGCTGGAGCTCTGCTCTGAGCGTCTCTTACCGAGCAAACGGATTATACTGGAGTCAATGGACAACCCAGAGCGTTTCATACAGACGCAGAAGGGTACCTTTTACGCCGGTATCACACGTCAAGGGGCGTGACAAATCGTCTGTATTTTACGCGTTGGGAATGAGAACGAGTTTTCTGATGATAGAACAGTAACGCTGTTGATCTTTTAAAGGGTTAGGGTTATAACTGCTTGCTGTTTACATCCTTCCCAGATACAAATTCAAAAAATCCACTACGAAATTATTACTTCTTGGGTGTATACATCTATGTGTATATATATTTTGCTGGATTTTATTTTAGACTTAAATTTAGACTACATGCTCTACCACCTAAGCCCCACAGCTGCCACTTGTTTGTGGAATAAAATAAAAAATAAACAAGGAATGAAAATGACAGAAAAATCTGCTGTATACCTATGTTGTAAAAAAAAAAAAGCAGATCTGAAGCATCCAGCGGCCACATTGTTAAGATAAACACCATATTATAATATATAATGTCCATAGTTCAACTGCCATGCAAACTCCTCTCTCTCTCATTCTCTCTGTATATGTATCATTCCTGTGTACAATTAAAATGCCATAGAAAAATACCAAAATAGCACTTACTGAATCACTGTAGAATGTCAGCCAACTTCTCATGGTAATATTCATAGTTTTCTTTGCAGTCTTCCCACAAGTTTAGAGGTTGTTCCTCATTCTCCACAAACGTGTCCCAAGTGTAAGAGAAGTCCAGAGGCTTCATCACCCTCAGCTTACAGCCAGCAACATGTAGGGCCTTCAGCCCGGCCTGGATCTCTGCTTCCTCCCACTCAAACAGCCGAGCAGCAAAGATGCTCAGCTTGACATTTTTCCTGGCCTTCAAAACTTCTGCTATCTTTGCTGCACAAGCAGAGCAGGGGCTGGAAGATACATACCTAAGTGGAAGGAGAAGTTTTTATAATTTTCAAAAAAAAACATTCACACATCTAAGCTCAGTTGAATAATTAAATGATCGTGCATCTAATTTCTGGTCATAGAATGTTGAAATGTTTCTGTAAGAATTTGTTACTAAAGAGGCCATTGATTTTACATGCCAAGATCAGTTTACTCATCATGAGGAGTCATACTAAGCCTGTGTTACAAGCTAGGACTGAGTAGTTTACCAGCAAAGAAGTGTCCACTAAAAGATGCTATTGAGTTGCATTGTGGCTAATGTAGGACCCGATGTTTTAGAAGCACATGCTGACATGTTACGGTAAGCATATTCTGTCATTTCTGGTCAGTGCACGTAGGGCAAGTGCTAGAGGGGGCACGAAAATGTCCCTAATGTCATGATGTAGTAAGAGTAGCGTAATTCCCTTCGTGAATACAGCTGTGCATAACGTGTGTGCATAAGGTGTGAGTGGACGAGCGACAGAGAGAGCAGCGGAGACGAGTGAGTGTGGATGGAGGAGCTGCGGGTTAGTGGGAGGAGTTATGTTAGGAATAAATGTAGAGTGTAGGCTACAGTGTGTGATCAAATAAAGGCCACAGTGTCTCAAAAGCCAGTGCGGTGCTTGTGTGTTATTCCAATGCTGAAGAAAGTGAAGGGGGTTTACCCTGAAGTTGATGTGCAGTTTGGCCCCAGGAGATGCCAACTCCCCTGTGCACATGGTTAACAATTATAATTATGATGATCATAATGATGAATATTTATTTAAATGTATTATGAATTCTTAATACAATATCCATTGTTAGTCTACTATAGGCAACATTTTCTCTGAAAAATAAAATACATCATGGTTTGGTGCCCTAGCCCCCCCCCATCACCCAGTGGTTTGTTCCATTAGGCTACAGCACGGCATCAAAAAGCCATCAGGAATCTGCTGCTGAGTAAAGAAAGAAGGAATGGGATGTGGGGAAAATATTATTATTTAATAATATAAAAATATTGTTTTTCAGTTGTAATATTATTGTTAAGTTGTTTAGGATAATATATCTCTGGTTGAAAGAAGCACCCCTGAATCATTTTTATTTATATATTTTTTTGCAGGGTGGGCACCACAAAGCACTTACACTTAGGGCACTAAATTAGTAGTGGTTCTGTTTCTGTTTGTTGGTGATACTGATGCTGTGGTTTGCCGCTTTTTACTAGTTATACGTTTATTAATGGACTTGTTCTGCCTGAGCATAAACAGGTCATCCAGCTTTGCTAACTACATAACTTAAGCGGCTTGAGGCTTAGTGAATTGGAGACGTGGCACTGCACAACTGAACTAAATTATTTAAAAAGATCCCTAGCTGCTCTACTCAGCCAGCCCCCACACAGGTATGAGGATGGGTGACTGTTGGAAGGAAAGCCCTTAAGCTGAAGGCCACAGTTCACTGCAAAATACGTTTCTAATAGATTCTAACCACTCAGTGACATACCCACTGCGAAACAGACTAATAGTGGCTAGTAATTGGCAGCACCATTTTGTGAAATGTGAAGTTAGCATCACCAATGACAATAGTCAAATGCATCTCTGGGGCCAGAGCAGGGGACATAGAATCAAACGTAGATTCAGTGTTATTTGTGTCGGCAGTAGTAGCAGTGACGATAGGTAAAAGATAGGTAAAATTTATATTCAAAAATATATATAAAATAATTAAAAAACCTAAAATGTACATAAAGTCGGAGTGTACATACAGCAAAACAATGTCAAACAATTAATTTCAATGATTTAACAGGTTGATAAATGGGTATGCCCATTATGACATGTTCTTGTAACGTAACTTGTTCCGTGGTGAACACATAGTATTTTATTTTGAAAATAAACCATGGTTTTATTTTATATTTTGTAGCTAATTTCCTTTCCCACACAATCTGCTCTGTGCTGAATTTATACGACATGCTCCAGCGTCCGTGAAAAATAGAAGCTCTGCGTATATGTTGCAGAGAGCTGCCGGTCGCTGCAGTCGTTCGGGAGCCGTGACGCAGCGAGACTGTGAGCTGACACATTGACTAAACGCGAAACATAACGGCTCCGTCGCTGTGGCAAGCCGTTTCAGAGCCGTTCCGCATGCAGTGTATTTTAGGGGTTAGGCTTAGAAGCGGAGTACACCCTGCACAAGTCGCCAACTTATCGCAGGGCAGCATTTGATAACACTGACCATCAAATTCTACTACAGAGACTTAAGCAAATATTTGGCATTAAAGAAACTGTACCTAGCTGTACTAAGTCCTATTACTCACATAGATCTGAAGTGTGCAGTTTAATTATGAATCCATGCACACCACATTCATCCACACCACAGTTAGTCATGGATTTCCACAAGGTTCTGTGGTTGGGCCAATTCTGTTCACCTTATATTGTTATTATATTATAAATTACTGAACTCAACTTTCATTTACATATATCGATAATAACAAATTATATTTATCGATCAAGCCAAATAAAACCAGTTAGCTAAACTTCAAGCATGCCTCAAGGCAATAAAAACTTGGATGACCTACAATTTTCTGATGATAAACTCAGACACAACTGTCACAACAAGTTCTTGTAATTGAACATCATCTCTGAAAATTTTCCTTGCCACCATTACCAAGTGCTTGCTTATAGTTGAAACTGTTGGGTCTATAATGTAAAATGTGATTAAATTGAGTTACACACACGGAGAACTACTTCTACTAAGCACTAAAAGTCTGGATATACATAAATACCTATTTATGTATTATTATTTAGTTACCTATCAAAAGCTGGTGGTGTAAAATATATTCTGCTTCATATTCACATCCTATTTTAGTATATGTTATATTTCTAACATTTTTTATATTCTATTTTAATACATTTTTATATTTTGTATTTCATTTTTTTGTATTTCTATATTGTTCTTCTTCCTCTGTGTAGTACTTTAACGCTGAGCTCACCGGTCCATCTTGTCCAACAAACCTTATTGTACTGTTGATCCTATGTTAACTTACATATGACAAATAAACCTGAAACTTGAAACTAACTCCTTATAGCCACAAGCCTGAAAAGTACATGTACCTAAATGAATTGGCACATTTTAAATTCTGTCACATGATAATTAAATGTAATGTTTTATAATTGCTGATATATTGTGTTATGCTATAAACATAAAGGCATTTAATTCATCATTGCCCCTTTAATATACTATATACATAATAGCTAATGTGTCTTAGATTAAACCAATTCAGCATATTCTGTTATGAGACAGAGTCAGCATACGTTTTTCACATCTGAATGTACTAATATATGTTATGTTATATGTTACTTAAGGAATAAGTATCCATTACTTTCATCTTTGACCTGGATTATTTAAATGAGAGGAATATACATAGTATGTCTATATGAACATGAATGAATGACAAAATATTTAAAACAGTCATGGAAACAGTGAGGAAAATATTGTCCAGACTTAAACATATTTAGCTTTCAAATATGCCACATTCTGTGTACTTCATGCCATGTTGAAGTACCATGACAGTTTAAGAGAGGTACATACCAGGT
Source organism: Collichthys lucidus (assembly GCA_004119915.2). NCBI lineage: Eukaryota > Metazoa > Chordata > Actinopteri > Sciaenidae > Collichthys > Collichthys lucidus. The sequence goes on from CM014082.1 coordinate 20,579,191, forward strand.
GACTGTGTATTTGAGTGTAGGATCATAGTTTGGCAGGCACTGCATGAAGAAGACCTCCTCAGCATGTGATCCAGTATGTTCATCCTCCAAATAGCCCCTCAGCAGCCCATCGGCTGTGTTCCCTTTATCGACCAGATAACACAGGAAGGTCTTGTTGCGGCCTGAGGAGTATTCCACATTCTTAAACTGGAATTTAAAGGCGAAAGGATCAATTCGGTCCCTGTGTAAAAGAGAATAAAAGAAGGAAACATAATTTTACAAGTTTTGGAATGCAATAAAAACTGCTATCATTTAATTATTTTGTGTGAATTTGGTTACAGACTTTGGATGTATAGGTATACATTGATTAAAAAATAAATAAGGTTTACCTTAAAATTACAACAACAAAAAAACATTACATATCTCATTCACCCATTCACACACATTCATACACTAATGGCATTAGCTGCCAAGGTGCCAACATCAAATTTTAAATAGAGATAACCATTCATACACATTCACACACCAATGGCACAGCCTTCGGGAGCAATTTGGCAAGTATCTTGCCCAAGGATACTTTGAAATGTAGACTGAAGCAGCAGGGAACCACCGATCATCTGACCCACTCTACCCCGAGCCACAGCCTACCCATGGCATGTGGCCATATAACGTCCTGGGGAAGTTCTTGCACATCATTGTCTTTACTTTGCTTGACTAATGCTTCAGTTTATGGTGACTTGAACCTTGCTTCGCTGTCCTCCACTTGCCCCACCTTTACCTAGTATGTTAAATGCCACACCAGAGAAAAAGAAATACTGGATCTACAGTATGCAAAGGACACATATAGTTCTTCAACTTGACTCTTTATGGCCAGTGAACGTCTTGACATCTGGAACATCAACACTGCCTGCCTCACAACACACTACTCTCCACTTCATAACTCAACTGGGACAAAAGGAGATGGTACTTGACTTCAGGAAGAACACACCTCAGTATGGTGTAACCAAAGGTGGGTGTTCACCTTAACAACAAACTGGTCAGACAACACAGAAGTCCGGTACAAAAAAGGTCAAAGTCAGAAAATACCACTAAGATTTCTAACACTAGACAGCTGGAGAGTTACCCAGTACACCGAGCAACCTTGGAAGGTATGCAATCTGTAGTTACAATAAGAACCTTGGTCGTTAACAGTTGTTAACTATGCAGTGCAGTGACAGTCAGTCAGACAGTCAGTCTCATTGAGATTCAGTTAGATGTATATCATAATATGACTTAAGATAGAAACATCTTTTGGGGAGGTTTTGGCCTCAGCAGTAGCATGTCTGGGATGCAGTGATTAAGCAATACAAGAAAATCAGCCCAGGGCACTACTAGAGACACCTGGTAATGAAAAGCAGATTGGAATTTGTCTAGAATGTCACGTGCAGTCAAGACGGCAGTGAGCTGTTTGGCAACAACTTTCTCGAAAATAATAATAAAGAAATACAAAAGTCAGTAGCTGCTATAGTTAGCAAGTCCCCTGTAGCCAGTGCTGTTCCACCTAAGCTGGTTTCAGCTAGCCATCCCCCTGAGCAGCTGGGAGGCTGGGTGACTGTCTGAAGGAGGCATAGCCCCAAACTGAAGCCCACAGTACAATACCAACCAGTCCACGTTTCCCCACTCAGCAACCAGTGATGCCACAGTTACTTTGAAACAGTAATCTGACTACTGACTACTGCTCGAAAAAGTAACTTAGTTACGTTACTGACTACTTGATTTTGAAAGTAACTAAGTTAGATTACTTTTAGTTACTTGCAGCATATAGGCCTAGCAGATACATTTTGTAACCTTTAGATGCAAATTCCTGCATTTTACTGAATTAGATGTCTGGCTTGATGCTGCCCCTGAGGCTGGGCAAGACATTGACAAGATAGACGGTCCGGCCTGGACATCTGGCCACCCTACTTACAGCAGAGGCTGATCCCCCACCCCCTCAACATAAAAATGACTACCAGTTATGCCAATACTCACTTTTATTGACATCAAAAACAACAAAATGTCAAAAACATCTGGAACAAACAAAACTGACAGGGACATTTGAAAACTACTTCCTGAAAAAGGCTTTTACCTACAATTTTTTATATAATAAAAAATAAGATAGATAGATAGATAGATAGATAGATAGATAGATAGATAGATAGATAGATAGATAGATAGATAGATAGATAGATAGATAGATAGATAGATAGATGGAAAACAAGGAAGGAGAAGAGCAAACAATAGGACAATATAAATTATGTCAGCATGTAGCCGGAGTGCCTGCTGTTTTATTCCCAGACAGTTAATTTCTCAAGTGAGAATGTAGTTCCCACTGCACAAAAACAAACAAGAGGCAGACGTGATCATGGCGATCAGCCGGCGCGCGCCGGCCCTCACTTTCATTGCGCCACGGGGTTTCCACCGCACCCTCTGACTCGCGCGCGCGTTAGACTCCTTGGTCCGTGTTTCAAGACGGGTCGGGTGGGTTGCTGACATCGCCGCAGACCCCTGGCGCCTCCTTGTACGTGGGCCGGTCCCCGCCCTGGGCGACGCGGTCGGGGCCAACTGAGGACAGTCCGCGAAACATGCGAAAAAGTAACGCATCTAATATTAGATAAGTAACTGTAGTCTGACTACTGGTTTTGAAATAGTAGTTGCGTTAGACTACTCGTTACTGAAAAAAGTAATCAGACTACAGTAACGCGTTACTAAGTAGCGCGTTACTGGCATCACTGTCAGCAACACACCTGCCAAGTTCCTTTTTGACACCAGGGGCCATAGTTAAATGTATTCCAGGGGCCAGAGCGGGCGGTATCGAGTCAAATTTGAAACTGCTGGCTAAAGATAAATGTAGATATAGTAAGTATTGTTATTCACGTCTGAATTTTAAGTGATTGTTAATATTGGCGAAGTGATATGAAGTGAAAGCTACTTTATCTGTCACATGGTTGGTCAGTACTGAATTGTCCTACAGTTGAAGTGGACATTAAAATATTCAAGTGACACAGAAGAAGCTGTCCCCGTGTGTTTGCTTGACTTACAGCCCCTAACTAATTTAACTTAGTAAAAGTCAAGTTTATAGTCAGTATCCAGTGTTACATTGGTATTAAACGAGGTCCTATATTTAGTTCACAAACTTTGAATTTATAGTAATGATTTACTTGTAAATCTCCATTGTATGGTTAATGGATTGCATTGCATTGTGTTACAAAACTGTAACACAATTAGGGCTGCCAAGATTAGTCGATTAGTCACGATTATGTCAGCGAACAAAAAACAAAACGATGCGTCGACTACTAGATTAGTCGACGCACCTTTTTTTTTTTTTTTTTTACTTTGCTTTTCTCTCGAAACTGCGGCTGCAGCTTCCACTGCCGCCTCGGCCTTTCTTTCACATACACACACACACACACCCCTACGCACATGAGCAGTAGTGGTAATCAACGTCAGGTCTGACTGTACCGTAAATGATACCATAACATAGACCCTCCAGGAATTCACAATGTAGCGACTTGCAACTTCGACGCAACTTCAGTGAATTCCTGTAAATTCAGGGCGGTGTTGCAATTTTAACCAATCACTGCAATTTTTCCGCAACTTCCGCGCAGTCTCCCGGGGGATTCAACTCGGCGGGTCAGGGACGGCCGCACGGTGTGGGAGGATCCCCTCGTGGGACCTCTCCCTGACGCTGGCTGTCCTCCGCTGGGCGCATTTCCTACGCGGCAGCTCTGGGTCGGCATGGAAAGACTCTGGGGCGAAGGTGGCTCATGGCTCTGTCCGCGAAGTTTACAGGGCCCGCCCACCCGACCCTTTCCGGGACAGTGAATTTACGCATGATCCGATTAGTCGACTAATTGAAAAAGTAATCGGTGATTAGTCGACTATCAAAATAATTGTTTGTGGCAGCCCTAAACACAATACAATTAGTAGATGACTGGAGCTACAGGAGGATGAGATATAGCCACAGCACCTGTTTCTGTTGTGAGTCAAGCAAATAGTCAGGGTGGGGCAGCTGGGAAGAGCAGAGCTAATTTTACACTGTCTGACTGGAGACTGTGGTTCCACCACACTGTTATTAGACAAACTGTGACCAAGCACTTATTGCTTACAGCTGTCTGTTGGCTTCCACCCAGCTGAGCTCAGTCTACCAGGCCAGAAAATACAAGAATGCAGGGAGATAAATAGATGATCATTTGCATACAATTAATGTGTCTGTGTATAAAGTTGTATGAATATAATTCATAAATATAATTCATATACATGTGCCTCTTTCTTTCTTTCTTTCTTTCTTTCTTTCTTTCTTTCTTTCTTTCTTTCTTTCTTTCTTTATCTCTACTGTATGTTGTGTATGGGTGTGACTAACTGTTTGCAAAACCCAAATGTTGACCACTCCACACCTAAGTCTAGCCCAACCTCTCAGAATAATCTCAGGCTCAAAGAGTGTAGTGTAGTGTGAGGTAAATAGACGTGTATTCATATGTAATCTTTACAGTTGGTCAATGTAGACAGACTATTTAAGTGTTATCTTGAATTTGTCCTGTTGTCCAAAATAGTTTTGGATAGGATGAGCTAGTTTACTGGCAGACAACTGGCCAGTTTATTAGGTACACCTCTAAAACTGTATGTTTATAATTGACATTGCAGTGGCGAATTATACTGAAAGCCAAAAATGCTGACTAGTACAGGATGACTGACTATAACCTCAGCAATACACATATCTGACAGTGTCAGCAAAAAAAGCATCTTGGCTCATAATGAGGCACCTTTTTGAGTCTAGTGCAGCGGTTTTCAAAGTGTGGGATAGTGGCCCCCCCCTAAGAGGTGCCCCCCCCTGCTAGCCTTAGCAGCACTACTAGCTTTTTAATACCGCTTGTTTTAAACATTACATCGTATTAAAACTTGAAGTCTTCTTTCCTCCTCTTAATTTCGCCGCTGAACAACTTTTGCTAATAACTGATGTTAGTAACTGTTGTTATCTTCTGCCACTATGAAAAACAACCACACCAGTGAAGACATGTTCATTATTAGTCTGGCAGAAACGGGGCAAGGCTTGGGTCCTGCCAATAAGGCACATTTGAGCACATTAACAAATAAAGTAGTGGAACATTCAAGGCAACATCAATAACAGTAATAAAAGTAATAATAATAATTGTGTGTGCTTTTGAGTTCTCTTAGGGAAGGCCCACTATCCCACACTTTGAAAACTCCTGATATAGGTTATTACTATAAATATGACAATAGGTAAATTCATCATTTTTTCTGGCCAAATGTTTCTGCCTTGGGCATGAAATATTCATAGATTCAGCACTCCTAAAGACAATTCAATCGAATTAAATCTCAGTGTAACTTGTGGAATCAATGGATCCTCTCTCCTCCTCATTAAAGCCAAAAACAACTTGTCTCAGTCATACACAGCTTTAGCTCTGTCTAGTAAACTGTACCATGAGCCATACTTCATGATATGGACCTACCCTGTGATGATTTCAAATGGAGGTAGTTCCATCGGCTCAACCTGAAAATCTCCATTCTGACTGATGGCTACTGCACCATTGTTGACAGCCTCAGCTGATGACACCTCTCCATTATCCACTGTCCTCTGTCCTTCTTTCTTCACTTCCTTTACATCCTCGGTCATTTCAGTGGACTCCTTTTCTTTTCTCTCTTTTCTTCTCGAATTACCTTTGTCAGCCATGATGAAATAATGACTGTATATAAAATACGTGGCTTCACAAAGTCTGTTTAGAAACAATTAACACAAAGACATAAATGAAGACAGGAGGTAAAGAAACTAAATGGAGGACAGACAGAAAATGAGGAGAGACAGAGTGAGGGGGAGGAGTGTAATGATTGAGAGGGCAGGGGGAGAAAGTATTGCAAGAGAGGGAGACAGAAATACTCCAGGATTGGATTGGATAATTCATTGGTTTGTCCATAAACCTGACTGATACTTGAAGGGCAGCTAGTTTAACCAAAATGTAATCAAAAGAAGGGAACACATTATCTTGTATTATTAGTTTAGCACAGAAAGATAGAAAGATACTGTATTCTAACTCAGCATACTTCATTGCCCATAAACAGCTTCACTCTAAAAATATCGGTATCGGCACTAGCCTTTAAAGGCACGTACGGGTCAACTAATGGTAGACACACACAGGCAGCTGCAGCTCACAGACCAAGCAGGTCTATTTAGAGGGTGGGGGAGGTAGAGTCCCAGCTTTTTCACTGTGGGCAGTTGTTTCTGTGCTTATCTGCGTTTCCAATAGACTAGATAGCAGCTGATCCTGTCAACTGTTACATAAGATACATGCAGTATTTGACCTCAGTCTGGCAGGGTTGAGTATAATCGGCATACAGTGCTATTGGATAAAAGTAAAGGGCTGATAAATCTGGCTGAATATTGCTTAATAAGAGTTATTTGATCTCTTGTACGATGGTATAAGCATTCTAGGTCAGTGTGTTGCCTCTAAGGCGCAGGTGTTAAACTGGCCCGCAGGCCAAATATAGCCCGCACTGTAATTATATTTGGCCCAGAGGAAATACCAAATGACTAGAGCTGGCCCGCTGGTATTATACAGCGCATGTACTGCTAATACTACAAATCCCAGAATGCTCTGCTCGTGTTTTGGCACGTCAATCAGTACAGGACCCATAAACACCCTCTCCTCTGTAGACAGTAGTCATAGAAAACTTAAGCTGCTACTGGCACCGTGCTACCCATCCCAAAAATGGCAAAAAGAAAGGCAGAAAACAGGAGCTTTCTGGACAGGTGAGAGGCAGAATATCTGTTTTAAGACAAACCTGTTTGTCTTGTATGTGGAGCCAACGTGGCTATAACCAAAGATTACAACATTAGAAGACACTATGAAACAAAACACCGCAACAAGTACAAGGACATGGACATGACTCAAAGGCGCCAGAAAGTAGAGGAGATGAAAAGAAGTAATATCACAAAGAGAGCCTGCTGTAAAGGAGAGTTTTATTGTGGCAGCAGAGATCGCAAAATCAGCCCGGCCCGGCCCTTCAATGAGGGGGAGTTTGTTAAAAAAAGTGCACGATGAAAGTTTGTGACTTTGTGTGCCCAGAGAAAAAGCAAGCATTTTCAAATGTGAGTCTGAGCAGAAACACAGTAGCTGATCGCACATGTGATCTTGCCACCAATCTATATGAGCAGCTGATGACAAAGGAAAACGATTTTGCTGCATTCTCCCTTGCTGTGGATGAGAGCAGCGACACATCTGATACTGCCTAGCTGGCAGTCTTGATCTGTGGAGTGGACTCAAATCTGTATGTTATGGAGGAACTTTTTGGGATTGGCACAACCACGGAAAAGGAAATCTTTGAAGAGCTTTCCAAGTGTGTAACTGAAATGAAGCTGACTTGGGATAAACTCGTAGGATTAACGGGGGTGTGCGGCCCAAAGAGTGAACTGGTGGGAAGGGTACGGGAGAAGATGCGTGAGGAGAACTGTGAGCTAGCTGTTTGTCACTGCATTATACATCAAAAAGCACTGTGTGGCAAAGCCGTAAAGATGGAACATGTCATGACCACAGTAACACGAGCAGTTAAACTAAAGAGTTAAAGAGCCAAAGGTCTAAATCACCGCCAGTTCAAGTCTCTTTTGGAGGAGTGTGGTTCGGAATACGCAGATGTGCCTTATCAGAATCAGAATCAGAAGTACTTTATTAATCCATGCAGGGAAATTGTTTTTGTTACCGCAGCTCCCAAACGGTAAGTGATTGCAAGAAGACAATAGTAAGAAAACAAAACGTTAACAATATACCCTACACAAAATCCTATTTTACAATATATATATATATATATATATATATATATATATATATATATATTTACAAACTATATATACACACTATATACACATGTATAAATAACAGTTAAATAGAGCCAGTAACAGTAAAATAAAAACAGTAACAGTGGGATATGCATTATGTAAATCTAAACCTTATAGAGAATTTAGTCTTTGAAATAAATAACAGTTAAATAGAACCAGTAACAGTAGATCAAAAACCAAGTAACAGTGAACTGTGCAATATGTATATCAAAACCTTATAGAGACTTTAGTGAGGAGTTGTACAGGCTGATGCTCACAGGTAAGAGAGGGCTCTTGTGCCACTCTGTGGAGCATCTTGGTACCAGCAGTCTCTGACTGAAGGTGCACCTAAGTCTGTCCAGCACCTCATGGAGTGGGTGGGAGTCACTGTCCAAGATAGCCTGCACCTTAGACAGCATCCTCCTTTCCAACACCACAGTCAGTGAGTCCATCTGTACCCCCACAACATCACTGGCCCTACGGACAAGTCTGTTCAACCTGTTGGCTTCAGCTACCTACAAACCACTGACAATCACACAGAGGTGAGATGGTTAAGCCAAGGAAAGGCAGCAAACAGATGTTTCGAGCTCCATGAAGAAATGTCAGTTTCTGGAAAGCAAAGGGAAAAAACATAGCAGAGCTCTAAAAGTTTCTGTGTGAGCTGGCCTTTATGTGTGACATCACTCAAAGCGCTGAACCTGCAGCGTATCATCACAGACATGTGCGCTGCAGTGAGGTCTTTTAAAACTAAATTGTGCCTGTGGGAGAATTAGATGCTGCAAGGAAACCCGGGCTGCCAAACAAAGTCTGACAGATGAACACCTTTGCTCAATCCTGAGGATTTCCTCTGCTCAGAGCCTGATATTGATGCACTAGCATCCAAAAAGAGATGCCAGGTACCACTCTGAAAGCTCTTGACACAGTTTACCATAGTGCTATACGTTTTATTACTGGTGACCTTTTTAGAACACATCACTGTAAACTATATGAGAGTGTAGGGTGGTCCTCTCTCCATGAGAGGAGGGAAAGACATTGCCTCCTTTTCATTTACAAAGCACTACAAGGCAAATTACCATCATACCTCACTTCTCTTTTACATTTTAGACACTGCACATATAGCACAAGGTCACAAGGTTTAATAACACTAAAAACACCCCAAATAAGATCAGAGGCTGGCAAATTAGCTTTTCAGTTTTATGCACCCACTAAATGGAACCATCTGCAAGAGACACTGAAATTAGACAAACTTGTGTCCGTAAACCGTTTTAAAGTTTTAATACATGGTATGGGAAATATACAGTGTTCTTGCTTTAACTGATTTAGTTCTAACTGATCTTGCTTTAAACTGTTTTAACTGTGTTTTTGATCTTGTTTTAACTGGTTTTAACTTGATCTTGTTTTAACTGTTAACTGTCAACCATTTGGGCTATTTATTGTATATTGTTTGTGTTTGTTGTGATTAGGGCATTGCTGTAAAAGAGCAATTTGCTCAGTCTAGGTTTCCCTGAATAAAGAATGGAAATATATCTGGCTTGAACACATATTAGATCAGTGTGTAGCAAACTGAGCAACAATTAAAGTAGTTTTTACGCACTTTTTCTTGCTAGTCCAAGGCATGGGCTTGAATGGTTGCACGTTCATTGAAGAATATTATAATTAGTCGATTGGTTTATTATTGTTATTTTATTTTTACATTTGTCATTAGCCTGTGGGAAAAGATTACTGTGAAATTGTAATTTAAAGAAGGCTGCATATAAAGAAAGAGGCATACCATTTTTATTAAAAATGTATTTAAGAAATGAATGCCATTGATGTGTTTTTTTTTTTTTTTGAGTGTGTGTGTGTAAGGCGCACACTATATGTTATCCACCGCGCTTATTAGTGTGGCTTCAAATCTTTATTCTTATTATTGGTGTGGGTGCCCAAATGGCCATTGTTATTCTTTTTCTTTATTATTATTATTATTATTTTTTCTTCTTCTTCCGTACATTTTTTTTTATTCAAATTGTACACAAACTCTTCAACTATTAAACTCATTTTTAACTTTTTTCAAAATCTTTTACTGTTTTTAAGCTATCTGGGCTCAAAGTTGAGCAGGTTTTTACTCCAATTCTGCGTTTATAATGAGTGTGTATGTAGTTTCCTAGAGTGTTGACATCATCAGCTAGAATGTGAAGATGACAAAACGACCAGTGAAAAAATAAAACGTTTTCGACTATGGTGGCCTGAAATGCACAGCCACTCACAGAGCTAGTGAGCTCTAGGAGTAGTTCTTCTGTGTGTTTCTTTTGTCTTATTATTAGTGACTAGCAGAGGTTTTAAGGACAGGGGGGGGGGCTTAGCCCCAAGGAGATGCACAGGATTTGAGCAAACGTAGCGCGTGAGCACAAAATTTGCAAACAGCTAGTAAAGACTGAGAAATTATTCATTAGTATTAGTAGTTGTTTATTACTATTTACTATCAGTACAACAACAAACAAAGGTTTGCACAGTAGCAGTATGTTTACAGCATTAACAAGAAAAAATATGGCTACAATTGCAAGTTACTTGGTGGGTGGAAACATCAAAGAATGTCGTCTGATTTTAAGGGTGGCAAATCGGTCTATCACTTTGTCGTGACTCAGATGCTGAAGCTCAGCTTTTTCAATTGACATGACTGCAAGACTGTGTGTTCGGCTCTTCAGATATACCTGTCTGGGCCCTGTGTCTTTGTCAGCTAAATCAAACCCTGTAGTGGAGTGAGTTGCTGTAGTTGCTTCATCATTTTCCCTCTCTTTGTCTGTTTGCTCTCCTTCTCTCTCTGTAGTAACTTGATCTTCCTCTGCCTCTGGACCCCCTTGCTCTCTCTGACTTGACCTTGCCTGTTCTCCCTCTGCATCTCCTTCTACCTGATCCTTCAAGATACACAATAGATTAATTAAATAACTGATCAACATAGAGGCTATAGCCATGACTTTTGCTCAGAACACAATAATTGTTTGCTCCCAAATATTTTGAAATCACACATACACACACATAACTTCGCTTTCTCCACTTTCTAATCATTACTCTCAAATAAAAGCTCAAGTTAAATAAGTCTTATATGGTGCACCTTGACTGAATCCTTCAGACTCACCTTACCAGTAGAGGTCTCTCTCCTCTCACACACTGTGCTCCTCTGCCCTGACTCCTACAGGTCAATAGGGGTGATGGAGTTTTTATTGTTAATATTATTATTATCATCCACTGATGATAATCATACGTGAATGAGCTCAGCTCCTGTTTTATGGTGTGCATCCATACTCCAGAAGGAAATCACTCCAAAGATAAAAGGTAAACAGAGTGCACACTAACCAGCGAGCTAAGCAGCAGCGTTCTTTTAAGACGTGCACAGATTGTCTGTAGTGTGTAAGCAGGTTTGCATTCGTCAAACATGAAGCGTGTCATTAATTACATAGGACTTTCTGCTGTTAGCTGGGCTGGAGCTAACTAACTGTTACTATGAGCAGTGATGAATACTTACTGTCCTGAAAAACTTTCGTATATCCATTTGCGAATCCATCCATTCACGTTCGTCTTCTAACGCTGTTCTATTCGGCTCTGTGTGCACGCAGACATATATATACGTAGACGCATTGAGCGCTAATTTGTACATCGTAAATAGGCTACCAATGTTATCCTCAGGTCATTATCATCATAGCGTATTTTATATTATACCTTTTTAATCATGTAACCTAGCCTATTCACCCACCATCTCTTGTTAAACATTACAATAAGAGAATTACACAGATTATATTACGGTAACAGTCATCAGTTAATTTTAATTTAAAAAACATAATATGACATGCAGCAAGAGTGCAACGGCCGGGATGCGAACCGGTGTCCCATGGTTCAAAATACAACAGGTGGTGGTGTACTTAACCCCTCAGCTACCATAACACAAGTATGCTTTTAGGTGTATTTATAGTATATAAAACATCCCACTGATATAAAACTAGAAACAGTCTACGATAAGAGGAATCATACGGTGTCTAAACAACGATAACTCTTTTTAGGATTTTTTAAGATTAATTATAGATAAATAAACTGGCGTCTTAAATAGGTGACGATTCAAATAGCTGGTAGTATGGTAAATTGGTGTATTTTTAGGAAAGGCAGTTTTACAAACAGACCATATACCCTCCGCAGGCGCGCAGATAGGTTTGAGAAACTGGGGGGGACGAAGCTGCCCCCCGCCCCGGGACGGAGATTTTGTCGTGCGCCCCTGGATGCGTCGTGCGCCCCGATCAGTCTGTCCGGCTCCCCCTCTAGTTTAAAAAACAACAACAAAAAAAAAACGTTAAGCTACATAAAAGTGGGTGGGACGGATCTACGGTCATTCAAAAGTGGGTGTGTCATGACACACCTGACACACCCACTAATTGCGCCCCTGCTGCGAAGTGCCCAAAAAGCGTGAAGAAACACACCCAAGATTGGGCCAGACTCTAGCTGTCTCCCTATTGGCTGGTGAAACATACTAATTTAAGCACAGGACGGGACATCCTTCAGTCTGTGCAGACACTTCAACCTGAGAGGACGTGTTGTTTTGTGCGAGAACTGAAAATGTGCGCTCTTGAATAAAGATAATAGGATAATTCTTCCATAATGATCATGCCTGAAAAATTCCAGGGTAGCAAAAGAGATTTGCCTGACTATATAATGGCTGCTCAAGGAGTATGCATTATGTTAATCAGGAATCTCGACGTGGAGGATGGGATTGTTAACAGCACATTTGGAACAATCTCACAGGTTGTGAGGGAAGGTGGATTGCCATACACAAAGCTGATTGGACTGCAGCTTGACAATCCTACAGCAGGACAGCTCCTGGGTCCCGCAGATAACTTGGTCTACATTGAGAGATCTGAGGAGAACTTGAGCTGCAAGAAAGGAGTTGTGCGACGTCAGTTTTCCATCAAGTTGGCCTTTGCATGTACAGCCCACAAAGTGCAAGGCATGACCATGATGTTAGTGGTTGTGTGCCTCAAACGTGTGTTTGAACCAGGAATGGCATAACTTCACTTCAAGGTCTCACCATTACAGACTTTGAAGAGAAAAAGATATATTCTGACCCCGGAATCATGACAGCTCTGGAAAATATGAATCATGCATCCTTCTAGAGTGCCAGGCCCCTGTTGACTCTCGTTAAATCAGTAGACCTGCCTCCTGGGACTCTAACAGTCATTCACCGCAACACACAAGGACTTCCATCTCACATTGTGGACCTGAAAGTTCATCATGAGCTTAGACGTGCAGATGTGTTATGCCTCACTTAGACACACCTGTCAGGGTCCTCTGTATCCCCAACTTTCCATCTGGAGGAATACAACATGTTCACACGCAGCAGACAGGTGTCTTACAACACCTGTGTGGACATGGCAAGAAAAGATGGAGGTGGAGTTGCTGTGTACTGCAGAGGCAATGTCCAAGCTGAGCCTACATGCAAAGTGTGACTGATTTAGAGTTTCTTGTTGTCAAAATCGAGGCTCCAGTCAAAGTACTAATAGCCACTGTGTACAAACCATCAAACTTCCTACTAGAACTTGAAAAGCCTCTTGGACGCATTGGACATGTTAGATCACCATCCCACCATTGTTTGCGGAGATTTTAATGGGGATCTCCTGTCTAAGGGAAAGAAAAACATTAATGATTTTTTTCGGTCCAGAGGTTACACTCAGTTAATCGCAGAATACACAACTGAAAAAAACACTGATTGATCACATTTATATTTCACATCAAATCAATCAAAATCAAATCAAATCAATTTTATTTGTATAGCCCAAAGTCACAAAGTATATTTGCCTCAGAGGGCTTTACAATCTGTACAGGGAGTGACACCCTCTGTCCTTAGACCCTCGGTTCGAGTGAGGAAAAACTTGCCCACAAAAAACCTTTAACAGGGAAAAAAAGTGGAAGAAACCTAAGGAAGAGCCACAGAGGAGGGATCCCTCTCCCAGGACGAACAGACATGCAATGGATGTCACGTGTACAGGACAAATCATCACAAACATACAGTATTAGAGCAGCCTGATAACAAAGCGTTACAATAGTCCAGCCTTGAAGTAACAAATGCGTGGACTAGTTTTTCTGCATCCGCTTGAGAGACAATGCGTCTGATTTTAGTTACGTAAGTGGAATAATGCAGTCCTCGAAATTTGTTTGATGTGGACGTTAAAGGACAAATCCTGATCAACAACAACTCCAAGATTCTTTACAGTGGAGCTGGAGGCCAGGGTGATCCCATCTAAAGTAACTAAGTCTCTAGAAAGAGAGTTTTTGAGGTGTTTGGGTCTAATTACAAGAACTTCAGTTTTGTCTGGATTTAACATCAAAACATTGTGGGTCATCCAATTTTTTATATCCTTAAGGCATGCTTGGAGTTTAGTTAAGTGATTGGTTGCATCAGGCTTGATCGATAAATATAATTGGGTGTCGTCAGCATAACAATGAAAATTGATAGAGTGATTCCTAATAATGTTCCCTAAAGGAAGCATATATAAACTGAATAGAAGTGGTCCTAGTACAGAACCTTGTGGGACTCCATGACAAACTTTGGTATGCATGGAGGATTCATCATTGACGTCTAACAGGACAAGTACAGAGATGAGTCCTTTGTCTGATGCCATTAGGAGGTCATTTGTAACTTTGACTAATGCGGTCTCTGTGCTATGATGCACTCTAAATCCTGACTGAAAATCCTCACATAGACTATTGTTATGGAGAAAGTCACACAGCTGATTAGCTACAGCTTGCTCAAGTATCTTAGACAGAAAGGGAAGGTTTGATATCGGTCTGTAGTTGACTAAGACCTCTGGGTCTAGAGTGGGCTTTTTAAAAAGAGGTTTAATTACAGCTACCTTAAAGGACTGTGGTACATATCCTGATAATAAAGACAGATTAATCATATCCAATAAAGAATGACTAACTACAGGGAAAACATCCTTGGGCAGCCTGGTTGGGATGGAGTCTAAGAGACAGGTTGACGGCTTAGCTGCAGAAATTATTAAAGTTATTTGATGAAGGTCGATGGGAGTAAAACAGTCTAAATACATAACAGGTTTTACAGCTGTTTCAAAACTTGCTGTATCAGAATGCAGATCAATGCCTGTTGAGGGCAAGAGGTGATGGATTTTGTCTCTAATAGTTATAATCTTATCATTAAAGAAGCTCATGAAGTCATTGCTAATTAGACCTAAAGGAATAGATGGTTCAGTAGAGCTGTGATTCTCTGTTAGCCTGGCTACAGTGCTGAAGAGAAACCTGAGGTTGTTCTTATTCTCCTCAATTGATTTGATTTAACAGATTTGTAATATAGATATAATGGTAAATTCCTTGTGAAATAATCACCTTTGACTCTTTGGATACTTTTATATGGTATAGCCAACTCTCTACCGATGCCACCAAATGTTGCCTGTTGACTAAGTCTCCCTCCTCACAGCTTTCTCTCTGAGTCTTGCTGTACTGATAACAACTAATAAAGGAGTATTATCTCTTATGATAGAGACCACTCCTTGGCTATGATCCCCACTTTCCTTCCAGGAAGTCTTTAGTGCTGGGCTTTATAACTTTTACTGCCAACAGTAAACATTGCTGCTGACTTTATAAGTATCCAATTCATGTAAGCTGGAAGCTGTCAATATAAAATCCACATAATGGTTAGGGCTGACCTTGACAAGGTAGGATTGTCACCAAGTCAAAGGCAACTCCAGATGGTCATAGACTGTAAGTGATTTGTTTGTAGCAACCGGATTAATTAAATCTGTTTGGGAATATAACACTAAAACATAATGTCAAGTAAAAAGCAAAGCAACATAAAGTGAGTCCTGAATATTACAATAATAATACAATGATGAATGTGTTCACAAATAGCTACCTATTGTACAGTAGCAAACACATCAGCATTCATTTGGAGACATGTTTGTGTCCTGATAAGTTCAGTATCCACTCGGCTGCACAATTAATTAAATATCTACATAATGTAATCAAAAGGACTTAGTGTAGTTGCTCTGCCCGGTGGTTGATTTGAGTGGTGACAGGGGCTTGAAACTCCTCCTGACGCTCTTTGAGGTCCTTCACGCCTCGGCCACTTGTGCTCAGCTGTACCTCGTGCTGGTAGATCCTGGTGCTTTGTGCACAGAGGGCAGTTTGAAGTTTCTTGGAGTCGGCTGGGTCCATACTTGGTCAGTTCGTTCTGTCTTGACCTCATACACAGTTCTGATGGACTAAAATGCACGACTCAAAAGACAAGGTAATCCAACAAAAATAATTTATTTCCCAAGAAACAAACGAAAAGCGCTCTCTCAGGGAGGATACATAAAACAAACTAAAGATGCTCTCAAAAGAGGATCCAAAAAACAAAAGATTTTCTCAAAAGAGGATGGAAAAAACAAACAAAATGTGCTCTTAAGGAGGATCACGATAACAATTCAAACTAGACTTGAAACACGAGAAAACCTCACGAATGGGAAGTCACGCTTGACATCCTCTTATACTGAACAAGACGAACTGACTAGGACAAAGGGAGACATGGACTATTTATACAGGAGATGAGTGAAAACAAGTAAAACCAATCAAGGATGGGGCAAACAATTACTAAGGCGGGAAAAACACACAAAGGGAGAAAATCAGGGTCTGAAACAAGAGGGAAAAGGTGATTACAAAATAAAACAATGATACGTAAAACAGGAAGTGCTAGAAACTGAACATGAACATGACTAACATTAACACACTTGAGACACAACATTTTGGAACCATTAGTCGGGCCCTACCAGAGGATCTGAAACAATCAGACTCAACAGCTGTCCTTTCACAGCCATAATGGTTCAACTTTTCCAACTTGCCACAGCTCATCAGAAGTGTGATAGCTTTTGTTAGTGGTATCTGTGTTCCTGATATAAACCTCACCAGCAGAGGACAGACAGACCAATGAAGATAAACTGTATGAGAACAACATGAAGTGGTGTGTGCGCGCGTGTGTGTGTGAATTCATACTGCATAGAGGAATGACTGTGTGGTGCACAAAACGAAAGTGTAAGAGGTCAGTTTAATAAGTAAACGGGGAATGGCATAATGACTCTCTGTGTTTATCCAGTGACAATGCACTGAGATCACAGCAGTAAAAATCCACCCCTCCCTCTTGTATGTTTTCTGGCACAGATTGTGAGGTTTCCAGTAAGCTACGTGCTGCACACACATTCTGGCCTGTAGCCAAATCTACCCGCTAGACAGGTATGTTGACCTAGTAGGAGAGTCACTCACTAAGGAGTGTACATGCGTGGTGTGTTTTGGGAGTGTTCTGCTCAGCTACTTAATAATAGTTATAACAATGGCAGTAAGTGAGGATTAAATCATTGCAGTCGTTAAGTTTGTAAAGTTTCCAAAGTAATAATGAGGGGATGATTAATACATTACTGGATCATCAACTTGTCCAACAAAAAGGCACAAAATCAAACTAAGAGACTAGTTTTGATGGAGTGTTGGATCAATGCTGTTTCATTTTAAAAAGAAAGAGGTGTAAACTTGAATTTCATGGACTGGCAGCTACAGCAATGCATTCACTGAACAGTTTTAGCTGTTTTCCTGCTTCATCAGGATATGCAGGGGTAAACCAAATTCCAGTGACTGACAGCAAGGCATGCAGTCCTTTTTACTTACTGTTTTTTTTTATCTTCTTGCGTGCAAGCTGAACAGGAAATTGTTTTGAATTGTTTTGAGCATTTTTAGTTTGTCAGGTTTGTCATAAACAATGTAAGCTACAGCGGGAAATATTTTGATCTTAATATCTTGATATACAGTATTGAAAAAATACAGTGTACTAAGATATAAGTACAATAAACATAAATATCAAATATGAGTGTGTTTGATGTAAATGTGAATGTATTCACTTACTTTTAGGCAGCTTTGGCTAGTACAGTCCCAGAAAACCTGGGTTTGCTTGAAGGGTATCACTGTATACAAGTATCTGATGTGTAAATGTAGTGTGTCTCATCAGTGATCTACATTACAAAATGTATGACATGTTCCAAGCAAAATACACGGCTGTAATCGATCTCTTAGATCTCTTATACATTAAGTTGAGTAAACAAATGTACTGTATAAGTTGCCATTCTCCATAAAATAATATTGGTACTCCATCTTCAGCACACACACACACACACACACACACACACACACACACACACACACACACACACACACACACACACAGGACAAGTCTTTTAAAATAAGAGTCCCTTCAGAATAAAAAGGCAATGATGACACAGCTTGTTGTATTAATACTATGTATGGGCGCGACGGGGCCGGAGTCAGGCACACTTGAAATTTCTTTAGAAATTTTAGTTATTATTATTATGTAATTCAGTGTAAAGAGGAGCCATTTGCTATCTTTAGCCCCTCCCAAATCTCCAATCTTGTTGATAGTACAGCACGCTCATTACGAACAACTCTTATCTCTATTCATCTTTAAAAAAGAAGATAATTGCAAACTAAAGAGGTTAGCACCATGGTCTAACCAGCAGACCTATTGGAATATTTGGACCATGTAACCTCCATGGACTACAACATCAGTATTTGTTTTGTTTTGTTTGTTTCTTTCTTTCTTTCTTTACTTCATCTGCCACTTATTTATTTCTCCAGAGGTATCAAATGTAAAGGGAGGAGTCACTGGACATGGGACTGAATGGTGGAAGTCATCGATGGAAGCATTATACAACAGACAAGCTATCCAATTGTTATCCTGCCCTGTCATCTCCAACAGGCTAGACCTGTTTTAAACCTAGCTGAAACCATAAACCGGTCTGGAGTCAGACTGAGATGTATAATCCTCAAAGCTCAATTTCTCTGCTAAACATTGAAGTCTAACAAAGGTGGATTGATAGTACACACGAGGGACTTCATTTAAAGCTTTTGTGTCTGCTCAGGGGTCAGAGGGAGATGGAGTGAGCATGCGCAGCTGTCACTAATTACTCAAACACACACACACACACTCACACACAGACACAGATTGACACACAGATAAGACATGGAGTCCCTTCAAAATAAGAGTACCTTCAAGTTTTTGTCACACATACACAAAACAGGTATCAAAACGACCGGCTTGGCCGGGAATTAACTGCTATGACTTTTCTAAGAGTTTTGGCCAACAGTTTTGCCAAAAATCGTCAAAAACTACGCCAAAAAATGAATGGGTGTGTATTGCGAGAACTTTCGAGAGCTAGAGTGCGTGATGTCATCACTAGAGTGGAGAGGAGAGAGAACGATCATTGAAAAAATAAAACGTATTCAACTATCGTGGCCTCAAATGCACCACTACAGACACGATTTATACATAGAAATGTAGGAAAATTTGTCGTTTCACTCGCATTCGCCTGCTAAAGCTGTCAGGTATATAGTTTTGCCGGGAGACGCAAAGATTCGGCAGCATCACCCATCGACCGCCTCGTAGACTGCCATGTTAAACTAAAGAATGCTGTCTATAAGATGATTTTATTTTGCATTATGTATTATAACATTTTAGAGATTGAGATCAACATAAAGGTAAATGGCAAAAATGTATCTTCTTACTTCTGCAAAACTGACAACATACTGTATTCCATTTGTTTTCCTACAGTCATATATAGCAATTTATGATTTTAGTGCCCATGAAAGGTATTTACTGTCTTTGAAAGTACTCAACTCAAAGCACTAACTTTAACTAAGTTAAGGGAAAAAATTAGTATTGATTTAGTATTGAAAATAAAGTCACCGTCCATTGTTTTCCATCTCTACTTTTTTCAGTCCAATAAATGAAAAAATGCAATATATAAGGTTTACTTAAGTCTCACTCAGAGATAAAAAGGCTGCTGGCCAAAAATGTTGGATCTCTTTATTACAAATGACTTCCTGTAATTTGAGATAGACTAAATGCTGACCAGAATGAAGGGTTTTGTTTTAGAGGAGCACTGCACAAAAGAGATTGTTGATAATTGTATCATCTGAGTTTAACATGCACAATTATACTCTATTTTCACATCTTCCAACCTTAACCACGACATACCAATAAAATCCCAGAGTGCAGCTGTAAAAATCAAACAATGGAATTAATTTAGAGATATCATAAATTGTATGATGTTTATTACACAGACATATACATTTGTCAAGCCAAGGTGGATGGCAGCAAAGTGGATTATTACATTAACATTAAAACAAACAATAAAGCATGCAACTAATTTTCTTTTTCCCATGTTATGGTCATATAAGATACGATATAGTTACTCAAACTACTTTATTAAAACATTCTGTGAACACACTTTATAATAAGTGATACCAATAGACATGCAGTGCACATTGTTGCTGTAATAATTAAGTATCATCACCTATATTTGTCTCTTTTTCCACTTGTGGTCCTACATTCATATCCACAACTGATTTAACAATTTCCATGAAGAAAAAAATAAAAACAGGCACAACATTGATACTGGTTCATAAAACCTACTAGAGCCAAAAACACTGGCTTACATTTTCTGCAACACCTTCCTTCTATGAGGAAGTTAGTGTCTTAAACATCTGGGGCAGCAAGGTTTTTTTCCAGACAAGCCACACAGGTATTTCTAGTTCCTGAACAACTGCCCTGATTGGCTTCTTGGTTTCTACCCACTCTCTGACTAATGCCTCACATGCCCATGGCCATCTCTTCAATCTTCCACCCGCTGGAGTTCTTACCGAATTTGTATACAAGTCTACGGCCATCGACTCGCTCCAGGATCTCTCTCTTATAGTAATACCTAATGAAGGAAGAGAGTTCAAGACAGGTTTAAGACACAAAGTATGTACTCCCTTCATCACCTCATATTTTAAACACACCCTGACTAATTTAAAGCACTTGTTACTGAATAATAATAATAATAAAAGTGGTCTTCTTTTTCAATTATACTATTCACTATTATACTATGCACTTTTTTGACACCAAATATCAAATACATGGGATTTATTAGACATATGATGTCAAAGTCTACCTATTAGTTATAGGGAGTATTTCTTAGGAGTTTTTCTTTCTTAGAAGTCTTGCCTGCCATCATCAGGCTTACAAATCAAACACCTCCCCATTAGCAGCTCCATGAACTTACCTCATGGCACGGCTGAGTTTCTCATAAGTCATGCTGCTGTTTTTCTTCTTCTGACCCCACATTTGAGCCACAGCTTCGGACTTTAGAAACTTAAAGACACCTTCGCGGCGGTCCTCCCACTTCATCAAGCCCTGGTTTCTCTCTGGGTGGATGAGAATGTCCCTGATGAACTCCCATAGGTGAGTGCCACGAGGTGCTACAAACAGTGTGGGCAAAATAAGTGTAAATGGATGGAAACAAGTAAAAATATGCATGCATATTAGTCTGATAAAAATGCAAAGTAGAATCTCCAAACATGTCCTAACCGTGTTTGTTTTTCTTTGAACTGGAATAAATGCTGCTGCTGTGCTCTCTGCTGAGTTTAGGAGGTCGCCCCCGTGGTCGCTTCAGTTGAGACTCTCCTTTCTCTGTTTTGATGTGCACCTCTGTCAACAAAATGAATTGTCAGACATTTACTTAAGCTCACTGTCACTGTGGAATACTTCATTAAACTAGCCAATCAGAAGCTAGGACTTAGACTGAGGTAAACATGGGAGAATCAGAGAAGCATGTAAATAATAAATGTGTAACATAGATATGTAAATTAACTTAAATATAAGTTATATTAACTTCTGAACCTAAAACTCTCAAATATGTGAATTGACTATATATGCTTACTTACTTGATATTAAGGGGTAGGAAAACTCTGGGTCAGATTCACCACTGCCAGACTCTGGTGAGCCAAGGTTTGAGAATCCAAACATGCCACCTGAATACATGAGAGACGTTATGATATACAGAATTGTTGAAAATCTGAGCTGCAAAATAGCTGAGCAAACATGAGGATGAAGTACTAACTGTTGGAGGAGGAGCTGTACTCGCTCTCTGACTGATTATCAGACAGGTACTCAGTGTCTCCCAAAGGTGTCATGGGCTCCATGGACAGACTGGCCAGGTCATAATCATCTTTGTAGTCAAACTCTCTCCTGCTGACAGCATCTTCAGCTGTTGATAGTGAGTGCCAATGTTAGCCTTATCATTTCCATACAGTTCTATTACTGTGTACTATGTTAAATCTCTATATAATACAATATATACCGTGGCCAATTCTAATGGTGCTGAGCAAAGGGAAGTTGAGATTATCTAGAAAGTTGTCCAGGAGCTGGCAAGTCTCATTCAGCTCTGGTCCTGACAGGCTCTGGAGATCTGGGAAGCAAAAAGTAACAAGAATGAAAAATGTATTGAGGGTTTAATAATAATATATAAATGGTAAATTTGATTTATTGACGAAATTGTATCATTTAATTATGTCATAATACATGAAAGTCTAGACTATGAATGAATGACTAGAGACCAGCACTTGAATAAATCAAACTACATATTTCTATGAAATTATGTAAATCATTTTACACACATATATAAATATAGTTTTACCATATTTAGACTTGTGTTCTTGCAGACTCTGATGGAGGTGTAGGCCGAGCTGCGGGCCAAAGACCCCAATCATCTGGTCCCGGTTCATTTGACAGAGGGCGGGGCCGTCCATGGCACAGCAGGCTAGACTTAGGGTGCTGGCGTCAAACTTGGTGCTCTCTACGTGATCGCTGATCCACTCCAGAACATTTTCTGCTGTCCAGCAATGAGGGCTAATCTGCCGGTACCACTGACCTGCGAAGAAATAGCAAGAAATATTTGATATTCTTTATAGGATGGGATGCTGCACTAATCAGCATTGAACACAGAGATGTATAAACTGTATATTTTGTCAATTTGTCAACATTTGCTTCTTAAATTTTATGTATATCAACACTTTGTCTTTAAAGTCAGACAAACAAAGGCAGGGCTGTTTCATGTGGCGGCTGCATTTTTCTGTTTGACTATTATGTTGAGTTAAACATTGTCTGCCTAGTAAATGATTAAGCCAACCGTGACTAAATGAGGTCAAAACAAAGTTCAGATAGCTTATGGTCCCATTGGCTGAAGTTTGAAATAAAAGCCTCATGTTTACTACAAGATTAGTCTTGATCTGAAACTGCTGAAGTCGACAACTATAATGATTAACAGTCCAGTGGACTAAACTATTTTTTCCCCAAAAATTAGTATTATGCAGCAGTTGTTCCTCTTACCGCTTATGTTGGAGCTGCACCCTGGATTGCTGATCTGCTGGGTGTTGATGCTGGGCAGCACACTGGGTTGTTGCGGCAGGGCATCAGGGACAACAGTATGATACATGGTGAGGTTGGCACAAGTCAAGACACTACTGAGGCACATTGATGACATGGAGACACTGAAAAAGATAGAAGATTATTTTTACTAACCAGTCTAAAAAATGAAGAGCAGCTAAAAAGAGGATATAGCTAATGAAAATATTTGTTTCTCTGGCATTGTAACCTAATCAAATCTGTACCTCTTCTTAACATGACCACTCTAACATTTAAATATTTACCAAATGTCTTTTACCTGATTCCAGCACAAAAAAGAAAAAAAGATCCAAGATACTCCGCAATACGAGCGCGTGTTGTATAATTTTCACTATTTGAGTGCTCTCTGTCTGTTCTCTGTAAATATCATTTATAATCACTGTCTCTGAGGCAAATATGCACCTGCTGCTGCATTTAAGCATTGAACCCTAACCCTGTGAGCTTTTATATTCATATAAAGGAGTGGGGGAAGAACTCAGGTGAGTTCAGGGGAATTCCATTTCACACTGGCCACACCTCCATCCCTCCTCCTCCACTTTCCTGAGAACTTGATCAACAAAACAAACCTGCCCTGCTTTTTTCTCTAATCTTTTTGTCTCTCTTTCACACCATCAGTTAGGGTAAGATTGTATTTGTAGACTGGGTTAGCTTTTATAACTTTGCTTTGTCTTATTGGATTCATTTAACTGAAAATTAGTAAGGACATACATACATACATACATACATACATACATACATACATACATACATACATACATACATACATACATACATAACAGTAGTTTGTCATACTGGTATTTTAATTTTACTGATTGTAAATGCTGAAATATCAGTTGTCATTTTTGTAGACTGGAATCCATAAACCAATCTCTGTACCTTCCTAGCCAAACACAGACATAAACAAAACTATACAACTCTTTCTATTTCTTTCTTATTATGACTAAGTATGAATTATTGAACTGTTGTGCTCTGTCATATTTTCATGACACTGTGACCTTTCACTCCCACACGGAAGGGTGATGATGACAATTTCTAAAAATAGCCACACACAGTGTGTGACAGCAAACAGCCGACTATGTGGCCGATAGATAAAACAACTTTCAACTTCCACTATCAAACTGTTTTTTATTCCACAGAACTCAGTTTGTCCTGATATATAACCAACCTTCTGTCCTTCTGATACTACAGAAACTCGCCACTCTCTCTGTGCAACATGACACCCAGCAGACCTCTTAAACACAGTGTATTTATACCCTGCAGGGAATAAAGAGGTCTGCTGGGTGTCATGTTGCACAGAGAGAGTGGCAAGTTTCTGTAATGCAGGAAGTTGTAAACCTTAATGGCTTGATGTGGCTCAATGCTGGTACCTAGTGGCTGTTGCTCAACTGCCAACATTACTACACATTCTACTGCTGCTACCACAAACAATGTAAATGGTCAATTTGTTTATGACGCTTTTCTAGTCCTCCAACCACAAAGGCACTTTACACTACATGTCACATTCACCCATATACACATACATTTACCACAGGGGCATTATCACGTTGAAACAAAAAGATATTCATTCTTGTTATCCTTTTCACTAAGATTAAGACTAATACTGACTAAAACATTAGTGACTAAGATTCATATTCATTAAAATATTAAAATATATGGTGGATTTACCTTTTGTGTTTACATATATATATGTAGGGGGGATCCACAGATGATATAGGGGTGATGTATTTATTTTCAAATAGATACAGCTATTGCAGTAGTATGCACTGACTTAAGTAAAGGTTGTATCTGTGTAGCTCCTCTGCGGTTCATCAGGAGGAAGGTGAATGAGTTGGTGTGATGAGACATGCATTTATCGTGTAATCCCATTCAGCATAGCACTTTGGAATGTGTTTCCGCCAATGATGTGTGGCAAATCTGCGCATGTTTTCTCCCAAATTTCACAACATCACTCACACCCTGTTTCCACAACATGTTGGAGGAAAGGCTTAGCATGGAATGCAGTTCAGCAGATTTCTCCTTTTTGACAACACACCAGCTTTCATGGCCTGGGGACTAACAGGTAATAAATTCCAACATTTGTCAGCTGTCATCACTCCTCTATACCTGAAATGTTACTAAATGGTGGGGTTTTCCACAGGTACTATTTTTGTGCATAATTATGTGTTAGTCATATCTGTCATGTAAATTTAAATATCAAATCAAAGCCCAGCCATGTCATGTCTAGGAGTCATTGTTAAACATTGTCTATACAATACAAAACATAGGATAAAAATAGCATTAGCAGCAATGTGTTGGTCAAAGCCTTTTTCCCTCAACACATGACATGCAGCAAGAGTGCGGCGGCCGGGATGCAAACAGGCGTCTCATGGTTTACTGTAAAATACAATAGATAGCAGAATACTTAACCATTTAACTGGCATAACACTGCTATGCTGCTGTGAGTATTTATGGTATATAAAACATATCCCGCTAATATAAAAATTATATTATATACATAAATAAGTTAGCGTCTTAAATAGGTGATGATTCAAATAGCTGGCTAATTGTTATGGTTCTGTTTATTATGTCTTGGTTGTTGTGCTTTTTCTGTTTATGCTCTTTCTGTTTCTCCCTCCCATTTCTGTTTCCTCGCAGAGCTTGTGTGAGGCAGGTGGTGTGGCTGGCTTCTCCCCTTGGCACTAGAGGCACATCTGTATTCACTCAGCCCATTTCCTCCACCTCATAAGCCTGGCCCTTACTCCTGCCCTTCGTCAGATTATTCCATGCTCTCCCTCTTCATGCCACTCACCTGCGTTCCAGCCCCTGAAGAACTCCTCCCACCAGCCTGCTCCCTGCCTGGCTTAGTTTCTTTTGTTTTTTTGGAATTAAAGTATTTTTAATTTTCACTCACCAATGTGTGTGTGTGTGTGTGTGTGTGTGTGTGTGTGTGTGTGTGTGTGTGTGTGTGTGTGTGTGTGTGTGTGTGTGTGTGTGTGTGTGTGTGTGTGTGTGTGAGTCTCTGCTCCGGGGTCCACATCTCTGAGAACCTAACACTAATATGGTAAATTGGTGTATTTTAAGACAGAAGCAGTTTTACAAACAGACCATATATCCTACAGAGCACTCAAAAAGGGCGAAAGAACACACCCACGATTGGTCAACACTCTAGCTGTCTCCCTGGTGAATTGTGATTGGCTGGTGAAACACACTAATTTAAGCGCAAGGAGGGACATCATTTAGTCTGAGCAGACACCTCAACCTGAGAGGGCGTGCTGTTTTAGGTGAGAGCACATTAGATTTGAGAGTGCAGACCTTCGATCTCAGCATGTAGACTTTAGATTTGAGAGCGCACAGGACATATTTGAGTGTGAGCCAAATGTTTATATCCAAGAAGAAATGTGAGCACAAGCATGTGATTTTTGAGTTCAAGCAGCAGAAATCCGTGAGCACAAGGAGAATAAAACTGAGCACGAGAAGGAGAAATCATGCTCTCAAACTGAAAATCTACACTCTTGAATAAAGATAGCATAACTCTTCCATATTCATCTTTTAAAAAATAATGTTTGATAACTACAGACACTGAATGCAAATAGCAAACAAATTTAAACATATCAGCCTGCCGCTGCAGTTTGTCATTTTCATTGGTTAGAGTTAGAGTCAGAGCTTTTCAAATGGGTTCAAGACATCTCTAGTTATTACACCAAATGTCGAACATATCATGCCACAGTGCAATATAAAAATGTGTAAACACACAATGGTCAGCTACGAGCTACCACTATTTACTCCGTATGACCTGGATACTGCAATCTTGCATACAAGACATACTACATAGCAACGACCAACCCTTCGATTGTAATCACACCAAGAATTTTTGGAGTTCTGAGTCGAACACAAAGCATTTCAGTTGATAATTTTTCCAAAATCAGAATGCTCTCCTTGTGCTGTATTAGAACATCACCTGCTGTTTTAGGTTAAGTTACATGACGTTGTGCAGGCAACAAGCTCTAACTATAGTTTTCAAGAACCAGTACACCTTCCATATGTCACCAAAGTAAACAGTATGTTTTGCCATACCATCCTGCCAAATAGGATAATTCTGTGATGCCTCACAACATGGCCTGGGGGCTGTGTTATATTGTAAAAAAACAGACATGGTAATGGTGAAGAACGCAAAGGAGGAATGTGGATGCTGATGGCCGATCCAGATTACCACTCAACATCAACCAGTACGTAGCCCAATGCATGGCAGAGGTAAAGCAGGACATCATCAGGGCTGCTACAAATAGAGATCTCCTTCTATGATACCTCTGTAGATATAGCAGAGTGTAATCAGCTTAGTGCAAGATGCTGGAAAGTCTCTCTCACAAGAGGACATTAAAGTGACCCAGGAGCAAGATGCTGTGATCAGTTGTTTCCTACAATACAAAGTCAACAACTATTGCACAAAACAAAAAATTGTGCCCTGAAAGCTGAACAACTTGTGTCAAAATATAGTGGAGACAGTGATAAGAATGAAAAAAAGTAAACTTTGTAATACATGCCTGTTGAAGAGAAAACAGTTAAGCCAGAGCCCCACTTCTATCATTCTTCTGTCATTTCAAACTTACAAACTTACATACTTACAAACTTACATACTTAATATTGCACACTTATCAACTGTAATATAATTAAGTTGTTTGGTACACACACAAGATGTGTCACATGTTTTCTTGCTTTGATAGTCAAAATGTCTCCTGCTATAACGGCCTTTAGTGCTGTTTCCATGCTTAATACTGTGTATGATATAGAAAAGATATAATTCTAACAATCACCTGAAAGATACTTTAACTTCTATTTCTCTTATCCGTGCATGTCGTCATGTAGCAACACTGCCATCTGCTGGCTGATTCACTGCTACCACAATTAAAAAAATTCAGTCAAGTCATGTCAAGTCATGGTTTTAATGTCATTTCAACCATGTACACAGTACATAGTAATTCACCAAGGACCAATATGCTACATGAAAGATAAAACATAGTGCACACACAATAACACTGAAATACAAAAGGGCTACATAAAGTTTGGTACGCTCAGACAGCAGGTCAGGGTAGGTGTGTATGTATCTGTATGTACACATGCGACATATAGATGACTTTAGTAGGTATAGGTGTATATACATACTAAAGTCTAAAGTAGTACTAAAGTATAATGAACAAAATCTAAATATCAACAGAGATAAAAGGTGCAAAGTGTGCACTGTTTTGTTTGCAGTTACAGTGGATAAAATAAGTATTGAACACCATTTCTCTTAGGAAACATATTTCTAAAGGTGCTATTGACATGACCCAAGTAATCTATACATAGAAAGAAAAGAAAACAAATAAGTTCAAAATTTAAGTTATGTGTAATAATGTGAAATATCACAGGGGAAAAGGATTGAACACACGAAGAAAGGGAGGTGGGAAAAGGCCCTGGTTACAGAAGGATTTCTAAACTTCTGAATGTTCCAGTGATAACTGTTGGGGCCATAATCCGGAAGTGGAAAGAACATCATTTGACCATAAACTGGCTGTGACCAGGTGCTCCTTGCAACATTTCCGACAGAGGAGTGAAGAGGATTATCAGAAGAGACCACTGACTTTTGGAGAGCCTGGACCTGGAATTAGCATGTACAATTGCCTCAAAGAAAACAACAAGTAATGCACTCAAACACCATGGCCTGTATGCACGCTCACCACGCAAGATTCCATTACAGCTCTTTGGATGCCATAACACACACCATGATTGGAGGACAAAATGCATCACCCCGAAAACTCCATACAACATGGTGTGGGGCTGTTTTTCTGCATATTGAACCGGTAAGCTTCATATAATTGAAGGGAGGATGAATGGAAAAATGTACGAGACATTCTTGATAAAAAAAATCTGCTGCGCTCTGATGAATGATGAACATGAAACGAGAGTGGACATTTCAGCAAGACAATGATCACAAACACAGAGCCAAGAAACTCTCAGTTGGCTTCTGGGAAAGAAAATGAAGCTGCTAGAATGGCCCAGCCAATCACCTGACTTGAATCCAATTGGAAATCTATGGAAAGAACTAGAGTTCATAGAAGAGGCCCACGGAACCTTCAATATTTGAAGACTGTTTGTGTGGAAGGATGGGCCAAAATCACACCTGAGTAATGCATGTGACTAGTTTCTCCATTCAGGAGGCGTCTTGAAGCTGTCATTACCAACAAAGGCTTTTGTAAATACCAGTAAACGTGTTCAATACTTTTTCCCTGTGTTATTTCACATTATTCACACATAACTTAATTTCTGAACTTATTTGTTTTGTTTTCTTTCTGTGCATGGGTTACTTGGGTTGTAACCAACACCTGGTGAACATTTCATGTTTAGAAATATGTTTACTAAGCGAAATGGTGACGTGTTCAATACTTCTTTTACCTGCTTTATATTAGCAGTGCGCATGCTATTTTTCTTTTTATGTTTTCACATTTTTACAGTTGTTTAACAGTCTGTTTACTTGTGGGAAGAAGCTCTTTCCCATCCTGGCAGTGTTGATCCTTAAACTTGCAGAACCTTGGAGGGGTGTGTTTGATCATCCACAATGCTTCTGGCCTTGCACAGGCAGCACGTGTTGTAGATCTGTGACAGAGGTGTTATGTCCAAGGCTAATCTCTCTAATTTTTTTTTTTTAACTTCTCTGAATTTTCTCCAATCTCAGTTTTCAGGTAATCAGAGGCTCCTCCTCCTCATTTCCCTCCTGATCTCTGGCACCTGTTTGGAACCCTTTAAGAGCTCTGGGTAGCTCCACCTTCGCTCTCTCTCACCCACTGCAGCCCGGCCTGCTGCAACACCACCAGCCTCCACAATTTATCCTTATTTGTTATCCTTGGTTTTGACATTTGAGTATAATAAAAGTTACTTTAGTCGCATTGTATGTTGTTTGTCACCTGTGTTGCTTTCCAAGAGCCGGGATCGTAACAGAGGGGAGAGAAACCCAATGGTTTTTCAGTGCAGTTGTTGTAAGTATACAGTAAACTGAGCTTTCTGAAGGAAATGACAATAACTTTACCAAAATAACCAAAAAATAACTTTTACACAACCAAAAAGTGATATCCCTCACATGCAAAAAGTTGTGAATCTTTGTCTTACTTAATATGCACTGACTAAACATAACACGCTCTGCTTCATGTGTTGCTGTAATCACACTCCTCAGAACACGTTTTAGTTATTCTATTTGCACTGAACTGAAATCTCCACATTTTCATTGAAAACGTGTCGACTCCAGGTCAGGCCTAAACTGAGATTAACTACGCGAAGCCGCTGTAGTATCCACAGCCTGACTTTGTGCTGTGTTATCACAGTAACACACTTCTTCCTGTGTTGGCACTTAATGTTGACAGTAGACATGAATCATTTAGTGTATTGCAGTCTTCTAGTATTAACATTATACCTAGATATACAGAGCTGTACACAACCACATGTAGTTGTTTTGGATTATGTGTGCCCTGCATACTGGTGTATGATTATGATTCTTTCATACAGCTTCATCTAAATATATTATTTAGCCTCTTTCTTTCAAGGCTGAAGCAAAGAAAAAAATGTGTTTTTATCTTCATCTGCAGATGATCAATTAAAAGTGAAAATGTTTGCATGCATTAATGCAGTGTGTTGGACCGTATGAGCGATATGACGCACACAGCTCTCATGTACCCGCTCTTGCTGAGTCACAGTGTGTGAGTGAAGACATTTTATCACACTATCACACTGAGCCATCACTGTCAGAACTTGAGAATCACACTCACACTATGTTAAAAATGATTGTCAAAGTTACTTAATTTGCATTTAACTATGAGCTCACTGACTCTATGTGTATGTCAGACTCTGTCAGAGGGGCTCACTGTGAGTAACTTGTGTTAAAGTTTTCAGTGACATGGGCAACACATTTACAGATGAAGCAATAGGTAAACACACCTGTACTCAGATAAGCAATAGGTAAACACACCTGTACTCAGCTTCATAGAGAATTATAAACCTCTTAAACACAAAATCACTGTTTTATTTTGGTGGTTTGAATTTGTTGACACAGATTCTTGTATTATCAAACTTTACTAGGCCTATAATTCAGTATTTTTCCATTTTATCCATCCATTATCTGTAACTGCTTATCTGCTGGTGTCCAGCTGGTCACGTTGCCAGTTTAGAGACAGACAACCATTCACACCTACTAATGTGAGTGTGAATCAGACTAGAGTCACCAGTTAATATGTCTTTGGACTGTGGAGATAACACATGCAAACTTCACACAGAAAGACCCCAGCTGAGGTCACCGTGCTAACCACCGCCCCAATTAATGCTATTTATCAGATAGAATGAAGCACATGGATCATTGATGTGAGAAACAAAGTTTCTCAATTCTTTTGCAGTGCTACTTTGGAGCACTAAAATCCATAAAATAGTTTTTCCTAAAAAAATATCAAAAAATATAGAATTTGTTCTCATGCCAGTTAACTGATGCCACATTGGTCCACCACAGTAACTACTGGCCACAAATAAAGCTAGCTAGCTGATGAAGTTGGTAAAGCTCCTTTCAGCACAAACCCAGTGTGCTGTGCCATCATGTATTATAGTACAAATATTTTATCATCCTATATTGCTAGAAAATGGTGTTAACAGCTAACATTAAGCTAACTGAGTTGTAAGTTCAGTTTTATTTACATAGCACCAAAACACAACAGAAGTTATCTCATGACAGGTCTAGACTGTCGTCTTTAAAATATCATTTACAGAGCCAACAATTCCCACAATAAGCAACCGCTTGCTGACAGTGGTAAGGAAAAACCTTTGAGCACACATCTCATGGTGGCCAGACATAAACAGAACTAAAACACATGTAACATTATTTAGCCATATTTTGGAAGAAAGTAGAGTAGACAGAGAGAATGCCTCTACTATTACTAAAACTCTTTTTTTCCACCGCGGAAACACACCTCACCTGATGACAGCAACTGTTTTATGTTAAAAAATAATAATAATAATGTTAACTTTAATTAAATGTATTTTGTCATCAGGTTCCACGTAATTGTATAAACTTATTTAAAATAAAAAATGTTACGCTAAGCGATACAATTACATAACATTTTTGATTTTAAATAACTTAATACAATTACGTGGAACCTGATAACAAAATTTTGTCATTTAATTCAATGACATTTAATTAGTCCTTTTTTGTGTAGCCAACTAAGAACTTCTGTGGACAGAGTTTGATGTTTGAAACATATTTTACATGTGATTTAATGACATGTTTCTCTGTTGATATGTGGGTTTGTAATATGGACATACATATTTAAAAAATATATATGCTTTATATTTGATTATAGTTATTGTGACATCAACACACGCTAAAACTCTACAGCTTTAATGACTAAACTATCCGCCATATTTCTGTTTGGGCCACAGGAGTGGTCGTTCTTGCCGTGCCCACCACCCCCATCCACCCCCTCCACCTGCCACCAACCTCTGGCTACGTGTGGGGCGCGTGCACGCGGCAAAACAACCGGGGATGCGCGCTTGCGGACCAGAGAGAGAGAGAACAGCTGAAGGAGGGGAAGAGTGCAGAGAGTCCACGAGAGAGAGAGAGAGGGGAAGAGAGAGAGAGAGCTGCACCGCATTGAGTGGATCCACGGAGTCAGAGCTCCGTTAACGCCGACAGCACAGAGGAGGAGGTGGATAGTTTTCTCATGCCGCTGCGGAGTTGACGGTGCCCGGTGCAGCAGCGGGGAGAGGAGCGGCGGACCAGCGCAGGTAAGCGGACACTTCCTACTTTGTACTGTGATGCTCTGTAGTTGGAGCTCCCATCGCACTGCCGCATCGGGTGGTGTCCGATGTTCTGGTAGGGGCCGGACTGGGTTGATGATTAGAACCGACTCTGTGAAAAACGACAGCAGTTACGGAACCCTGCAGCTCCGGTTCCGTGAAGGATGCTCGGAACGGTAATGCCCCGTGTCTCTGCAGTGTTTTCCGGGCCCCCGGTGCACGCTGGCCCCCGCCTCTCTCTGCGCATCTTCTGGATGATGCTGCGGTTTCGTGGGATTTTTTTTTTTTTTTTTTTGCTGCTCTGCGCAAATCACAAATAAAGGTACCAAAGTCCGGGGAAATGACCGGGCCGGACTCGCCGTATGCATCTGCAGAGGCCCGTGTGTGTGTGTGATGTGAGAGGAGAGGTGTCATTGCAGAGGACGAGCGGACATTTAAAGGGCTGTCAAGTTGGGCTTGTTTGGTTAGGCCCCGGGGCTGCAGCCTGAGCTGCACACAGGGTGAGTCAGGTTTGTCTCTGAGCTGGAAGTGGATCAGAGCACATCTGAATGTGAAAGAGGTGACTACAAGAGACCAGGGCATTTATAATCATTATATCATGTCACCTAATGGATGACACACACACCTGAAAACAACACACACATCTCACAGGAAGTCTTTCTGTGGTGCTCATGTGTTTCTGTGCTACATTAGTACATTACATTGTGACCTTGTTGTACTTTATGGTATTTTAATATTTTATGTTATTACATAATTCCTCTATCTGTCCTATAACTGGCCCATGCAGCCTGCCTGCACTCAGTAGGCAGTTATAATAATAGTATATAATATAATATGGATCTGAAACAGTGTGTCAACAGCAGCTCTGTGTTACACTCATAATGTTTTCA
Organism: Collichthys lucidus; assembly: GCA_004119915.2. Taxonomy (NCBI): domain Eukaryota; kingdom Metazoa; phylum Chordata; class Actinopteri; family Sciaenidae; genus Collichthys; species Collichthys lucidus. The sequence continues at coordinate 20,612,987 of CM014082.1, forward strand.
AAATCATCATTAATAGTGAGCTCATAGTCAGTATTTGTATTGACTGCGGTAATATTACTTACTCATTGTAGTTACTTTAAAGTCTGTGTTATTCAGTGCTGTGTGTTTGGATTTATTTTCTTCAGCCTTTCAGTTTTAAAACTAGTTTGTTGTTATGGATTATTCAAAATGATCACAGTAAATGGCTCAAGAATCCAGAACCTTCAGTGTCACGTTCTAAATACTCCATTACAAGTACTATTTACTTCATGTAAAGTACAGGCGTATAATCAGCAATATGTACTTAAAGTGTCTGCTCTATATCAAGCGTACTATGCAGAATGACTATCAGTGTTTCTTTTATTATGCATATTACTTTAAAAAAGTAAAAGGCCTTTTTGGTCGAGCTAGTTGAGTCTATACTTGTGGGTAGTGTAATCTTTTAAAATGCATCATCATTTATAAGTTCATCATCATTTGGTATATCAAACCATAACAGTAATATAAAATCAAGTATAGCTGTCAACTGAAACATTAGAGTCAAGTACAAAGTACAAATATTGTACAGCAGTGGAGTTAATGCACTTTCAAACTTGATGTAGATATTGACAATATGTGACTTTGTTTATGATTAAACAGTTTCACTATTTAAAGTGAATCCTGATGCATTCAGGGACATTCATCACACTGGCCTTGGGTTGATGAGATAACAACTTGTCTGTAGTGTTCAGTTGTGACCTGTTATTTTTGCAGTGTTTCTTCATCTCTAGTATGACTTTCATATTCCTTTTCTTCCCATACAGAGGCTAAAACTGTGTGAGTCTATTGAAAAGTTTGCTTATTGACTTGTGTAATGACAGCTTAATGCATGTACGGAGCCATGGGCAGAGGGAAGTGTATGGGAGTGTCTGTATGTTTGTGTCCCAGCTGAATAAATGAGTTTATAACATCTTACCCTCATTTTCACAGCAGAGGACATTTCGGGTGCAGAGTGAACCATCGATTCTGAAAGCAAATGATTTCTTTGCTTTAAAGCATGCTTATGACTTTAAGAACAATAAGTGACCTCTGTTTGTGCTCTAATATCAGCAGCTCACCCAGCACTTTTTCATTCTACTTCAATACAACTGAGTCATGGTATGTGTGAAATGCATTAATTAACCAGCACGTTAAGAAGCCGTTGATTTTGTCTTTATTGTTGCCATAGTAACAGAGTTTTATCAGTTTAATAGTAGAAACTTGAATTTATGTCTTCTAACTCTACGTGACACACAGCCACCAACTCTGCGTTGGTTGAAATGATTCACAGAGTTAGATGTGAAATTTAGGTCGGGCATTAGAGAAGCGGAGAAAAAAGATTTAGTAGCCCTGAGCTGTGTAGTTGAAGATTGCGACCCCCTCGTTTCACAAGGTAGTAGAAACTATCTCAAAACACATGAAGAAGGAGTCAATGTTTAGTTTGTTTGTCCTAGGCTACTGTAGAAACATGGTGGACTCCAGGGAAGAGGACCCACAGCGTCTGTAGATATAAAATGCTCATTCTAAGGCAGTGGTTCTTAACCTTGTTGGAGGTACCGAACCTCACCAGTTTCATATTCTCATTCACCGAACCCTTCTTTAGTAAAAAATAAAATATGATTTTTTTTTTCTGGTGAACGAAATGAACCGTGCATTAACATCACCTTGTTCAAATAACAAAACCAACACAGTGCATGAACTCACAACAACTTACCTCAGTGTGACTTCTGCTGTTGCCTTTGAGAGACCAGTTCAGATATGCGTGGCTTCACCTTGGCAGGTGCCAGTCTCATGTCACAGCAAAGTCTGTTCCTTTTCTTGGTTTTTATGTCCAGCATCCTCGAAAACGATTGCTCACAAAGATATGTTGTAACAAATGGTATAAAAAATTCCAGGGCGGAGGCTCCACCGAACCCCAGGTTAAGAACCACTGCTCTAAGGTAACAAAGCTAGAACTATTCTTCTTATTCATTTAATCTGACACACTGGACCAAACCAAAGTCATTACATTGGAAAGGCACACCAAAGTTTTTGGTAAGCTTTACTTTGTTTCTGTTGAGTTTGAGTAAAGTGTTACAATACTACAAACTAAAATAGCTGTAGCTTTTGTCGATGAAGTTTGGTGGATTTAAACACGGTGATTTAACAAAATGGTCCAGGACTGGTCCAATGTCAAACATTGTTGTTCCCTTTAAACACTTAAACACAAAAGCATAAATAAATAGCAGAATGTTACCCTTTAACCATTGTCAAACAAGAAGACATGTTTTTCAGTTGAGAGTTTGTGCTTGAGCTAATGTAAGCAGTGCTTTAGCAGTGAGTTAGCTCTGGGGTTGCTGCTGTAGAGGACTGTAAAGGTGAAGTTGGCAGGTCAGCGTTATTCACATTAACAGGGCAAGTCATGTATCAGTTCAGCAAAGCTGTGTGTGAGGCTGACTGCTCTCAGATTCCAGTAACAACATATGATATATTACAAAGTTCTGAGCTTTGTCTCTGACTTTAGTGGCTTTGAATAAAATCAGGTTTTACTATTATATTCAAAGTTGTCATGGTGATCACATGGTGAACCGCAGAGTCTGGTTTCCCAATATGGATGCATAGCACAATTTACTTTAACAGAAAGCCTAAAGCACAAACGGGTGTTGTGTGAATACATTGTGGGTTTTCGGGCATGCTAGAATTAAACCTCTGGATATTTCTGCCTCTGCTGCTTTCTTTTTACTCATTCTTATTGATATCGTGTGATTTGCACAACTTTCTTGCTATTGGTTGAATGAAATAAATTAGAACACCAAATCTTCATTTGACCTGGAATGTGCAGGCATGTGGACAGAAAATCCAGCACTATTTTGAGTCTTTTGTGGCACTTCCTATAACTCAATTCATCAGTTACCAACTGAGCTTTGCAAGTTGTAAAACTTTACTTTACTTAAATACTTCAGGGTATTTAAGTCTTAAAGGTTTTTTCGTATTGTCAAAATACAGACACTGCTCTCTCTCTTATTAGATACTGTTTTGAGGTAATATATTGAAGTGCACACCCTCAGTACAGGTCAGCGACACCACTTGAAACTTCCAAACTTGCCAGCCTTAACACAAAAAAACACTCCTCCAGTAGTTGGGAAACAACACGTAGATAGGAGCTTTGCTTCTACTGCTGAACCGACAAATTCACTGGTCACCTTTTCGTCTGCTACGCTGCTGTTTTGGAGTATTTTGCCATCAAGTGAACCAGCCAACATGAACAAAGCTGCGTGCACAACATCTCCCTTCAACCTGCTGATGTGTCGACATCTGCCGCGGCACAGTGTCGTGTCTTTCACCACAAATCTATGGAAGACTTCTTTACTATCTATTCATCATCCTACAGTCAGGTGGGCTAATGGTGTATTAGACACACAGTCATACATGCTACAGTGACCTTTATGTTTTTAAAAAAATACTGTCATATAACAGAAGAAAAAATAGACAGGAAGACAAGAAAGATGTACTGAATATAAAAGTACACACTGTCGAGATAAAATCACCTCATGTCTCAGTTATGTCCTAAGATAATGCAGATATACAGTTTCAGAAAGACTGGAGTGTGTTTAAACAGGCGACTGAGATGAATTCCTTTCTGCCCAGCTATTGGCTTCTATGTTAAATATGAGCCACAGCGCTGTGGGAGCTGCAGATCTAGATGTACCAGAGCATGCCCTGCTTCTGAAAGCAATGTGTTTTCCATTATGAATTAAAGATGTCATGGCAGTCAGAACATCTTCCATGTTACCGTGACCTGGAGCCATGCTTTGTTTATTTAGTGGGCTCCAGTAGGCTTGTGGCATCAGTCAGCAGTGGTTTCATGGTCGGCAGGTCCTGCATTGAAACTGATGTGGTGGGTTATGACGAAAGATGAACACAACATGCTTTAAAATGCACCAAATCCATATCCAGCTGCAGTACGATATGTGCTGTATGTCCTTTACTGAGAAATCTACCCTCGGGTGTCAAGTGTCAGCAGTTTGACAGACTTCAGACCTCTAATGGATGACATGAGAGGAAGCAGAGGGGCCTGTGAATGCACTATATAAGAAATATGTCAGGCTTTCTAAATGACCTAAAGCCAGACACTTCAATCCTCAATAAGATGTTCTGGGGTGTGCATTCTGAATACCTTTTAAGACAAAGTGTTAAATTCTGTCCTGAATGGACACACTGCTTCAGAAAAACATATCTCTCAGAACCTGCAACCTCCATGCAGCACCACCAGACCCCCCAGGTCCCCCATTCAAGGATAGAGCGTTTTCTAAAGTGGATTCTTAGCTCTGGAATAACTTCCTGGAGGCTGTTGGTGCTTTTAAAATGCACCTTCTATTATTTATCTGTTTATCATACCTTAGAAATACTTTTATTAATCCCTCGAGGGGAAATTCTTTTATTGCCTGTTTTCTTTTAAAGGGCTACATAAATAAAATAAACTTGAAACTTGAAACGGCTGTCGTAGCCCCCTCCTCCAAAGAATTTGATTTGTGTTTCATTCTAGTCTTGATGTGACGATGTGATTAAAAACATTGCCCATTTTCACCAGATCAGATTCACATTCCAGCACAAGTTCATATACTGTGAACAGAATATGTTAGAATATATGTGATGGTTAGGGTGATAGGGCACACGACACGAGTCACTCATTTGTATTTTAGCTACTCATCTCAGAACAGAGCAGTGCCAGCTACTGTGGTAACAGACTACAATATATTTTCAACAAGTTCATGTCCATGATGCCTGTGACTGTTTCAACACATCAAAACAGTTTTCTAGCTTAATGAAGATGCAATTAAATAATTCCAAGTTTTCTCTTGGCATGGAAATCAAGCGTTTTTAAGTTTGGCCTTAGAACCTCTTTGAATCTCCTTAAAAGTCGTTTACAGGACAAATGTTTTGATTAAGAACAGAGAAAAAGACAGAGACCATGTACATTTTTGAAGTAGCCATAATCCTGTAGTCATTTCCCGAGAGCATCCTTCCGGAAACCCCAGGCTCATGCTTAAAGTTGTTTGACTAAACAATGCTGCAGTTCAGGTTTTTGGTCAGCAGATGCCAGTGTTGTAACATAAAATACATGTTTGGCCCACAGTTACTCAGTGTGTGTCCTACAGTCAAACTGCTTTGTGAAGTTTTTTGTTGTGTACGGCTTTCCCTTAAACACGCATCATTCCATTTCAAATTCTATAGCGCAGTTCATCACTGTCAAACGTTTCATATAAACTGCATTCCAAAATGCTTTCGTAACATTCCTCATGACGGTAATGTCATTTTTTGTGCGGTACTAGTGAAGTACATGAAGAACAACCATAACAGAGTTTCGCCACAGTCCAGACATCTGAAAAATAATCTCTGTTTAGCAGAAATGTCAGCCACAGAGCTAACAACACAGTCACCCATCAGCCTTTTAGGTGTGGTAGTGTGCTCACTTACATAGTGAAGATGCCTTTGCCTCATTCCGCACAACCATGCATGAAAATTCTATGCATATTATCCAACTACTACATTAGCTTTTGTGTGTCATGGTGGTGTCCATGCGGTTTCAGGCACTGCTCCAACCTGACAAGAACACATACTAACTACATCAGTACAAATTATTTAGAAATGTGTTACACTGGCATTCAAAAAGCTGTATTAATCAAAGCACAGAACATAGAGTACATAGTATGTAGTACACAGCAGCAGCAGGCCGTATGGCTGCTTTCCCAGTGATCCCCTCTCCTGGCTCCAATTCAGTTAAATGGAGCAGCCAGTGCAGATGGGACGTAGCCAGGCCAGGTGGATTGTGGGTAAGATGGGTGGTGCCCAGTGATGGTTAAATTAATTCTGCATTAGGGAAGCCTGCTGGCATCACTGTGATTTCCTGGCGTGGTGTGTCTGTGTAGGTATATGTGTGTGTTGCTCACCTGGCATGGAATTCAGGAGAACTGCCCTCCTGGTTTTGAATGCTGGGTTTTAATTCTTCACCTGGCATCTGATGTAGTCTGCACTGCAGGTCAGGATCCAGTCTGTGTCTGCCTGAGGGACACAGGGAGGACTGCCATGGAGTCATTCAGACAGCTGTATGTAGCTGGATGGTTTCCAGTCCATCTACAGTTGCTGAATGATTTTGTATTTTGCAGTTAATGATTTTAAATTACTTGTTGACTAGTGTTTTATTTACACTTGAAATATAAATTAAATCTAATTAATATATCATTGATTCTCCTTCTGAGATGTCACAGCAATGATGGCTGTCCTGATGGTTGTCAGAGAAACGACATGAAACAATTGACAGGTCACACTGACAGGTCTAAAGTATCATTAAACATCAGTTTATGTCTTACTGTGAGAGTGGAAATCAGGCTTGTTCATGTATGTCACAATGTACCCCAAGATCTCTATACTGATCTCTGATAACATTACTGTTGGCCAATGATCATTGTTGATGTCATGACATAACTTCTGTTATGATTTGGTGCACTGAAAAAAGTTGTGAACTACTAAAGCTCAGTTAACACAGTTCAGGCCACCACATTGTCCAATGTGCCTTACATGTATTTCTTAGTTGACTGCTCTCACTTCATATCTGATTTATTTATTCCAATAGGTATGTTTTATGATTCCAGGTCCTTCTTGATTTGGTGAGTGGGTGTGTGGTAGCATTTTCTATCTACACTGTATGTAGACACCTTTTAAAGTACTATCTGGTTGTTAATTCTTACCAGCACATCTTGGGTAGAGTTTATACAAATTTAGTGGGTACATCCCATCGTCCCTCATAAAACTGAAGCATACGTTTCATGATTAACCACCTTGACCAAAGACTATTCTAATAACTAACCTGCTCATTGCTCTACTGAATTAGTACCATCTGTTTCTTATAGCGTTTCTGATGATATATCTTCATGTTTCATCTTTTCTGTCATTTCAAAACGTAATCATTGCCGTTTATTATTATCTTGACAGTCAGACAGGCACAGGTTTGTCTCTGCTGCATGCACTACATCGTCTCACCCTACAGCTGTCCTTCAATGGAAAACCTTCCCCCTCTCTTATCCCTCTGTGGTTCCTCTCAGGTTACCTGAGTTGTGCCTCCAAGTGTCCATCACTTTCTGCTTTTCAGCAGCTTCTATTTTTATAGCACCTCACAGAAGGTGCTGTTTCTTTAGAGGGCACAGAGGGATGAGAAGACAGACAGAAAGAGAGAGAGAGAGATGAAAGAAGATGGATGGCAAAGACAGGAGTAAAAGAAGGAAGGGGAGACAGATGGACATACTGAGATGGAAGGATGAAAATAGAAAAACAAAGATCGTAAGTGTCTAGAGTGAAGGCCGATGGCACAGCGCTGTCTGGCAGGCTGCCAGGTAAAGAGGATGTAGAGGAAGAGGAGATAGAGGATGGAGAGAACAGAGGGAGGGAGAGTGGAAAGGAGGGAGGGAGGGAGGCACAGAAGCGTCCTGCAGTCTGGTACTGCTCCAGGCCTTAGTCTCCACTGAGACCACTGACTGGATGAATAGAAAACAGAGAACAGGGAGGAGAGCGCGTCTGACAGATTTGATTCCGGTGATATTGTTGGATTCATGCTGATAGTGAAACACAACCACCAACATTTAGAAAGGTTTCAAAGACTGAACTATAATTCAGTAACATACCTTACCACCATCGCCACCACTGAAAACACAAGGGTTGGCGTTTGTGCCGCTGTGCTGTTTCAGGTACTGATGAGCAGATGAAATGTGATCCAGGAAGTCCACTTTAAGTAACAGATCCATTAGTTTAATAGCTTATCAGACACAAATACATTTTATCCTCTGACTCCACAAGTCCCCCCCCCCCCGCTCGCCGCTACTGGGGGAATCCTGGTTAGTTTCTTAATGCTTGAATTCAGCGGGTTGTCTCGTCTGATCTGAGGTCGTAGTCGAAAGGGGTTCTCTGGGCGGGCCCAGAGAAGGCTCTCCCTCCCCGCCTCGACCACAGGAGGAGGAGGACGGGGAGGAGAGGCTCACTTTTCACCCGTGGGTCAGGAGCCGGGGAGGCCGGCGGCGCGACCCGCCGTCCACCCGAAGAACCCTCTCCTCTCCCCGCCGGGGCCGGCGCACAGCTGGGGCGCGGTCAGCGCGGAGACGCGGGCGTCCACCGGCAGCCGCGCCCGACCTGTGCATGTTTACTAACAGGCTCGCGCACACTGACCACTTATCGAACGCTGTCGTCTTTTTTTCTAGAAAGACCAAACCATTTTGGAATAGGGGTGATAGGGGGTTATTGGCCGTTTTTTCAAGGGCAATGAAGGCAAACATCTATAAGTCATTGTTTGAATGCAATTAAAGCACTTTTCTACCCTAAAAACCAACACATTTTGAAGTGAACGTATCATAATTGAGCCCGACGTCATGGGGGCCCAGTCATGGGCCCCCCTCTATTCCAGAATTCCCAGGGCCCGGGACAAAAAGCCCTTTAGTCCCCCCCTGTCGGCGGGGCTGGGTACAGTAGGTCCAATGTATTGGACAAAAATGAAGCCCATTTGGAGACGGCTAATGTCACTGACTGTAGTTGTCAGTTACTCAGATCTAAAGGAGATTGAATTTATATTAAATTTGATCATTGAATTCAGGTCCATGCAGCCAGTTTAGATCTGATATTATATACAGAATCCGTCAGACTGCTTTATATCGGAGGCGTAGCACGCTGACTGGTCTTTTATTGGCCCCATGTATCAGTCTAACGCCGGAGGAGACGGAGACAGGAATGGTAAGGAAAGCCCGATGGAAGACAAAGGTCATAGCTCTGCTCAGTCAATACACACTGACAATATTCCAACAGCTTTGCCATAGGCTTCTTTCCAAATGTAGCTGCTCCATGGTTAAGATTCAAATCCAGTCGGCAGATCTGATCCTCTGAGACAAATCGTCTGATTGGGTGGAAGCTGCTGTTCAGGCAGATGTTATCAGGATGCTTTGTTTGTCTCCTCTCTCGGCTTGTCTCTTTGTTCCGTCTCTTCATTTTTTTCTTAGGCTCACTTTCTCTCATGTTGTTATTTTCTCTAAAATATTCTGTCTGTCTTTAGATTCTTATTGTTTATGTGCCTTAATGTGGTTGTTTGTGTGAAATGGTGCTGCAATGGTTTGTCATATATTACCTCCCTCTGCTTTCTCTCTGTACCCTCTCTGTTGATTGTGCATCCAGAGGTGAATGGATGTACAGTAGACTATGTTTTGACAAACATCTGCACACATATTAAAAACCTAAAAAATGTGTGTTGCACCCAGTCAAATCACAGTATGTAAATACTTCACTGCTCAGACACTGAAACAGTTTTAACTGGCTAAATTATTTTGATTATTCCTATTCATCATATCAAAGATCCACAATTTTGAACTTGTTGGCAAATCTGAAACCTTCGGTTGGTTCTGTCTCTTGTGTTTGTCTGATTTGATGTAAAACCGCTGCATCATTCCATCACTTATAGGCTGACACTGAAGGCGTGTGTCACCTCCAGCATTGGAATGGCCTTCGTGATGGAAGACCGGAACTATTTTTAGGGCAACTCAAGGAGTGAGGAGCAAAACATGATCAAATCAACAGGGACTTAGTTATACCAAACAAATTTCACCACTAGGTGTCGCACATGACTCAGCTTCACCATAATGAGAGGCACCACAATTAAAACTGAGAGACAGCTGTTCAACAAAACCTCTCTTTCTCTAAAGCAGAAGTATCCGGTTAAAACGCTCCATCTCATAATGACAAAGGCTGGGTCAGTCAGCAAAACTGAAAACTAACCCACCCCAGAAAGGTCAACTGGTGGTCAGGTGTGAAATGACACAGGGTTTAGGAAGAGGTTGTGAGGCCGAGGGCGAAGACATGCTGAGTAAACAGCATGGACAAAACGATGGACAAAACTAACAAAGTCATTTAATATGTGAGTTTTTCTTGTAACTCCAGTGTGTCTGTGTGTGCGTCTGTGTGTGTGTGTGTGTCAGTAGATGGCTTCTGGCTATGAAAGCAGATGCTGGTGTTGTGCAGAGGAAATGAGGTCCATTAAAAGGCTTGCATGGTTAATCATTAACTCAGTCCATCTACTTTTACCGCCTTTAGTCGAGTGCAAATCTGTTCCACTTTGTTCTCATCAATCATCCTGTTCTCTTTGGTCACGGTGTGCTGTGGCTCATGATTTCCAGTACAAATAAGACTGTGTAACCTGCATGAACTAAATTATGTTACATGTTTTATTTTAGAACATTTAAGTGGATAGACCGCTTTGATTGAATGACTCTATCAAGGGCCTCTAGAATATTTATATTTTTACATTCTACATGTGTTTGATGTTCTTTATTAGCTTTCTCAGTGTTATATTCTTAGTGTTCATTCAATTCTAAATAGTACACTGCAAGCTGCAACATTACGCAGAAATTCCCTGGTTATTCTCTTCAGTCTCTTTGCACATGCCACGCTCTGCCTTGGCTAAGTCTGGTTATGTTACCTGCTCTGGCTCTGGTTCTGGTGCCCGTTCTGACATCACTGCTTCTATGTCCCCTGGTGCTCTGAGCTCACAGTCCGGGCAGCCTGGCCTACCTTTAGCTAACAGCAGCAGTTTACTTTAGTTTCACCAGAATCAGTGAAGTGTTTGGGGTGTTATGTACAAGGTTACATACCGCATGTAGTTTGTGCTATTTTATGGTAGAAAATTATGTACGTAAATTATGATTCGATTATTCGATTAGGCCTGAATCTCTGTCTTTGCACTAGTGATTAGGCTGAAAAGACGCTGTATGTTGGACACAGTTGTGTGTGTTCATCGTATCGTTCAGCTCTGATCCAACCTGTCTGAGTGTAACTAAAGCTGGATGCCTAAAGGCTTGTTCCCACCATATATCCCATCTGTCACCACACCAAGTGTCTTCCTCCAGCTGACTGACTGCGTCTGGCAGGCAGGTGAGGAGTGTCCGCAACAAAAGGCTTTCTTCACTGTGAAGCTGAATCACCTAAACCTGTTAACAAAGGACAGTCTCCTGATTGCTGCAGCAGGCCTGCAGGGCTTTCCCACTGCTCTCTGACTAGATGTCACAGTTAACCCATTGCTGGATCAATATCGCTGTTACCAGCCTGCCACCTGATATGATTGACTTTGACACCTTAGAGCTGAGGTGGAAGGGTGGGGTTTGTCACACAAACACACACACACAGACAACAACTCTGAGGTAAAGTAGGAGAAACTTGATGATTGTGACCTGAAGGCTGTTAGGGGTCAAGAGAAGACAGGATGGAGAGAGATGATGAAGAGGAGGATGATGGTGTCAGTATGGAAAACATTCTTATGGCTCATTAAGTTCATTTTTTTCCTTTTTGGAGAAAACAGCAGCAGACACAACGGCCAGCTAATATTACTGACTAGTCCAACAGCAGGCAGCCTAACTCGGCGTCTGCTCCGGTTCTAGCATGACACCGGCTCTGCTTCCCGTTAGCATTCCCCCTGCACAGCAGACCTGAAGACGTCCTCTTCAAGTTGGCCCAAAACACCTGTGGTACAAACACTAACACTCACAGTCCAGACAGACCTGGCTAACAAACTGTGTTAACATTAGCTAACAGCAGCTACAGTTACTTTATTGACCATCAACCAACTTTTTTTTATTTGTTTTTTTTAATTTGTTCATTTTGTTTGAATCAAGTGATGCAGGATGGATGAGTCTGCAGGATTCTGGGCTACAGCTCCATGACTAAAGAAAACACACAATGGTGGGGATAGAAAGAGAGAACAGCATAGATGATGCTGGAGGAGAGTTGTTTGTGGAGGTTTCAGAAATATGAGCTAGTGTAATGGAAATATATTTTTTAAAATGTTCTGTTAAGAGTGTGTGTGTGTGTGTGTGTGTGTGTGTGTGTGTGTGTGTGTGTGTGTGTGTTTATGTTGGGGTATGTGTGTGTCTCTGCCTAAAGAGGGGCACACCATCATTACTAGTTAAATATTCTCTGTGATTAATCTGACTCAGGCCTCTCACACACATTTAGCAGATGTTGTGCAGCTGATAGGCTGATAGTTCTCTCTCATTGTGCTGCTGCAGCAAAGCAAAGCTGTGCTAAACCACGACATACATGCAGATAACTGTAAGAATGACAATGTGTTTTCTTCTCTCATTCTCAAAAGATATAAAAAAACAACAACAATGTCCCCCCTTATAATTTAATTCCTTCTTCGTGAAGACACACTGGCTGAATTCAGCTCAACTTAATAACAGGAACTGGGAAGAAACCTGAACAATTTGGTGTGACAGGACCGCACATTAATATGCGACCAGGTGGGATAAAGGTGGATTCTGTTTTAACTGGCTCAGTATTTTACATTAATAACCACCCCACTGAACTGAAGCGTCCTTGGGCAAGATACTGAACCCCCAAATTTCTCCCGAAGGCTGCACCTTGTGTATGAATGGTTTGCTCCTAAAAAAAGCAGTTGGCACCATGTGTGTGTGTATGTGTATATATATATATATACACACAGTGTATCAGTAAAGGACTTGATAATTTGATAATAAGGGCATGATCCTGCAGCAGGATCTCTGTTCCACATTGAACCAGTCTTTCCTATAATGCCAACAAACTGTCAGTGTCCACACTGAATAAAGGTCTTGTGGCATACATTAACACTGTATGCTGCAGGCCTGTGCTGCCACTGTATTGAAACGTCACAATATTCATACAATACACTCACAATGCACACACACACACGGATACACACAATGCAGAGATACGCACAGCACAATACTCACAATACATTTGAACTCAAAGACATACTGTGCTCCTTTCTTTCTGTTCAGTGCAGTGATTTGAAAGAACCAGAAAATGTAGAGAAAAGTGCAGTGTGTGTGTGTGTGTGTGTGTGTGTGTGTGTGTGTGTGTGTGTGTGTGTGTGTGTGTGTGTGTGTGTGTGTGTGTGTGTGTGTGTGTGTGTGTGTGTGTGTGTGTGTGTGTGTGCGTGTGTGTGTGTGTGTGTGTGTGTCCAGCTGACAAAAAGTGGCGTTATATGCTCCTTAGGGCATGGAAGGAAAAGAGAAACTCGGACCATGTCCATGCAACTGCAAAGTTTAAAATGTAGTTTACAAATCAGACTTTTGCTGGCACTTAATATGTTTTGTTAACAACTAAATAACAATCAAACTTTTACGCACTCTCTTCTTTTGCTTGGTCTCAGTAATGTGATGCTGTTATTTCCTCTGCAGGTCAATCTGCACAAGTATAAAATAGTTATTTGATTAAAGCCCAGAGTTGTGGCCTACCTGCTAACAAGGCTAACTAACAGTAATTGAGTTATTTTGGCTGTCTTTAATGGAGGTGCAGACATGCAGACCAGTGTCGTGAAGGAACATCACCTGGTTTTCCCCTCCAGTTTGGTTATGTTCTGACTGAGTGGACTGACAGTCAGATGAGGAGCTGTGTGACTACACAGAAAACAGGAAGCCAGTACACCAAACCCAGAAGCAGTGAAATCTGTGTCTTCCAACACAACAGACATGATTGTTTTATGTCACAGGCAGGGACTGGTCAAATAGTTGCCGTCATGTGATGGTCTGGGTGTTTTTATTGAAAATTGACTGGATTGTCCATGCAGTGTCAGACTTCTGGCTAGCTCGCTCTGCTTTGTGCTGCTTAACCTGGTATCAGTCAAAAAAGAACAGCTGCATATTCAGACCACTTCTGGGACGCTCTTAAAACTGCAGTTGCACAGCTGGAACATGTTGCAGGCGTGCCCGGTGGTATTTAGGCTAAAGGCTGATGGATATGATAGTATATAAAACCATCTGCCACACCGGACTAATGAAAATGAACTTCAAAAAATGCCACAACATGAATCTGTTATATTGTTAAATGATCTGAGAGACTCTTGTGTTTCTATGTGGAGGAACATCAAGAAGATCATTGAAGAAAACTCTGTGGAAATCCTCGTTAACAGTGCTAATAAATAGTTCTGGAACCAGCAGCTCCTCCCATTGCCTTCCCATTATTGCTTCAGCGTGTGTTACTGTGTTACTGCATCTGCAAAGTGGACATGGACCATAAGAGACAGGGAGGGAGAATGGAGTGTGTTACTGTCTCACACACACACACACACACACACACACACACACACACACACACACACACACACACACACACACACACACACACACACACACACACACACACACACACACACACACACACACACACTCTAATCACCTCACTCTGTCTCTGCAGTCTGTCACCATCCTTTGTAACCCCCCCCTCTTTCCTTTCAGCACCTCAGCAGATGGGCAGCAGTTCTCCCTCTCTCTCTGTCTGTCTCTGTGTCTCTCTGTTTCTCTCTCTCGGTGGGGAGCAGTCTTTTGATACTTGTACTGGCCCTGCGATCTACATCCCCTCCCATCGCCTCGGGGGCTCACTCCCCTTTTGTTTCTATTGTTTGGCCTTGAAAGTGGGTTAAGAAAGACAGCCGCAGTGGACAGAAGGGACAGAGGGCTGAGAAAGATGGGGGCAGTGATCAGGAGTGAACGAGAGAGAGAGAAAAAAAAGACCAAATCAAGATGGAGGGGAGGAGGTGTCTGATTATATGAATACAAGACAGGGAGATGATGAAATGAAGGGGGACAGGAGGGGAGGGGTGATGTGTAAGAAATAAACAGATTGGGGGAGAGATACGGATGCCAGAGGGAGGCTAATGGAAAGATGGAGGGAGTTGTTGGTGAACAGTAAAAAAGGAGCAGGTGATGATGCAGTAGCAGACATCAAGTCAGGTATTCTTTCTGTTGGTACAGTTAACAGAAATGACAGTTGCAACATTTTATCTTATATATTATTATTATTATTATTATTATTATTATTATTATTATTATTATTATTATTATTATTATTATACATTTGTAAATTGTGGTATGCTTTAGCTCACCGACATGCAGCATATTGACTTTTGCCATAACTGACTGTGAATGCACGTATGTTTTTAGATAGAAAGTGTAAGTATGAGTATGGAAGTATGTGACAACACAGTGCAGGATGATGGTTTTGTGCTGGTTATTGTTCATTTCAGTACCCTGTTGCATACAGTATGCATGAAAGTGAATGATGCGTCAGGAGTCAGCTTGTTGGATAAAATATGACTTTTCCTACATCTCAACTCTACAAAAAAAAAAACTAAAAAAGGAGTCGGACTCATTTCTTCAGCACACTTCAGCAGAGACCTCTTTGTGTTCATTTCTTACACAGTTGTGCTTGTGATCGATTTGTGCACGCTGTCTTATGTTCTGCTGGATTCCACAGAAGCTTGGCAGGAAGCTAAGGCTATGGCTGCTGTTCAGACTGTGTTGGTACAGGGTTTCAGGATGGGAGCAAGGTCAAGCTTGGTCCAGGACACAGAGGAAGTTCACTCAAATTTAAATTTAACAAAGCTCCATCTGTGGAGCAAACACACAAAATTTTAGACACTTTAGGGATACAAAAGATTTGTAGATCGAATACTCTGTCCTGCTGCTCACAGTTGTCTTTTAACAAATGTATGGACACACACCTACACACACACACACACACACACACACACACACACACACACACACACACACACACACACACACACACACACACACACACACACACACACACACACACACACACACGCACACACACACACACTCTGCAGTCCTCGTTAGCGCTCAGTGTGTTTTCGAGGCTGAATGCTTTTTTCCTGACAGACCTGCCTGATTTTCCTTTCAGCACCGCAGTGTGTGTGTGTGTGTGTGTTTGTGTGTGTTTTCAGTGTCTTAGCTTCATTCGCCTGCATAATACAACACTTAACCAAACCAAATGACACGTCTGCCTGCTTTGATTTGAAGCGTAAATTACCTATTATTAAAGTCAATGGCATTTCTGGTCAGAAAATGACATCCATTGATTTGCCTAATAGTCTTCTGCATGTTTGTCAGCCTGCTGTGCAGCTGTTCCACCACTCATTTCAAGGTTGCTTTTTAGAAAAAGGGTTTGAATGCTCCTCAGATTACTTTGTGCTGAGCTGTGGAAAGTCGTACTATCATATCTATGAAAAAAGGCAAGTGCGCGCCGCAGCAGTGAAAAGGATATAAATTATAGCTGCTCTCACAGCAACAGTAATTCTCTGTGCAGAATTTTATTAATTAGTTTCAATTATTTCAGCGTTGTGTTTGCTGTGATCCCGGTCGAGTAGTAACAGTAAAATCAGTTTTCTCTACAGTCTAATCTTTAACTTCTGTATGACAGAATTTTAAGATTGCTGAGTGATAAAATGCAGCTTATATGGGAGTTGTAGTTGTAACTACCATGTATAAACTCTTACTGCGAGTTACGTAATATATCTGTGATAAAAACCAATCACATCGACTTGTCAGTCATATCACATGGCAGAGAAGCTGTGGTACGGCAGTCAAAAGTTGTTGCTGCTGCATCAATCTCATCCAAGCTCTTTGTTGTTTCTGTGTTCTTATTTCTGCTGTAGATTCTTTAGATATGTTTCTGTCTGTGTCGCACAAAGATGACATTCTTAATTCTGCCTACATCGCTCTGACTGGGGAAAACAGTCATCAGTGACAATCAACGCAAGAATCCTGCCATCACTCTACTGGACGATTCAGAGGTATGTTTAACTAACAAAAACTGGGAGACAATGGCAGCATTATCCTCACTGATTCTGTGCCTGATGATGTTTAGTTAAGAGGTTACCTGGTTTTTGATACCAGTGTTTATTTGGTTATTGTTATAATTATTTATTTTTTTTAAGAAACTTTATTTATCACGTTGAATGTGTAATTACTTCTCCGCATTTAACCCATCCTGGCTGGCACCTGTTGGAATACGCACATGCACACACATAAGAGAATTGTCATCAAGAGCGTGACAGTTGACTGTTAATTCACAGGAATAAACCTTCTTTCTCTTCAACTTACCTGGCAACACTTTTCCTAAATTTTCCTCAAACTTATCTTGGACGTTTCTGGACTGCAGATAACTTTCCTCATGATGACCAAAAAACAGCATTTGATCAGGCAGTCAACCAGAGCTAATGATATAGTTTCCGTTGCTGTGGCTAGACTCCTCTTAGTCTGAGCCTAAAAGGAGAACTTGGTAGAAAGAACAGGATTTAATGGATTGTAACTGTGGATCCAGGCTTCTATTTTGATTAGCCTACCAGTACTGACTTATCTTATGTGAACCAAGAGCCCAATGTTCCCCATTTAGCCATAATCACGGAAGCCAAACAATAATACTATGATTGATTAAGTTCTTAATCCCAGTTAAAGCTTTGTGCATAATTACTGGTCCCTCATACACAGTAAAGAGGCCATTGAGCTAATGTGGAGTGGGGTTGGTTCATTCACTAGGCAACTAATCTGATGACTAATCTGTCACCCCGGTCTATCAGTGGTGATGTGTTGTCAGTCACAAGGGACTGCACTGTGTATGTGTGTGTCCATGTAATCTTCATTATATATTCATGCGTGCACAGGGAGTGTATCAGTGCTGTGAGTGACAGACGTTCAGTCTGGCCTCAGGCAGTGAGCAGTCATGGTAATCTGTGTGATTGGATTTTATATGTTTTGTCACCAATTTATGCTACAACTCTATTGGACTGATTTTTTGGCTGCAGAGGGGGTGTAAAATGTTAAAACAAATTGACAGATGCAGAGCATGCTTGACTTTATTCTTATTCTATTCTTTATTCTTTATTCTTTCTTTAGCTAGTCCAGTGGTTCTTAACCTTGTTGGAGGTACCGAACCCCACCAGTTTCATATGCCGAACCCTTCTTTAGTAAAAAATAAAATATGATTTTTTTACTGGTGCACAAAATGAACCGTGCATTACCATCACCTTGTTCCAATAACAAAACCAACCAGACTTTCTTCCCAGCATCACTGGAGCTCCGTCCGTACAAACTGCAGAAACCATATCCCATGAAAGATTGTTGTCTCTGAAGAAGTCATCCTCGAGCTTCTTCACATCGGCTGCCTTAGTTGTTGTTGTAAGAGGCTTACAAAATAAAAACTCTTCTTTTATCATTTATCATGTCGTCTGTCGGCAAGCTGGCTTAGATTGGAAACGTCGGTGGTCTCGTCGAGTTGAAGGCTGAATTTTGCCGGGCTTGAAATCTACGAGTGTTTTGCCAATGGTGTGCGGTTTGCCCTGCTTTGCATATTCGTCCGACCACTTTCTTTTTTTGCTCGACCTAGTTAGCATGGATTAAAATATTCCGTAAGAAATCGCACGTCATACTACACCGACAGTCACACGTCGATTACTGGGCGCGCTACATTTCCCGCAGCACTGATTTGCCAAGCAATGTCACATGATCATCTGCAGCCAGTGATTGTCAAGCGGGGCGTGGCATAACAAATTGACATGATGAGTCATGTGTATCTTGACCTCTGCGGCGGAGGCGCCACCGAACCCCTGAGACCGACTCACCGAACCTCTAGGGTTCGATCGAACCCCGGTTAAGAACCACTGAGCTAGTCATTAACTTTGGTGCAGGGCAGGTAAACAGAGAACCGTGAACATTCTCTATAAATGCTTTAAGCGGACTTCAGAGGTATTGAACTTGTAGGAAACTTTTGGTCACCCTGTACTACCCAAAATAAATCTAGTGTATGCGAAATGTTTCCATCCCTAACTGTTTAATCTGACAATATACAGACAGGCTGAAAAATGTAATGTGACAAATGAGTGGCAGACTAAAGTGATGAAGAGAAAAGAAAAGAGACAGAGCGGAAGATGAATGTAGAAAGACATGAGGGATGAAAGTGGACGAGTTGTCCAGAGGTCACCTGCCTGTTGCTGTGGTCCTTGTCCACCAATTAATCCCTGGACCTTGTTATATCAATGCACTTAATTTAGCCAGCCCAGGCCTTCCACTAATGTGATTGGACAGGATCCCGCCCTAGTCAGGGTGAACAGCCAATCACCTCAAAGGTCGTACTCCAGAGGAAAATGGGTACACAAAATTGTCTGTGGTTGAACGATGATTGGGATGTTAGAACACACAGAGAGACAGGAATGCATACAAGATGACCCCCTCACGTTGATTGGTGTGTGACTGTAGCTGCTTATAACTGCATGGAAGATGGTTGTATTGTGATAAACCTTGCTAAAGTTCATTGCCATAATGTTGAAAGGTCAGTGAGTCTGAATTAAAGATAAATAAACAACAATAAACAAAGTTTGTGTTCTTTATGTTGTTTAGTCAAATCCAATATGTCTTCTGCTGAAAGGTTTATTGAGGCTTAAATTGGAGGATTTTCAATACACTTGTCAGGACATGATGCTGCTTCAATTCTGAAGAAGCTGTCCTCTCTGGCTTGTCTATATGCCCTTAGGACACACTATGTCCACAAATGTTCATACTCAATCATACTGTACCGAAAATGTAAGGTATTTGCCAATAATTGGTGGTGGTAGATATGACATATGTCATATTCCATGGTCTTCACACTCACCAGTGACATGTTAGACAAATCAAGTCAAATCAGTTTTATTTGTATAGCCCAAAGTCACAAAGTACATTTGCCTCAGAGGGCTTTACAATCTGTACAGGGAGTGACACCCTCTGTCCTTAGACCCTTGGTTCGAGTGACACAAAAAACCTTTAACAGGGAAAAAATGTGGAAGAAACCTCAGGAAGAGCCACAGAGGAGGGATCCCTCTCCCAGGACGGACAGACGTGCAATGGATGTCACGTGTACAGGACAAATCAACACAAACAGACAGCACTCTTCACCAATCAGAACTCTCAAGAAATGATCTCCTACTGATAAAATGAGTCTGTCTCTGTGTACATCCACAGCGTTTCTTTCTGCTTGCGTTGTATACAGACACATGCAAACAGTTCACGCTTGACTACACCTCTAATGTGTGTACAAGGTAATCTGTTTCAGACCTCAATGCATGTCTGTGAGTGTGTGTATACAGTAATCTGAAGTCAATGGAGCATGGCAGGTCAAAATTGAATGTCAAGGTAGAGATTAGAGAGGAGTCAAGGGCATAAAACCCATACAACCACTTCAGCTTGTGACCTTCAACACACACACACACGCACACACACACACACACACACACACACACACACACACACACACACACCATGGTCCCGTGTTGACAGGTTAACAGTGTGTGAGTGATGGAGGTCAGTCCTAATAGACTGATCCTTCACCTAATGCCATTCAGAGTAACACATGTAATGTAATTCTGTGTTGTGCAGCACTCAGTCAGATTATATGTGCTGTCTTCTGGTGACCACAGTTCATTCCACTGTGCAGATGGAACAATTTGGACCAGTGGAGTATGACGTTAATCAGGAGTATTTGTGTGTGTGTGTATGTGTGTGTTTTCCTCCTGGTATATGACCAAATATAAACTAAGGCCAGGGGTCTTCTCCACTGCACTGACACATATAGGTCACCAAACCACCTGCACATGTGTGTCCATGCTTGGACACACAATGCACTTGCCACAGCAGCTCATATACACAAGGTTGATGATAATTTACTCACAAGTAAGAAATATATAGAAAAAGTCATGAAGTCATGCTGGCGTTAAAGAGTCTAACTGCTGTTGGAATGAAGGACCTGTGGTAGATCCCCTTCTTAGAGATCTACTCTGAGATCTACTCCTTCTCCCACCGTGGGGAGTAGCAGTCTGTTGCCGAAGGAGTTGTTCATGATGGATGTCAACTTTGCTAGCATCCTGCTCTTCCCCACCTCCTCCATGCTCACAGGCCACTGACACATCAGCCTTTGCTCTCCTATCCTCTCTCACAAGTTAAAAGCTGTCCAAAGTTACCAGCGAATCCACAGCGAGTTCATTCAGCTACAGACAGCCATTAACCTGATGAAACCCCGTCTTTGCAGGGTCGGACTGGAAACAAAATTCGGCCCTGGCTTTTTTCCTCTGGACCGGCCCACCATTGGACCGATGAACCCGTCCCCAAAACACACGCACTTAAACATTCTCCCACCTACCCATACTGAACCCCCAAATACCCCATAAATAACACAGAACATAGTATGCTCAATGAAGATCATGTTGTACATGTCTACACCTCATTAAACTTTGGAAGCAGTCTACATACAGCACTGATTTGAGCTACAGAGCAGACAGTTAACTCTGAACATAGAGGGGTGGTGTTTAGCTCGGTAGCTTAAGCAGCTGCTCCATATGCGGAGGACCAAGTCTGACTCCTGACCTGTGTGGCCCTTTCCCGCATCTTAACTTGTATTTTCTCTGCTCCTCCTTTCCTCTTTTTAGAACCTCTGTCGTCGATAATTTATTGACACTATATGTTATCCACCGTGCTTATTGAGTGTGCCTCAAATGACTATTTGAGGTGTGCTTTTTGGATACAGACCGGCAGCAACAGCCCACTCGTCACTCTCAAAATTTCTTTTTTAGTACTGAATTTTCTGAGCAGTGTCATTAATAATGCATGGGGACGACAGGGCCAGAGTCACGCAAAATTTCTTTAGAAATGTTCTAGTTGTAATTAATATGCATGCAACATACAGTATGAAGTTTATCTATAGACTGTAAATGAGTCTATTTCTGTTTCGACAATCCATTTGAGGGGGCAGGGGGGGTCAACTTCTAAACCTGTCATGAAGAGGCAAATATTAGCCAGTGCAACCCAAAGCCTATTCCAAATGGAAGCAAATGGGCCAGTTTGGGCTGCTGGGCAAATATTGCAGAAGCTACAAAATAACAAATACATACATACAAAAAAGCATCGGAGGCCACCGGCCCAAATGTGGCTGAGATGGACCGGCCCATCTGGCACAGACTGCCAGACCGAGCCTGCGTCTCTGTGAGGAACGTGATGCTCTCCATACTCCCTCTGTAGCCTGGTTAGCGCCTTTAGCTCCTCCATCTTATTGGGGAGAAATCTTACATTCCCCATTAAATTGATGATTAGATTAGATTTACCAGGGACAGGGTTATATTAAAGTTCTATAAAAAAGTGAGAATGATTCAGTCAGTTTATAGAAATACAGACCAGTTTATGCTTGTATGCATGACTGGACTGGCAGAACCAAAAGAATCACCCAACCCTAGCCTATAGTCGTGATGCATATTTTGGACTAACTTTAACTTAACATCTGTTTTCAAGATTGCGATGAGGTTTGCTGTGCATATTCAAAGTCCTCAGAGGATCATTAATCTTGATTATGGTGAGCCAACCATCAGACTAAGATGCCCTCTTGTAAATAACAGCACAGATCAACATAAAAGTGCTTAAACATGTGGATGAACCCATATGATTTCTATGCAAGACCACCCTCAGGACAACCTTTACATTTTCTGCCACACAACTGCTAAGACTTAAGACTAAAACAACTAATGCTTTTGTGTTGCAGCTTGGAGCAATCATTCTTCTGCCTTGGCTAGATCCAAGTTTCTCTAATGTTTTTATTTTATTTTATTTTTATACCACAACTCACAAAACTGAACATGCATTATGTTCATTTACGGAGCATATAAATAAGGATAAAACAGCTATTATCATTCATGATAAATCACAGGATTATGATCATGAATAGCATTGCAGTGTCAGTGCAAGTGTTTTCCAAAACCAGCTGTGTCTTCAAAGTCTTTGTGTCCCTCTCAGCTGCCTCCTAATGAATGAGTGAGTGTCGAGACTGAAGCTTTAGATGCATGTTGTTTTGTTAAAGCACGTAAGCAGTGTCACAGGAGGAGTGTGTGTGTGTGTGACAGAGAGAAGAGAGAGAGAAGAGAGTGTGAGCAGTCGCTTCTCTAATTGGTTAAGGGAGGTGTGAACTGTGTGCTGTTCCTCAGAATAACAAGCATGGCTGCAGGTGTTTCCCAGAAGTGGGGGAGGTGTGTGTGTGTGTGTGTGTGTAATCCCATTCCTCTTCACTAAATAGTGATGTCTTTATAAGCATATAGTTATAACCGTCTAGTAGCATAGCATATCTTTATAACCGTCTAGTAGTGTCATCGCCTCTCTCAACTCAAAACCAAATCACAGCTGATAGCCTGCCACTAACGCTCTGCGTGCTTCCCCTCTAAATGACCAGTGTAGACTACACTACAACTTGTAACCTCTGCTCTGTTACAGTAAAGTCATATTTTTTTATTAGTCTGAATTGCTAAGTTGTGCACACAAATATGAAAAAGCATTGGCAAAACTTTGCAAGATAGCAAGTTAGTCCATCACACAGTTCTCTTGTTATTCCTGATCCACCACTGCCACCACCTCGGCCAGATATTTCATCAAGCCTAGCTGACTTGACTAAAAGAATTCCCTAAACACTTATTGTCCAATCATAGCTTAGCAACTGTAACTATGGCGTCTCAACATGCTGATGGGGTGTGCATGAGGCACTATTAAGTGAAACACTTGGATGGTGAAATTATATTTTATATTTTATTCAAACTTGTTTAAAAGATTAAATTAAACTGAGAATAAAGATATAATGATGGACACATATTCCACAATCCTGTATCAACACATGCAGTCAGTTTATGTTCCTTTGTCAACACACATGCCTGCATGGCTTAATATGTTCACTCATGCATGCCTCTGTGTGTAAGTGTGTGTGAGAGTGAGTGTGTTATTGATTGGCACAGATGTTCCACATGGCCTCCATGTCACAGATGGCCAGTCAAGTCTTCCTCTCTTGTTCTTATGTCGTCTTGGCATGTCATTAGACATGCAGGGACTTGTACATGTTGCATGTTTGCATGTGTGTCACTGTGTATGTGTGTGTGTGTGTGTGGGTGTGTGTGTCAGTGTGTGTGTGTATATGACTCCTATGGTTACTGCTGACCAGCTGCTACCAGAAGCTATTGTGTCACCAGACGCCAGGGCTTTATAGCATGGTAATATATAATATATAACATTAAAACAGAGTTGCTGGTGTTTGTGAAAGTACATGTATCATCACATGCAGCATCATTAAAGAATCTTATCATCTCTGTATGTGTTAAGTGTGTGTGTGTGTGTGTGTGTGGGGTGGGGAGGGGGGCTAAGGAGGCTTATAGGGCTAAATGAATGAATGACCCGTGCCTCTGCTTGGCCTCGTGGCCACACCAACTCATTAACTGAAAAAGAAAACGTCCACACCTCCTGTTTCTCAAGACAAAGACATGAGGGTCTTTGTGTGTGCGTGTGTTTGGGGGGTGAGGCATGGTGGTTAGGCAGGTTTTTGGGGGCGGTGGGGGTCAGATTTAGACAATAGGCTTGGCGCGCGGCAACCCTTTATTTGTCCTGACAATCAGGGAAGAAGCGTTTAAGGTCTCTTGTACACACACGCACACACACACAGACACACACACACACACTGCTGCCACATCCTGCTGTCACTGTGTCTGCTGAGGACTCCTCTGCCCCCTCGTAGTTTCGTTCGACGTTAACGTTTTCATGACTTCCTGTGTCTTCTACACTATTTCTTTATTTTTTTTTTTGAAGAAGCAAAATGACAAAAGTACAGGTTTTTCTATCGTGTTGTTTGAATTATGTGACAAATGTATAAATGTGTAATGTACATCTACATTTGGAGACATCCAAGAGCACTGTTAGACTTGACACTGCCGGTTCACAGGTTCTGCTCATCATATAATGACAAAGGCGATGAATCATGTTAAAAAAGATCAAGTTTTGTTTCTTGTCTGTTAAATAAGAAACTACTCACCTTTGACTTACCTGTTTTTTTGTTCCCTCGATGGTCAGCTGTGTTGAAGTCGGAGAAATTCGATGGAAATTCACAACGAGAAATGCACGCAACGGACGGGTTTGACGGTTTTGTTTGGTTTTTTGGTTCTCCTGATATCCCTGTAAATGTTTGTGGTCAAGTGGTTTAACATCTTGCCACTGAGCCCCTTTTAGATCCAGAAGTTGTGAGTTCAAACCCCGCTAAGAGCAGCACTGAGTAGAAGCTGACAAAGATGCAGACGCTCACTCTTAATCTGCTGATGAGACCATGACCTGACTCCAGGAGCCAAACCCGGCAAGAAAACCACCTCAGTAGGCAACTGTGTTCACTATTAGACTGGACACTGCCGGTTCAGAGGTTCTGTCGCCGTGTTCACTGTTAGACTGGACACTGCCAAATCAGAGGTTCTGTTGCTGTGTTCACTGTTAGACTGGACACTGCCGGTTCAGTGGTTCTGTCGCCGTGTTTACTGTTAGACTGGACACTGCCGGTTCAGAGATTCTGTCGCCGTGTTCACTGTTAGACTGGACACTGCTGGTTCAGAGGTTCTGCTCATCATATAATGACAAAGGCGATGAATCATGTTAAAAAAGATCAAGTTTTGTTTCTTGTCTGTTAAATAAGAAACTACTCACCTTTGACTTACCTGTTTTTTTGTTCCCTCAATGGTCAGCTGTGTTGAAGTCGGAGAAATTCGATGGAAATTTACGACGAGAAATGCACGCAACGGACGGGTTTGACGGTTTTGTTTGGTTTTTTGGTTCTCCTGATATCCCTGTAAATGTTTGTGGTCAAGTGGTTTAACATCTTGCCACTGAGCCCCTTTTAGATCCAGAAGTTGTGAGTTCAAACCCCGCTAAGAGCAGCACTGAGTAGAAGCTGACAAAGATGCAGACACTCACTCTTAATCTGCTGATGAGACCATGACCTGACTCCAGGAGCCAAACCCGGCAAGAAAACCACCTCAGTAGGCAACTGTGTTGACTATTAGACTGGACACTGCCGGTTCAGAGGTTCTGTCGCCGTGTTCACTGTTAGACTGGACACTGCTGGTTCAGAGATTCTGTTGCTGTGTTCACTGTTGGACTGGACACTGCCGGTTCACAGGTTCTGTCGCCGTGTTCACTGTTAGACTGGACACTGCTGGTTCAGAGATTCTGTTGCTGTGTTCACTGTTAGACTGGACACTGCCGGTTCAGTGGTTCTGTCGGCGTGTTCACTGTTTGACTGGACACTGCTGGTTCAGAGGTTCTGCTCATCATATAATGACAAAGGCGATGAATCATGTTAAAAAAGATCAAGTTTTGTTTCTTGTCTGTTAAATAAGAAACTACTCACCTTTGACTTACCTGTTTTTTTGTTCCCTCGATGGTCAGCTGTGTTGAAGTCGGAGAAATTCGATGGAAATTCACAACGAGAAATGCACGCAACGGACGGGTTTGACGGTTTTGTTTGGTTTTTGATTTTTAGTTTTTGTTTGGTTTTTACTTTTGTGTTTGAGTTTTTGCATACCTCCAGTTGCCGGAGACGAGGTTTGATCCCACGTTGCTGCGATGGCGGTCGGCGTCCTTCTCCACTGGACCATCTTCAGTACTGATGAAGAAGAAGAACCAGGATCAGATTGAGGGGAGGAATCATGCTGAAGATTCTCCTCCATCAGTCCTGATAGAGCTGCTGAAGAACATTTTTGTTCTTCACTTTGTTTGTCTCATCGTGTTGAAGGAAAACCACGTCTCCATATCCTTTTGGTTCAGATGGATCTAGAGGTCAGTGCTCCAGATTGCTTCTTAGATGTTCAGTGGTCCAGTGGTCTAAGGTTTTGCCCTTGAACCAGAAGTTGTGGGTTCAAACCCTGCTAAGAGCAGATTTTTGAAATGTGTGGAGGTGCCAAAGGGCATGTAGCATAAGGAAGAACCTGACCTGTGATGTCAGGAGCCAAACCCGGCAAGAAAAGCTCCTCCATCAGTCAGTTCTTTGGTGAACTGTCCCCCAGAAAACAGCATCCACCTGGACAGATCTGATTTTTTCTGATGAACATTTAGCTTTATCCTCCTATGACTCATCCCTGGCATCACCTGGTCTAGTGGTTGGTGCTCCTGAAATCCCTGTAAATGTTTGTGGTCAAGTGGTTTAACATCTTGCCACTGAGCCCCTTTTAGATCCAGAAGTTGTGAGTTCAAACCCCGCTAAGAGCAGCACTGAGTAGAAGCTGACAAAATGCAGACGCTCACTCTTAATCTGCTGATGAGACCATGACCTGACTCCAGGAGCCAAACCCGGCAAGAAAACCACCTCAGTAGGCAACTGTGTTCACTATTAGACTGGACACTGCCGGTTCAGAGGTTCTGTCGCCGTGTTCACTGTTAGACTGGACACTGCTGGTTCAGAGATTCTGTTGCTGTGTTCACTGTTAGACTGGACACTGCTGGTTCAGAGGTTCTGTTGCTGTGTTCACTGTTAGACTGGACACTGCTGGTTCAGAGGTTCTGTCGGCGTGTTCACTGTTAGACTGGACACTGCCGGTTCAGTGGTTCTGTCGGCGTGTTCACTGTTAGACTGGACACTGCTGGTTCAGAGGTTCTGCTCATCATATAATGACAAAGGCGATGAATCATGTTAAAAAAGATCAAGTTTTGTTTCTTGTCTGTTAAATAAGAAACTACTCACCTTTGACTTACCTGTTTTTTTGTTCCCTCGATGGTCAGCTGTGTTGAAATCGGAGAAATTCGATGGAAATTCACGACGAGAAATGCACGCAACGGACGGGTTTGACGGTTTTGTTTGGTTTTTGATTTTTAGTTTTTGTTTGGTTTTTACTTTTGTGTTTGAGTTTTTGCATACCTCCAGTTGCCGGAGACGAGGTTTGATCCCACGTTGCTGCGATGGCGGTCGGCGTCCTTCTCCACTGGACCATCTTCAGTACTGATGAAGAAGAAGAACCAGGATCAGATTGAGGGGAGGAATCATGCTGAAGATTCTCCTCCATCAGTCCTGATAGAGCTGCTGAAGAACATTTTTGTTCTTCACTTTGTTTGTCTCATCGTGTTGAAGGAAAACCACGTCTCCATATCCTTTTGGTTCAGATGGATCTAGAGGTCAGTGCTCCAGATTGCTTCTTAGATGTTCAGTGGTCCAGTGGTCTAAGGTTTTGCCCTTGAACCAGATGTTGTGGGTTCAAACCCTGCTAAGAGCAGATTTTTGAAATGTGTGGAGGTGCGAAAGGGCATGTAGGATAAGGAAGAACCTGACCTGTGATGTCAGGAGCCAAACCCGGCAAGAAAAGCACCTCCATCAGTCAGTTCTTTGGTGAACTGTCCCCCAGAAAACAGCATCCACCTGGACAGATCTGATTTTTTCTGATGAACATTTAGCTTTATCCTCCTATGACTCATCCCTGGCATCACCTGGTCTAGTGGTTGGTGCTCCTGAAATCCCTGTAAATGTTTGTGGTCAAGTGGTTTAACATCTTGCCACTGAGCCCCTTTTAGATCCAGAAGTTGTGAGTTCAAACCCCGCTAAGAGCAGCACTGAGTAGAAGCTGACAAAATGCAGACGCTCACTCTTAATCTGCTGATGAGACCATGACCTGACTCCAGGAGCCAAACCCGGCAAGAAAACCACCTCAGTAGGCAACTGTGTTCACTATTAGACTGGACACTGCCGGTTCAGAGGTTCTGTTGCTGTGTTCACTGTTAGACTGGACACTGCTGGTTCAGAGGTTCTGCTCATCATATAATGACAAAGGCGATGAATCATGTTGAAAAAGATCAAGTTTTGTTTCTTGTCTGTTAAATAAGAAACTACTCACCTTTGACTTACCTGTTTTTTTGTTCCCTCGATGGTCAGCTGTGTTGAAGTCAGAGAAATTCGATGGAAATTTACGACGAGAAATGCACGCAACGGACGGGTTTGACGGTTTTTGAGTTTGATTTTTAGTTTTTGTTTGGTTTTTAGTTTGGTTTTTGTGTTCGGTTTTTAGTTTTGTGTTTGAGTTTTTGCGTACCTCCAGATGCCGGAGACGAGGTTTGATCCCACGTTGCTGCGATGGCGGTCGGCGTACTTCTCCACTGGACCATCTTCAGTACTGATGAAGAAGAAGAACCAGGATCAGATTGAGGGGAGGAATCATGCTGAAGATTCTCCTCCATCAGTCCTGATAGAGCTGCTGAAGAACATTTCTGTTCTTCACTTTGTTTGTCTCATCGTGTTGAAGGAAAACCACGTCTCCATATCCTTTTGGTTCAGATGGATCTAGAGGTCAGTGCTCCAGATTGCTTCTTAGATGTTCAGTGGTCCAGTGGTCTAAGGTTTTGCCCTTGAACCAGATGTTGTGGGTTCAAACCCTGCTAAGAGCAGATTTTTGAAATGTGTGGAGGTGCGAAAGGGCATGTAGGATAAGGAAGAACCTGACCTGTGATGTCAGGAGCCAAACCCGGCAAGAAAAGCTCCTCCATCAGTCAGTTCTTTGGTGAACTGTCCCCCAGAAAACAGCATCCACCTGGACAGATCTGATTTTTTCTGATGAACATTTAGCTTTATCCTCCTATGACTCATCCCTGGCATCACCTGGTCTAGTGGTTGGTGCTCCTGAAATCCCTGTAAATGTTTGTGGTCAAGTGGTTTAACATCTTGCCACTGAGCCCCTTTTAGATCCAGAAGTTGTGAGTTCAAACCCCGCTAAGAGCAGCACTGAGTAGAAGCTGAAAAAGATGCAGACGCTCACTCTGCTGATGATTAAGACGGCGACAGAGGTTCTGTGATGTAGTGATGTATGTGTTTTTCTTATGAGTGTGTATGGTGTGTGTGTGTGTGCTTGACTTCTCCATAATCTGACTGACTGAATGTTTTCTGGTGGAACATTTATTACTGCAGTTGTCTCAGACCATAATACCGTTGAGGCCAAGACCTCTCAAAAAAGTGTTTCCCAGCTGTGTTTCCTAAACATATTTCCTCATCTGTTTGTTTGTGCGTTTGTGTGTCTATGTGTGTGCTTCTATTATATTACATTTAAAACGATGTATGTATCACTCAGAACACAACATTTGTGTAGAGACAGACAGACAGACATACAGTAACAGTAACAGAGAGCGAGTGCCCGCCTCGATGAAGCTGTTATTAATCAGAGAAAAAAAAATTTCCTGATTGTTTCACAGCGGTTACATTCAGCAGGTATAGACACGCCCCCGGCAACCCACCTCAGCTCCCCTCAGCCCCCTACCACCAGACAACCCTGCTATGAGTTGCCGCAATGCCGATCCTGTGTGAATCCACGCTTACTGAGAAGATGAAAGGCGTGGGCCTCACACAAACAGATATGTTGGATATTAGCTACATGTAAGGCTTATAGAATTTTTACTGCTTGGTCTTGGTTTTGACCCCTCAAAGTCCTGGTCTTGATACACTCTTCACACTGACTGGTAGACAAAACTGCACTGGTCATCAATTCATGCTGCACATTTGTCCTCACAGGTGTATTCATTCAAACAAACTGTAAGATAACATGTCATTGCATGCTGTGCCATGTAGCCAAGTAGCTGCAGATACAATATCTTTAAGACCTTTGGTTGATATCCATGAAACAAAATGTGTTGGTCAATACTATCTTTGTACTAATACAAAACACTGCAGAGCATGGTAACCATTTGATGTATGCAGGAAGTAAGAAAATAGCATTCAGACTGCAGCCACCAGACATGAGGTTCAAAGCTAGCATTAGTATGATTTTTTATGATTTACCTGCTAAATCACTCAACTGTTTCAGACTGAACTCTGCCCTTTGGGTAAAGGATGTCTCACAGTCTGCATCATTTGTCTGCTCTGTTCTGTGTACTGCTGTCTGCTTTGTGGTTACTGTACCTGATAGGTAGATTTCAGAAGAAAAGAAGGCTTTTGTTGTTTTGACTTGTGTTCACCTTCTGTCAAAGCACAGGATTAAACCTGATGTGTTATTGTGTCTGGGTGGGTATTCAGCATCAATGTAGCCATGGCAACGGTTGCTCAATTACCGGTGTGTCTTGTTTACGTCCAGACAGCGAGCCTCTCTCTTCCTCACTGTCTGCAACAGCTGCTCCCTCTCTGCTCCCCGCCTCTCACTCTTCCACCTTTGACTGCCTGCCTCTTCTCACAATTTCTTTATCCCTGTTTCTCAGAGCAAATCACAAAGTTAGGAGAAGACCTTAGAAGACCTGGTAGTGTTACTGAGTTCCTGAAATAGTTCCTTGGTTTTTGGCAAAGTTCCTGAAGTGCAAGCAGACTTTATCATGTTGATGCTTTGTTTTTGAATTTAAAGATTTGGATTTTTATTCATCATGTAAGGACAAACCTTTAGAGATTTTCTTTCCCAGATCCCAGTTATATTACCTTAAGATCTTTACTGGAACTAGGTTAAACATCAGGTTAGGTGCAGCACATCAGTGTGTGCATGTGTGTATGTGCTTGTGTATGGATGACTCACATGTCCCTTGGCTGGCTCTCCCAGTGCTCAGTGTGATGTCACCTAGCTTGGTCCTAAAGGTGGTGGATGGCTTCATTCATGCAATCTCCAGCAGAGAGGCCAGGTGTTTATTCTGCAAGCCCCACACGGAGTGCACAATACTACCTTTTTTTAAGATTTAGTGTTTTTTTGGGCCTTTTTGAGTTTTATTTGACAGAGACAGCTGAAGAGTGACATGAATGTGGAGAGAGAGAGAGAGAGAGAGAGAGAGAGAGAGAGAGAGAGAGAGAGAGAGAGAGAGAGAGAGAGAGAGAGAGAGAGAGAGAGAGAGAGAGAGAGAGAGAGAGAGAGAGGAGAAGAGAGAGAGAGAGAGAGAGAGAGAGAGAGAGAGAGAGAGAGAGAGAGATGGGTAATGACATGCAAGAAAGAGCCACAGGTTGGATTCCCTGCCATGGTGGCCTCTCTACCAACTAACCTAAACAACTTGACCAAACCAAGACCTTTGGTTGCCTGGAGGTCAGGAGTCCCAGATGCTTTAAACTGGACATCGGTTACACAACAATCCCTCAGCTATGTTTGTGTTAGTTTGTTATTCTGCAGTTTACCTGGCTTTAATCCTTTTTTGATGCCATGAAGTCTCCACTGTGCTTCAGTGTCATTGGTTCATGTAACTGGCTTCATTTCAATATCCTAAAATGACAGTTATGTTCTGAAACTTCAGGTCATTCCCAGCGCTCACAGTACAAGAATAATAGTGGTCAGCAACCGAGCAGGTTTCAGTGAATAGTGCATCAGGTTTTAGTGAATAACGGTTGCCGCCATCTTAGTTTTTCATCTGCTTTGCTATCATCAGATGTCTGTGCACATGTGAGTAAATACATGTGTAATGTCATCTGCTGTGTTACAAAGTAATCAGTGAACAGTAATCTCCTGGATCAGGAACAGCTCACATGTCGAGCACACACACACAGGCACACAAACACGAACATCAAAACACATTTTTGGATCCTGTCCTAAACTTGTTTGTTCTAATGAAGCCGCCTGATTAGAGTGGAATAAACAACAGAGGATTGTGAGAAGTGGAAAGGTTCAGGATGTCCCCATTCTGTTGTGTTTCCAAAACTGACTGTGCTGTTTTTTTATTTCTTATTCACCCTGTTTTCCACTCTAAAGGCACATGTGTGAATATTAAAGTGACCCCCCTCAACAACTATTTTTGATCTCATGCTCCTCTGTGTCTCCTCCTCTCTCTCTTCATGTCTGTCCCTGTAAATTTTTAAACAGCTCAATTAGTGAGTTACCTGATACTGATGAAAGGGCTGTTCATGTGTGACTGTGTGTGTGTGTGTGCGTGTGTGTGTGTGTGTGTGTGTGTGTGTGTGCGTGTGTGTGTGTGTGTGTGTGTGTGTGTGTGTGTGTGTGTGTGTGTGTGTGTGTGTGTGTGTGTGTTATATTGTATTGTGGTTCTGGTTGGAATGTTGGTGCTGTCACATATGGTGGTATTGTTATGTCAGATTGTTTTACATGGAATAAATAAATGTCTTAGCAAGCAGGTCTTTAAAAAAAAAACTCTTTCTACTTCTTCTTACAAAATGTTCTTTGTTTAATGAAAAACATTTTTTTCATCTCATGACATATTTTCTTTATTTTAACTACAAATTTCAAGTCATTATTCTAACAAGAAGCTTTTGTTGTCACAGCATCATAATATTTTTTGTATCACAAAAACGTTCTTGTGATTACGTAAAAAAGATGTCAAAGCAAGAAACTGTTGTCATTATTACAAGATGAGTTGGTGCTGTTATCTGCAGTATCTTGTATTTTTTTTTATATCTTGTATAATGTAAAAAATTAAGAAACTGACAAAATATATTTTCTCACAGTCACTGCAATCAGTAGCCACAGATCATGCCTCATATTCATTAGTAATGACAATAACAACAGTTACAAAATCCAGTCCGCTTTTTTATTGTTCTGATTTGGGATATAACGATGCATCGTGACACGGTTAAAAATCGGTACAAATGCGTGACGACTCGCATCGGTTGACAGAAAGAATTCTTGGTGAATGGGAACCCGCACAGCGCGTTCTCTCACCGGTCAAACAGGCTTCAGTTGCGTGAGCGCTGCGTATTTGGCGAGGGGTATTTTATTTTGAAAATCCACCGGATTCTCTTTGCTTTTTCTCTGTCTGGCTTCCGCCCGCTCGAGGTGCTCTGACGCGTGCTGCTCGCAAGTTTTAATATTTTTATTTTACTGTTATGTACAAAAATGGGTCATATTAGATCCTGAATAGTATGTAAGGGTTAATGAGTAATGAAATGTTAGGATCATGTTTGTATGTACTTAAGTTCCCAACTTCATTGTAAGATTAATTTAAAGCTTCAGCTTAAAGCACATCAGTAGTTTAAAGCAGTTTACTGTGGTATTGTGTCTAAAGAAAGGAGATATTTGTCATGTGTTTTGTTGTTTAAAATGTAAGTTGCACTTTTTATCACTTTTTATTAACACAAACTGTTTGAGAGTTTCTGTAAAGAGATATTTTTTTTCCTACAAATAAAAAGATAATTTTATTTGGTCATAATTTGTCTGTAGCTCATTTTGATTTAAAAAAATTGTGAAAAAATCATATCGTGAACAAAGAATCGTGACTCGAATCGTGTCGTTAGTTGAGTGTATCGTTACATCCCTAGTTCTGACATGC
Source organism: Collichthys lucidus (assembly GCA_004119915.2). Classification (NCBI taxonomy): domain Eukaryota; kingdom Metazoa; phylum Chordata; class Actinopteri; family Sciaenidae; genus Collichthys; species Collichthys lucidus. The sequence goes on from CM014082.1 coordinate 20,646,844, forward strand.
TAAGCCAAGACTCGAGGCCACAGGCCTGTGATGAAATGAATGTTTAAAGAGTTAGTGTTGAAATCAGTGTGGAAATGTTCTTCTCTCTAAAGTCAAAGAAATCTTCTGTCTAAAGTTCAAATGTTTTTCGCAGCTGGACTATTTTAGTCTGTATTTCTCAGAAAGAAACCTCCTGTTTTTAATCCATGTTTCAGGAAAGGGTGTTGGATTGTTTCACAAAAACAAAATATGGATCTTATTTCAGTGAATCCACTGTTCAGCCTGAACTTTAAGATAAGTGCTTTACAAGTCCGCTTACCCACTTTTCCCCCGATCTGATATGTGTGTCCGTGTCGTGTAAAAAACACCTTCTTGTGCTGCATAGCAGGGCTTCCTGTGAGTTTTATCCTCTGTGCTACAGTGTGATGTTTGCACACTATTTGTACAATAGCTGTGGTCTGTTCCTCCTCCATATTGTTTGGCCCAATCTACAATTCACCGGACAAAGCCTTATTGATAGTAGCCCACATACTGTATCTGTTTACCATGTGCCCTATGGTCATGTGTGTGTGTGTGTGTGTGTGTGTGTGTGTGTGTGTGTGTGTGTGTGTGTGTGTGTGTGTGTGTGTGAGTGTGCTTTCTCCATTTTGTTGTCATTTGATTGGAACACCAAACTCTCCCAATGCCCATGGGTGAGATCTACCCCCACGGTTCAATAACCACAGGACATGGCTTTGTGTGTGTGCGTGTGTGTGTGCGTGTGTGTGTGTGTGTGTGTGTGTGTGTGTGTGTGTGTGTGTGTGTGTGTGTGTGTGTGTGTGTGTATAGGGCCAAAAACAAGAGTTAATTAAAGTCCCTCATCCCCCCAGCAATACGTCTAGTTATTGTCTAGCTATGAGATTCTCTTCATTTCAGCACATATTCCAGTGTGACACCAAAGTAAGACCTTACTTTGCTGAGTATAAACTTTGTCTTGTAAGTCTCTGAATGGTGAGTGTTAAGATGAGACAGCATTTGTCTTCCCTTACACTATTGTCTTGTCTACATGTATCCTGATTTTCTTCTTCTTTGTTTTGGTCTCTTGTTCACTGTTAGAATGAACGGTTGCAAACACAAAAAGACCGGAATCAGTGCAACAGTTTAAGCAGAAGGTGAACTTGCAGGATCTTTAAGGACAGGGTAGTTGAGGGTCTGTGATGATGTTGTGTCTGGGGTTTACAGGACTTGATGTGGCAGATGTTGCAGGCAAAAAAAAACCCCTGAGGCACAGAAAAACAAGGTTAGCAACAGGGTGATCACAAAAGACAGAGCTTAGGTTACCACTGTGGAGACCAACAATCTGCAAACAATGTACTGTTATCCACAGTGTCTTGTTATAATGTGAGAAGTATCTTCTTATTAAAGGGTTAGGCCAAAATATATTTTCTCATGGCCACATACACAATGCTAAGTCAAGACTCGAGGCCACAGGCCTGTGATCAGGGCTGAGAAAGAACATCTCAGTGTGGAAATGTTCTTAGAAGAGATCTTGTGTCTGAAGTTCCACATGTTTTTCGCAGCAGGAGTTTTAATGTCCGTGTTTAGAGATTATTTCACATCTATTGTTGAACATTTATTTGGGTTGTAGCTTTGCCAAAATACGGTTCTTATTTCAGTGAGTCCACTGTTCAGCCCGGAACTTTAAGATAAGTCCATTTCCAACGATCTGGTGTCGTGAGGGAGGATGAGCCGGTCTTTTCTTGGGTTGAAGGATTGAAGGTGTGGTGGTCATTAGCCAGGTGAGAAGGAAAACTGGAGGCCACCCAGCCCACACAAACAGGCAAAGACAGGCGACACAAACACAAAGAGGAGGGAAGAGGCAAAGCAGTAACTGTCCACACAAGTTTTTTAAAGATACATATAAACTGTAGACTCAGCATGTAATCAAATGTAATCAATCTTAACCGACTACGTCAACATCCACTAGAGCCATCAGACACATTTATATCTTGATTGTTTGGGGGTGTGGTTGGAGACAGATGGGAGCAGAAAATACTGGCCGAGGTCAGCAGGTCAAGCCTAGATACACACACATACACACACACACACACACAGAGTTATACAGCTATATGAAACTGAAAATCTCTTTCTCTTTCTGCGTCTCACCAGGCCTCAGGTCTGCTTAACTTCTGCCAGAAGGAGGGGTCTCTGTAACATCCAAATCTTCCAGTCATCCCCTCCCTTCCCCTAGATTTTCTGCACTGTCTTGTTTTTCTCTCCCATTTAGTACATTACATTGTAGCTGTTGAAGTTTTTATTTCCACGTTTCACTTAGGTGTTGGCATAGTAACCAGTATTATTGTATATGTATATTTATACAGAGAGTATAAATATATCATTTCTAAGAATTGGTACCAACGTTTGTTTAGCCCAGTGTTAATTCCGTCAGATGAGACGAGACGAAATATGTTCGTCAACGAGCCTTTTTCACTTGACGAAGACGAGACGATGACGAGACGACACAATGTAAAAACACTGAGAAACAATGTGGCACTGTGCGTTTTTGTTGACGAACAAAAACGAGACCGAAAGAAATAAAAAAATTTTTTTTTAAAGTGCAGAAAGTCCAGTCCTGCTGTCATGTGTCTGTGCCAGCAGTTCTTTTACTGTAGGCAACGTCACAGCCACACGTTTGAAATCCTCTGGCTGCTCTCGCACCTGAGGCTTGAAAACAAACAGCATGCAGGAGAAACACGGCGTACGGACAGCGCAATCTGCAAGGGGTGCCCAAACTGTTCCACAAAGGGCCGGTGTGGCTGCAGGTTTTCCTTCCAACCAAACAGCAGCACACCAGACTTGACTCATTTAATCAAGTCTAATTGAGTCTTCAGATAGTTGATAAGTCCTCCTTACATGGTCATTTGAGAAGACTTGGCGCATTGTGGACACACTTTGGCCCTTACTTCTTTTACAAACAAAACGTCTTCACATCACTTAACTTAAAGATGACCAGATAAGGGAGAGAGAGAGAGAGAGAGAGAGAGAGACAGACAGACAGACAGACAGACAGACAGACAGACAGACAGGCAGGCAGGCAGGCAGGCAGGCAGGCAGGCAGGCCCACCAACCCTAATGGACAAGGACGGGCCTTTCACTACAAATATTTGGTCGGGAGGTCTCATGCTAACCACCCCATTTGGAAGAAGGGAAATCTGATTATTACTAAATTATTACCACAGTCATGATTCAATTTTTTGAGAGAGAGAGAGGGTGAGATTTAAAAAAAGAAGAGAAAAATTAATCATTTTTTATTCTAATCAGTTTGATTCTAATTCATTGAATTTTTTTTTTAAGGAGTTGGTTAAAGAAAAGCTTTGTTTAAAACATATTTTAGTACTTAATTTTTAAAAACAATGTTGGCTGTGTATCAGATTCAGCAGAAAAAAACATGATTGGGTCCTCTTTATTATTTAACATGCAAAGGTTTACTTCAAACGGGGCATGTGGTGTTTTTGTGCTACATATTAGCCTTTAGGCCGTCGTGACTCCTCTACTGGAGCTTTTGCTTAATCAAAAGCCGCATGCAGCAACTACATGCAACATCCTAAAGGTCCGGTCCTCAGTCGGGTTGGCAGGTATCCCCTAAACCTAGATAAAATCTGGCTGACTCTTAAATCGACTGGTGACCAGCTTAATATGTCTGTCAGTAATGTTTGCTATATTTGTGTCTGTCAATGTGTTTGTTTTTTTTTGCTTCCATGTCCTTGCTGCAGCGTCTCGTCCATGAGAAAACTCAGATACCCTACAGCTGGGAGGGGGGGTGGGGGCTTCCTTGCCGGAACTGTATGCATGGACAGCTCTGCGTGTTTGTCCGTGTGTGTGTGTGTGTGTGTGTGTGTGTGTGTGTGCATGCAAGCTCTGCATTCACGCATGATCGGCCCTGTCTTCTCCATAACCTGCGTGTGTTTTTCATGTGAATGTATTCATGCATGGATGATGTGTGTGTTTGAGCTTTTATAGGTTGCATGTACATGTAGGCAGTGCGTCATTATATCAATGCAAAATGTTAGGTGATTATACACTCGTGAAAATATAGTTATGAATATTATATTGCACTTAAATGGTAAATGGACTGCACTTGTATATCTCCTTTCTAGTCTCAAAGCACTTTTATACTACATACCTCATTCACACACATTCATACACTGATGGTATTGGCTGCCTTCAGGAGCAATTTGGGGTTCAGTATCTTGGACTTCAACATGCAGACTGGAGAGCTGGGGATGGAACCGACGATCATCTGATTAGTAGACAACCCGCTCCAGTGCCCAGTTCCAGTCCACATTCTATAAATAGAGCCCCTAATAACACACTGGACTTTAATTCGTCACACTGTTCTACTGGTTGTCCTGTTGCTTCTCGTTTACTTTCATCTCTGTCTCAGATGTGCCAGTCTCATCCATGTTTGTCTGCAGCCACAGTAGGAAAATGATGTCATCTATTCTGCCTATAGAGCTCTGATTGGTCCACTGTCTCTCCGAATGTATGTTGTTTTGGTTGAGGTTACTGTGTCATTGCTATCTTTCATTTCCCATCAAAAAATCCACAGTGAGTCCAACAAATAACTCATTGCATGCATTTCTTTCAATGAGTCTCTTCTGAAGTCAAGCAGAAACACACTCATTGTGTCTCACACACAAAGACACGATGGTTTTCCACAATGTTTGACTTGCATGTGTGTGTGGGACAGTTGTACATTGCTTGTAATGTGTGTGTGTGTGTTTGACAGCAGTCGAGCATGTGTGTGAGTGAGTATCAGGCTCATTAATAATGTATGAGGTGGGAGGGGTGAAGGAGAGTGGGCGGTGACAGATGGAGAATCAGTGTGTGTGTGTGAGAGATAGAGGAGAGAGAGAAAGCGTACAGACCGAGAAACAGCGAGAGCAAAGAGAGAGGGAAAGGGACAGAGAGAGTGAGGAAGAAGAAAACAGAATGAACGCAATGGATAGATAGTAGGAGTGTTCTACAGCCTTTCCATCTGTTGTGTCTGTATCTCTGTGCTGGATTTGACTGACTGACTCAGTCTTGGCGTTTGCTGTTTTCTCTTTGGATGCTGAAGGATTGATGGGGATGGAGATACAACACAGTCACTCAGCGCCACTGTACACCTGGACGCAGGAGCTCAACTGACAGAGGTACTGACACGTCTGTGTGTGTGTGTGTGTGATGTGTGTTTGTAAAGAGGAGACTAAACCGATCTCCTTACAGTTTTTCTCTCTTTCCTCTTTTCTAACGAGCTTTAAAGCAAGCTTTATCAGCTGCAGGATTTGGACAAAGCGTTCTCTGTGGGAAATACAAACTTAAAGCCTCACAAAGCCTAACGAATTGCATTTCAAAGACAGCAGTGCACTGTACTTTAGCATGGGTGAGAATCCCTCACAGTTTACAGCTTTTGTCCACGTTTGTGTGTGTGTGTGTGTGTGTGTGTGTGTGTGTGTGTGTGTGTGTGTGTGTGTGTGTGTGTGTGTGTGTGTGTGTGTGTGTGTGTGTGAGTGAGTGAAAGAGAGAGAGAGGGAAAACAGTTGTGAATAACTTCTGCACGGCATCTTCTTTACTGTTGGTTAATCTCATTGTGGTGGAGTGTGTGTGTGTGTGTGTGTGTGCTGTCCCAATTATTTCACACATCCATCATTTGATATGTTTGATTGAATACAAGATGTTGTGTGTTTGATCTAGTGGATGCCATTGTTAAAAAATATTTTTTCTCTGAATGTGTTTATACTGGCTGGTTCAGTGATTATTCAGGCTGCTAAAATGAAGAGAAATGCAATGTGGTTGCATCTGTCTATACTGCTACTGCGCGCGCACACACACACACAGATTAGTCTGTCTGCCACAGTTGATTAGAAAAATATTGATTATGTCTTATGTGCATGTTACCTCACTGACCACATTTACTCTTAAAGGCTGCATGTCTGTCCACATTTTTGGCTCTTTCTATTTTTTTTTTTTATTTATTTATTTTCACATGTATTTAGTTATCTGCCTTAACCTCAGACACCCAGTTCATCAGAGATCAGAGTTACCTATAGTATATTATATTATTATGATATAATATGATATGTTGTCCATGATTTGATGTAAAGTGGCCACTGTCAGCCACAATGGAGGAACCAGCGCTCATCACAGTGGCTGACGTTAATTGTCTTGTACCCATTGTTGACTGTCTCATACTGAAGTCTTATTCGCTAATGTCAAAGAGTCTTCACAGGGTGTGTCAGCCTGTTGGTGTGTGCATACATATAGCCTCTATAGCTGTGGTATCCATTGTAAGCGTTTTGACTGAAGAACGTTGGTCTACACGTTGTCTTTTTGAAAACATCTTGCGGCTTGCAGTGTGGTGGTCACTAAAAGAAAAAGCCTCACACGTGATGTGAAGTTGCATCTAATAATTGCACAAACGTTGCAGTACAGACTGTTTGTTATATCATCATCTTTGTATTCACATCTAATTTATTGTACCAATCCTGAATGACTGCAGCCTGGCACTACTTTCTACGTGGCACAGTGTTGTCTGGCAAGGCTCAATGGACATTAATATTTTTGTTTGGGTCTGACGCTCTTTCTAGCTTGTTGTAAAATGTTTGAATAACAACTGAACATGCACCCCTGGAAATATCGCTGGAATATCCCACCGAACTGTAAAACTGGCCTTGCAGTTGTTATGTCAGGCTGGTTTTATCACTGTAGAGTAAATGAGCCTTACACACTGTAAGGTTACTTCTCATTTATCCGTTCCCACACACATGTGGACACACTCTTAATCCTGCATAACTTTAAGCCCTAATATAAACTGAACAGATGAGTTGTATATAAATTCACCCTCAGTACAGTTGTCATGAACGGAGAAATTAGCTACAGAGACCAAAACTGTTTTTTGTAGCAGGCTGTAGACATGTTTATTGCTGCTGTGAAGTTGGACATTTGAACATGGGGACTGATTGAGGTTAATTCGTTCTGTAGTCAGCCTCGAGTGGACGTTTGAGGAAGTGCAATGTTTGGCACTTCCACGTTGGCTTCACTTCACGGTTGCCCCTTTTTTCATGCAATGTGATTTATTATATGATCTTTTCAAATATTGTTATGCACTGTCAGTACAGAATACACAAGAACATGTCATCGTTAATTCTCCTGCTGTGAAGAATTTTTGTGCCTTCATACAGCAAAGCAAAGAACCTCTTGGAACGCGCCCTTCAGTACAAATTAGTGTCAAGTCTGTGCCTGATGTGGAGGATAGAACGTATAAACTTCAGTGTCGCTGTGACAGACCCTTTACCTCACTCTTCTCCAACAGTAGCACCGCCATGAGGGCATCACTTTGACCTTTGACCTGTTGTGAGGTCAAACATGCAGATCAATGAGGAAGGCTTTATTCCATTTATTGGGAATTTAATAAATCAGTAAGAAGAGATGTTCTTCTCTTGTGTAACTCTTCATGGCCCGAGTATACTGAACCATTCTGTGTGTGTGTGTGTGTGTGTGTGTGTGTGTGTGTGTGTGTGTGTGGGAGGCCTAAGTGGCTGCAGTGACGCAGGGCTGTCTGAACATGCTGTTTGCCCCTCACGTAGGAGGATTTTAACACGGAACACACACAACACACATTTATCACACAGCTCTCTCACAGATGTTTATTGTGTGTGTGTGTGTTTGTGTGTGTTCTGTGTGTGTCATATGCAAGTGGGAGGATTGTTGTTATTTTATTGTGTAATATAAGTTTGTTTGTTTTTTTTGCCATGTGCAGGTGTGTGTCTGTGCTGTGATGTGCTGTGATGTGATGTGGTGTTTGTTGAGAGATGCAGGAGGAGGGTGGACAGTAGTGGAAATGTCAAATCAAATGCACACACACACACACAGAAACACACACAGAAACACACACAGAGATACAGTCCTTCTTTGTTTGGGAGCATTGTGAAGAGGAGGTTAATGCACCCAGAAAACAGAAAGGAAGAGAGAGAGAGAGAGAGAGAGAGAGAGAGAGAGAGAGAGAGAGAGAGAGAGACCCTAATGGACAAGGAGGACGGGCTTTTCACTACAAATATTTGGTCTGGAGGTCTCATGCTAACCACCCTATTTGGAAGCAGGGAAATCTGATTTTGAGTTTTGATCACACTGACATGACTAAATTATTACCACAGTCATCATTCAATTTTTGTGGTTGATTTAGTTTGCACTCTGATTGAATTTCTTTCAGATACAACCCAAACAAGTTAATGCAATAAATGTGATAATACAAGATTTTTTTATAACTTCATAGAGATACGTGACAAACCTTGAAAATACTTGATTTTTAGGTTTTCTTACATTATCACTTTGTTGTATTGTGTTGTCCAGTATTATCCAACATGATGTGATATCAGCATTTCGCTCACCACAAGTCTAATATCAAAGGAAGTGGAATATCAAAAATAGTGGTATTTCAGAAACATATTTTTTATTGGTCTTCAGTCTGCTGCTTTGACTGATATTTATGTAACCATAGAGATTTAGCTAGAGATGACTCCACTTCTGCCTTGCCCTGTTAATCTGTTGGCTCAAAGTGTATCTGTTTGCATGTGTGTGCACGGATAATCCCTCATCAGCAGAATATTCAAATATAAAAACACTCGGCAAGTTCCTGTCATGAAATATTCTGTCTGAAAGCGGAAACCAAAGAACTGAAGATGAAGACGATCCTCTGTGCTGACGATAGATCTCACATGAGGACATGCGCAAAAAAGAGGATGCAAAGGATATTACATTCATTCTTTACTATTTTCAGTGAAAGGAATTACTGATTTAAGAAGATATCTTCTCACTTTTGTCAATAATAATGCATTTGTGATCTAATAGCTTTGTGTTTCTGTGATCACCATTGAAACAGAGCTCATTATGTCAAGATCAGGACATAACAGGTTCAAGGCAAGAGAAGTGAGAAATTTGACTGACAGCATTTGTGTGATTTCAATATCAGAATGGTAATGTGTCCGGATCTGTGACACCTCTTTTGTGTTGCACCTAGGTGTTTTAACAAAAATCTATTTCCTTTGCGTACATGTGCATGGTAATAAGCTGGGAAATGTAGTTGGGAGCAGAAACAGAAAGAAACAGGTAGAAGAGACAGAGAGGAAGTAAGTGACAGAAAGGTGGAAAAGGACAAAGATATTAAAGAAGGACTCTGACCAGGTGGGAATACAGATGTTGTACCCATGAGGGTGCTTAACCTACATTACTGCACAGGCATCCATCTGTGTGTGCATGTGTGTGAGATATAAGGCCTGGGGACAGGTCTCTCTGTTGAACTATTACACGCAATCAAAGATTATTCAAACATAAACACTCTGGAACAAGAGGTCGTAGCCTACAAAAACCACTGTGGTGCTGTGTGTGTGTGCAGGGTGAGTGTTTTCTCCTGAGCATGGTAACTAAACCCTAAACCCTGTACTTCTGCCCTTCCTGTCATCATTGGAAAACAGCCATGAGCACTGGGCTTTGAAACCAATTTGATGTAGTGCACAAAGACAGCAAAATGTCCATCATGTGATGCACACTGGCCCGAAGAGAACCTTTTTTTTTTTGGACAACCATCGTGAAATGACTCATTTCTCTATTGATTCATTTGGTCTGATAATATCAGATATTTTTATTTCTTTTCAAGTTAGTGAGGGCTAAACTGGAAATTAGCGGCTCAGCCGGTGGAAGTCTCTAGTGTGCTTTTTCTATGTGCCACACAATGCATAAACATATGTGGTTTTATACCTGGAAATCAAACTTATTTTGGCTACTTGGCAGTCTTCACGTGCCACTGAGCTGTCTACCTGTAGAAAAAATAAAACTGAAATGATCATACACAAAAATATATGAAAAAAATACTAAATAAAATAATTGTGTTTTTTCATGCTGGGTTAAAGACCACTATGACGATAACTGTACGATGCATTAGGCCTTACTGACTGAATGAACACAGTTCCAGGAAGAGAACTTGAAGAGCACTTCTTTGAAAAATGAAACATTCATCTGTACCTCTTTTTAAAATGTGTCATAAATCCATTTCAGTAAATGGGGAGTTAGCTGCCCTCAATCTAAAATGTATTTTGGGGGTGACTTGTTCTCAAGTATTTTTCCACCCAATGGTTCTCTTGATTGGTTAGGTTTCAGGGCTCAGCTTGCCATTAGCCATTGCTCCACTCAGTCGTGAAATGGTTCCTTTAATTTGTGACCAATGCTGCTGCTGGGATAGCCGTTGTGTGATCCTTTCTCATTTCAGTTTACACACTTGCTGATATATGACATATAGATAGAGATGATATATGCATCAGCTTTACTTTACCCATCCATGCTAAGTGATTTATTGTCATTTCTTTTTGTGTTTGTTACATGGCAAAATGCTTCAGAGAACAAAGTAGTGCTACAGCTAACACTGGTGACCCTGGTATCTCCTGAAACATGTGGTGTACCCCAGGGGACAGTTCTTGATACCTGTATGTTCTTGGTCAACACATCCCCACACCAGTCCACAGTTTAAATCCACTTCTTAGCAATATGTTTAATGCCAGTTTGCAAATAAATATCATCTAAAGTAACGTTTGACATTCTAAATTAAAGAAACATTTCAAACCTCAGACCCTTACTGCAGGCTGAGGGGAGCACCTGTTAGAATGTCACTTAGAGACTGAGAGAAAATGCTGAGACCTCCTCTCGAACAGGACGAATTTCTGGCCAAAACCGTAATTCCAATCATTGAACACAAGCAAGATGAGACCTTCCTGATCGTTTTACATACTTGTTTGGTGTCGATAAATAAAGAAATGTGCCCGTAGGAGCACGCTCAAGAATCAACTTTTATGCCATGAGTGTGACAGGTTAAATGAATAAAATTTGAAAACACATCGTGGTTTATTTTGCCTCCTATGCACACTACGTTGTTAGTTTTCGCACCCAAGAAATCGCCTGACTAAACATGGGAATAATATATGGAAACACTGTGCACTGACTCCCAGTGATGGGAATAACGGCGTTGAAATAAACGCCGTTACTAACGGCGTTACTTTTTTCAGTAACGGGTAATCTAACGAGTTACTTCATCTATCGTTGTAACGCCGTTACCGGTACCAACACGCCGTTACCTCGCGTTACTGAACCAACCTACTCGTTTAGAAACTGGCACCTCACTCAACTCGCATACAGGAATGCCTTTTTTTTCTCCCTTTGGTAAGGGCGGGATACGTAATGACGATTGGCTAAAGCAGAGATTTCATGTTGAGCGAACCAGAGACACCCGGTGGGCGGGTATACACACAAACCAACACACGGTCGTAGCGCGCGCACACACACACACATGCACACACACACAGCATGTCAGATGAGATGGCGAGTCCCGAGGCTGAGTCTAAGACAGCGTTTTCACGGTGGAAGTATAGGCAGTATTTTAACCTCGTCGAGGTAAAAGGTAAAAATGTACATGTTACATGCACACTGTGTCTAAGACCAAAGACTTTGTCCACGTCAAATGTAAGCAACTCGAATTTAATGAAGCATCTCTCGACTGCACACGCGTCTGTTAAGCTAGTGGCCACCGGCATGCCCCACGATAAAGGCAAGCTAGCTAACAAGGAAGGCTGGATTTTTCTGCTTCAGCTTCTACCCCAAAACTTACCACAGAGCAAGAACTCAATAAAATGATAGGGAGGTATGTGGTTGAAAACATGCTGCCATTGAAAGTTTGTTTTAATTTGCAGCATGTCAAGTGTAAAACATGTCATATTGTTTAACTGCTTACATTTGTAAGTAAAGAAAATGCTTGAAGTTCAGTTGTAATTGCATTGAGGTGCAATACATTAAAACCTGTATGGGTATCTGTTGTTTGCTTTACTCCAAATTATTTGGCATTTTTTAACTTAAAAAAGTAACGCATTAGTTACTTTCCTGGGTAACTAGTTACTTTTATAGTGTAGTAACTCAGTTACTAACTCAGTTACTTTTTTGGGTAAGTAACTAGTAACTGTAAATAATTACTTTTTCAAAGTAATGTGCCCAACACTGCTGACTCCTGACACTGACTTTTTGATAGCTCCTTTTTAAATTCTGATACTGCCAGTTGTTATAACCTCAGTCTCAGTGACATCAACTTTTTCTTTCAGTTTTCTGGTTTAAAAAACTATGAATATTTCCGTCCAAGTAAAGATCTGGCTGGACAGAAGGTTTTGTCTTTACCTCCTTCTATTGATTTTCCATTTCATTTTTTATTCATTTTCACGATGTCTCCCTTATTTATAAAACATTCTCTGCACCTGGAGCAGCTCCCTTTGTGACTATAAATGTGGTTATTTATTGACTTAATTCTGTAATTATCACTGAGGTGTTTTGTGTATAAAATGTGTTTTGTGAATATAATGCTTTCTGTGAAACATCCCACTCTTTCGTCTAAGAGAGGCTTGTGTGTCCCTCTTACTAAAGCATGCACACACACACACACACACACACACACACACACACACACACACACACACACACACACAATCACAGACATACAAAAGCACACTTTATCACACCTTTTAACTACTCCAGCAGAGCAGTAATTACTACACATACACACACACACACACACACACACACACACACACACACACACACACGTCAGTCATTTTAACACCATGGACCCCCGTGAAGTTGGATTTGGGGGGGATTCCTAACAGTCCACACGCACACATGCACTTCATTTCACAAATACACAAGTACACAAACACACTCAAAGTCACACCCACTGTTGTGTGAAGAAAAAAGGCAGATAAGGACACGAGGAGCTGAAACAAAGCGCACACACCATGGTGAAGGTTAGATATATAAGATATAATATAATATAAGATGTATTTTGTACATTCATAAAAACATCATGTGAAAACAGATAAAAAAAGTCTAAAATAACATGATGAGAAAAGAAACAAGGAGTATAATGAAAGTAAAATCTGTTGACGCTGAAATCAGACCAGCTGTGTTTTCCATAGGAAGAGATAAAGGAGAGATGAGGGGATTGATGAAATATCATCCTACATAATGAATGAGGAGAGAAGGAGATGGAGGACAGGGAAGTGTCTGTTCACTATGGCTTTTTAGGTGGACGCACAGCCCATAATGGACTTAATGTCATTTTACAGATTATCAGTGCAACAGAAAGGAGAAAAAGACCGGAAGGGGGGAGACAGAGACCTGACAAAATGAAATCTGGTAATGGTATAATTATGCCAGAGAAAATTGGAAAAGACAACTGCGTGTGTGTGTGTGTGTGTGTGTGTGTGTGTGTGTGTGTGTGTGTGAGTGACTGCGAGGCTGCAGGACAGACCAACCAATGGCAGAATTACTTAAATTACCGTGGTAACCTCACAGCAGATGGGCCCATGCTGGCAAATTAGGCCTGGTAGTCACACATACACTCATACACACACACCCACACAGGTGAGTCTAATGCTGACAAATGAGGAAGAGGCAGATTTAGGATGCTCTTTCAGTGCGAGTCAAGTTTTTTATTCTTCTTATCTTTGACAGCTCCACCGCCTTTTGATTTTCACAGATTCAGAGAGTAGAATGCTCTGAAAGTACACACACTGAAACTGAAGTCAAATTTAAGTCTAAGGGGCCTGGTAACCAACGTCACAATCAATTGCACTTTAATGTCCATAAAGAAGCCTCTTATAATAGTTATAGAATATAATAACAATTGGAAAAAAACAGGAGCAGAATACATAAATACATGCAGGTGAAGCCTCTTCATCATATATTAATGGAAGCCCTACACATGACCTCAGCAGTCCAGTGTGGAATCACACACACACACACACATCAGCATACATCAGTGTATGTGTATCCCAATGCCTTGATTTGTCTTGTTGAAATTATAATTAATATTAACTGGAGTATTAGCATAATGCTTTTTATAATTCTCCCTCTCTCCTCTGCTGTTAAACAGACATACTGTATATCAACCGTCCCCTGTCCCCAATCCTTCTGAGGTGCGTCTAGTTTTCACAGTCATAAAATGCCAAAGTTTCGATCAGTAGAAAGCAGTGATGTAATGTAGTTTAAAGTTATTGGAGCCAGCTAATCCTTGAATGACCAGAGGGAGTGGAACCTGGGTGGATCTTAAACAAGATATGGGGTGGGGTAGGAGAGTGTGGGAACAACATCCACTCTGATTCTGTCTAGGCTGGGGTGAGATAGCCGTGCAAAAAAAACTCATGGATACACATGATTCCTCTACGGCCTCATACAGGAGATATCTGTCAATGTTCAACCATATTGGAGCTGCTCATTCAAACTCAACTGTCACTGCTGCTACATGAAACGTTTTAAATCTGTAAACCAGCTGTAGGCTTTTTTGTGCAGCTATTAGAAATGTACTCACCAAATTAGTGGACCTTTGTTATCAGAGCTATTCTTCACTTCAAACCGGTCCACATATAACAAGGCTTCTTTAATAGACAGTATATGATTGTATTGTGTATTAATCATTTTAACAGAAATTTAGATTTTTTTTAACATTCATTTTAACAATGATAGGTCCCATTGAGATTTTGATCTTGAGGCTCCAAACTGAGGTTGAAGATAGGTCGACAATATAGCTATCAGCTTGATGCCACAATGGTGACTGGTTAATATCAAGAACTAAAAATTGACTATGAGCAGCTTTTGTCCAGACGACTAAATCATTTTTTAATATCACATACTGTAGTTTACTCGTATGATCTTTTGTGCTGAGGCAAGGGAGTGCTTAGGCTGCCGTTTTAGGACATATTTATACCACATGGCCCTTAGGAGTGTCTAGAATCCAGACAACAGATTCATGTTTATTCATTCACTTTTTCAAAAAGTCACTTGGGAGCTTACCAGGCAGCCTGCTTGTTTTTCCATATCCATCGACTTTGTTATTAGCCTGTTTTTAATTATTAATTATAGTATGAAATAGAAATGCTTTTAAAAGAAGGATTCAGAGAGAGACAGAGAGTGTAAGCCATGCCATGAAATATGACCGTGGGGTATTATTGCTAGTTGCACCTTGTTCCTGTGTCAGGTCTAGAAAGGTCCATACACACACACACTCATACACACATACACAGTGCAGCTGGTGGCCAGACTTTGAAATGATGCCCTCTGGATTATACACACAGTTCGCCTTCATGATTCCAGCTTTTGTTACATTAAAACACACAGACACAGACACACACATGCACAAACACACACACTGATAGAACACAGTGATTGCACTTTTGCTCCATCCGTTTCAGGCCTCTTTCATTTTTTTACCCTACACACACACACACACACACACACACACACACACACACACACACACACACACACACACACACACAGACACACACACTCAGATACAAAGCTTTGATAATGGCAAACACACCTCGAGCCTCACACTCCCGCTGGGGTTGGTCTCCCCATTCACCTCCTCCTCCTCCTTCTTATCTTCATCCCTTCTTACCCCCCCCCCATCATATCTGCCTCCTCCTTTCCTCAACCTCCATCCCTCTTCTCCTTGTGGGGCTGTTGCTAAGGAGCCCTGGTGACCGAGGAGTTTTCTTATTGGATGAGGGGGGATGGAGGTGGAGGAGAGGAGGAAAAAGGCAGTTGAAAAAGAAGAAGGGGGCGGTGGAAAGGAGGAGGTCGCTGGAGGGGCCGATAGATGGAGAGGGAGCACAAAATGCGATCCAGATGTGCTAATGAGGTGGCGTGGTGTGCAGACACCACAGCAGGCGATGGAGGCATGGAGGAAAAGATAGGAAGGACAGATTGATAGGATGGAAAGTGAGGAGAGATAACAGAAAAGGGAGTGATAGAAGTGATGTGATGTAGGAAATGGAATGATGAAATGAGTTTAAATGAGTGAAGACGGAGTGGGTTCGGCATTAGATGGAGACAAACAATCAAATATGATGAGATCATGTTGGCAACAAGAACAAAAGACTGACAGACCTTCATCACTTCTGTGCAATTTGTTTCCATTTATTTTAGTACACAGTAGTACTTCAAAAATGACTAACATGACAGAAAATGCATTAATGAACAATTTCTTTAATCATTTGTCAAATAAAACAGTTTACTTCTTTTTCTTTTTACTTCCTTTTTCATTTTTGGGTTTGACTGTTTTCAGTATTTTACTATTTTCTGACATTTTATGGCGATTGATGATCGACTTCACATCTGTGTTACGTTCAGATTTCAGTTGTAATGTGACAAAACATGCAGGATTATGTTCAGATGTGTCCCAGTTACATCTGTAAAAATGTTTGGCCAATTATTTGAACCCTTAGCCTCCGTACTACAAGATGATGTCATTCATGGTGACATTTTATTCATGCTGACCTGCTGTATTCAGCACAGAGCAGTCTGGACTCACGGTGATCTGAAAAAAAAAACATTTTGTCAGACTGTGCCTGTGTCATCATCACCCTTTCTATGTGCTGTGTGGTTTCCTGGCTGGACACAATTTCATCCTTTGTGTCTTTGTAAGGACATTCACTCCTCACACACACACACACACACACACACACACACACACACACACACACACACACACACACACACACACACACACACACACACACACACACCCAGGCCGAAGTGAGGATTCAGCTTTAATAAGCCATTTCCAGTGGAGCAGAGCAGTGCTGTCATAAGCCTCTGGCTGAGCCCACCTAACATTTATTTAACCTCCAGCAGGCTGCAGCCTCTCATGTGCTGCTGTGCACGTTCACTGATTCTCTAATAGTGCTGTCTGATGGTGTGGTCATGTTGATTTGAAGCTAAATGCTTTACAGTTCATTTATATTGGAACAAATATAATAATGGTCTCACAAGTTGACTTTAATATTATATAAACAAATGCCTAAATCACGCATAAATCAGAATGAAGGGGATTTTAAACACAATATTGGAAAACCTATAACAATGCTGCGTGTCACTGTACACGGCGTGTTTCTAAAAAGGTATTTGGGTGTCTGCCGCCGTGCAGTAGGTGGGTGTGGTTTTGGACTGTGTGCCTGCAGGGATCACTAAATGGCCTCTTTGTATGTCATGAATACGTGATGTCGTGACAGAGGTGAGACAGGACGTCTTTAGTGTGATTTGAATGTCAGCAGGAGGTCTTTAATATTTCAGCTGAAGTATGGATGAGGATGGTTCTTTGTTAAATTATGTAGAAATGCACCAAACATTGTTTGTTTTTCATGCCTTTGGTGTTGCTAATGAACAGGAAGTCTGACATGAGGGAGGTGAGCCGTTTTTACGTGGCTCAAGCACATTTTTCTGCTGACCCTGTCCACAGCAGTGCTCCACTCTGCTCCTGTGCCAGGACGTCTGTCTGCTTCTCAAAAAGCCTGCTGACTGCTTTCTACTGTAGGTCACACACTGACTATGCATGAGTACATACAAGCCTCAGGCCTCAGGGCGAGCAGCAGTTCAGCAATTACTTTAAATTCGAGTGTCTGTGTTTTTGTCAAATTCATCTGCTTGGCAAATTTGGGTGGTGCTGACGTAGGTTTCCAGAGGCAAGTCCGAATTCATTTTGACCTTAATGGTTGTCCATTTCGCTGTAACTAAGCAGGAAACCTTGAGGCCGTAATGATCTAAACAAATTGGGAGGATCCTCCTCTGTGCTTTTATTCATGTTGGTCTATGGGAGTTAGACTACCCAGGCTAACCAGAATAGCATACTACTATAAATGTGCTTTATGTTGTTTTAATTGTTGAGACAGTGGTATTCATCTCCTGTAATGAATGATCCATACTGCATCTGTGTTTCTTTCTCATCTTCCTCTGCTCTCTGTCTCCTGTTTTGTTGTTCCAGTTTATTGCCTGCTGATTTCTTGCTGTTTCCATCTTTAACCTCTATCCCTCTTGTCTCTCCTCCCCCCAGCCTCCCACTCTCTCTGTCTGCCTCCATCCTGTCTTTGTGGATGTGATAGCTAGAAACTGACAGGGGATAACAAACTGATTGGGGTCTCCCGTCTTGAATTTCCTGTTCAGACAGTGTGAACTGATTTGAGTTCACAGTTCTGGAAGAGCTACAGAGCCTGGTGTGGTCTTGTCTTGTCTGCTCTGCTTGTTTTTCTTGTGAGGTGTCTTTGTGTGAACTGTTAATGCTCATGAATGCATAGTGCTACCATGGATATGGTCATCTGGTTAGCATTTTTGGAAATAAATATTCCTGATGAGGGCTAGACTGATCCAGGATTTGTGGCCGATATCAGTCCTTTATTAAAAACTGGCATCTGATACAATCAGTATTTATCACTGCAGTCATTATATTGTCAGAGCTGTCTTTTATTGCCTCACATCACTGTGGTGTAGTCTGCAATTCTAAAATGTAATAGACGATTTTCATGGAGGACATTTTGACATGTCAAATGACATCATCTGTCTGTGTCCTCCAAAGCTGTACAGTCATAAACCCAACATTATAAATCTGTTTTATGAAGTGACGGCACTCGACTAGGTGAGGTTTAGGTACCAAAACAACCTGGTTAGATTTGCACTTGGTGTTAAAATAACTAGTTGTTAAGGGTAGGTTACAATAATAAACATGTGGTTCAGGTTATAGAAGGATCGTGATCATAGAGGATCATAGTGTCCCCCGTGTTGAAGTTGGATGTTGGACGTTGAACCCATCCAACCAAGCTGACCTTCTCATTCATGGATATGACAGGACTTGCTCCTTTGTCATGAGAGGACTCTGATACTTGTTTTTTGTGTAATTTTTTTGGGACATTTAGATTTCTGTCAGAATGAGTAGCACCACATTCTAATGACTGTAGTACACTTCTAATGAACGTTGTTGCGTAAACTAAGTCTGTGCCCTGTTCAAAAACGAGCCCTAAGAGGACGACAACAAGAACATTAACTCTTCTCCACATGACGACCTGGAACATAACATGTAGCCATTTTCACGGCTTCCACTGTTCTCTACTCACTCTGTAACTACATTTGGGGCACTGCTCAGGAGGTGATCAGGAGTTCCAGATAAATTCAGGAGTTGCTGGTAGTCAAAAGTAGGGTGACTATAACAACCACATTTACATTTTAAACTGGCTGTATTTGTGCATGCATATCTCATATGTCTATAAATGCCATGCAATTGTTCCCCCCTAAACCCTGCATGTGCACACTGTGCAGGCCATTTTAATATTCCAGTTGTGTGCTGTAGAAGTTTATTAATGTTTTAATTTCGGTCATCAAGATATTTTGTTAACATGCTGAGAATAGGATGTATGTGACTCCTATGCCCAGGCCAGTCATACCATGCTGCAGACAGGTCTTATGGCTGTTCCCATCTCTGCAGGTGGCAGTCATCATTTATTAAGAAGCCTCATAAAAGAGACATTGTAGACACAGGAAGTGTGTTTGTGCTCACTACGGGAACTCTGGGATTGACTTATCTGTGATCGAGCTGCACACACACACACACACACACACACACACACACACACACACACACACACACACACACACACACACACACACACACACACACACACACACACACACACACACAGTATTTGACCAGTCAATCAACTTAGCATTCTGCCCTCTTTTCTTTTCATCCCAGCCCTCTTGCTTTACCCTCTGGGACATCTTTCTCCTTCTTTATCACGTCTCTTTCTCCAGGTCCATCTCTGGCTTCCCCTCTCTGCTCTTTTCTTTTCTGTCTGTCCATGAAAAAAAAACAGCGAAGCTGCTCATCTTCCGTCTGCATCCTCACTCTTTCGCGTCGCTCTTTCTTTCCCTTTCCCTCGATTAAAAGTAGGTCATTCTGCAACATCGAGCTTCAGCTCTTGCCAAGCATGACATCCACATATACACACGTATCGCCTGGCAACCACGCGTTCACCCCACACCCCCCTCCATCCTCCACCCTAGTTTCCTCCATATTGCCTTCCCAGGAGGAGCTCGGTGCAGAGGGCTGGGTTTGCAATCTGACACCGCTTTGTTTTGCTCCTGCTCGGCTTTTATAGAGGGGCTGGGGGTTAATTGAGTGGCTTTGTTGCATACATCATAATGTTCATAGATGTTCAGTGGAAGGGTTCAGCATCAGCACAGTTCATAATGTATATGTAATTATTTCCTGTAATATGTTACCTGGAGAATGCTTTTAAGCAAGATTAGGAATTTCTACTATACATTTCATTGCTGTTATATATATTTATATTTAATTCTATATATTTAATTTAATTCTATATATAATATCTTTTTTAGTGTGTAAATAAGAAAACAAAAAAATGGTCTACAATGCTGAATCTAATCTAAACAACCTACGGAACTGAACTATTTGTGTGATTTAATGGCTTATATTGATGTTTTGTGCCAAGTTACTATATTGTTACTGTTGTCATGCCAATAAATGCTTCAGCTACGGCATTCAGGCTGCACATGAAAGCTCATTTTAGACCTCATCAAACAAAACGTTTTTGTATTTTATTAATATTACCATGAGATGTGTTGAACAGTGATAGTGGACTTTAGTTCAGCAGCTGACTTTCCTATCTCAGATTTCAGAGCACCTAAACGCATCACAAGTCAGTATAATGTTGTCACAGATGTTATCACAACATCTCCGTCTGCATGATGGACTCACTCTTATTAACAATTGGTATTTTTTATCACTTCACATATCACTTTTCCTAATTATCCTATGAGCTCCTGAAAGTGGCGCCACTGTAAAGATCATCTACACCAAGGAAATGATGTCATTGTCATTTCCCATACAAACCTATTTAGCATGTGACCTGTGACCTTCTACTGTGTGTGTGTGCCTTTATTACCATGACCTCTGTGTCTGTGCATGGGTGTGTGTGCACGTAAGGGGCGCAGTAATGGAGTTCAAAGGCCATAGCTGGAGGCTGAATAGGAGGCTGGTGGGAGGGAGGTAATATGCACACATGAACACATACACACCTCAGGGACAGTCATTAGTGAAATGGTGAGTACTGGACCTGTTATAGATCAGGAGGGAATAGCAGGTGATAGACCGGACAACAAAGTGCCTGCACACACACACACACACACACACACACACACACACACACACACACACACACACGCACACCTTATTGTCCCATGAGGCTGTTGAAAGCAGGTCACAGGGAGCTACAGCAGGCTGTGTTTGATGGAGAGCATCAACAGGATCACTTGTTTCTTTATTCCCTTCACACATTCACATTCACTCAATTAACTGCTGCACGTTTTCTGCACACAGAGATATAACTCTGGCTTCTGTTCTTTCACATTAAAAGAGCACTCCTGGAAATGAGAAGTCAAAAAAAACATTGTTAAACTAAAATATATGTGTTCGCATTTTTTAATAAAGGCTTAGTTCAGATTTATTGAAGTGGGGTTGTATTATCCTCAGTAGACATAGCAGCAACAATCTGAAGAAAGTAATGTTTGTTCAGATACAAACTAACGTGTTAAAAGTCACAATAGGACAAAGAAACAGATCAGTGGACCAACTCCTGTGCTCTGTTAGGTAAACCTGTTGGTTTTGTCCTTGAAGTCTGGTGGCTTTGAAGAGAACAGACAGCTCTAAACACTTCTCCTTCTTGTCAGGCTGTCTAATGGCAACGTAAAGCAGTGAAAGTACTATTGATGTAGTGTACGCTTAAAGGTAGCCAAACTGTTGCTGTTGCTGCTTGCCTTCCACAGCAGTTCATTTCTGAGCGTTCATGCTGGTCCTCCTGTCTGCTTCTCTAAATCGGGGGCTTTGGCTCCTGCCCACAATAATCTGTAACATGATTTCTTCCCCTTTGAAGAGACGAGTAAAGATCCAGGATGTCACATCTCACTTGCACAATACAGTAGTATTGTAGTAAGACAATCTGTACTTCTGCAGGATAATTTGATAGAGGTCCCATCTGTTGAGATCCCAGGATAGATTGCATGACTAATGTATTTGTAATCACATTAAGACCAGATGTTGCTCAGTACCTTATGCTTCAGTACACCAGATTCACTGTAGGTGACTGAGCTGAAGCTTCCTCTGGATACACAGAAGAGAACGAGCTCATGAAGTGAATCACATCAGCTGACTGATTGAAAAGTGAATTGAATGTTTAGGCCTTATTATGTTTAACATGAACAACATTTCCTCCATGCTGCAATGTTTAGTTTAGTAGTTTCATCAATGAGTTATTAACTATGAAGTTAATAACAAGGTATTTTAAAAATCAATTAATCATCAACAAATTTCAGCTTCTTAAATGTGAATATTTTATTCTATGACAGTAAACTGAATGTTTGGGTTTTGGACAAATCAAGACCAAACAACGAAATGATTATTTAGAAAATGGTGGACAAATTAATCAATAATGAAAACAAACCATAGACAGATGCTAATATCAAAGTACATACTGTACTGTATATTGTTGAGTGATTATGATAGTAGGTACTGTATATTAACATTCATACTGTGCACTGTGTCCATTTAATTTTATTCACATTTTCTGGTCTGATGATCTTACAGGCTGTGGGTGTCCTGCTGCTCAAACTGACTGAAGTCGTAGCTACATGTGGCTGCTTAATCAAATCAGCATCAGAAAGTATCAAAAGACATTGTAGATAACAAAACAGGTAGACTAAGAAACCATCATCAACAGCTAAAATAGTACAAAATGGAAATATAATAACTAAAACACAAGTAGAAATAGGCAAGTCCTACACCCGCTGTCCACTTCTGGTCTCATTAGTGACCCCAGCATGTCTGCAAACAGAAGAACCACCACCACCACCTTTTTGTGACCAACCATGACATGATCTTCATAGGACAATTTACACACAACTACAATGAAAATTGTATTGTATATTGTATGCCATGCAGAGGCTGAGAAGTGAACAGCAAACATAAATGAGGATTGCTGTTTTAGCTGTAAATCACTGCAGCATTAATACATGTTCATATTTTTTGATACTGTGCTGCAGCAGTGGTCAGGTCAGTTTTGGATGAAAGACGTCGTTGTTGTGGTGAAGGTGGGTCAGGTTCAGCCGTGTTCCCGAAGAACAGATAAGACAGTGCTGCAGAGGAGAGTCTCGCTGTGCACATCAGTGGTAGTACACAGCGGCCTCATTCAAGCAGTCTCCTCAAGTAGATCATAATACTACTGCACCCTTTGGCAATGCACTTAACCCAGTTAAACATTTCTCCCCCAGATGTTCAATATGTGCCATACAGTGGTTGGAGGGGGGTTTGCTGCTTAAACGCGACCTTGATGAACTCTTTGGTCATTGGATTCAATCAAAGATGATGTAACCACTTATAGATAGTGATATTATGAATGTTTTCCCACTCTAGTTCAGAAAGCTCAGCTCATTAGATTAGATTCACATTTATACAATATGAAAAACATACAGAATTAAATCATAAAATTAAAGGAGCTGTGTGCATGAATTAGTATAAATAAATAGTCCTAAATCTGACAGCCTGGACAGAATAGTCTAAAGAAAAGAAAATGTTACTCTGAACTATTGATGTGTTGAGTTTAACCCTTAAAGCAACATTTCTCTGATTTTGAACCACATCTACATCAAAGCAGTGGCAAGTCTGCATTATAGAGCCTGAACAGCCCACTGTAGATACATGCAGAGAACATTATGTTTTTTATGTTCAGCAGCATCTTGAACAGATGTATTTGTGTTAGCCAGAAAAAAATATGGTTTCTAGGAATAACAGAAGCTCAGCAGCACTATTAGACAACTGAGCTGGCTGGTTGAGTTTGTGGCCCATCATGACCAGAGAGAGAAACCAGGACACTGAACGCTGAACTGGATTTCACTATGCACGACAGAACACGTTTTATTGCTGAGAAAGCCAGGTTTCTGAAGACTGACACTGTTAGAAGTTAAGACAAAATGACTCTGAGCATTATTATTTTTATTTATTTTTACACAGTCCTGTGCAGTGTCAGTTTTATTGATGAGGGTGGATGAGGTATGTCTGCCCACCCTCATCACTTGGGGTCTGCTCGTCAGGAAGTCAGCAGTCCACATGCACAGTGAGGCGTTTGGTCCAGGTCCAGGACAGTGTGTGTGAGAAGTGTAGTTTCATAGTAACGGGTGGTGTTATAGTGTGTTGACTGAAACATTTTTGTCACTGTAGCACAGACTGTACTGCAGATACAGCATGCGTTTTATATTCCCATAGAGGCTGTTCCACAGACCTCTAGGCAGACTGTGTGTTTCTGTGCATGTGCAAATGTGTGCAGCAGCAACAGCATCACAGACAAGAAAGGACAAAAAACAAGAGGGAAAGAGCATCCTGTGATCCCGAGGGCAGCGGCTGGCGTACAGACGAGCTCTTTGAAAGCACAAACACACAGTTGAAGAAACAGCAGCACTGTTGCAGACAGTCCTGAGGCAAACGTGTGTGTGCGTGCATGTGTGTGTGTGTGCTGTCTGCTCTATTCTCCACTTCTTCCTGCGCCTGAAACTAAGAATAATGAGCAGTCAGCATATTGACTGGCAAATTGTCTCTCTTTGCTCAACAAACTTGAGCTTGTTTAGCTATTACTATTACCTGTAAGATCACAGATGTTTGATGATATAATCGTGAGCTCTGGTGTAAACTTTCTCTTTAAATAGATGAATTAAACTGTACATTGTTATTTTTTGCACAACAGGTTTCCAAAGGTTGTAACATATTTTTTTTGTGTCTCATCAGGTCTGCTAAGTGGTCACGACAGAGTGGGTGGACAGACAGAAGAGAAGTTCCCACATCAGCGAATGCAAGTCAGTGTTTCTGCGTGTTAGACGCAAGTATACACTAGAATTGATATCATTTTTACAAAATATGTCATGCATATATCTACTGTGCATTGGACAATAAAATAGAGTCTGTACAAATACTAACACATCATAGTTTTATCTGTGTGATCTAAATATGTTGTTGAAGTGCAAGTGATTATGATTTCTGCCATTGCCGGTTTACATTGACTGCTGGCTTGCTTGGACCTACAGTATTTATTTATGTGTGCACAGTACTCCCAGCAGCCATGAGAGTACTGTTGCTGAGGGTAATTGTGTGTGATGGGTGGAGGCCTATTTTTGGGGGTGTTTGTAGAGCTATGCTGTGTTGGAGGTCAGAGAAATCATTGAAAAAGCAGTTAATGTGTTAATGCCTCCAGCTTTGCAACTGTCTCAAAGAGAGAGAAAAAATACAGGGTTTGTATTTAGAACAAGCTAGAAGAACAAATCATTTGATTCTTTGCAGACTGTTTGCCTTCTGGAAATATTTTATTTTTAGCGAAAACCTTTTAAATTAACAAGGGCTGCCTACAGAGTAGCATAGGCCTGTATAACCTACATCCACTGCTTATAAATAACACTTATATAGAGAGCACATTTAAACAGAGATTAATCTGACCAAAGTGTTCTACAAAGGTTCACTTAGTGGCATCTACTGGTAAGATTGCAGATTACAACCAACTGAACACCCCTCACCTCACCCTCTATTTCCTTTTGTCATATTATGTATATAGAGTCCCCTAAATCTGACACACTAAAGAGAGACACACCAACAACAATGGGAAACAACAAGGGACAAAATACAGAGACAGATTAAAAAGATTGGTGACAAAAAGTTCCAGCTGTTGTGTCTTTAGCCTCAAGATGTAATGAGCACATCCAATATCTAAAAGCATTTAAGTTTCAGTCATGACACTGCGACGTACAAAAAGGATATGTTGCCAGAATAGATTAATTGTTGATCATGAATCCCTCCACCGACACTGAATTTCTGTCCAAAGTTACAGCTTTCAACTTGCGCCATCCTCTATGGATGATTTTCTGACAACACTTTAGCTCTCAATAGTTAATAAATTCCTAACAGCACATACATGTTTTTCAACAGTAGTAGTAGTAGTAACCGTCTTCTTTTAGAGATAAGTGGGGGTCCTATACTGTCGGAATCACATATCGTCTGTGTACAGACTGATTTTGTGGATGTCTGCAGACCCTTTATGTTTGTAGTCTGGTGGTTTGTAGCTGCTAGCGGTTTAATGAATGTAGAAGAGTAAAAGAGTCAAGTCCCCTTTTAATTAATTATGATGAGGCTCTGCACACACAAATACAAGCATGCACACACGCACACACACACACACACACACACACACACACACACACACACACACACACACACACACACACACACACACACACACACACACACACACAAGACACAAGAATTTTCCATTTTGGGACACTCACAAACAAATCTACACAAAAATTTCATTTCACCTCTTCAGCCGTGTCCCCATTGTGTTTGTCCCAGAAGAGCACCATTAGCACTGAACATCATCCAAAACGACTCTAATGGAATCCCCCAGTGCTGGGAACAAAGGAATAGTGGCAATTGGTACAAAGACTGTGTGAGTGTTTATGTGTACTGGGCTGGGATTGGCATAACTTAATATGAATGCTTTCTACTAGGATAAAAAGTGAATTTAATGAAGTGAATTTAATGTGTTAATGCACCTGGTTGAAGGAAAAGATGACAATAATAGTCCAAAATATATACATACAGTACATTTTCAGTACTGTGGTGTCTGCGATATGAGATGTACTGTAAAAAGAGCAGATCCTCTCGTTGGCTGAATCCAACTGTAAAGCAGCCACTATAAATGGATAATTACTTGCAAGACTCTGAGACCAGGAAAATAATCCTAAAATGAACCCAAATGAAAATCTTCAATGGCTGATTGGGCCTTGTGTTTGCAGCTGGAATAATCAAGCCTCAATCATGCTAATCACGCTCGCCTTCACAGTTCATTTGACGTTAAGAAATTTTCACGCTCTTCCATTTTCAAGTGGTCTCTCTTAAGACATGTAAAATCTGTAAGCGCTATGATAAGGAAGCAAGTCTTAAAGGGAAACTTTGCAGATTTTCCTCTGGCTTTGTATTATGACAATGTGGGTAGAACAAGTAAATGCAAATGAATGTTCCCTGCAACCAGAGATCCTCGAAACCTGCAGACTCCAGCCAGCTCTGAGGGCTGCCGTTTGAACTACACACTGTACTTGCCATTTTAAATTTAAAATTGATAAGCAAAACTAAGCACCGCCCAACTCGCAGTATGTCACCCACCACGCAGAGTGTTTGTTGGTAGAATGCAGCCCAGTTTATTCTGGCTGAAATTCTGACAATACTAGGCAATGTCATTTACACCAACGGGCAACACCAACAGATTGATACCAAGGCCTTTGTTATATTAAAAAAATATTTGTATTCTCAGTGTGTATTAATGACATCACCCTCTCATCTTAAATAATGGAATAACTCATATCATATTTAAAGAACGGTTGCCTTAACACTCTCATTTAGCAAAGTTATGCTAATTCCCTGCAGTTTAGAAGTAGGTTATATCCGCTGGGAGCATGCTTCTGGTAAAACTCATGGAAGGTCACGAAGCAGTTCTCACTGATACACGGTGCATACTGTATACACATGATGCAAATGAACATGTTATTTTTAGAAAAAGCCTGCAACAGGTCGGTCAGTCTGTTTCTGTTAGAGCACAAGTGGCAGGAGGGGAAGGCCACATGAAAATGTCATCCATTAGTCTAATGGTTTGTATGATACACCAATTAATGTAACATTAGGAGAAATACTTTGTGTGTGTGATGAAACAAATGATCATCACAGCCAAACCAAACCTGCCAGCACGGAATGTTTGTGTCCCACGGACTACCCTTTAAAACTGATAACCTACACCCTGACCCTTCATTTTTCACACCCACAACAAGGGCTGCACCAGTTCCGTGTGACTGTCCAGGACTAAATGCTGTTCTGCCCTTGCCTGGGCCCCTGAAACAATGTCAATTAGTGCCAGTGTACTATGGCATATGGTCCTTTGCCTGATGAGAATGTAGACATCCATGCGTCTCCCCTCATGTACCTGCAATTGTCAGACCGTAGTGGTTTTTCCGTGGCTGCCGAAGTCGGTCTGTGGATACTTGAACAGAAAAGAACTGCAACTCTTCTTGACTTGAATAATTAGGACTTTATTCAAAGAAACAAGTGAGTTTGAGATGCATCTCTTCCAAGCCTCATGCCAAATTGTCCCAATCGTTCTCCCAATTCTTTCTGGGCTAGGTCTTATATCTCCGAGAATGCATGCAAAAAGGCATAAACACTCAGGGACATACATACTCTCCAAAAGCCATAAACCATCAGGTCTGGACATACTACACTGTAAACACTCCCACGGCAGAGCAACCGAGGACAAGGAGAATTAGAAGAAAATATACTACAAGACCTTGCCCGCAGGTGAATGGAAGTGGCTGATTTCCGATGCCCCAAACATGTAGGACACATTTGAAATTTCCTTTTACTTAATGTTTGTAATGCATCAGAACACCAAGGCATTCCTTTCATTGGATAATCTACAGATTTTCCCAAAATGTTCAACTTTAACATTTGAAACATGCCTTAAATCAAAGGCATAGTTCTAAATGTTAAAGGCGTAGACATTTATAGGACATGATGTTATCATATATAATGCACTGCAGTGTGCACAGAGGGTTCCACATGTGAAGAGAAACACTAACCCATTTCAGTGCTTCACTGATTCAGTGCTGCAAAACCGTTTCTCTCTCTCTCTCTCTTTCCCCCCTAATCCCTTCACTCTACTACTCTCACTCTTGTGGGTGTGTGTGTGCTGAAAAGAGTTATAGTAATTAACAGAGATGGGGTGGTAACGGGTCAGGTTTAACAACTGGGCTGCAGAGATATGTGTGCTTTTGTGTGTGTACTAGTGGAATGAGGGTGTGTCTTCATCCATGTGTGACAATATGTACAGTAGGTCCCTGTGCATCTGCATCCATGCATGTTGTATGTGTGATTGGCACCTCATGCCCAGCCAGTGTGCGGTATCAGCTCCCCAGGGGCAGATTAGCTATTTAGTTGAATAGTGTTGAATTGACATACCACCAGATGGTTTATGCATACATTCTCCCTTCTCTCCTATCCTGGGTATTGGAAATGGCAGTGTTATGGTGAAAACCCCCCTCCCACACACACACACACACACACACACAGACACACACTCCCACCTGATTTTTTTTTTTTTTTTGGTAAATTTATCCTCTCGTCATAGCTTTGAGCTCTGGTGTGATTTGAAGCAGAGTGAAGGATTGATCCTGGTGGGGGATGGCAGCATGGGGGACAGGGATTAACAGTGGGCAGGTGGTCCTGGCATGGTTGCCAGTGCACAGACCTGGCTGTCATGTGGAGGTGGTGAAAAATAAATTAGAAATCTCTGTCCTGTGGACTGACTGCTGAATAATGTTCAGATCACTGAGTGGAGAATAATATGGAGTCTTTGGCCCTCAAATTCCTGCTGGGCCAATCAACAGAAGTGTCCTGCTTTTTCACTAGCAGCATAAGTTAATGTTACAATAAATATCACAACATCATGCTGATATTAGCATATGCATCCAAATGCAATGCTTCCAAAGTCCCTAATATAATTGAATGTTTGCGAATTAGAGGGGATAAAAAAAAAAAACTTGGAAGGTTTTGAAACAGACATAAATGGACGTGTCAAGTGCTCAAATTTATATATTATATATTTTGAATAGAAATTTAAGTTATTTAGATTTTAGTTCCACTAGTTATAAATAAAGATTATCAGTGTCGCAGAAATGGAATGTGATAAATGAATCAGGCCTGGAAAGTCCTGGAAAAATCCTTGACATGATATTTAAAAAGGTGTGACTGACTATATTCAGTATTCAACATTGAATGATGGAATCATGTTAAGGTTTATTACATTTGCCCAAAGGATATTTGTTCTTGTAGAACATGCACTCCAGGAATTGAACATTTGAAATAAGTCAGTTCAAATTGGTAATTTCCCAGTCAAGTCTACAAACGCCCTTTTGTAACCTCAGCCATAGCAGAGACATTCAAATGCTGAAATGATCCCAATAATCTGCTCCCCATTCATCATCATTTAAACCACTCTACACTTTGCTGCTCTGAAGCAGAATGTGATCGGATCCTGATCCCACTTTAAGAATCAGTGTCACAGAGCTTTTCTTTGGCTTTGTTTCTAGGCTGCTCTCTCTGGGGAGCCACACGGGGACTCAGCTGTGAATGTGGGCCAGAGTCAGCACACATTCTCGTGCCAGAACGCGTACACAGCTACATGTACACACTCACCCACACATGCAAACAGTTTATACTGTGCACATACCGTACGTTCTATTACGCTGTCTTCATCTCAACCATCTGTCTCCGTATCCGTACACACAGATCCTCAGCACGCCGCTCAGAAGAACCATCTAGCCAATCAGGAGAGGTGAGGGGCGAGGCCGGCCAATCGGAGGGGGAGAGATGTTGGCGCAGGGTGGACATGCGGTCCTGACTCTAATGTCATTACTGCTGCTACTGTGGCACCAAGCAGCACCTATCGAAGTCCCACAAGACCGTAAGTCACTCAGAAATCATCTGATCCACTCTGATATGTTACATGTATGTGAGAATTAATTTGGTTAAAAGGGAGTTGGCTGAGATGGATGGCTCAGATAGGTTTGTAATTGGGGTACTACAGGAGGCTTGTTTCAGTCTGTCCCACCTTGGTGATATTTAAACATTCAAAGCACCCACACAGTTATGTATCACACTTTAGCATGTTCCATGTGTTTTCATTCAGGACCCCACAACAGTGAGACAACACTGACCCACCGTCCTCGTCACCGCCCTTGTCTTATCAACAACTAACTGCTGCTTTTGTAAGCGATCCAGAACCTGAACCGAATGAAGCAACTGCTTGTTGCGCTACCCTCAGCACACACTACTGACTGTGTACAGACTGTGACTGAGCTTGCTCACTTCCATTTTTCATAACTTGAAGATCTAAGACTTCTCTGTGCAGACAGAAGGCTTGTACTCTTCGGTTTTGTGCACAGATTTGTTCAAATCTGCTTCATTGCATTCTTTTCTACCTGCTCTTTATAAATCTCCCACCTCTATGGAAGCACGGTTCTAGTACTACTGATAAGTTTATACACACAAATCGTGGTTAAATGTTCCTTTAACCATATAGAATCATAATGTTATCATCATTAACATATTGCCTATTAAGCACTGCTAGGTGTATACTGTATGAGCCCTTTGAAAATGAATCTGTGGTAATGAAGTATTTGCTTTAGTGCTCAGTTTAAAGTCAACAAAAATAAATACAGTTTCAATTTTCTTATCGCACAATAAAAAGCATGTGTGCACATGACTGAATGACTTTAACAGTGAGGCTGATACTCACTGTTCATTCATTTTTAAAATATAAAAGTGTACGTGAGCTGTAGCAGTGAACACATTAGGATTTGATTACCATGAGAATAGACCGCTTCATATCCCGGGGTAATAGGGTGACACCGTGGGTAGCTCCCCCACTGCAGATTCAAAGGTGATAGGTCTTTATTGATTCCAACACGCACACATTAATATGTTATATTCATATACTCCCAACGCGCACGCACACACACACACACACGCAGTCACACACATCCTCATACCTGTCCATTATGACGAGTATAACAGTCTGACTGCATTCTGGCGATAAAAGGATTCCCGAGGGAACTGGGAACAAAAGCCTTTTCTTTTCTTTACTCCTCGTGCCCTCACTACACACTCCTTTTTTGTTAGAACACACACACACACACACACACACACTGCTTTTTCGCAGCTAAGATGAATTGTACAATGAAAAATGATTTGATACTGAGAGAGCCCCAAGGACACCTGGCTTATACGTTAATACACACACACACACACACACACACAACAGTCAGCTGTCAACTGTTCTGTCTTCTGTTTCCCTGCCCCCCCATGGTGCCATCTCTCTCTCTGTTTTTTTTACAAGCCTGACCTTTCAACCCTGGACTTATGATGCTCTATTGATCTGATACACACACACACACACACACACACACACACACACACACACACACACACACACACACACACACACACACACACACACACACACGCAGAACAGAAACCATTTGAG
Source organism: Collichthys lucidus (assembly GCA_004119915.2). Taxonomy (NCBI): domain Eukaryota; kingdom Metazoa; phylum Chordata; class Actinopteri; family Sciaenidae; genus Collichthys; species Collichthys lucidus. The sequence continues at coordinate 20,678,895 of CM014082.1, forward strand.
TAATACTCTTATAACCCAGTGACCTCTCTTTAACGTATTCAGCACGCTGTGATAAATGACAGGCAGGGGTTTTATTTATTCTGACAAAAATATAATTAGTTGGTCACAGATAGATTCAACTCATGCTTCAGTGTGATACATGGTGTGATGTGATGTGTGATATTTCATGCAAGAGTTTGAATAAATACAAACCTTAGAAATACCAGCCAACTGTGCAAACACGCTGAAGCTGACCAACCGAAGTTTTTTTTCTCATTTGGGGCAAAATGTAAATTACAAAAGCTCTTTAATGGAAACCTCAAACCGAGAATGCACATAGAATGTCTTCATTAACACAACGAATAAATCTTTGAATGTGTAGTAAATAAAGCTTTCTACAGGAACTAACATTTTGGCAACATTTTCAAAGAGCAGAATCAGAAACAGGCCAAGCGTGTTCATAAAAAGGACATTTGACTTCATATTTTGCAGCCCATAGCTCTCAGTGTGCCTGCACACAGTTTGAAGAACAATATTATTGTTTGTCCCAATATTAGACAATCATTTTACATCCTGACAGTGTCCTTTTGGTAGCTGTACAGATCACATTTAGTCAATATCAACTCATTTTTCAGGTTTGCAAATGCTCGTCATCACAATTTTAAAACGTGCTTCATGGCATGTTTAGCTCTAATTATTAGAGTGTGCTGATGGTTCATTCAGTAGACACAATGAGAAGCCCCATCCCCCTCTTTCCCTTATGGCTGCTTATCTGCTTCACAGAAAACTGCACTCTTGGCCTGTATTGATGAGTGCTTTCCACACATCCCTACAGGACACACACACACACACACACGCACACACACACACACACACAACATAACAATAACAAAATTTAGTCATAATTAACTGGATCAAATACACACTCATAGCGCATAGCAGCACGGATGTTAGCATGCACACACACACACACACATCAAACACACATCTTACTGTATATCAAGGCTCATCTGTAACTGCCACACAAGCTCCTGACACAAGGTCGCTTCATCATTGTGTGTGCATGTATGTGTGTGTGTTCCCTTGTGTCAGTAGGAATGGTGCTTCCCTCACACACAGTCCGTATTACTGCTAAATATCTACACACACATGCATACTATATGGAGTGTATATTTGTCTTTCTTCTTTTTGTGAATGAAAGCAGCTCAAACTGAACCCGACTGTCCATCACACTGAACAAGTGATTTATAATCTGATTAACTTATACTGCAGTTAAATAATTTACTATTACTGCTGTGTTACATCATACTCACAGTCAGTCACCCAAAAAAAATGTGTCCCTTTACTTTCTCTCTACTTTGTATCAGGCAGCATCAGCATTTTATTCCAGATAACAATAATAGACTCTTATTAATTATATACAGTCAGTCCGGACAAACGTGAAGTATTTATACTCCCATCATGTGTATACCATATGGAACACAATGACACCCCATGTCTAAAAGTCTTTTCTGACGCACATTTAATTGCATCATTAAACCACCTCAGTGTAAGCTCTTTACCACATCTGAACCACACAGAATCTGGCTGCCAAAGAAAAGTGTTCCTACTTATTCCAAGTTCACACTGCAGGATTGGAACCCTGATTTTTCACTCCAAAGTTTTTGGAGATTGCAGACAAAAGCCTGCAGATCAGAGGTAAACTGGCATTCGCTCACTATGTGTGAACTGTTCAAAGACACGATACAAGAGCTTGCCAATGTCTGAAAGCTATAAAGCAGGCTAAACGTCTGATTGTCTGGGGTGGTTCAGGGAACGAGCCACTGCCACTGAGAGCAGGGCTGCTGAGCCTTTAGTCTTATTTATATCGTGGGAGCACAATGATATAGTTTTATTGGCACTGACACACAAGATTTTCAGTATTGTAACCCTGTTGTCCTGGCTCACAAGACCACAACATGTGCAGGCAGTCCTTGCTGTCCGTACATCTCAATCCATCCTCTCAGCCACAATCTTTTCTTTTTAATCCTTTTTTGCTGCAAACAGCACATTTCATGTGTCACTTCTCAGGTGTGTTTTCATGACAAAATGTAGTTCAGTCAGGGATTCCCCCTTGTGAAAGATAAAGTAATGTGTTAGTAATGTGTGACCCTGTCACTGATTAGTCATGTAGTGTTCAAGATACCTAAATACAGGACCAAAGGTTGTGTAGTGTGAACAGTAATGAGATGAAGCCTGGTGAATCCAAACAATGATTTAAATGCTTTTCGCGGAGGAAGGAACTGTCAGCAGTAATCAGGACTTCATCTAGAGAAAGATAAATTAAAAAACACGACATCTTTAGTTTCATATGTTTTTGTGTTACAGTCTCTGATTGAAAATTTGAAACATAACATGTGTTATCTTCCTTTCTTACTGCTCATCATTCACTGATACGGGAACTCCTTATAGGTAAGTCCTCAGTCAACATTTCACACAGCTCTCTCTTTCATTTACATAATAACTAATTCAAAAAACATAACATAACGATAATTCAAAGTTATAACATAGTACACTAGATATTATGTCTCTAATATGATTAACAATCGCGTTACAAATTGTCCATCCTTGTCTCTGTCTCTCTTTGGCTTTACGTTGGACTAACAGCAAAGATCCTGCAAGACCGTAAGTGTTTCTATTTAACATGTCACTGATCGTGTTTTTCTGTCCCACCAACTTATTTTATAACCTAAATCTTGTAACGCTGCAACAACAGATATTACAAAGTGAATGATGGTATTTACAGTGAGTTTCTTCTCTTGGTCTATAAAGTCTATACACTCATATAATATATTCTTTTGATGAGCAGAAAACACTGTGGGACCTTTAGAGAACACACACTTTACAATCTGTGAATCAGATCATTGCTTGTAAGAAACAGTAATTAATGTGTATGCAAAATCTAGCAGCATTATACTGTCTGCGGCATTCATAGTTCTGAGGTAGCTGATAGAATCAAGAAGAGTCTTGGACGAGATGTTGAGGAGTAATTTCCATACCAGTTATCTCTCATAACCTAGCTTTTACCACAAGCAAGCATCCTATGAAAAAATACTCTTATGGTTGCCATAGCAACACAAAGGATATGTGTAATGTGCCCTTCTTTAGTTATGGATGAGATTAGCTGGAATAGCTTCCATTACAGAGGAACAGTTCTCCCTTTTTTCACGAGAATTCATTCTTATAGTTCAGTCACAGAGCTTTCTTTTAGAGCATTCAGCTTTAATCTAGCAAGCGCCTGGCCCTCTGAAGTGCTTGTTATCTCGTGTTGTGTGTGCAGTATGTGTGTGTGTGTGCGTGTGTGTACTTGTGCACAGTGTCAGATTCAAAGCCCTGCAGGGTTCAGTGAGCTAGAAATGCAAAAGGGCAGGGAAATGCAGGCTGCGTGGTGTGTCTGTACTGTTGATGGGTTTGGTTTAAGTGAGCCATTAAATATGTAGAGTAGTGAAGTCACAGCTGGGAAGCTGTTGCATATATCAGAATATACTATGAGAATGTAAAGCAGGTTTAAACTGACATATGGGCTCATAACGCCCCTATGGTCAGAGAACAGGTTTATGGTTGCTGCTACAACAAACAATTGACAACTTTGTGACCAAATGTATTCTAACTGTTGACGAATGTGTGTGTGCGTATGTGTGTGTGTGTGTGTGCATTATCTGTACATAACCTTATCCCTGTGACCTTCTCTTTGTCTCCCTCCTCCCACAGTGAAGCAGCCTCCCACCATCATAAAGCAGTCAGTGAAGGACTACATTGTCGACCCCAGAGATAATATCATTATCGAGTGTGAAGCCAAGGGCAACCCAGTGCCAACGTAAGAAGTGCACACACACACACAATGCTCATTTATCGTCATCTGCTCAATACTTTCAGTTTTAAGGAGTAGATCTCTTTACAGAGATACAAGATGATGTTTCAGAAATATTATTATGTTTTATTTTCATATGTTATGAAAATGTAATTTGTGGTGAATTTTAGTAAAGAAGGCCTGAACAGTTCAAAGCAAAACTCTACATTATAACGTCAAAACAGATGCTGAGATCCTTACTTCTGATCACTGAGATTCTGCTTTCAGTCAAAGTTATTGGTGGGAGTTTCTCAGCTAAAAATATTCTAACTTCACACCTCTGAGTGTTCAAGGTGCACAAAAAAAAACATGGCCGCAGAATGTTTAAACAGAACAGAGGAGGAAAAACCAGACAACATTATACATTACATTTTACCAAACCTATTTGTAAATATGTTCAAATGTTCTGTTCATCACCATGTACAATCACTAAGTACTATAGTATGTCTACTGTACTTTTCTGTTCCAAAATGTTCAAGTTTTCTTGAACACAGTATAAGCCCAGATCATAGACATATATACATAGATGCCGCATTGAGCGGGTTGGTCGTTGGTCAGGCACCCTCATGTCACACCTACATTTCAGGATCTGGTTATTATAGACACAGATTAAAGATAAATATTTCAATATTTATCATCACAGTAACAGTGTTACACACAATTGTGTCTGTAAACACTCAGCATTAGAAAAATACATACGTTGGTTTGGTGCTTACATAAGGAGTAAACATTTATAATCATCACTTTAAAAGTTACATACATTGTTTTTGGTGCCTGTTTGTTTCCCAGATATATTAGTGTGTGTGAATGGGTGTATAAGAGACATCAACTTAAAAAACTTTGTAGAAAGGCGCTTCATGAAGTTCAGTTCATTTCCTTGTAATAGTTTACGGGCAGATCTGCCTTATCCAATATGGCGGCAACGTCGACGTACGATTCAGTGCTCAATGCAGCGTCTATGTTTATATGTCTATGGCCCAGATAACCTTGATGACATCATGGGGGTTATTTTTGTTTGGCTCCTCCAGATTCACAGGCATGATGGGTAAACAGTCCTGACCTGTGACTCACCTTGAGTCAAAGTTAAGCGAGGAGCTGAATGGCTGAAGAGAACAAACGTAGAACAACTTCAGAATAAAGTTGGAGGGATTTGTCAGATAACTCAGACAAGCTGAGATTGATTTGTCAAGCTTCCAAACTGACAGGCTGCAGACTGTGTGCACCAATCAGACGCAGCTGGAGAGTAATCAGGAAAATACAGCACAGCTGAGGACAAAGCGGGGGGGGGGGGGGCATGACACATTTTTCTACCCTCCTCTTCTTTTTCTCCTTCCCACTGTCTATCATTCATTCCTCTCACTCGGGCTCATTGTCTTTTTTGGGTTTAATCTTTCTTTTCTTTCCACTGCCTGCTTCCTTTTGTCATTTGTCTGTCTGTGTGAATGTCTGCCTGTCTGTCTTTGGTGTGTCCTTGCCCTCCTCTCTCACTCTGGCAGGGGAACTCATAAGGAGTGACAGTGCCACTTAGCGCTCAGCTCTTCTGCATGTCCGTCTGCCCGCCCGTCTGTCTGTCTGACTGTCTCCCACACCAAATAACACATTTTAACCTCAGCCCAGTCTTCCCTTTTCACTCCCTCCCTGCCCTCTAACAACCCTCTAAACTCAGCGTGACACCTGTCTGCCTGCCCTCTACAGCCTTAACCCGACAAGTGGTCTTCTGTGCTTTTAGCCGTGCTCTCTCTCTCTCTCTCTCTGCAACCCCCCTCCCATCCTGACACCCATTGTCCTTCCAGTACCTCCATCACTCAGTCTGATGTCTGCTCCAGCTGCTGTAGACACAATCAGGCCTCCCTGTCTTCCTATAATTTCGTTGAACCCTGTTGTTTCCTGGAAACAATCTGCCTGTAAAAAGCTGTATGTCCCGTGCTTTGTTTTCTCTTCACGCTTTCTAAAGACTAATCGGAGTGTTGACAATGGTGAACACAGTTACTGCTCAAGAACAGACACAAAGCTGTAGTAAAGATTTGACATTTTGACTGCTTTTCTATAGCTTTTGCCAAGAAATACGTCCAGAATCAGAAAAAGGTTTATTGTCAAGTAGATTTTTACATACAAGGAATTTATTTGTGTGTCATTGGTGTAGAACAAACATCCTCTAAAAGTATAAGCAAGATCAAGATAATGAAATATTAAAAGTATAAACAATATAAATATATACACTATGTCCAGGAGCTCCTGTAAAAGCCACTAAATGTAGAATAGAGGCGTCCAGACGGAGTTAAACGCCAGTCAGTGTTTTAAAAAATACATTTACATCTGACATCAACAGATAGGTGACAACTTAAGGAAAAACATGACCATATATATGGAGATATATAATCGATGCATGAAGGACAGTTGTTTAGTGTTCTGAGATTTTGGACTGACATGTTACGTGTAACACAGTTACTGTGGGAGGTGTATGACACAGGTCAAAACGTTACTTAACGTAATCCCTGGTTCTTTGATAACAGAGTGACATACAGTACCTGCAAGATGTCACTCACAGAGAGCGTCAAAAACTCCTGACCTGACCTGACCACCAGCATCAAAACAACAAATGATATGTTTGGATTAAGTCATCTATGGGATTCCTGATGTTCAGAAAAATTATTATTAATATTATGATTATTATTATTAATAAATGGTGTTTGGCACCATTTGTGACTAAAAGCAAGAAATCATGGATTACAGCACCATTCATTTACTGCCTAATCATAAAGTAGCATATTATGGAGAGGATAGCCATCAAGCACTTAAGTGCTTTCACTTTGGTGGTCAGACTATGTGGTGACATTAATGGTACACTGATTTACGAGTGTGATTAGAGGTCAGTCCATTTATCCATCCACATTTTTAAACTGTGAAACTCTGTTTGCCTTTCTTTCTTTAGCTTTAGCTTTAGCACAGACACACACGCACAAACAAACATGTATTCACACAGACAAAGGCACAGTTAAAACCTGCTGTGATGTACACCCAATCTTGCACATGCATCGAAATGTGCACACAATTCACACTCAGAAGCAGACCTACACGCACACACACACACACACACACACACAGACACACACACACACACACACACACACACACACACACACACACACACACACACACTGGGTGTCCAGTGGTTACATCACTGGGGGTATGACCAGCTCAGGACAGTGGCACATTGTTTATTTGGAGACAGATTGGCTTTACGTAAGACACACACACATACATACACATGTACCCAGATCATTGTGTATACACACACACACATGCACACACACGCACACACACACACACACACACACAACCTGACAATAAGGCACTCACGACCACTCTCCCATGCGCACATACTGGCTCTCCCCTCCCCAGGACAGGCATTGTGCTCCAATAATGCACTCGGTTGACTATTCATGCTCATGAAACATTCAGCGAAAGGGATCGTTCACTTATTCACTCGCAATTAGTCTCTCTCTACGCAACACACACTCACACACACACACACACTCACACACACACACACACACACACACACACACACACACACACACACACACACACACACACACACACACACACACACACACACACACACAGTTCTGGTCTCCAGTGATTCAATAGTGGCCCATTGTTCAGTGCTGTGCTGCACCTCAAACAGGCCCAGCTCAATTGTAGCTCAACTAAAAATGACAGGAAGCATCTTTTTAAATCCCTGCTTGTCACTAAAATTAGATTCAGTATTATGTAAGCATGTTTAGTGTTCTTCACTAATCAGGGAGTCCTCTGGAAACACCACATGGAACAGGATTAAGCTACAGTAATATTACATGCACACAGAGAGTGTGGTAGGTTTTTCTACTGTTATGTGCCAGTAATGTAAGATGGCAACCGCATGACAAGCTGAAGGCTTTCACATTTTATGGCTGTTGGAACAATTAAAAGAGTGCGTGTTAACATGATGACAACAAGTTTGCCAACTTTTGTCATGCTTCTCCTGTCTTCATCATCCTCTTTAGTAGTAGAAGTGCTGTTTTTTATGTGTAAGCCTAGAAACATAAAATAAAGTCAAATCATACTCACCAGGTTCGACTTTTTCATTGTTCACTTGTTAATGTTTCTGTTACGTTTTTCAAACAGTTTAAATTAAAATCATACCAGGAAGAGGTTAAGATGGTGTGAGGGTTTTATTGTGAAAGAACTGTACAGGAAGTTACACTGGCAAAAGATTAGCATCACTCAAAAAACAAATAATAATTTGAATAATTAAAATAATAAGTGAATGAAAATTGTGTTTCTGGGGAGGAGAGATAAGCTGAGCACAGTGGTGAGTGCGCCATGACTCAAACTTAAACAGAATGTTTAAACAGAAATAAAAGTAAGCTAGGTGCAAAATAAAAATATCTAACTATAATTGCACACATGCAAATTATTAAATCCAAAATGTACAACCTTGGTCCCCTTTCAGTTGTAACATTAGTTAGCAATGCTTTATTTTAGTATAGTATCAGGGAATATTTTTAGAACCTTTGCTTGAGTACACTTATTTTAATCTAGCATAGACTATCATCAAGTCCAAATGAGCAGCACATCAAGAGGAAAACGTTGGAATGAACTTCTGTTCTAATACTAACTCTTTGATTCGTTGTTGTCTGACTCAGGTTCTCATGGCGAAGGAACGGGAAGTTTTTCAACATCGGCAAAGATCCCAGGGTAACCATGAGAAAACGCTCGGGAACTCTGGAGATCGGTTTCCGTAGCGGAGGACGACCTGAGGACTACGAAGGAGAGTACCAGTGTTTTGCCAGCAATGAATTTGGAGTGGCTCTATCCAACAAAATCTTGCTGCGGGTCTCCAGTAAGAACACACACATGTCATCACACAATAATGCACACAGTGAAGTATCATCACATGATATGAAGAAATTAGTTTTTAATTAGAGCGCTATGGTGACTTATATTAGCAAATCTGGAAAGAAAAAGCTAATTATGATGGAATAGTTTCTGCAGTTTTGTAGTGCTTTAAGTTGTCTGTTGACCATAATTGCAAGTACCAAAATTTCCAGAGAGACTTTGCATTCCCCGCCTCATCTGACTGAAATTCTTGTCATTCCACTATTTCTCATCTCTCTCCCTTTTTCCTCCCCCCTCTGCAACCCCCCTCCCCGTCCCCAACCTTCAGAGGCTCCTCTGTGGCCTAAAGAGGTGCTGGAGCCAGTGGTAGTGACTGAAGGCTCCCCACTGGTTCTGCTCTGCAACCCCCCACCGGGCCTGCCTCCTCCATACACCTTCTGGATGAACAGCGGTGAGCACAAACACACACACACGAGTACACTGCTTCTCTTCCTGTAATTGAGGTGTGTTTTATCTGTGTCCACACTGTAGGAGCCATATATTGTTTTGGTTTTGTAGTAATTGGGTTTGATTTATTTGGTCTGGTTGCCACGGTGATATGTGTGTTTTGGGTCACATGGGTGCCAGCCGATGATAGCCGCACGTTACATTAGGGGCTGAATCACCTGCACTAGGGAAGGAGAGAGGCAGGTTAGGTAGCCATAATTTTTTGCTGGCCGCTTTTCATGTAGTTTGAATGCGTTGTAATACATACCAACAGTGTATGGTAAACTTCATCATCTTATCTCATTAAATACTTTGAAACGTACCCGGACTCATCGTGCTTCTCTGAACATCAGCGCGTTATACGAAACATACAGGACCTAACCTCAGCCTCTCTAGCGACGTTAAAGGATTTGGAAAGCCGCAATACACACACTGTCATTCATTATCTGCTACAGCCTCATCATCTTAAGGTAGGCTGAGACATGTGACACGGGTGGTCTTTGGCTAGAGGTCTTTTAGGTCAGCTAGAGACCGTCTTTATTCCCTCTTTTATAGCAGTTTGTCTCCAGTGACCTCTAAGCGTAATGCTTTCATTCATTCTTTTATCTCTCGTCTCAACTTTTCATCTCCAACCACTTTGAATCTCTCTCACCTTTACACTGTATTGTCCTTCACCTAGTCTGGTTAGGCGACAGTACTTTGTGTACATGTGTGGGAATGTGTGTGTGTGTGGAACACATATCCAATCAGAGACCATTTCTCATCAATATGAATGTGTACATACAGATATGTAATTTATTTAAATATTGGTATTGGTGGTAAGGAGTACTTAAAACATTTAAACAGACATTGACACAAAGATTTTCTTCCCTGTTAAAAGTGTAAATAGAGTATATAGCTCTTTTTCACCTTATATGACACACACACACACACACACACACACTGACATAAACATATATAATTATATAATCAACCACAGTAGATCATATCACCACATAAGACACTGTAACATGCCAGTGAGTGATTAGGACTGCTGGCCCGGCTGCTGATTGGTCCTCGGGCACTGTCTTGATGACCATGCGGCTCACGTCAGTTGGCGCAGTTATGGAGTGTGGATGATGTCTGTCTGGACGTCTGTGTGGGTGTGCTGCAAGTCAATGCTCGCCTGTAGCGACTGTAGGGTGACACATCAGCCACACTAACATGAACAGAAGTCAAACTGAGTTGTACCTATGAAAATGTAAACACACCCAACAGTCTCTAAGTGGAAGTACAAATCTAGTGGTTGGTCTTAGAGGTATGTTTGCTTAGCCTGAGACCAGAACTAAAGTCAGGTCACACTATCACTGCAGAGTGTGTGTGATATTTAACATGTTGAATGAACATCAATCTTATTTTTGTTGTTTGTCTACCAGTTAAGGCCTGATAAACCTGTGAAATCAAAAATGTATGTTTCCATCTCTAGAACTGTGAAGCTTTTTTAAACATAACCATTAGTCATTGGTTGATACAGCACTTCCATCTACTCATGGGATAAAAAAACATCAGTGTCAGAGTACGGAACAGGAGACCCAAATGTGTCTACGAACAAGTGGAGTTGTATTGAGTTCAGGGGAAAAGGTAGGGGGACAAAGTCTCTGAGGTGGTGAATGGGCCGGAGGGTCGGGGGGAGACTGTAGCGTCTGGGGGTCCACGGGGAGTGGACTGGAGCAGGTGATGTGGCAGGAGTGGTTGAACAGGCCGGAGGGTCGAGGGGTGACGGTGGCGTCTGGAGGTCTGCAGGGAGTGGACTAGAGTCCGACTGACTGTGGGGAGACCTGGGTTTAAATGCACAGAGAGAGCAGAGGATAATGAGGGAAAGGTGTTGGTGGCAATTAACAGGCCTATCTAGTGAGTCCATGACACTATGCAGAGTTTTAGTCCCTGTGGATCATCTCCAAAAATGCTGCATGCTAAAATTCACATAATGCAACTGATGAAAAAGTTTTACAAACTTTTCAAAAAATGAAAGCTGTCGTAAGATATTAATTTGAAGTAGTAAGATGAGTAATAATAACGCTGTGAGATCTATGAAACTGTCCTTGTTCAGAATGAGGACCAGGTGTGACGTTAACACAATGGGTCCAAAATTTATGAATTATAATAATATCCCAGAAAGAAAATGAATTGTTCATGGTGGCATGAAACTACTAACTGTTACTAATGTTAATATCTCTGTTAGCTACAGTGCACTGTGTTTAAATGTGTTAACGTGGTTTCATTGCCCCTATCTCTTTCTTCTCTATTTATCTCTGTCCTCCCCTGTATCCTCCCCTCTGTCCTCTCTTCTGTCCTCCCATCTTTCCCCCAGCTATGATTCCAATCCCTCAGGATAAGAGAGTGTCCATGGGTTTGAATGGAGACCTGTACTTCTCCAATGTTTTGGCCAAAGATGCTCACACTGACTACAGCTGCAATGCACGCTTTCTCTTCACACACACCATCCAGCAGAAGAACCCATTCACACTCAAAGTTCTGACCAGTGAGTAGACACACAACACACACAAACACACACACACACACACACACACACACACATTTACTTTAAACATTCAAGTTACTGTAGTCTGTATTCAGCTGGATGACTGTAGTAATGCTCCTGTTCTCTCTTCGTGTCTGCTGTGCATTGTTTGATCACGCACCAATCCAACCCAAATGGAATATGACATATCCCCATCTAGAGGCGATGACATGACATGACAGGAGATGCATTAAATCATAACCTTTTGTGATACTCCCTCAGGCTGCTGCAGAGTAGAGAGGACAATGAAATGTCGGCTGATCTTAAAATGACATCTTTTTCTTTCAGCTTTGTTCGACATTCAACACGACTGTGTGTCATCCGGCTCTCAGAGTGTGTTTGTGTGTGTGTGCCTGTGTTTTCAGAGGAGCCGTATAATGACACATCTTACAATGCCACTGACCCCTATGGTGGTGAGTCACTTGCTGTCAGGACAGCTTCACTTCCTGTCCGCCTTTTTGTCATGTCTCACAGTAACACGGCCAGCACACTAACCTGCCGGCTCACGCTGACCTTAGCCACACATTTAATCTCCTAACTGCAGGAGTAGAATTCACTATGTGCTTCACTGTGGAGAGTGAGTACGGGTTGTATTCTTTTAAAAATATTAATATATATCATAATATATGTTATTATATCACATATTATTTAGTAAAGATCATATAAGATAGACAAGATGACATTACATGCTTGAATTTGTTGCTTCGTACATACAAATCAAATGTTCTCAGGATTGAAACATGTACTTCTGGAGAGTTTGGCTCAATACATATGAAGACATGGTGTTTGTTTTGTTTTAAAGTTGACATCATACATGTCGAACAACTTCTCCTTGAAGTACTGTTTTCCATTCTGACACGTGATTTAACACATGATTTTACAAATGATCAGGCCTTCCATTTTCCAAACTAGGAAAACATAATGTCCATTTTGAAATCATTGTTGAATTTGTCTTTAGACTACTATACCATAGTATGTCCTAAAATCAGCATCTGAAGATGTGAGTTTTATGACTCGCTGATTGAACCTTGCAGCAACTGATATGTTTCAGATTGACATGGAACGTTTGTGTCTACATGCAGCCATATCTCAGTCAAATGCCCTCCAAAATCAAAAGTTGAAAAATAACTGACTGTAATGTAACTTTCAGTAAAAGACAAACTGATATCTCCGTGACCCGAACACACACTCACACAGTAGAAATAAGTACTCACCTCATTTAGTCCTTAATCTATTTATTCCACCTTTCAATCCGTGTCAAATGATCACACGTAATGAATAAACATACAGTAATTAACACACAAATTACCCCTAAGTATATTGCACTAAGAAATTGAATCTGTATATTAATACACCTATTGAATGAGCCCATAGCTAGAGGGAACAGATCAGCCAAAGTGGCAGCATATGTGTCCTTTGCTGAGGGGGGGGCAGTTAAATCCTGGGGGTAGAGTCCCTCAGGGAGAGGATGCTCACTGGGAAAGACCAGACTGGCGGATCCGAGGCCCAGTGGGACTGAAGACAGCGACGAGGCTCCAGCACAGGGAAGGATTAGGTCACATGATGAATATTCAGTTCGGATCCATGCTGTGGTTATTAGTAGTCATGTATATATGTATGGAAATATGGTAAGCCACCTCCTACTCACTGCACGCTCTGTGAGTACGGGGGAGTGATAGGGGCTTGAGATGCTTATGTGCAACCACACAAACACACACACACACTCATACACACATGCTAGCTCCTTCATTACTAATCTCTTGTGAACACGCACAAGAAAAAAACACAAGTCTGTCTTTTTGTAGAAGCGGTCTAAAGATGCAGTGCATCATGGGAAGCCCTGGCATCACCCTGAGCAGGATGTTTGCCATGTTTCCAGGACACGCACTGCATTGCCATCTTAAGTGATTTTGCACATAAGCACTATCCAATGTCTTCTTTTTCTGTGTGTTTACTCCTCTTGTCAGTTTTCTTCTCCTCGCCGTGTCACTAACAGATCCTCCTCACCTCCTCGCCCACTCCAGTCTGGATCATCAGTCACTGGAGAAGCTCACCGCTAACAGATGCTTTAATCCCATTCAGATCTGCATCACAAAGGAGATGCTAATTTAATCCCACACACTTCAAAGCAGGCTGCTTCTCAATGCTAACTGGATTTTATGTCGACTGTGTTAGCAGCGTTCGTGAGATTGGATCAGACTAGAAATGTACAGTGTCAGTAAAAAGCACATTTAAAAACACAAAATTCAGTTGGTTTAGTCTGTGTGGTGTGATTGCAAACAGTTATCAGTTATCATTAGCAATGGTGCATACAACTGGATGTAATACTAAAGGTCAGTTCAAGCCATTTTGGGGGCACTAAGCAGAATGTCAACTCACTCTTACTCACAAATCACTCTGAAATATGCTCTCTTTCATTGAAAATTGCACTTGGTTTATAGGTTACAAAGTTAACATGTTGACTGAGATACTGTACACGGCCTGCAGTTTAAGTGGAGGCACTTGAAGCTGTTGAAGAGTCATTTTGAAAGACTGAAAGGGCTTTAAGAGTAAAAGTAGCCCGGACACAGATGAAGCTAATGTTTTCTGACAGGATTTGCTAAATTTAATTCACCAAAGCCACTACATGTGTTTTATCACTCTGATTGAGTTAGTGTTCCATCCAGTCTGTTTGTTTGTATGTAACATTGAAAGTAGATGAACTAACAGGTAAGGACTAAGCACAGAAGTGTAGTTTAGGTGAAAGTGAGAAAAGGTGTTTGACTCTTTCTTTCTACATTAAACAGAGTGATTTCACAATGAAACAAAGACAGCACTTGGCAGTTTGCTCACATCCCAGACTGTTTAGCTGAACTGACTGTTTGGTTCATTTAAATTCAAAAGTTTTGTTCAGTTTGAGTCAAAACGTTCTTTCCAACCAAGACAATATTCTCCAAACCACCCTTTAATTATTTTATCCCTCCCAGTCATTACACTACATGTGGCTTTTATAATCTAAAAGCCTTAGAGCTTACTCCAAAGAACACCAAGGCTGTTCTAAAGGCTCTAGTTTTGCCAAGTTACAATACTGCTGTGGCTTATTACTTTAGCCAAGCCCTACAGGAAGCTAGAACAAAACCAAAGCCATGAACACCATGACCTCAAACCCTGTAGCACTTAAATTCTTCAGTCTGATGTTAAACTAATCTCATTACAGCAGAAAAAACTGGGCAAGTTTTATCAGCTGTTTTTGTTAAAGCTTTTAATTGTAAATCTCTGTGCACTTGGCAGACACAAAGCAAGACCAATGACCCTGTTGTTGTTTCTGCATCTTTTAATGTCTTCCTGTGACACAAGCCAGAGGGTGTTAAATCCATTTACAGGCTCCTTTGGCCTCACAACAGACTGCAGAGGGCCAAAGCCTGGTAAAGATGGAACACAGCCACAAGGAAAAAATCAGAATAATAGTGTCAGATTTATGTGGCAGTGCCCACAAAGAGGATGTTTAGCTCCTTGTAGGAAGTGAGTCATGGTACAAAGATAACTGTATTGCTCCTGTATTTAATTATTTAATTATATATGTGTGTGTGTGTGTGTGTGTGTGTGTATATATCATATATCGTGTGTGTGTGTGTGTATTAACCCCTCCTCATTCCTCGTCTGCAGGTCGTAAAGTAGCAGAGTCCACTCCGACCTTCCTTTCACCTTCAGGGAGCGAGAGTTCCAAATTGGTGCTACGAGATGAGAAACTGCTGCTGGAGTGTATTGCTGCTGGACTGTGAGCACTTTCTCTCTCTCTCTCTCTCTCTCTCTCTCTCTCTCTCTCTCTCTCTCTCTCTCTCTCTCTCTCTCTCTCTCTCTCTCTTTGAGATATTAACACAAACA
This sequence comes from Collichthys lucidus, assembly GCA_004119915.2. NCBI lineage: Eukaryota > Metazoa > Chordata > Actinopteri > Sciaenidae > Collichthys > Collichthys lucidus. The sequence continues at coordinate 20,694,554 of CM014082.1, forward strand.
CACAGGATAAGACAAATTTAAAAAATCAGCTTTTTATTTTACTGTGTACTGTGTGTAAAAAGCACAAATATAAAACATTTGAAATTAAAACATTTGTTAATAATAAACCTTTTCCTGCAAACTCAAACCAATGACTCAACCCAAATCTCTCCTCTCGCTGTCCTCTACAGTCCAACACCAACTATCAAGTGGTTTAAGAAGGGTGGAGACCTGCCAGCCGGGAAAGTGAAGTTTGAGAACTACAACAAGACATTGAAGATCATCAACGTGTCAGAGGAGGATGCTGGGGAGTATGTTTGCATGGCCAACAATCAGTTAGGCAGCATACGTCACTCCATCTTTGTGCAGGTCAAAGGTGAGGCAGTTACAGTGTATGTGTGTCTGTACAAATGTCTGAGTTCATCTTGTTTTGTATGCAAGTCCATCGTGCTTACCTGACTTTCTGTGTTCCACAGCGGCACCTTATTGGCTAGACAAACCCACAAATCTGGTGCTAGCCCCAGATGAGAATGGGCGCCTGGTGTGTCGGGCCAACGGCAACCCTAAACCTAACATCCAGTGGCTGATCAACGGGCAACCCGTAGACAGTATGTACAGCTGATATTGTGATAAGATAATATCATATTAAAATGAACATTATGGTTATTGTCTGTTTGGCTTGAACATGGCTGCCAGTTGAGACAGTTGTTGCTGCTGAGAGGTTTCTCACGATCATATTCTGGCACAGGAACTTGCTCAGTTCAGCAGCTGTTTCCTTCTCACTCACTGTGACAGCTGTCTCAGGCTCGGTGTGCAACTCTGTCCAGTATCATCCTCTGTTATAACACCTGATAGTGTAGTAGTATATGTATTAAGACTTCATGCAGCCTCTTTCTATCTTTATCTCAGGACAGTTCACTATAAGCTCTGCTACTCATATTTTAAATATCTAACAAAGTAGTTCTCTATAATGACTGATTCGGCTAAGCAACAGGACTTAAAGGCAGGGTTCCCACGGGTGCTTGAATTCCTTGAAAATGCTTGAATTTTAATTCAGTGTTTTCAAGGTTGTGAAAATGCTTGAATTTTTTGTGAAGTGCTTGAAAATGCTTGAAATTTGTGTGATGTCTATCTCAATAAACCAAGAGAAAACAAAAATGTTTCCTAAGCGGCTACGCGCTTGATCCGATGCCTTTACATGCAGAACTCAGTTATCATACTCCCTTGGTGTTCTGCCGAGAAATAACAGTAGACTACTATCCACACCTGTTGGTCACTGTTATTGCGCTATGGTAGTTACACAATACGCCGCTCACAAGCTGAGAATACAAGCCAATTTACAATTAGTTAAAAATCAAAACAGTCAATCTACCACCATATGAAATAATGCTAATTAGACCCATATTATTATGCCATACAGTGGCACCGCTGCGCTTCCCATGACCATCATGGCAAACACAACTAGTAGGCTACCTATTTAAAGGTGCTGGAAAAATGGAAAAACTGGTGCTTGAAGGTGCTTGAAAAGTGCTTGAATTTGTTCATGAAAAAGGTGTGGGAACCCTGTAAAGGTCATATTGTATCCACTATACATCTCGAAACAATTAATTATGTTAATTATGTGTTATGTTGTATGTTAATTATATATCCAGTATAAACAGTAAGAAGTTGAACCCCTATATTAAATATTATTTTTGTCACCTTTCCCTATTCTCTTCCCTCTTCTTGACCACAGGCTCTCCCCCAAACTTGAGCAGACAGGTGCTGGGTGACACCATCATCTTTCGCTCCGTGCAGATGGGCAGCAGTGCTGTCTACCAGTGCAATGCCTCCAACCAGCATGGCTACCTGCTGGCCAATGCCTTCGTCAGCGTCCTTGGTGAGACACAGACGTGAGAGGTTGATTTGAAAATGTAAACAGACCGGTGACTAATACTGGTTGGATCGCTCTACACCAGTTTGTGTAGCCTTGTTAAAATATAAATATGCGGGTTACGTTTCATCAGCATCATGACCCCTGACTCTCATCCACACATGCATTTTATTTCTTCGTAGATATGCCTCCGAGGATGCTGGGCCCCAAAAACCAGCTGATTAAAGTCATCGAGAACAACCGCACCTTCCTGGACTGTCCATTCTTTGGTTCTCCTCTGCCAGAGCTACGATGGTGGCTTTTTATTTAATTTACTCCAAAAATACTGCTTCTGACATCATCCTCTAAAATTCCTTATGTGTGTCTGTGAGCAAGAGAGTGTATTTATACCCTTTACTGTAATGATAAATTTACTAACCCTAAAATATGTTTTCCATGTGTGTAGGTTTAAGAACGGACAGGGCAGTGGGCTGGATGGTGGTCAGTACCGTGTTTACATCAACGGGACCCTGGAGATCAAACGGGCTCGAGCAGAGGACGAGGGCACCTACACCTGTGTGGCCAACAGCATCCTGGGTACAGCTGAGAACCAGGTCCGCCTGGAGGTCAAAGGTCAGACATTGCATCAAAGCACTCGCAGACTCACATGAGGCATCCAAACTCACTAAAACCTGAAAACTTCAGCAGTCATCCCTTGCATCACATGTAACCTACAACAATCATCTCCAACAGGTTGTATGACTTTGTACGTGGTTTCCCCCTGCAGGTTGAATCGTGAATGAAATATAAAATGATTTCCTTTTCTTGTGCCAAACAGTCTGCGATAATGGATTCTGTTCAAATCCGTCGTGCCTTTGAAAAAATTCTCTCATCTTCTGTTGACTAACAGTTACATCTGTATTCAGACTGAAACTGGATGAACTGAAACATATTGTCTTAAGGGGTTATCATAGCTGTCCCCTTCAAAATATGTTCATACAATGTTCATATTTGCTAAACTAAATATATTCTGGAAGATTAAGGTACAGGACTCTTAGGGTTAAGGTTGCTTTAATAGATAAAGAAAGATTTTAGGAGTTGTGGTGATAGATTAAATTAGCCTTACATACTAAAGTGTACTGGTGTGAGTGAAGGCGTGTGTTACTCTATGGACAGTTTCACCTTTTACTGATTGCCCTGGATGCATTGAAATATGCACGTTCATGTAATATGTGTGTGTGTGCGTGTGTGTGTGTTTCTCTTTGACTTCACTCCAACTCAGAACCGACTCGTATAGTTAGAGCTCCGGAGCACCAGTCCGCTATAAGGGGCTCCGCAGCTCGCTTCGACTGTAAAGTGGTGTCTGATCCTAGCCTGCCCATCACGGTGGCCTGGACGAAGGATGACAAGCCTCTGTATATAGGATGGAGGTAACAGCACCTACACTCATCTCTCATACTCTCTTTTTATTGTGTTATTTATTCACTACACTGACAAATCTGTCTTGTCTTTAAATATTTCTCACATAGTGGTAATTAATGCCATGGCATTAAGAATATAAGCTTTGCTTTTGAGAAATTAATATATTTATAGTAAAGGAAGGTTGCTTAACGGCACAGAATAGAAAGATGTTGCTGTATACATGGTGGGGAATACATATATTACATAGTAAATACAGGTCAAATATGTTGGAAAAAATCTACTGTCAGGGTTAGCATTTAACTGTAGACCTGAGTGTGCAGCTCCAAAAGACACAAAGTCAAGCTGAAACGTTGCTGTATAACAGCCTAACCTTGTCTCCATTTGTCTCTCAGGCTGAAGAAAGACGAGGATTCACTGACCATCTCTAATGTGAATGAGGGCGATGAGGGAACATACGCCTGCACTGCTCAGTCTGAGATAGACCAGGACTCAGCCTCAGCTCGCCTCACTGTGTTAGGTACACTCACATACAGAGCAACTGAAAGAAAAAAATATATATCTGAACCCAAATATGTCACAGTATCTTGTCTTAACTCCAAATAATCTATTACACAGTATCAGCTCATGTTTTATTTACTCTCTGTAAACTAGCTGCCAGTTAAATGTAGCGAAGTAAGAAACATAGGAAGGTTCAAAATGGACTTAAATGTCTTTTGTCAAGATGCTTTTATTTTTGTTGTTGGTGCTTTGTATGTTCTCATTTAGATCTTCTCTCTATTTTTACTCTAAATGTCTTCAGTTTTCCTGACACTGTACTATTTTCCAGCTTTATGCCTTCACGTGGAAATTGTGCATGTTTTACTGTCGCTGCAGTTTACTAAATTACTTTGAGCTTTAACTCTACTCACTTTAATTGATTCACCAGTTTGCATGCAGTGTGTCAGGATCAGTACTGTAGTGCTGTGCAGAAGTGCTGTACTGTAGTTGAGCTGTACTTTAGACTCAGTTTGAGCACCCCGTGTGTGTCACATTTGAGATGTTTGCGTTATTGACGGAGTCACAGGAATACACTTTTGTTATTTGTTAGGGAATAAAAAACAGAACTCACCATTTGAGACTTTTATGAATCATATTGCTCAAACGTAATCGTCAGTGCAAAAGTCTCAAATGTAAACCTGGTGATTACATGATTGTCTTAGTGAAGCTGACTTACATTAATATGTGTACTAAATGACATGTTAAACACTGTGCTCCCTCGCTGTTGATTGGCTGGTAGACTAACCTGCAAACTCTAACCTTTATACCCACTTCCTGGTGCTTGACCCCGTCCCACAGAGGAAGCCTCCCTCAACCCCTCAGTCTCTAGTGCCTTGCCTCCAGGTAACACATGGCTCGGGTGGAAATCTTTCTTTTTCTTTTCCTTCCTGACCTGGTTTTCTTTCATGTTGATCTTTTCTTTTTATTATTTTTCTTTTTGTTCTCTGTCCCTCTGATATATCATTATATTTAGATATATTTAAACATGCATATAATTTATATTGTTATGATTTATAATCTACCACATGTCCTCAATGTCTGTTTGAGAGGAGATACTTTTTTTTATTACAGTATGGATTTTTATTTGCATGCACCACAGCCCATTCTGTCCAGTCATTTATTCTCATGTTAAGTCTGAAAATTTGTCTCAGTTTGTTAGAATAAAAGGTTCCACGTTGTTTGATGATAGAAAAATATTTTATTTATATTTTAATCTGTTGATATATTTACCAATTATTTTCCAAGTCAAGCTTGATTTGTAACTCAAACTGTGTTTCAAGACATCAACAGTGGCTTGGGAGGAGAGTATAAGATTGATAAATATATAAGCTTGAGGGTCTGATTGTGAGAATAGAATAAATGGCATTGTACAGTATGAGTGATGTGTTTCACAGCATGCCTATTCTTGTATTTGTCTGCTTGTAGAGTAGATTATGAGTCTTCCATGTCTCAGATAAGATTATGTGCTGTTTCTCTGCAGACCGTCCAGACCCTCCCATAGACCTGGATCTCTCTGATCCAGCTGCCCGCAGTATTCGCCTCACCTGGATCCCAGGCAATGACCATAGAAGCCCAGTCACACGTCAGTATATCCTCTCTCACCTTTCCTGGACATCTTGGAAGGATTAAATTACATTCTTTTGTCGCATTTCTCAAAGATGCATCTTGTGTTACAGGAATACTTTGAGCTATATTTGTGTGGAACAGGTTCAGCTTTCATTCATCTCTTAGTCTCCTAACATAGCAGTTGAGTGTATCCTGAAGGGAGATTGTGTGAGTTTGTCTCAGGTCACCAAGCTCAGAAAAGAAATGATAATGTAGGGATATTGAAATAGAAATACTCATTAAAACATACCTAATTTCTTCAGTAATAAGGGCACCATTTTAGTCTGTCAGAGAAATGTAATTTGGGGGCCTATTCCTCATAAAATGATTATTAGAATCTGTATTTAGAGGAAGGTTTGTAAAATTCGTTAGGGTCATTAAACTAATTTAAGAGGAGATGAGGGGATGAAATGACATCATACCAGAGTACATGAAAACACAACTGCAGGTTTGAACCCCTCACACATTTCCACAGCTTCAACAAAAAGTGGTCCACCTGTTCTCAACCCAGCTGTGTGTATTTGCAGAGTTCCTGGTCCAGTTCGAGGAGAACCGCTATGAGCCGGGCAGGTGGCAGGACCTGTCCACTTACCCTGGAGACCTTAACTCAGTTGTCCTGCAGCTTTCCCCCTTTGTCAACTACCAGTTCAGGGTTATTGCCATCAACTCAGTGGGGCAGAGTCAGCCCAGCCTCCCCTCACTGAGATACAAGACCAGCGGAGCTGGTGAGGAGCTCCATACACACTGAACTGAAATCATACATGTGTTCAAACACATACTAATGTGTTTGGATTGAACCTAATATTTTTCCATCTATTCTATTATTTAGCTTCAACCTACTTATCATGAAAAATTAAATTATGTTCATCAAGTTTGCTAATCAAGCTTCAAACTACCTTAACAAAGGCTTTATTTAAAAACGATATGTTGTTAAACAGTGCCGGACTTTCAGAATAAGGAGGAGAACATACGGTATTCTAGAAGCTCCAAGCCAATAGGCCTCACATCATGAATCTGTACTTGTGGATATGAAGCGTCATGTTGTTTAATATAAGTGCCTTTTTTCTGTTAAAACAAGCCCCAGATGCCATTCCCAAAGGTCTTCGAGGATGGGGGTCTAAGAAGGACAATATGGAGATTACTTGGGAGGTAGGATATGTACAAGGCAACACATTACACCTCATAAGTAAAATGTACACCTACAAATAAAATAAAATAATCTGAAAATAGTAGGAGTGAGCATGAGAAAACATTCTAAAATTCCATTAATTTGACATAATAAAGAGTCACACATTCATGTCATTATGACCTCAACTAAAAAAATGCATGCAGTAAAATAGAATATATACGTTTCATGCCTCACAGTTGTGGGGATACTCACAAGACCCTGTCTGTAAGGAACTTCCACCTTTCTCGTGCATCCCATGTTTGAATTCATGTTCAAAACTTCCATTGTAGAGGTGGCTGCTAGGAGCTGTGGTCAGAATGTCGTTGGGGTCTGTCATGGGGGCAATCTAAGAACTCAAACTAATCAAACTGAAAAAGGAAGGCTTTTGGGCTTGGTTGGCCCGGGGGATTGTTAAAGCAGCAGCATGGTAAACCAGATAGGTTGTAGCTTCTTCAGTAGTTGCCAATTCTGAGTGGCCTCAAGGAAATTCTGGGAGACTGTTTAAGAAACCACCAATCATCTGATTAGTGGACGACCCGCTCTACCTCAAGGGAAAGCAGGGCTTGTCTCTTTACCTTTGCAGAGTCAGGTGCAGAGTGGGTTGCAGGAGTTTGAGCATCTACGTGTTCTGTGGCTTCTGTCCCATAAAGCCTGAGGGAATGATTATTGGAAGATGTCCCATAAAATGTATTTATCTTCACCGATTGAAAGGGCCCAATACTTATTATTAGCATAAGTACATTCTACTAACTGCAATGTGAATTGCAGAAATGATTGATTCAATAGCAGTAACAGAAATTATACAGTTGGGTAAGAAAAAAAAAACCTTTAAAAAGATTTCTGACATATAAGACATTCAAATGAATCAACCAAATGACGTGTGTCTCTTTTCCAGCCTCTGCTTGATCTGGAGAGAAATGGCCCAAATTTGCACTACAATGTGTTGTGGCGACGGAAGGATTTGGAGGAGTGGAATAATGTGACCATCGTGGGGTCCAAATATGTTGTCCACAACACAGAAACCTATGTGCCTTATGAGATCAAAATCCAGGCCTGGAATGAGTTTGGACCAGGACCTGAGTCCAATGTGGTCACTGGATACTCTGGAGAGGACAGTAAGTAGATACACAGGATATCGGTTTGTGAAAGGCAATACTTATATTAACTTTTGGACTATGGCTAAATATATGTTCATTAAAATAGATGATATGTTTGATGCTTGTCGAAATGATGAAAACTCAGACCCTCACAGTGTTATTTCATTTTGTCCCACTTTAAGACCTTGACTTTAGGATTTGTATTATTCCACAAACAGAACAGGATCTTTCCAACTATTTACACATAATGTGTTCTTTTTCATGTGTTCAGAGCCCACAGATTCTCCCACTGACCTGCGAGTGTCAAAGGTTGACAGCACCAAGGCGAACATACACTGGAAACCCGTTGACCTAAACTCTGTCCATGGAGAGTTCAAGGAGTACAGAGTGAGTGGCTGTATTTTTGTTAAGAGAACCAACTGCAAAGTTAGTTTGAGGATAGTTTCCAACAATTTATTTTGTTTAATCTCCTCCATACCCTCCTCTACACATCTTACCCATTAACCTTTCCCTTCTATCTTCCAGCTGTACTACTGGCGTGAATCCAGTCTGGTTCCTGGTCTGGTGGTCAGTAAGGAGAAGAAGACTAAAGGTTTCTACAGCACTGTGGATGAGCCATCTGCCATCCTCGGCGACCTGGTGCCCTACTCTAAATACAAGATATTCATGGTTGTGGCCAACAATCGTTTTGAGAGTCCACCCAGCAACACGGTGGAGTTCACCACAAAGGAGGGAGGTGAGGATACATCCCTGACAACAACAGGAGAGGCCAACATTTCTTTTCAGTGTACTGAGCCAAATGTAGCATATGGGATTCTGACAGACACACTTTTTTTTAAAGACTGCAGTAAGTATCCATGACAGCACACGTAGGTTTCTAAATGAATTTTTTAATTTCCGATATTTGCCCATCTTTGTGGAGTGAAATGAGATAAATAAGTTAAAAATCAACATAATAGTAAAACAGGCTTAGGCCCTGTCATGTAAACATACTTACTATATTTTGAACAAAACAATATTTTTAATGGTCAACTAGACACAGGCTGTGACTCTAATGTCTTGTAAGAAAAAACACTGACTGCATGTTCATACTTTACTTTGGCACTATTGGAATGGATGTTTATGGCACTAGTGATGTGTTTGAAGCTAGCATGTAGCGTCTTGTAGCCATTAGTGGCACATTATAATGCCCCAGCTTTCAGCCATGATGACAGCAAATGAAGCTACTTTTTTCCTCTGTTCTGGACCTCTTTCTTGTTTGTTCTGTCTACATACTTGTGGGTGTGTGTCTTTGTAGTGCCAGATGCTCCAAGGTTCTTCAGGATAAACCGTAGAAGTTTTGACACAATCTATCTGGAATGGGACAAACCTCTTGAGCCCAACGGTATTCTGATTGGATACCAGTTAAAGTACCAAATAGGTGAGCTGCTCTGATTTGCCAAAATTCACATATACACTTTATACAAGCTTTCAAACTTTCGGACAGAAAGCAATTTTTAGTTGGTGGTGATTTGCTAAACTTCAAACCAGTTTAACCCTGTTATCTTAACTACTTATTTGGAGGCGACAGTGAAGATAAATGTACTCAAACCCCCATGATAATAAGGTTTGTTGTAAATACTATTCATATGTACACAACTGCGACAAAAAGAAATAAACGAGGAATAAAAAGGAGACTCAGCTCAAGATGATTAGTGAATGTTTCTGTCCTTTATGTCATTCCTCTGTGAATGTGTGTGTCTGTAGTCAATGGATCCAGGATGGGTCGTCCCCAGTTGGAGACTTTACTTCCTAATGTGACAGAGTTCACCTTACGCCTCCCGGACAGATCTACCCGCTACAAGTTCTACTTGTCAGCACTCACCCAGGTGGGAGCAGGGGAGGTCTTTGCTGAGGAGTCTCCACACTTCGCCAATGAAGGTGAGCATTTCTACATTCAACCGCTTTTTTTTGCAAAAAAAAATCTCACATTCAGTGCTTCCAAAAAATGTGATTCTAGTTGAGAGTTAAGGTTATCTGAAATGCCAAAACAGGCCGATGCTAAAACCAAACAATGCAACAAGTTCACCAGAGTGATGTTTTGAGGCAATCAGGCAATTGGTGCTATTGACAAGTAGTGAATGTATCCAAAGTGTGTATGCTGCCTTCCTCTCTGTCAAAGAGGTACATTAATATTTCTTGATGTTTTGTATAAATGGAACCTATTTTGGAGCTGTTGTTAAAATCTTCAGTATAAAGAGGAAGGAAGTTGTAAAGTACAGAGTGACCATAGACCAGAGTAAATACAGAATAAGACCGTCCACATTTTTCTGCACTAATCAACTTGCAGAGACTTTTCTAAAATAGAAAATACAAGAATTACTGGAATGTTTCCATACACACACAGTGTGTCCATCATTATGTTTCCCTATAGAGCACCCCATAATACACTGAACCTTCACTCTGCTGCATTGTGTCTTTTACTGTGTAATTACACCGTTTTAGCCTCTTTAGCTGCATGGGGCCTAGGTTGGTTTGACTGCGAGAGTCTGGTTTTGCGAATCACTGGAACACGTGTGAGTGAGAGACAGTGAAAAGAGAGACATAGAAATAGAAAGTTAAAGAGGTTGTGGCCCTTTAGCAAACACAGGCCTCTTTATCAGATAGAGAAAGAATACGCATTTCACTGGTGGATGACATTATCAGCACACCAACATCACAGAAGATCAGAAGATTGGAATCCACCAGTGACTCTCCAGGCACTCATGATATTAATTTTGCATACATCCAAGATGTAGCAGTGTGCTGATATTTTAATATTTATTTATTATCTAACTGTCTTGAATAAAAGTACACCGACGAGTTGTTTAAGGGTTGTTTTACTCAGATTTAGAACAGTTCTGCTGGTCTCTTGCCAACTGGACAGATTGCATGGTTAGACATCATAAGTGAAGAATATTTGTTGAACTGACCTTTCATCCGCTATCGTCGTTGTTGTCCCTCTGTGTTTATTACACCTCTCCTCTCTCTCCTGTCTCCCCTCCCTCTCTTTTTGTTGGCAGAGAACTTTACTGACGCTACAGGTCTAGGTAATGGGGAATGAGAAGCACAGTGTGCTTGCCTGTTGCCTGTTGCCTATCCACACCCCTATCCTCCATTTCTGTCTCTTTATCTGCTCATCTTAACACTAAACAGCATTGTATTGTCCACTGAAGTGCAGCTCTACCACCCCCTGCAGCTCATACTGGCAGAGAGCAGTATTAGTTTTAACCTCATTGGGTTCAGATGTTACTTTGCACGGTAGACTGAGAGCTTCCAGCTTTTCCATTAAAGACAACAGGAGCTTGTTTCCCGTGGTTGTTAAGACGTAAAGTATGTTTACATTTACAAGACCTGTGTGTACACAGCAGGAAGCTCTTCCATAGCTGGATATTCAGCATGCTTAAGTAGCTGCTGCTTACTGAGTGGCAGATCTTTTCAAACAAAGCTTAATGCCACAGCAACCAAGACAAAACTATGAATGATTTCTAAAACTGTAAAAGCGATCCTAACTTAAGGTCCATGGCTAGCTTTTATCTGGCACTTTCAACCAGTCATATGACCTTTATTGGTTGCTATGGATATTTGTTCACCTGCAAAGCTCAGTAGTTACAGAGCAGACAGACTCTCTCTTTTTCAGTCTTTTTACCAAACTATGTCCAGGTGAAAAATGAACTTCTGCTTAAATGATAAATTTACATCAGTAATGTTGCAAACAGAAGATCAATCACGTAAGACTGATTTTTGTGATTGATTGCATTGTCTCCAATTTAGAAGTGTATTTACTCTGTCCGTCATTACATTTAGAATGATGTAAAAGAGAAAAAACAGACTATCCTGTTTTTCTCAGTGGACTGAACTGCTGTATACACTGTTTTTTTTTCATTCTTTTCTCATCCTGTCCATCTGCCCGTCTGCCTCTCCTTGTTCCTCCATCTCTACTGATGCTTGTTGTCTGCTGCTATGTGCTGTTTGGGATTAAGGAAGCCCACTCGACATGCTCAGGTCATCATTGCCTTTAAATACAGAAGTTGCATCTACAATTCACACACTTCAATGGAATAATCAGCCCAGTTATATGAAAATGTAACTTCACATCACATATTTGACACATGCTAAATCTTTAGTGTCATATTCTACTAGATAGACTTCATGATCAGCAGCTCACACCCTGATAGCTGCTGTACAATCCTCCTCTAAGCTGTTTGTATTCAAGTAGATCTTTAACCTCAAGATTTCTGAACCAATCCTTGATGGTGCTCCAGTATGATGGAATCACTGACAACCACAAGTTAGCCTTGTGTTGCAACTTATGTGTTTCGAAAGTTTTGTCACTGACAACAATGTCATGATGACGCTGCTTTACTGGGAGTGTGTGTGTATGTGTGTGTGTGATGGGAGAAGATGCACACCTTGCATCTGAATGTCAAAACAGAGAAAACATTTTGATGAATGATATGACTTGATGAGTGTGCTGCTGATGACAGATCGGCAGTTGGCTTGCACTCTTGCTCACCGGCTTGATCGTCTTGCTTCTAAGCTTTTTCAAAAGTCATGCCACTCTGCCATCTTTATACATTGCATCTGTTCACCTGGTCAGTTGTACATACAGTGCTGGGGATTACAGGTAAGCTGGCTTGTAGCTTTGGGCTAAACTGGCTTACCACCACTGGGCTGTGATGGCTCCTGAACATGCTGTTGTTTCCATTATCTCGTCCCACTTTCTTTTTCCCTCGCACGGTGGTTTCAGGGCGATACAAGCATGCTGGCTGGGGTTTGGGGTTGATGGAAATGTGGGGTGGGGGCATCAGTAGTGCGACCCTTTACTGGCTGGAGATGACCTCAGCTTCAAGGTACAGTAAGCGTGAACAACATTTCAAGTGGAAATCAGAGGGAAAGGATGTGCTGGTTCCCAACCTGAACCCCACAAGGGGGCAACGCAGTGTGAGAAAAATATATTGTATATAAGACGGGGACAAAAAAAGCAAAATTTTGTGTTTGCTTTCATTCATTCATTAAATGACTTGAGATTTCTTGTCTAAAACTCTCTAAAATTTTAAAAAGTTAAATCGGGTACTATCTAATCTAACAATAATTTAAAAAGAAAAGTTCTGACTAAGGATCAGAAGAAGAGAAAACTGTATTTATTAAAAAGAAAAATGATAAACAGAAAATTACAAGGACCGCCTCTGAAAGAAATGTGATGTTGCGTGTATTGCATGAGGCACTTACTGCACTTCCATAGAGTTGGGGGACTCGTGATAGACAGTTCCATCACGAGAAGAATGCTGGATCCTCCATTTCCCATAATGAAACTTACAGTGTCTTTGACCCATGTGTTTAAAACCCGATGGCCCTAGTTTGTGACACAGGCTGACATCATCATCATCAGAGGTTATTATCTCAAAAGTTATTCAGTTTAATGTGGCTCTGTCCAGACATTATTTATATTCTAACTATTTTCACAGGTTAAATGTAAATAGAAACAAAATGTGCTGATGTTATATAATTTGAAAAATGATATGAACATTTTGATTCGATAGCAGCAACACATTTAAAAAAAACATTCGACAGTGGAAAATGCTACAAGAAAACAGCTGGTGGAACATCTCACAATGAATGAGGCAACAGGTTAGTAACATGATTGGGTATAAAGAGAGCATCCACAGAGTCTGAGTCTTTTTGAAAGAAAGATGGGGGGAAAAGAAATGGGAAACCTTTTTTTGTAAAAACAAGTGTGTGCCATTATGAATGCAGCATAAGGTTACTACTTTACAGACCTGGCTCTTATGAAATACAGTATCCACTTATTTGCTTCTTCTTCAGTCTTCTGTGACAGTCATGCTGCAATATCCAGATTTGTCCTCTTGGTGGCAGTGGCATCTAAGTCTCTGCAGGATGATGATGAAGCATGTGTGGAACTCAACAGAGATGAAGTAGGAAACACGCATTGAACAGTATGATATTGACTGGTGCTGACTTAGTGAGGCGAGGGATGTGCACGGTGAAGAGTGTTGCCTGTGGTTGAATACATTGTATTTCAGCTCAGAACTTCATTGACTTTCTGCTGTGTGTGTCAGAGTCTACCTGTTTGATGTGCCTTGTCGTTAACTCTTTGCTCTCTCCCACCTCCTCCCTTGTAGTTGAGCTTACCAACGCCTCCCTGGCTTCAGCTTTCAGTCCTACTCCTCCTCCCCTCGCTCCTCTTCCTCCTACCACCATCGCTCCTACAACCATTAGTACAACTTCTACCACTCCAACAACTACGACTTCTACTACTACCACTACTACTACTACTACCACCACCACAACTACAACTGAGGCGACTACTACCACCACACCTCCAGTGCTCACCAAACGTATTGATAAGAACGTGTTGGGTACATGCCATTGTCCCATTGTGGTTTTAACTATATTTGTAGTGTTTAAGTTGACCATGAATGGCACTTCATGGATATCAAAAGACAATTGCCTTCTCCCACCTGACAAAACGGGAAACAACATCAAGGCTGCATTCCGATAAGCTGTGCTGTACCTGCTGTACAAAAAGTGGGGAATTACTTCAGAATATTGGGATGTAGCCAGCAACTATCCTCCTGGTCAGGAAGTGAGAATCCAAAGTTTTTTTTTATTAAATGGTTTTTAAAACTGTAAAATTCTGAGTACCCTTCAACACTTTAGAGTGATGATGGTCAGCTTTGTCAAGTGATAAGGATTGTAATATTGGCAGAGTTCATCGTTTTCCTCATTTTTTTAGGTCCAATTAGCATTGGAGTCCACTCTGAACCTGAAGTAAGAATTGCTACTAAGTGTTCCATGAACTGAAAAATCCTCTGAATATTTTTTTGTGGGTGAATTTTCTGTCCATGAACATATTAAATTTACTTATGGTTTTGAGCGGACCCTGATCATTTTTGTAGGACATCTCCTTTAGTGCTAGCACCATGCATAGGTCTAATTGAAGGCCCTGTGTGTGGTTGTTGTAACTGTGCCCTCTCTGCCCCTTGACCCTGACCTTTAACCCTTTACCCCCTGACCCCTCCTTGTGTAGTGGCCCCTGGGCGGGAGATCTGGAATCTGACGGTGGAGCCTAACAGTAACTACGCTAACGTCAGCTGGAGACACAACTTCCCGGCCGGCAGCAGCGAGTTTGTGCTAGAGTTCACACTGGACAGTAAGAGACCAGACCAAGCCCAGCTTGAGCTATAGCAAGATCTGAACTTATTTAGAGTGGTGATGTAATAATGGAATTACAACGATGATACTAAGTACAAAGAATAGGATCAGACAGAGAGCGGCAGCAAAACAGATGTCTCAAAATATTGAGATTATATCAGAATCCAATTGACTCTCCAATTTTGGCTTGACCTCTAAAGTTTAGGACTTGACAAGCTCTCATTTTAAAGCACTATTAGTATTTTTATATGAACAGTGACTGGAAGGACAATGGATAATGTAGCTTTTTAGTTGTAGCCATGAACCCACAGAGTTCCCATCATCCATGGAGCCCTTTAGCATCATTAACTCACTCACCCTTTTGACTTTCAGGTCCTCATATTAACTGTGTGCTTCAGTCTCCCAGCTTTATCAGTGCTATGTTCAGTGTAAATTTAGTCATCAACTTTATGAGGCCATAATTTGGCAGTTATTATGTCAAAAAATGTCTGATTAATGTAAAATCATACATTTAGCTAGTTTAAAAAAAAATAGAAAGACACACAAAAACTTAGCATGCTGGCCATTAGAGAAAGAACTTGTAAGACACCTTGCTCTGTAACAGCACTCTTTATTTAAAGTTTTATGTGAGTACTGTTAATTTTCTTTAAACAGAAATCTATCTAATCAATCTTTTGTTTTCCTGCATCTCTGAATGAAGTTCAGTCCTGTTAGCAGCTGAATTTTAATTACAAATACAGCTCCTTCCTGATAATGGAAATACTAATGGTTAGAAAAAGTCAGTGGCCTTCTCATTAAATAATTATATTTTTATTTCTTCATACAGACTTCAATTACACTTTAATGGCAGGTTTTTGTTACACAAAATTCCTTGCTTATAGGGTTTTGCTGAAATGTGTCCTTGTTTTTTCAACCCATCTGCTGACAAGACAAGCACGTAATGAAAAAAAGAATGTTTGAAAAAAAACAAACGACATGAAGGAAGGGAAAGGAAACACAAGGACACGAGTAAAGAAAAAAAAAAGAAAAAGATCTTTTTAAATAAAACATAAAAATATATCTCAGCAACTTCAACTGCAGCAGCAGCACATTTAAGAATGTGGTATTTGGACCTAACAGCTGACATCTCAATTTGAACTTTGTTAAAAAAGCAGAAGATGCAACATACTACAGTCTGTCTGTCTGTCTGTCTGTCTGTCTGTCTGTCTGTCTGTCTGTCTGTCTGTCTGTCTGTCTGTCTGTCTGTCTGTCTGTCTGTCTGTCTGTCTGTCTGTCTGTCTCTTGCACTCTTCTATCTCTCTTTATATGTTGGAAAATGTTGATCATCATCATGTCACTAACTTCCTGTGCAGTGCACAATCACGATGGTTTCTTTTCAACATGCTGCCTGGCTTTGAATGGCTCTTGGTGAACCAGCACCGCGACACGGCCGTTTGGCTTGCTTTCTTTGCATTGCTGTTTGAATGTCACTTTTTTGGCCATCCATGCTTCCATAATCATTTGCTTTTGGTTTTGACTGGTCGTTTAGCACTCTTGAAGCCTGCTTTTTTATAAAACACATCATCCCTCCTTTTCTGGAGTCCAGTGCTGGTTGAGATTGGATAGTCTGGTGCTTATAAGCACTCTCTTACTACTTTCTACCAACTCAACCGTGTGTGATCTTTGACCAAGGATGGAAAGAAGGGAGGATGTATTTTTCATGTACTTGGGCAGTGGCTTTAATTCTTAATGATGCCTGAATGTGAAAAGAAAGAGAAGGAGGGAGGGGAGGGGGATAATGAGACTGATCTAATGGTCTCTACCCCTCCCAACACAGTCCCTGTTCTCCAAGGTCAAATCTGAAAGCTTTGACTCAAAGGAAGAGTGGCAGGGAGCCCCAGACACTCCCCCATCTCCCATAATCGCCCCTTCATCCTCCCCCTGTCTTCTTGTCTGTGACATTGAAAAGTAAATGGGAAACCTTGCAAGTGCTATAATATGTAGAGTATATGTAAAAGCTGCTACATATCTATATTTCAACTTCCACTTATCACACAATTCTTATGTAATGAGTTCATGTTATCAAATAACATGCTTTATGCAGTAAAAGTTAGAGGAGGAGGTCCCAAGTGTAACCAAAGCTGTACCATTAGTCTTCTCACATGAGGGATGCATAAGAACACTATGTAGTGCTGTCATATTCATCCATTAATAATGAAACATAACCTTCATATGTTTGTGCTCACAATGCATGATTTGCATCGTGCTGTTATTTGAAACAGGATTTTGCAGACAGGTGTTCATTTCTAATTATTTTAGAAATAATTAACAGTCAATCAAAAGAGTAGATGTGAGTGGATTTAATTAGTGAATGAAAACAGTATTTGTCCTTTAATAGAGAAACTGAGAGCAGAGTATATGATTATTCTGGACATATACTGATGGAAATATACATTATGCTGAATTTATCCTATGACTATTAGAGTACAGGTAATTCCACCCCTTCTCAGTGTTTTTACGTGGCCTTGTCTCCTTGTTCACACAGTGAGGTAATGTTTCTTGAAACATGAAGTAGTGAAGTGGACTGTCAAAATAATTATTTAATTCAAAAAGGTTATATCAAAATTTGTATCTAAATATTTTTCTTCAGTTGAACTATCAAACCACAGAGGAACCAGGTTATTTTACAAATTATTAACTGTTGAGATAGAATTTAAAATTCGATCCACATGCAGAAGAATGAAACCATGCTGATAATTTATGCCAATTTTATTTCTGCTCACACAATGTTGTGAAAATGGTCACTGCAAAGACAAGTGACAAGACAAGGAGGTCAGTAAGGCACTTAAAAGATATTGAATCTTTATTTACATTAACCTGAAAACATAAAGATCACCATAGTTGTAACACTAAACATTGACCGTGGCCTCTATCAAAGTACTTCATTGTGTATAAAAAGGACTGGCATGTCTTCTCTTGTGTGTGCAGTAGATGTTTTGTTTGTCCTGTTTAAGGGCTGGTATTAATACCACGGCTTTGGAATGAGTTCTGTTGGATGACATCAACCTTGTGAAATGGTTGACAGCATGGTGCATGATGTCACCAAGTTGTGCTGCCCTTTCCATTCATGCTCATAGGTCGGCTGCGTTATGACCGACACGTCTTTCCACCAGAAAGATGCAGGCTGTTGTCGCTGTCTTTTTGTTTTGACCTCATGGAGATAAGTGCGGGCCTGTAAATAATTGAGACAAACAATGCTTTGCTACCTTAGACCCTGATGTAACCCAGGCAGCTCTGTAGTGGTCTAATTCTATCTGATTGAAACATTTTTGCAAAAGTGCAACCAGTTCATGGATCACTTTAGTTGGGTGAGACTTTGATGTCCACGGTGGTTGTGCCCCTCTACTCCTTCATTCTCTATTCATAGTTCAGTTGTCTTTGGACAATTATGCCTTTGAGACAAAATGTGGTGTCCAAGCCATAAAAGAGAAAATGAGCCAGAACGTGTCAGCTGAAGTGAGTTGCATCTCGTACGATAGATATAACGTGTACTATAAGTTTTAAACTACACCATGTGCTTGCTTCTATAATGTAAACAGGTGAATTCATCTTTATGATGGCGGTGGGCACTGCATTGTTATCAGTCTCAATTCACTTCAGTGACCCTGCTCTCACTCAGAGAAAGCAGTCTCTGTAAATCATTGTGATGCCCTTTGCTAGTAAGCACAGCCGTTATACTGTGGAATAAAGGCCACACCCCCTGGAGTGTGATTGGCCTCTTTCTTGTGTCTCCAAGGCGACAAGACGGTGAAAGTTGTGCCAGTGAAACAACAGCCCCCCATTACAGTGGCCGATCTGATCGCAGGCGCCAAGTACCATCTGAGGGTTTACTCCCATGAGCTCAACAGCGTCAGCAGCAAATCTGTCACCTTTAAGACCAAAGCAGGTGAGACCCCACCTGGCCAGGTAGAACTGGGGTTCCAGCCAGGTGGGATACTCCGGGTGCAAGTCTGTTAGTAGTAGTATCTACAGTAACTCAGTCAAGGCTGGGCGAGTTATGATGGTTTGTCTATATTCAGTTGATATCACACTTGGTTGTCTTTATGACTCTTCAGACTGCGACTCTACACAACTTACATGTTCTCTTCACACGATCTGTCAAGCAAATTCTCATGACAAGACAATGTACATCTAGGTACTTCTTTGCACAAACACAAGTATAACCGTAAGTATGTTATATATAAGTTATAAATACTGTAGTTCCACTAAGTTCTGTATGACCTTGAGACATATTATCTGGTGATTATGGTGGACAATTTATTTCACTTTTATTAATTTAGAATCAAATTCTAACAGAAGTTATCCAATGACAGAGCAGGTATAGACTGCACTCTTTATAATACTGTTTACAGACACCCAACAATTCCCACCATGAGCAAGCGCTTGGCCACAGTGGCAAGGAAAAACTTCCATAATACGGAAGTATAAAGCAAACTTAACCTGCTGAACTTAATTTTACAGAAGCTGTCACATTAGACCAAAGCAAAGTTTACAGTACTCAATGAAAGGGAGGTTTACTATCTATTTCTATCATACAGTAACATCACTTTTATGCCTCATATCTTATAATGCCCCCTTTAGTTTCGATCTCAATATTCACATTCACATTTCAGAGTTGGAATGCCTTGCATCTTTCAAAGAATTTGCATTCTTTCACGGTGTACTGAAACCATGCCCAGGTGTGATTTTTCACACCACAAACCTTTGTCTCACACACTTTCACTTTCAAACTCACACACTGTGTAATGGAAAAGAAGACAAGACACCTTATTGTAACGGATGAGAACTTTTGTACAACATCATCCTGGATATGAACTTGTGGCAAAATAATGAGATGTTGGTTCTGAGTTGTTGACTTTTGCTCAGCGTTCTGAGATGACAGCAGATAGCTGCGACTCACCCCGGTTCATAAATACACTCACTGTGTTTCCACTCTTCTCTCCTTTTTCCTGTCCCCACCCTGTGTGTGTGTGTGTTCTGTGTCTGCAGCCTACATAGACGAGGTAGACATAGCCACTCAAGGCTGGTTCATTGGCCTGATGTGTGCCATCGCCCTCATCATACTGATCCTCCTCATCGTCTGCTTCATCAAGAGGAGTCGCGGGGGCAAATACCCAGGTAAGGTCTAAGGCTTTGGCACCCATTAGAGGAGCAGTTCTAGCATAGTCACACGTTCACTGAAGTGACAAAAACGTGCACAATCCCAAAGGTAACACGGCAACATAATTTTGCCGAAGAGGTTTTCTGATTGTATGTTTCTTACCAGATGTTCAGATGTTGTTTATGGTAAATATGACCTGCTATTTTTGCTTTGGTATCTAGGTTTTAGTTATTTATTGTGATATAAATATATTTTAATATGTAAGCTGTGCTAAAACGCTGTTCTGTTGTGGGTTACTGACAGCAGCTGTTAAAATGTTTATGTGCATCATGTGTATAATGTGCATCTCTATTTAAATGTCAGTACATGGAAGTGCAGAAACCTGCATGGCTGCTCAGAAGGAAAACCAATATTAAAAATGTCAGCGTCTGTTACAGCTGAAAACAAGAAAATAAACACTACAGGTCATCACAGCGCTGAAGAAAAACAGTAACTGGCTGCTGGTTACTATTCCAGAGTATGATTTGAGGATTTTATTTAATATTTGATCTAATAGCACATAGTCTTTTATTTATTACTCTTAAACAACCAGTAAACAAAAAATAGTACTGACAGCGTCAAAATGTTTTGAGTTGTATTTTTCTTGTTCTGACAAAAATGAAAACAGTCTTCGTGTAACAGTGAAGCTTCAGTATGAGATCATTTAATACTGTAGTTTGAAACTGAGTGGTGTTAATGTTTTGCAGTTTCTATAATGTCTAGGTGGTGGTTGCGTGACTGGTTTCACAAAATATCTAGGTGGGTGCCCAAGTGTGAAGCTGTAAAATTTAAGAACTAACAGCAGCTGATGAACAAAGTCAAAGAAGGCTTAATGAGAAGAGTTCACTGACACATCTTACAAACCCAACCCAGTGTTATACAACTACTACTAAAACAGTTTGTCTTAAAAAGGGCACTGTGTTCCAAATGCATACAGTAAGTACCACAGTATACATGGATGAATACATATATTAAATGATTAGAAGCACATTTCGAAAGTTTTCCCATTATGCAATCATCTTGCAGAATGGGGAATATATCTATATCTATATATCTATATATATATATATTTTTTTTTTTTTTACGGTTAGTAGATAAGTATGGAATTGGGACACAGTGTAAGTTAAAAGTTTAATAAGTGATAAAAGTAAAGTACCAGATGAAAACTGGTTTCTATGTGAAAACTAACTCCAGGAATCCCTCACCATCAATAACATAGAGCTCTCAGCAAAATTCTGAATTATAATTATGTTATGTTCTATTGTCTCCTCAGTCCGTGACAAAAAAGATCTTCCCTTGGACCCAGTAGATCTGAAAGACCAGGACGGCTCCTTTGATTACCAGTAAGTGTATATAACAGACCTGCATTAGAGTGGACATGTGTGATTTATATTTACACCACCTTAGACCACTAGTACTATGAGGACTTAAGTATTGGGTACTATAGTATAGGACATATTAAGCAGGTGAAAGGTTTTGCCAGATTTAGTCAGTTCACACGATTTGAGTGTATGGGGTTTATTCTAATAAAGCAGACATAGGTGGCTTATCTTTAACATTCAAGCAAAGATTGACTGATACTGAACACAAAAAACTTTAAGACATCATCAACCTACTATTTCTGTTACACTATAGGAAAGATCAGATCATTTCCAGCTCCCTCTAGATGTTGTAATACCTTTTGAACTGTAGCAGTGTCATTGTGCACAGAAACCTCTGTTATTGGTGCCAGATGTAGCATTGTCACCAGCAAGTCATGCGAGGGCTGAGGAACGTTTTCATCCTTGAAATTCAGATCAGATGAGACAACGCTTCAATTATGCAGGAGATTTAGGTGCAGAGGTGCCAGCCTTGATCGATTAGCTCTACAGGTGTGCTTACAATTGGTAATAAGTCATGGTGGTAACACAGTTTCATCTGGAAACACATCTGTTTCTCTCCAAGCTTCTGTTGTCTACCCCAGAACGAAGCTTTTTTTAAAAGACTCAACCAACCAAATAGCCCATCATTCAGTTAATGCTCAGTGATGAATAAACATAAAGGTCGATGTGTCTCTTGGCGTGTTCTCGTAGAAAGCAAAGCCACATTTCACCCTGCATTAGTCACTTGAGTTTAGTAGTGAGATAATTTCTATTTGAACTAATATTAATCTGTCTTACTCCAGTGTTATCAGCCCAGAACAAGCACATTTTTCTGTGATTTTACCAAAAAATCAAATGTATGATCAAAAGAATGCTCAAATAATTACATCATAATACTGATTTGTAAAAAGTCTGAATTCATGCTGAGTTTGAATCGTTTAGGGCTAAATGCTAACTTGGTTCATCAAGACAAATATTTTCAGCACTTATCAGGAAGCCAAACAGTGCCTCTCTTATTTTTCTTCAACAGTCTCCTTTTTTGTCCGGTTTCTGCATAAATATGAAGTAGCATGACAGAGCTCTGGGCACCTACAGACAGCTTACAAGTGCATATGGCTTACTGCTGCAGATAGCTTGAGGAAGCAAGAGTGAAGGTTAAATCCACTTTTTAAAAGTTAATAAAAAAATAAATGGAGCCAGTCTCCTGCCTGTAATCATCTGTGGATCAGTGTAGAGTCTCTGTGACAGAAGCTCCTCGTCACTCTGTCTGTCAGCGAGCAGCAGCCTTGTCGATTCTTCCCGGTCCTCTCCGCAAAACACAAGGCCCTATGATACATACATGCAAATTCTTCACTCAAAGTTTAATACACGCGACAAAAGTATTGTCTGGTAGACATGAACAACAAAAATTTTTTTAGTCTATTTGACTTTTTAACTATTTGATCGACTTTTTATGTAATCTCATTGTGCAATGTTTTTTCTTTCTGTGTGTGTGACATTTAACAAACAGTCAATGATAGTCAAAATAGTCAAGTGAACCTTATGCAACATCTGAAGAGAGAGGAAAGAACAATTTACGTGAAAACGGAGGTGCAGACTGTGTGGGACACCTTCATATCTGTCTGTGTTAGTGTCTACAGTGATGTTCACACTAACACAGCAGCTGAGGCACAATGCCACCCTGCTGTCCAATGTTCAAACTGCCATCCCGACAGCATTTTTCTAAATCTGGACACCACTTCTTAAACCTCACCCCGTGTGAAGTACAGGCAGTGCAGTCAACTAAGAATAACATTCACAGCATGCAGAGTAGGCTATGTGAGGATGTACTGTATACACTGTAGAATGTGTCTGTGCAGTGTGTGTTGGTAAGTGATGTGTTCTTTGCTCCTTTCAGGTCCCACTGATCTCTGTGGCTTCATTCTTCTTAATGAAGAATGAGTCTGTCGTTTTCCGTCCACTCTGACTAAAACATTTTAATTTAATTTAATCAGCTTTATATCTAAGCACACGTTCTAACTCAGCCGTGTGAGAGTGGCACTTAAAACTTTAACTTGTAACCGTAGACTGTGCTCTAGAATGGGAATATAACATTCATGCATCAATACAGGAAGGGTCCTGTCTTTCATACTGTAGTATTCAGACTATCTATGCATGTATACATATATATTCACATACAGCACAAGGGAATGTACATACATACTGTATCTTATTATGTAGCTTTGGTTAAAATGTGAAATGACAGTTTGACTGACACAGCAGTGCATCTGGTAGCATTAAAATTTACAAGATGGCTCTACAGGTGTGATTAGCATTTATTAGCACCTGCGTGCTGTGCTCATGTGCTTAATACTGTGTGAATAATCATCCAGTGTGTGACATCCTGTTCTGTTTTTTAATCAGTAATGAGTCTAACATCAATACCAAACCCCTCCTTCACAGTCAAGCTCATTGCTTTACTCTGATTCTGACCCAGACTCCATCCCTGGTGCTAAACCTCAAGTCCACTCAGCTCTGTGTGTGTGTGTGTGTTTGTGTTTGTTTGTGTGCATGCAAGTTTGTCCTCCTTCCTTTCTCTACACTTCCTTTCTCTTGCTGTCTCCCCTGTTTCCTCACATCTCGCCACTCTCTTTTCCCCATGCTGAAATGGGTCATCTGTCCCTGACAGGAACGAAAACGAGAACAGGTACTTTGGATTCGGCACGGCATCTCTCTTGGCCTGTGCATGTCGGGGGGGAGCAGATGTTTCCCCTGAGCCGGGGAGAATGGGGGGGGGGGTTATGGTGTAGCTTATTTGGGGAGGCCAAACAAGACAGTGCTGATTATGCTTTGCTGGCTCTTTTGGTCAGTCTTCATTCATGATATCAGCATTAACAGCCCAGCTGGCCTGCGTTACTTTTTAAAGCTGCATTTGAACAAAGTGATAGAACGAGGAGACATCATGAACAAATATGAATAGCAGAGAGATTTACAGGATGGCTATGGTTTCTTCAGGGGTGTCAAATTCAACAAGAAACTATTTCATCAAACTAATCTGTTAATTTGAAAAACAAGGCCAGGGCTGCCTTAGCATAAAGACCGGAGCTAGTACAAAAACACACAGTATATGTACACTTAGCAACACCTCTGAATCACACTGGTTGCTGATGTCCTCTGTGTAATCAACAGTTTATCCATCGATCATGAATGATATAGAATATAACAATAAAAAGCCTAATGAAATATAAAAACCTTCAGAAAGGCTTTAAGCAATTTAAATATGCTGTAGTAACAGATGAATCCCAGAATATCGTCCATCTTAATGGTAATAAATCTGTTTTTAAATTTCATATTCACGACAAAGAAAATAACGTAATTACACAGCGATTTACAGGAGGTCAAGGAGTGAAGAAATCAGATGCTTTATCATTCACAACACAGCAGAGACTGTTCAGGGCTGTGTTCAGGCTCAGACCTATATATAAAATGTTTGTGGTTGGGGTGGTAGCATAGTGGGTTAAGCGGCCGCCCTGTGTGTAAGAGGCTATAGTCCTCGCTGCAGCTGGCCCCGGTTCGAATCCTGCATCGGACGGCCATTTACTGCGTGTCACTCCCCCTCTCTCTCTTGCTGTACTATCAATAAAGTCCAAAAAAATAATCTTTAAAAAAAATGTGTGTGGTTAATCACAGCCTCGGCATAGAGCCGCATGGAAAGAGCATTAGCAGTCATAATCTAATATTGTGTCGAGTTGCCTACCAGAGACCTCAAAATTCACCCTGTAAATAAAAGAACAAAGAAGCATTCGTCCCTATAACCCCATCAGGCTGTTCACGGATCAGCTGTTCCAGCAGGAGATGTAGTGATCCCAAAAAACAGCAAGAATGAACAGTATGGAGGTCTTTCTTCCAGCTAGGGCACCAACATGTTTTTCACCCTTCTAGAGGTTAATTGCATTGTTTTTCCTCCACTGGCTGACATTTAAAAAGCATCCGCCACCAGGTGCACGGGGCGAGGGATGGCGGGGGAAATCAATTTGGGTCGTAGTCAGGGCAGGAGGGACAGGGCGATCTATGTTTGGCACAATTTGACACCCTTAAGGAACTGATACAGGCAACAAACAACTGGAGAAGATTTGGAGGACAAACGAATGAATAAACACTCAGATAGAAACACAAAAAATGATGGCCTTGAATCTTAAAAAGAACAAAATACTTTCCATCTCCTGTTTTCTCCACCTTGTTTTGAATTCTGTCCTCTGTCAGAGGATCTTCAGTCTTAGTGCGCAGGACAAGAACTTAACATCAGCTCTTGGAAAAACAGGTTTTGCCATCCCGCATGAAAGACACATGCGATTTTATATTATTAAAGGTTAAAAACATAAATCCAATTTATTACAACCTGGATCTTTATTTTTGTAGTTGCCCATCAGTACTATAAAAAAGCAAATGAATTGCTCAGAACTGATGATATTAAATCATCCAGTGCGTGGTCATTAGCATACTAGGTTGTTACAATCAGACTGCTAGTGTCTCTTGTCTGTGTTTTTTACCCTGTCAAACAGGAAGTCTCCATGCTCCAGTATAGCAGAAATTGGTCGATTCTGTGTTTTTTTTATTACTAAAAGAAATGATGGCAAAAACTACAAAAACAAGACCCAAGTGGTAACAAGCTGGTATTAGATGGCTCCATCATGTGCTATGCTGCCCTTTCTCATATGGACAATAACAAAATGATCATTTATTTAATTCAAAGCTAAAGCCTTTACTTTGTTTCATGTCATTTGGATTCTGATGATTTAAATGTATTCTCTGCACAGACAATGTTAGACTTCCTCTCTTAGTCTCTGTTTATAGCGTGTGTGGTTATCTGTCTGTCTCATCACTGTCTTTCTGTTCTACCCACCCCACTTTATGTTTGTCTTTTGTCTTTTTTGGCCATTTATTTTTCCTCATTGGTCCAAAGATCTCTTCAAAGGTATGAAAGAAGAAGAGTCTCCTGCATCACCACCTGAGTCCTCTTAATCCTGCTCTAAGAAAATCTCATCCTCTTATTGCTCATTTGCAGTGCATTTTAATCATGTTCATTGGAGCCATTCTGATCTATTTGCATCCTAATACATTTTATCCATCAAATTAAAGCATTAAGACTCATAGAAACAAAGTCCCTAATGGGAATCTCTCGCGTTAAACTGAAGTTGACTTCCTGACTCTATAGTCACATTAAAATCTGTCTTCATGAGATGTTGTGAATGTTGCAGATGGGCGAATTTACATTTTGTTATGCAAGGAAGGTTATCTGAAATTCACTACCATTTTGAACTTACTTCACCCACCTTAGCTCTTCTACTTAAAAATATCACCTAATCAGATAATTGAATCATTCCAGACTGCCCTCTTTCATTCTGAACACAGTTTGAAGTCACTGAAATAAAAGGCTCTCTCAAAGCCCCCCCGGCTCACTGAAGTCCGTGGTGCAGTACGGTCAACAAAAGAAAGCAAGCTTGGCGACTGCGAACAGTCAGGTGGATTGAAAGAAGCCGTGCCTCTTGGCTAGATTTATTTAATTAGCTGTTGGAGATGTTATCTTAAAACGTTTCAGTGGCACTGGTGCGTCGAGAAATGTCCTTCTGATTTACTCCTGGCATACTCAAAGGACATCAAGCCACTTCTGTCTTCCAGCTGCTGGAGTGCTCACCTTACTGCACACTGCATCTGATGTATTGATGAGTTACTGAGGACGTCCGCGCCTGAATCGACAGTTTACAGGCCTTCTGGGCACGTTTGATAACAACACTTTTCTTTACAACTAAAAACACACTGGAGTCTAATAAGCATTAGGTCAGTGACACATTCTTGCTGTGTGGGCTCCGGACAGCAGCATATTAAAATAGAAATGAAACAATAACTCTGACGTGCTGACTTTGAACTTTATGAGCTTTAATTTTTTTTTTTACCTCTGATCCACATAAATATTTTATGATTTTGTAAACCTGTCAACAGGACAGCATTGTTTGTCAGGGTTACAAAAAAATATCTGGAACCCTCACAAAAGAGATCTACTTTGTTAAAGCCATTGAAAAGATGATAAAAAAGGTTGGTTAAAAGAGGATGATGCTTCATCCAAACCATAACAATGAAAAACACATTTTCACACCATTTAAAGCTTTCATGTGCACCACAAACTAATTGACAACCACAAACCATCCGCCTCCATTGATTTGGGGATCAGGCAAATAATGTCAGAGATGAATATCACAAAACCAAGAAAGGCTAAAAAACTAAGATCTCAGTTAAACTGTGTTTCTGCTGAAGACTTGACAGGAACAGGCTTGCAGGGCATCAGCGGGGAAGACATTAGTTGTCCAATTACCTTCTGCCCCCTAAAATCGGGGGGCTGTGCATTAAAGGTTATATAATAGCTGAAATAGCATTTTCTAAACCTCATGGTCATGGTTTCATTTTTAAATCCGGTGTGCTGGAGCCAACACGGCAGAAAAAGTGTCACTGTCCTCACACTTCCACACTGCACTCTGTGGTCTTAGACATCTCTGATGATTCTCGCTCAGATATATGAATTACAAAAATATTACATTTATCCACCACGAGCCTCGTATACACTCATCTCCTTATCGTATCATCTTTTCATCTCTTTACCTTGTTACATGTCAGCCATTGTTTTACTGTTTCTCTTTTCTCACTGTCTCTATACTCTGGTGTATACTACAGGTTTTTTGTGGATTGGTTAAATTCTGGATTTTGGTTTGGACTTTGCTGGATTTGAATCGTGTCAGACTTTTATAGTGCTGCGTCTGCCCTGGGTCTGGTTGTATGCACTCGGTTGTATGGTTTCTAAAATATCTCACGTGATGTGTGGTTCTCAAAGTCTTTCAGCATGTAGCATGATAACTCAGAGAAGCTATGGTGTAGATTCTGTCCTCTCTTTAGAGAATCTCAATACATGATGTTTATTGAAATGCAATGCACAGACATGAGCACAGAAGAAAAATCATGCAGAAAAAAAATATTTTTACAACTTTTGCATCCTTCAAATGCATTTCTTGCTGTTATGCTACTGGCTTGATCTTAGACAAGAAAGCTAATGCTAAGCCTATAGCTCTTTCTCCCTGTGCATGAAGTTCTCGTCCCCTTTAAAGTCAGAGTTAGGAGACATGCAGCCATGCTCTGGAATGAGATCAAGCACAGCTCCACAAATGATCTCATGTCAGAATATGGTCACCATTTAGCATGTGGATGCCAGTGTCTTATTAGAATTTCTGAGGACAGTATTTAGTATGCTTTTTTTGAATCGCCCATCTGCTACAAAATATTGTATCTATACTTATTTGCTAATATGTTTTGAAGGAAATGTAATTGCTGCCTATTCTATTTTCATTTTTTCAGTATGGTGAACAGACGTGAGGGATGAGATGGTCACAGATAATTCTGTAGAGTGCAGGACTATGATCAGCTTGCAGATTGATTCAGTATAATCATGTTGTATTGGCAGTGAACAGTGTTTTATGTTGTGCTGATCTAGAACATTCTCCAGGCAGAATTACATTTCCTACAAAACACATCAGTGCAAATCAGTCATCGTCTTTGTCAGGAGACAGGGTTGCTTTTTAAACGCAGAGGAAAATACTGTGTAGTGTTCTGCAGGATTAACTTTTAACTGTAAGCAGCAAGCATCTCTGGTGTAAAATACATATGCAGCTAGTTTTTAAAGGATAGATTTGGAATTTCTCAAGTCCATTTCATACAATACTCACATGCCATGTGTCCTCTGTCTGTACTGGTCATAATGTCATTCCATTTAAGCTTGATGTGGGAAGAAATCCCTTCTTGATCCATGCAAAACTTACTTCCGAAGCTAATATGAGGATCCAGCAGAATTGTTTCTCACCATATACTTTCCTAAAGGTGTCTGCATCAGTGCCTAATCATCAGAACATTTTTTTAGATAATGTTTGGCATCGAGTTAATGATTTTACTCATACGAACAGAAGTCAAAGTTTTATCAGAAAGCTATGAGAGATATGATCATTGAGATAGGAAGATGTTTCTCTCTAGTTGTAATAACCCGAAATGACGTTTAGTTATCCTCAGGTATCAGCCGTTGTCAGGCATACTACTAAGATGAGAGAAGGAGGCCATTTATTGGAATATTTTTTAACTTTTTATTTGAGGAAACCAAATGTACCCCAAGTTATCGCAAGCTACCCTTATCACTTACATTATAGTCACTCTACGAAGTCCAGTGTTAGGAGGAATGAATGCAGTGATCTCCCGAATGACATGTGAGTACGGTATTAATATAGAACAGAAAATATTCAAACCTATCCTTTAAGGAAAACATGGAAAAGAAATGAATCGTAAAAGTAAAACTTCCAGTCTGATAAGGCCTGAGTGACAGTCACCTCACCAAGAGTTGTCAATGGAAAAACTGAAAATAAGGAATTTCTATCATTTCTTTACCTGCAATACGCGTAACCTCACACTTTCCCTTTTTAACCTGGGCCGATGTGGACGACCAGGTCCCAAACTCCCCGCTGTCGCTATGTAACAACGTCCTGCTCCCATTTTGAACCGCTAACACTTCCTGTCGTTTACCTCTGCTAGCAGCGACGAGGACAACAAGCCTCTGCAGGGCAGCCAGACCTCGCTGGACGGCAACGTGAAGGAGAGCGACGACAGTCTGGTGGACTACGGCGAAGGCGGCGACGGCCAGTTCAACGAGGACGGCTCTTTCATCGGACAGTACACAGTGAAGAAGGACAAGGACGAGACGGAGGGAAACGAGAGCTCTGAGGCCACCTCGCCCGTCAATGCCATCTACTCACTGGCGTAGCGCCGTTGCGTTACACGGGGGACTCAGTGGCACATTCTGATTCGAGAACCATACACCAGACACACACACACACACACACACACACACATGAATATATTAATATATGAAACACGTTAAAAACAGAACAAACACGGCAGGGCCTGTCTGGAGACTGTGTAGGCTTTCCTCTACAGATGAAGTAACGGGAACATGGGAGTGGAATTCAACCACAAGCCTTTATTTTATGTTCCAGCTCTACGAAATTGGCCCCTTGGAGGTGACGTTTGGACAAAGTGGACAGTGCTCGTTTTCCTCTGCGCTCTGCCTGCCCTTTACCCGCACAGACTTGTGAAGTGTGCCTTCGGGGGCAGCTTTCAGCACTTGGAGGCATTAACAAGCGTTCTTTAGGGATTTTTCTTTGGTTCGTTTTGGCTCCGAACATTTTCAGTGTCCGTGCTCTCCTTCCTGATACGTCCCTCATACCTCTGTGTAGCATCACGATACAGTACACACAGCAGGTCCCTCTACACCCACACACTTTTACAAACACACACACACACATGCACGCACACACACACTGGCCCCATCCTGTAACATATCAGCTTCTAACCATAAAACTCAACAGGATGCCGGCAGATATGTTTATCATATTGATATTTACGCAATGAAAGATTTTAGTTTTTCCACAGCTGGTAGACGAGTCATTGAATCCAAATGAGTGCTGTATACAGTCATGGCACGCATTTTAGTGCCCTGCAAAACTATGCACTATCACCTCCTCCATACCATTTTGGGTTGAATCTGGTTAGTAAAAGTACACTTTTTTTTTTGTTTTTGTTTTTTTTTACCACTCGCAGGCTTAATCACACACTTTTATTCACCTGCCTTGTATGATGTGGTAGACATGTTTTTCTAACCTCTAATCCAATGTTGTAGTGCAGATGTTCAAAATGGCCGCCACAAGAAAAGCTACTTCTGCCACGAGCAGTGAGCTCTGCTACAGTATGTTGTTAATGAATCTCATTTTTTAAAAGATGATAAACATTATTTACCATAGCATGGTAGTAACTTAGTGCAAGTGAAACGGGAAGGCAACAGAGATAAAAGTTAGTTTTGCTCGAGAGACACCAGTAGTTCACGACCCGGTGAATTCCCTTGTTAGCATACAGGCTAATGCTGCATTCATGTCAAATGAGAACAGCTCTGTGGTACTTTGGAGCTGTAAAGCGTCCATGATTCTGTTTTTCTTTCCCACATGAAAAAGTGAGTGATGTTTTATACCAAACCAAACGTCAATTCAACATAGTGACCACATGATGCTCATGACAGGAAAAGGATTTTTAAAAAAATGTTTGAAACCCCAAAGTTTCCAATAATTTTTTTAGCTCCTGTAAGCTGAGTTGTTCAAGTCGGGAGCTATCATCTACGTTCTCTCCTGTGGGACATGAATGCAGCATGAGAGGCTAGAATCCTTAAGGTGTGTTCAGACTAAATGTTCTTGCCTTGTGTTGTTTGCACAAATTTCACCACTGGATTGATTTTGCAATTTGTGTTTATTCGCCTTAAACAGCCAGCCAGTGTAGATGTACATACAGCCAGTAACATATGCAGAAACCGTGTGTTGTGATGCCACCGTCCACCAGGCCTCTTTTTTGTTTCTTATGAAAGAAACAAAGCCTCAGAACAGCCATTGATTGCTGAAGTGGTAAGATTTTCACTCACACACTTCTCAGCTCAGTCCATTTTGTTTTTGCGATGACTTCTTTCGTATCACACTTTATGTTTAGTCTGAACGCGCCTTGATGGAGTGATCTACACCTCTTTCCTTCCCTCTAATTTTTATAAATTCAATCAATGTCTTGATCATTACTGATGAAAAAAAAAGACTGTGTTATGGCCGCGTAGAATACTTGAATTAAATGACACGATTTACAGCATGAAAATATATACATTTAATTCACACCACGTCACCTTTGAGATGAAAGGCGTCGGCTTACTTTTAAGTTTTTGCAGAGGATGAAAGAAAAAAGAAAACTGAGTAACATAACTAGTTTTTAGAAGAACACACACTCAGTATTTTCACTTCACTACTTCCTGTAAGCATATTTGTCATGTAGTCAGTCTGTTAGCAGACGGACGGACTGACAGTTTATTTGGAATTCTTGTTTTATACTAAATGTTCACTGAGTGCTCACTGGTTTCACCACCTCCCTTTGGCACTCATACTGTAGTTACCTGCTACTCGACAGCACTATTAAACCCTAAATCAAATAGATCACTGCAGTTAGTGACTGGACTTAACATTGTATTTCAAATATTTATTTTATATTTCTATTTATTACATTATGTGGATAGTATTAATATATTCATTAAGTTCATTAATAGACATTGATTTAATAGTTGTTAAATACACATATTTTGTTGTTTCACACCAGATAGAGCCAAAATAAAGATGTCTCCAGAATCAAGTTATTGTTCACCATGAGAGGCATTTAACCCAACAGTATGTTCAAGATATTTTTATAACAGCTGTCCTTTCTGTTGTACACAACAAAACAAAAAAAACTTCATACATTCATCACACATGAAAAGGGTCACGTTTATCTGTCCACTGTGCTGCTCTTCTTGTACTCATGTTGTATTACCGTTCCTCTGTGTTGTTAATCAGATTTGTGTAACATAACTTTTACACCACGCAGAAAATTAATATTGTTGCTTATTATTTATTTGACATATATTCTGTACATGTACATCCTAAAAAAAACTCTCTTATCTCTGTAAATATTTAAAAGTCGATTTCCCCAGAAAAATGCTTTATCCAAGAAGGATGCAAAAAGTCACAAATCTGTATCCACCGAGCAAATGCGGCAGGTGCATCTTTAGTCTGTCATGCACCTTTGTAATGTAGCTTTGACTAACATTTGCACTCTGAAAAAGTAACAAGAATCATCCCTCACTCTGTGTTGCCCTTTGCTTTGACATTGTGAAATATGGTACCGACTGTGGCAAGTTGATCAGTCACTTGTTTGATGATGGTTTGGATTCTATATTGTGAAAGAGGATTACGTTAGATTCTTTATGATGTAAATAAGATGTAAGTGCTCCTGCAATATACCGTTTGTAGCATCGTCGCACACAAGCTGCTAGTAGGCCTAAAAAACATGCATTTGCTGAGGTTCTCCTGTAAACTGTTTGTCATCTGCATATACTTCTTCTTCCCATAATGCCTTTCAGCCAACATGCCTATTGTTGTATAGCTACTCCCATTTCAGGGGTCACCTTAAAGTCTGATCCTCACACAAACTAAAGTTTGTATTATTCTATCTGTGTCTGTGTGTTGCTGAGGGTCTACATGGTGTCAGTTAAATCATCTGCATGCAGACCATACACACCTATGTCCATACCTATGGCCAGCCTTGCAGACACCCAATGTCATGTTCACCCAGCTGTGCTGCATTTCTGCTACCCACAACCATCAGGTCCAGCATAGGCCATTTTGACCCTGAATGCTGGGTGCTCAGGCCCTCATCATCAAATTGTACATCCAACATTTCCACCAGGAAGTTACCCTCAAAAGAAACACTGTAGCTTCTTCATCGGAGGAACTCAACAATTTATATTTTTGTGGCTTCCTGTACCCTGAACCTTATCTGCCTTTTCACTGCACTGACAACTATGATCATTCACACTCTTGGTAGCTGAGAGCAGTTTTTGGTTATGGGACAATCAACAATGTTTTCATGAGCCCTAACTGGTTACATTATGTGACGTTGGGGGAAAAGTAAAAAAGCCAAATCTGTCATAATTTCTCTGTAATGCCATGCGGAACCCACACAGATACAGGGAGCACTCATTATGTACACCCGCATTGGCTTTACATCAACTTTATCTGATATAATTACAAGCTGACAAGGATTAAACATGTGACCCACAATCCATTGACCAGGTTTGGGAGGAGCCTTTGAATTAGGACTAACCTTGTGGATCCATTATGACATTCTCAATCTGCAGACTTTGAAGAAGGAGACCCCTAAAAT
Organism: Collichthys lucidus; assembly: GCA_004119915.2. Taxonomy (NCBI): domain Eukaryota; kingdom Metazoa; phylum Chordata; class Actinopteri; family Sciaenidae; genus Collichthys; species Collichthys lucidus. Next base: position 20,728,791 of record CM014082.1, read on the forward strand.
GGAACACAGCACATGCCTCAGTGACAGGCGGCCATTTTGAAAACTATTCTGGCCCGGTATTTTCTCACCCCTTCAAAACTAAGAGTGTCAGATTTTCCTAAAGCATGACCTCTCTGACATTAATCCCCTCCTCCAAAACTCACATTAATAATACATTTTCTGCAGAAACTCAAAGCAGTATGCTGAGAGATTCAATCAGTTTGGTTTTTTTATTTTTTTTGATGCCATTATTTTACAGTATTGTTCACTCTAACTTTAGTGTGACCACTGGCGGTTGTTAGTTTGGGCACCGAGCACAGACGTGTTAAAAGAAACAGGAGCCCAGTGTATGAAAAAGAAGAAAATAGGAAGAAAAAGCACAGAGAGCGCAAAATTGGTTTGAAACATATGGTTGATCTTTCTCACTTGACTAGTTGTTACGTTTCCTTCAGGATCTTGCCTGGAATCCTGACCCCCCCTCTTCCCACATGCCTCCCCTAACAAACAAAGAAAAGAAGAAAAGTGAATTATGCATATTTGCTGATAGAGTGCTTTTTTTTTGTCCGTTTGTTTGTGCACCATGAGCAGAGCGTCTCTTTTTACTGTCCGCATCGCCTCAGCTCACCTTCCTAAGGGGGAAAAGAAAATGTCAATGTGCAGTTTGACAGCTTTGTGTTTTTCTTTATTTTAAAAATGCTGCAAAGTCTAGACTTTACTGGTGCACATACAAGATTTGCAACCAGATTTCTGTTTAATGACTGATCACATGCTGTTTGGATTTTTCTTTTTTTTTTATTCTCATATTAGCATCTTCTTGTTTTCACCATGTGTAACAGAGCAGCTCGTCAAAGTCTTGCTTCGACACGCAAAATAACAGCTTTTGTAAGGTACATACTCAACAGAAAATGGCATAAATATATTCACCATGTATGCGTGTATGATGAGATGTTGCAACTTCTGCTAGCGACGCCTTCTTTATAGTAAAGCTATCTCCTTTTCTCTACCTCCTGATGGCTGGTCTTTGTTCATCTCTGAGCGTTTGTCATGTTCTCAAAACAGATATAAAATGAGACATTTTCAGTCATGAAATTTATGCTGAGAACTGTTCATCACTGATACATCTGACTATAAATTATTCTTCATGTATCAACTCTAAAAATGTATGCAATCTAAGCTAATCATCACTGTCTTGATATTAAAATGTGTACCAGGCCACCAGCATTGCTGAAGCCAATGCAAAATTGCTTTGAAATTTATCATCCATCACTTGATTATCATTTGCAGGGTGGTGGCAGACAGAGTACATCCTGGACAGATCTATTATAAGGCTGACACAAACATGCCCAACCCACGGGCTGTTTAAACTTTCCAGTGTTTGGGAGTAACATATATAGAACCTCAAAATAACCTACACAGATACAGGGAAAACAGGCTCTGGAGAGGACCCAGACAAAACTGGGGTGTGAACCTTCATGCTGCACCAACATTCCATTACCATAAAGAAATGTTGTGCTCAGAATGTATTTTTAGTTTTGTATTATATACCCATCTTCATAGGACTTGACAGTGACGGTAAATAAGTTAGTTGGCTTTACGGAGGACAGCAGCTTGAATTCAGGTTACAACCAATGAACAAAATACCCAAACATTTAAACAAAATGTGATGATGTGCAAAACACTGAACATTTCACCAAAGAAACAAATGTTGAAACTGAGAAATGTGATCTCTGTACCAAAGGGACAAGGCTAAAAACCAACATTGGATGGCTGTTATCTCCAGGCCCTCAGACAGCCCTGCATCAAAACCAAACATGATTCTGCCGTGGACGTCACTGCATGGCCTGAGGAACAGGAACAGTCTGCATCCACAAATGACAGCTGAAACTGCCCTCTGTGGGGCTGAGCTCAAGATGAAGGTGAAGTGGAAAACTGTCCTGTGGTCTGACAAGTCACAATTAGTCATCATGTTTGGAAATCATGGATGTCAGGGAGAGGATAGGGACCACCTGGCATGTTATGAGAGCACAGTTCAAAAGCCAGCATCCGTGATGGTACGGGGCGCATTAGTCGCATGGTATGATGGGTAACCAGCACGTTTGTGAAAGCACCACCAATGCTGAGTGACATATACAGGCAACGAAAGCTGCTAAGTAGACGTCTTTTTCAGGGACAAGACAATGTCCAATCACATGCTGCACGAGTTTCAACAGCATGACTCAGAAGAAAAAGGGTCCGGGTGCTTCCTGTCCACACAGTCACCTATTTTAAATATCTGCCGCACTAACAAAGAAAACCTTTAACAGCTGAAATCCTGCATGAAGCGAGAATGGGAAAACATTTCACTGATAAGATTACACATTCTGTTACACAGTTTGGCAACTTTTTTTTTGGAAACTGGGTTGTAGTCAAAAGATGCAGTATCATTGATGGCCACTACATCCTTTTTTAAATATCACTAACTGCATTAAATACCAAGAAAAATCAGTAACAGCTTTTATATGCAACTATCAGTTAACTTTAGTTTAATGTGTAGACTTGTAGCTTGCAAGTGTTGGCACAGAGAATAAAACTGTAGCTTCCTGTGTTTTTCATATTGACAGACCCCTCTGGCACAAACTGCACATTTCAGGTGTTGGACCACACCTAATGTTCAGTATAATAGAGTATTTAGCTTTAGCATTGCATCTTTCTTCTTTCTTGTAAAACCTGCTGCCTACATTACTCACGATGCAACTTGACCACTAAGTTTTACTGGAGATTTTGGTGTGGTATCCCAGATAGCAGACCAACATTGAATCAACATTGATTCAATGTTATCTAGCTTTGAATATTCAACCTCAATGATTCTGATGGAATTTCAACATTGAATCAATGTCGCCATGCTATTTGGGATGCTACTAGAGGTTAGTGCACTTGAGTCTCAAACAGAGATTTCTTTCTAATGCCACACAAAACCTCCTTCTGAAACTACAAAATGCTTAATATCACATATGTAGTAGCCCTACCCAAGACCTGTAAAATCCATGGAGTGTATCTTTAACTAACTTAGCTAACTGCCAGACCCAGACTCTGTCCTCTTTAATTAAAATCCATGACCTCCAGCGAATGAGGATGATCAGAACACCCCTTCCAAAAATGTACAGGTGACATCACAGTTACTGCATCCACTTTTATCTGCTCTGTGGGGGTCAAACTCTCTCTTCTTACATTATAAATGATCTGCCCACAGCTTCTCGTAGAAATCAATGATAGTATCTCCATGACCTGCTCTACCACAAGTCCCTGTGCATCACATTTGGATAATGGTGAGCTCTTATCTGTCCAGTGCCAAGTACATCTACAAATCCAGGAGCCCACTGCTCTTTAACCCTTCCATGTAAAGTCTGAAAGCCTGCATTATAAAACTTTGATATGTTGCTCAAGTATTCTGCCTAAAAGCTTTTACACACCCAGACATCACACTGATCATATTTTACAGTCATGTTTCAGTCCACAAAGTAGCCAGGCCAGAACTTTATAGTGTATTGATTTATCCCCTATACCCCGGGATAAAGTGGATTACCCCATTCCCATTAAACTGCCATGATCATTAAGCTCGTTTTACACAAACGACATGCACAAAACCAGCTCAAAGATTAATAAAACACACTCTGACAGTAAATCTTGTTGCGGGCATGACAGAACTGGAGAAAGAGCAGAAGGGAGTGGTTTCTTTGGTGGTGATATGTTTTATGTGAGATAGTCTGATCCATTCTGCCGTGACCCCCTCAAGGTTGGTAAATATTAATGTCTGAGCCATCCATAGACAACTGTTCCCACCATCTTGTACATCAGTGGGTAAAAGCCATTAGCAACCCAATACGTGGACTGGCAGAACAGAGTGAACTGGAGCTGCCTTGGTCCAGCATCTCAGAGGAAGTGTTGGGGAATTATTACATCTTCCTCCACATAAAAGAGGTTTCTGCTGCAACCGAGGCAAACGTTGAGAAAATAAATTAAGATTGCTCTGTGATCTGAGTTGACAATGGAAATCAGAGGTGTACAGTATATGCTGCTGCATACCATGTGTGTGTGCTTCAGGGTTCCAAGTTTAGTATTAAATTGGCATATATTCATTCTTTTAATAAAATTGTGAGCAAATGTCAAAGTTAAAATGTGAATTTTGTTATCATCCCCTCGATGGCCAGAACAGTATCCAGCCTTTGGCTCATGTTATAAAAATTAGGATTGTACTGGGCTGCGGATGTTTTAACTCTTAGAGGGAGTGTGTGCATTTTGTCTTTTTACATATCTTGTGTACTCCCCCTATCTAGCATGTGTTTGTTGAAGCTGCCTGGGAAAGGAAATTATGTTAATTAATGTTCAAGGACAAAGGACAACAGACTAAAGGAAGTGTCATTTTGGACAAGAAACATAATGTTCATTATCATTCATCATGTTCATAACCCTCTTGTGTGTTGCTAAATATTAAATTCAACTTAAACTTTGATACTTTGAATCCAGTCCTCCTTATTCAAAGGTTCTTCTTAAAAAAATCTCATGACAGCTCAGACTCTGGCAGTGTTTTGCAATTCCGTCCTCTGCATCCTCTGCACAGGCTTTTTTAGAAGTGTGGCTGAATAGCTCCCCCAGCACCTTTCCTTGCCTGCCACCTCCCAGCTAATCCAAACATTTGTGAAGTTGGACATTTTAACATGGGAACTTATGGAGGCTGACTCGCTTCTGGAGCCAGCCTGAGACTGGACTTTTGAGGAAGTGCAATTTTTGGAACATGTTGTCTTTATTTAAGTTGCTACTTGGGCGCAACCAATTGGTCAAAATACAATCTCGGAACCATCGCCTGACGACAATTTAGCTTATTATTTTATTCTTTAAATTTACCTGCATTCATATGCAGAGAGACTAGCAGACATGCAGTATGTCTTTCTGATTTCAAGAAATAATGTCCTTGTTTCTCTTAATTATACACAATAAAAGGTTCAGAAAAAAACAATTTGTGACTTTTTTGTTTATGAGGTAGACAAAACCTGGTCAAATAAATCTAAAGGCTTCTGCATGGAAAGATTCCACGATGGGTTAAATGATTAGTCAGTTAATGGCTTCTTGGTCAGTAAACACTTTTATGTAATCCATCATTGGTTTTATTAACCAATTACCCAGTTACAGCCTCTCAAATGTAAATGTTGCAACCTGGATTGACTCATTAATTCTTTGACTTGTAATAATGTCTCAAGCCGTGGACTCATGTGTTTCAGTAACCTAATCAATGCGTGAAAACCAGTTCATTGTATAGTGAGTCACTCTGTGGATCTATAGGGAGCAATTTGATACCTAAAGTAAAAGCCTGGAATCACCTGATTACTTATCTCATTGTCACCAGATCATCAGACATTCTGTGATTCTGAGATTACAGATTCATAATGGCTAGTCCAGGGTGATGAAAATGTTATTGCTGCTGATGTAATGTCTACATTTGCATTGCAAGGTACACATCATTTCTATTTTTATTGTACTGTACTGTTAATAACATTTCACCACATAAAAAAATGTCTGAGGTTTAAAAGCTTGGGAACCAATGGCTGGTAGAGAGCCTCCTATTTGATTGGCGATCCTAGCGAATTAAATAAAAAGAATAGCTGGGTGTCTTGGCACATCTTAGGGGTTGCTGATATTCTGTACACTTTTGTTATGGTCAACAAATCCAATGAACTCCAGTATCATTGGTTGAGGACTTAAATTTTTAAAAGTTCAGTGTATCAGACTTAGATAGCTCTATGTACAGAATATGTCAGAAATGAAGAGCTATGTTTTCATGTGTGTATAATCACACTGGTCCTTTTAAAAAATACTTTTATTTTTTGGAAAAATTGCCATAACACCTGACAACCATAGTTTTAATAAGCACAACTCAAACAGACTATTTTCAGCAGTGCATTAATCCACATTTGATGCTGTGGCAGGAAGTGCAGTCTTGCATTTCCTCCCCACAGGTAAGGGGGAGGAGTTAGGAAATCATTAAGAGCACCTGTGAGATGGGGGGAAGGGGGATCTTTTCAGTCCACATGGAGGAGAATAGGAGGAAGCGAGTGTGAGCAGGAGAAATCCACAAATGTATATATAAGCTAGAAAGGAAATATACAAGCACAACAGGACCAGAAAGCAACCCCGGATTGTGTGGAAAAGGCAAACTTCTTGTCTTTGGCGCGGCACTTGGATCGGTAGCTGGTCTGGGCTTACAACATACAGCTAAGTGGTATCTGCCTGTCACTCTCCTACCCTCTCAGGATTGTTTCAACCATGAACCTTTTTTATTAAGTAAACCATTCTCCAGTGATGTTTTATGGTGAATGCGACTTTTGTTCTTTGGTTCTTTGTCACCTAAATTTAATTTATCGTTGGTAAAAACCCTTGATTTATTGCTTGAAATTTATTTGTGAAGGGGTTTATCTTTTTTGTTTGGGATTAATCGATTAATTAAATAACCTTTCCTTTACACAGATTTTGGTGACCAGAATTTATTTTGTAGCTGGGGCTATCTGCTAGCGGGTCTTTTGTTGTTGACCAGATACTTTTAAATTTACTGATTTTCCTTTTTTATTTAAAGAGTGACCGGTTGATTTATGCTCCTGTCTGGCGCCCAACTTATGCTATATGAGTATCTGTTTTCAGCCACAGCTACAACTGTTAATAACATTTCACCACATAAAAGAAGAATAGCTGGGTGTCTTGGCACATCTTAGGGGTTGCTGGTATTCTGTACACTTTTGTTATGGTCAACAAATCCAATGAACTCAAATATCATTGGTTGAGGACTAAAATTTTTAAAAGTTCAGTGTATCAGACTTAGATACTTAGAGACTTAGATGGCTCTATGTACAGAATATGTCAGAAATGAAAAGCTATGTTTTCATGTGTGTAATCACACTGGTCCTTTTTAAAACAGCCCACAAAAAATACTTTTATTTTTTGGAAAAATTGCCATAACACCTGACAACCATAGTTTTAACAAGCACAACTCAAACAGACTATTTTCAGCAGTGCATTAATCCACATTTGATGCTCTAGTGAGTATTTGTGGCAGCAGGATGGTGTTTGAGTAATTGAGTCCAAATAAAGTACCGTGTGTGTTCATGGTAATGAAGGGAACATGTCACCAGAGCAACAGTGTGGTTTATTGATGTATTTTATAGTTTTAGACGACACTGGACACTCTGACACAGAGGAAGAAGATATATGACACTGAGGATACACACACGGTACTGTCAGTAGGATTTATAGTTGACTTTGGTTGTTTTATCTGATTTGTTTAGCAGCCTAATCTCTCAGTGCGTTTCCAGCTATGAAAGTGTCCTACGACCTTTGTCTCTCTCTGCGTCCTTCTTGTCTCTCTCTCATACTTTACAGTAATCCAATCAAGAAAAATCTCTTCCCTCAGAAGAATTAAAGGACGTCTGCTGCCCAGAGTTTGATGTGAAACAAGGTGTTGGACAAACAATTTGTCTTTTCTCCTTGTGGTCACAGATGCAGTGGCATCTCCACCGGGAAACGTTAGCATAAACACTGACAGATGCTCTGCAGTCATCGCAGGGCTGTGTGCCAGGGACCCAATCAAATCACACAACTGGTGGGACCCCTGATTTAATCTGGTGAAGTGCTAAAGTCGCCTCCCCAGTTTCCTTCCAGATGAATCTCTTTAGGACAGAATCTCATTTGAGTCATCAGGTTATTGGGTGAGGTCATTGCCAAAAATATTCTCCTACGCTTCATCTCCCTGTCCTCAAAGTATTATTAATGCCATGACCTGCTAATTTTGTAATGCACCCTCCTGCAAACATTTGCATCCCACATTGAGGACCATATTGAGAATGAATGGGCTCACACCGTCCATTGTCGCTGGATTGAATGGACTTTCCGTGGGGAGATGAAAATCACATTTAGGCTTTTTCTCCAGAGGCCATTGCCTGGAAACCACAGAACTTACCTCAGCCAGACAATCTCTAGAAAGACAAATGACACTGGCTGAGATTACCAGGAAATACCAAGAATATATTGTGTACATACAGGATATATATGAGAAAATCAATGTCTGTATGACGTCCACTGCATTTGCAACTGCAGCTTCAGGAGATCCTGCTTGGCATTAATCAGCTTTAACAATGACATGTATATGCAGCAATTTAGCAGCAGAAAAACTTTAAATTAAATTTTTTCGAGCAGGGCCTCCCTTCTTTGACTTGAGCAAAGACAGCAGCAGGAAGTAATGCTGGTCTCCCAGGAATTGAAACACACCTTGAGACTTTAAGATTAAAAGTGGTGCTAGTAACTTAATTTAAAAAAGATACAGTGGTCTATATCTGTGACTCAAATATAGTTATCAGACGAACTTCTGAAAAAGGGGATGATTAGCCTACATGGGAGCCAGAAGTTGGAGATAAGAAAGCCCACGCTGAAAATTGTTACACACATGTTTGACGAAAGACAATAGAAATCAAAAATGAGGATGAGTGTGTCGAGCTGTAGACCAGAGAGGCGAGCATGTGCCGCAGTGACCTACAGTACAGGTCTGACCGTGACATATTCTTAATAAGAGTGGTTTCTTGGGTGTCTTGTGTCACAAGTTTTCTGTATCTCCTGTGTTTAATTTGTTCTATTATATTTAGTCCTCTTGTCCTCTCCACCTGTACGACCATGTACATCTCATGCAAAAGCAAGTATTACATGAGACACACACCAGCCGAAGCTGCTTATGACTTTGAAAACAGCACGAAGGTTAGAGAAGCCTGCTCTTATTGTGAATAACCCCTAAAATACACTGCATGGTGAACGCCACTGTGTTTCAATTTTTAAAAACCTTTCTGTTTCGAGAATGCTTCCCTGCCTAACAAAACTAACAACTACTCTGTGCTCCTTTACACCTCTTTCAGCTTATGTCCTCCTCTGTAAGTCGCTTTGGATAAAAGCGTTTGCTAATTGTAATGTAATGTAATGTAATTTTAGTCAGTGTGTCAGCTCTTACAGTCTCCGGTCCCGCTGCATCACGGCTCCGGAACGGCTGCGGCAACAGGCAGCCCTCCTCAACACATACACAGAGCTTCTATTTTTCATGGATGCCGGAACAGATTGGGCGGGGGAGGAAATTGGCTACAAAATAAAATCCCAGTTGATTTTCAAAATAAAACACTGTTCACCGCGGATTGAGTTTCATTTCAAGAACACGTCATAATGGGCGGGGCCGACTTGAAGTCAACAGGTCAGAGGTTTTCAGGCGTCTTTTCACCCCGTCGACACCATGGATGAGAAGTTGATTCTGGATGTCCAAAATCAACCTATCATTTATGACACTTCACATCCTTTTTATAAGAACACCGGAAAAAATATGTGGCGTGGAATGCCATTGCAGGAGTCAAAGAGACTACAGCCAGCAATGTTATGCATGAATTCGCAAGATCTTGTGCGTTCTTGCAAGTCTTGGTGGCCGGCGGAGCCGCACCAGAGCGCATCACAAACAGATTATGTGTGAGTTGGCAGACGGCAGAGTACGCTGTCGTTCCAGAGCAGAGCTGTTTCGGAGCTGTTCCACATGCAGTGTATTTTTGGGGTTAGAGCTCACAGTCTTTGCAGTGAATCAAAGCAGGCTAATGGAGGGATGACAGACCTGGAATCAGCTCTAATGAAGTGCATCAGTATGTGTTTGTTCTTGGTGTGTGTTGCAGTAGGGTCTGTATGAGTGATTTACAGGCGGGTAGCACAGAATGAGAGCTCAACTAATATAGATTTAACTAATGTAGAGTCTGTGATCTGATATATGTGGATATGTGGATCTGCCGGATGAAACGGCATGAGGGTGCACAAATCACTGTGTAATGATTTTATTTAGTGAGGCATGACAATATTATTATAGTTTATCATTACAACGTGGACTTAAATGCACTGTCTTCCCAAATTAGAGGAATATTCAAACCAAGTTATTCTTGAGCTGTATAGAAGCAGTGACACTTCACGCATTGAGCCATGTGCAGGCAGACCAGTTGTACTGTCATTCCAAATGCAGTTTAGTGCAGCGCCCAACGTTGTTCATAATTCAGCTGACAGTGATGCAGACCAGTGCAGGTATTCCAGGAGTAAAATCAGATCTCTGATCAACTGACCCACATTCAAACACAGAATTGTAGACTTCAAGGATGTCTGTCACAGAAAGTTCTTTCATATAGTTCACATACAGAGTGGATCTGTTATCTGATGTCAACATCAGTCTTATTCTGCTGTCCTGAGAGCAGCTCTGTGCCAGCACACAATCCTGATGCATGAGTCTGTAAAAAACGGATGCCCTGCTGCAAAATCCAGCAGTGGAATGATGATATGATATATGATATGTTTACATCTCCAGACTGGGTTTATTAAACCTTCTGTGCAAACTAGCACTGTCTGTGTGTATGTAAGGTTTGTTAAGGCGGTCATTGGGTTTTAAAAAAGAGAGTTCTACTGATTCTGTTTGTCATCAGTCAATCCTGCTGTCTGTCATTTTTTTTAATCTGTGGAATGTTTCCATTAATCTCAGTCCACACAGCAGATCATTTATTTGTGTTTCATCTCTGTCAGTCAATTAGCCGGATTGTGTCATGCATTTGTTTGGAGTCCACTACATCTCTGTCCATGCTCGTCCAATAAGACACTTAATTATGTGTTAGGAAACCTGATTAGCAGGACTCGAGCGCCTTCCTGGTTATGAATGCATGTGCCTACCTTTTAACCATCAATCTGTGTTATTTGTCATGTGTTGTTCATTAGTCACAGGCGAAATAATAAAACGCCTTGCAGCACAGCATGTAATGCCATTAATGTTCATTTGTCATTGGGGGGAGCTATTTAAAGGTGATGTGGTGGCAGAGCTAGAAGGGCTTAAAAGGCACTAAGCCGCCACAGGCTCAATCTGTCAGGACTAAATTATTCATGTTGCTTAAGACGTTTGGTCACGGACAGGAGGAGGGAGGTGAGACAGGCCAGGCGGGAAAACTTACTGTACTGTATGTTAACTGTATTTACATTTGGGGAAGTTAGGCTTGTGACTGTCAATGTCTTTCGAGATCCAAAGTATCGGCTGACGTTGAATTCTTAATACTCTGAAGTTCATTTGAAATTGTAAAGATGTGTCAGGCTGAACTCAATGTTTATAAAACCACGTACAAATAATTAAACATTCAGTATATTTTCATAGGATGGAACAGTAAACATTCTTTCCAATGAACTGCCTGTTCATTCCATCCCTCTGTTGTCTGATAGAAAATCAACTTCACTCTTTTAACCTTGTCAAACTGGTGATGGACAATTCATGCAATAAAACCAGAGATATCATTTGTCAAAAACAAGCACCTACAGTACCTATAATTAAAGTCAGTCACAGACGAGATTCGACTGTTTTGCTAGTAGATAATGTAGCCTTGAGCCTAAGCAAGAGATGAAGATGATTTTCATTTTCAAACTTGTCCTCACAATGAGTTTGATCACAGCGGAGCCATACACATCTCCAACACTTGTAAACAGACTTTGATGTGTGAAGTCTATGGAGAATCAATGAACATCAATGGATCCTGCACAGGCTAATAGAGCGTTGGAGTTTATCCACATATAAACAGTAGTACTTTGTACTTGGTTAAACGTTTCTCTTGTATACCTTTAGTACCTGTCCATCAGAAGCAACTTAGCTTAGCTTAAAGACAGGGAAGAACAGCTAGTCTGACAGTCAGCTTCATATTATCCTTACATGACATGAGAGTGACGTGGAGCTTCTTTAATTCTCAGCAAGAAAGCAAGAGACAGCTAGATTTTAAAAGTATCTAACTAATAAAAGATGAAGGAAATGATGGGCTGTGCTTATCAGATTTAGGTTTATCAGATACAGATACAAAAAAAAATACTGTAACAAGATTATTTTACCAAATTAAAAAATATGTACACTGTTATTTGTTATTTAAATAACTGGAGCACTTGATTTAGTGATTGGTCCTGGCTAAATAATGAAAAAGTCTAAGTCAGAATATGAACTTAGACCCCAGTGTCAATGTTTTGTATGACCATCTCTCTCGCATCCCTTGGTCATTTGAATAAATGACACTTTCTGCATTCAAATGAAGAAATGTAGCTGAGTTTATGTGTAGTGGTTATGTCATAGTCCGTAAAACTGTAATGTTAACCAGGGTCTGGAACTGTGTCACCAATGCATCACGACTTTCTGTCGCCCATCGCGCACAGCTGGTGTCCGTTTTTGATGTGTTTTTTTTTTTAATTATTATTATTGAGGTTGTGGCTTGCAGTGGTGCACTGGGCTGCTGTTCCTAATGTTCATATATTGATATTAATTAGTATTAATTCATAGACAGTTCCTTCATAGTCTGATTTGTAAAAATTATCAGCCACTCTTTGTCTTTATACATTCTGTTCATTTAGCTTTATTTGTATGCCAGTCACTGTTGTATTTACTGCTTTGCTGTAAAGTTTAATTTTCCTCCAGACTCGAGCCAAGTGCCAAGTATAAATTAGAAGACAGAACCAGGCGGAGGTAGAAGGATGAGAAAGAAGACAAAATGAGACAGAAGACAGTGGAATCAGTCAGACATGGTGATGATGAACATCCTTTATGTATTGTCATACTGTTTATCTTGTTTAACATTCTGCTTCACTCCGCACTACAGCTGTGTTCAGGCTGCCTCAGTTTAGCTGGCAGTGCTGCTCTAATTGTGATTTTAATGTCTGTAGCATTCATTAGCATCTATAATTTTGATCCCCAGTGAGTCTGCAGAGTTCTTTCAGGCCTGAAAAGTAAAACAAATAATCTAATGTCTTGAGCTAATTGCCTACACTTAGAGCATTAGAGCTGTTTAGAGCAGCAGCCCAGTTTAAGCAATGTCTGGGTAATGTAATGAACATTTCTGCAGGCATACACAGTTAAAGAGCCAGAACTGATGCAGGAGACTTAAGGGTTAGTTTGGATTTATTGAAGTGTGGTTGTATGAGATACTTATCCAAAGTCACTGTGTTACCTGCAATAGACTACGGTTGGCATGACCCCAGTTTGGGGAGCAGAGAGGAGAACCAGCACGGAAGCAGAGCAATGTGGACAGGAGGGACAGCAAAACATATTTTAGCCACAGAAAAGAACCATTGACCACTTTACTGCTTCACCGCAGACAGCCCTTTTACACAGACTTAAACTCATGCAATATACAAGCAAAAAAATCAGCTGTGTAAAATGTAAATAAAAACAGATGCATCAAATTCAAAGTCTATATTTACAAAAAATAGACCTCATCATACGTCATTTAGTACGTATACAGCAATGATTCCAATCACTGTGTACTACTGAGTCTGCTACTGAAGGATACTGGGAGAGCTGGGAAATGACCGTCCTTCAAATTAAACAACAAAATAGTTTCCTACCCTGTGCCTTCTAGAAGAACAGGCAGGTCAATCATTCATCATTCCCTTTTCAAAGTGCATGATTGATTTTTGGTGTGTTCATTGGTTTCAAAAATCTTTCCGGTGGCCTTTTGAATGGAACATGTCAAGGCCTTTTAAATGCATGTGACACATTTTCTGGTGAGTCTCACCAGAGCTGTTTTTGTAGAGACGGTTGTTCTCAACGAGAGGACTTCTTTAGTTCTGCTGTCTTTTGTCATTGTTTATTAGTGGTTGTAAACCTTGAACTTAAACTCACTTCCTTTGTCCAGTGAGCATTAAATCAGCATACTGATATGAAATAACAATTTTGAGTTTATTGTGTTTCTCCTTTTCTCTATTCAAAAGCTGTGAAAGTATCCAGAGGAAGCAGCATAATGCTTTTATGTTGGAAGAATGTCACCTTCGCATCAGATTTGAACTCTGTGGGCAGATGTGGTGGTTGTTCAGTCCCCTGCTACAGCTGCACCAATTCAACTGTTACATTCCACTCCACAGTTGTGTGTATGTAGTGTGTATATGTTGGTATGCTGGTCTACACACATGTACGTACATGTTGATGAAGATGCACTTGAGGTGAAATGTGAATTACCTCAGAAACCTGTGTTGAATGTTCAGTGTAAACCACTTCATCTTTCTGTCACTGCGTAGCTCCATCAGCATCCTGCACTTAACCTCTCCACTCATCTCAGCCTTGGGTGAGACACTAAGCATCATGGGCCATCTTAACACTTTATTTTGGGCAGCAGGTTCCAGCTCTCTCTCATCCATCATCTTCAACATATCCTCTTCTCATCCATCTCTCTCTCTCAACACCTCTCTCTGTGTCACTGGCTTCCATCTTGTCTCTCATCATGTTGTCCTTTAAGTTGAAAATATTCAGGAGCAGCAAGGCAGCGTTGTCCTGTCCATTGTCCATCTGTTCTTCTCCTCTCCTGCTCTTCATGCATAGACCCCTCCCTCTGTCTGCCCTCTCCACATTTACATTTTCTATCATTCACACACTGTTGATGTATCTTACATGCATTAAAATGCAAATGTGTTTGTCATCATAACAGTTGGATACTTCACTAAACTTATGACCACGAGCCCTGCATCCAATATGGATTACATGTAATGCCAGACCTTTATATATAGTTAGCAAACAAGTATGACCCAGTGGCATAGCCTGTGCTCAGACAGACAGAAGACACAGTTGAATGGATAAAATTCATGAAGAGTTAGTTCATCACTGCAGAAATGTTCAGTCATTGATCATTGAGTTAATACATGGAGCATGTATTAATCTGCTGCTAGGGGGACTCTCACATCAGAACAATAACAAAAGATGCAGTTGGATGACATCATGATGTAGGGAGTTGTCTTTATTGTTAAACAACAAAGCGGCTTGACTTGGTAATTAATGTAATTCATGTTTGTCATGTTTACTGACTTCCTGTTCTCACTCTCTCCTGTATGTATCCTGTCCTGTGTTTACCTGTGAAAACACACACCATGTAACCCACTGTTACCAGAATAAAACTATGGATTTCTCTGGATTTGAACATTGCTGAACATTGCTATATAATATACTGCAGCTCTTGGTTTTATCAACATTTTAATGCAGGAAAGTCTTATTAAATGGTGTTTAGACTCTAACCCCTCATGTACACCCCTAAATCCACCTGGCATGATTCAGGAAGAGCCACAGAGGAGGGATCCCTCTCCCAGGACGGACAGACGTGCAATAGATCAACACAAACATATTGTACAATTACAGTGACTGATAAAATGACAATGAATGATGTAGTTAAACTGGTTCCTTTTGTCTGTCTTCATGATCTGGCTCAGGTAAGAGGAGCCTCTCTCATCAGCTACAGTATCAATTGCAGATAATTGATTATAAATCACCGGTGGAGCTTGTAATAATTTCAGCAGCAGAGTGCAGCGTGCACTTGTCTGGCCCTGTGAGTCAACAGCAACACGAGAAACGGCAAACAACCCAAATCATTACCATGTGAAAACACTGCGTGACACAAATCAATGAGAGACAATGTCCCACTGTAGAAGGAAATGGAGCTAATTTGATGCTGCTATCGTGGTGTGACGCCTCACCCTCCATTACACCCCTCCCTCCCTCCCCTATCTGGTTCTCTCTTGGGAGTTACACAGTGACTCTTTAATGAGCCGCATGCATACACAGTGGCCAGATGCCAGCGGAGAGCCATTAGCTCATATCACAGAGAGGGACACCCCCCCCCACACACACACACACACACACATCAGCCATTCCCCCATCCCTTCCTCCTCCTTCCCGCTGTCTCCTGCAGGTCCAGTGGATGGGTCTGTCGATCAGGAGTTAGCATCAATATGACTTTCAGCAGAGTTGTATTTTTTGATGATTGTTGAACTGAATTAAAATCAATATTCATATTATCTGCAGCACAAAATATGATCTATCTAATCTAAAAACAAACAGAACTGTGTGAAGTGGCCTCAGAGGACCTTCAGGGACCCTGGAGGCAATTATTGGGGTCTGATGAATAAGTAAATAAATGATAAATAATTAAGTTTTACTATACTTCAGTTGAGAAGAAATGATCACAGCTAGAGTGGGATGTAATCAGTTCACTCTCCTCCACACACAGTGTAGAGATTGCTGCACCGTATTCAGTATAATTCGAAAATAAAAAAATTCAATTCTATAACTGGAATCAACTTTTACCTAAACTCTGAGGTGCTCCACCTGATCAAAAAATTATCTAATATGCAGTCATCAGGGAATGTCATTCAAATGTCTGATAAGGATGATGAGGTTTTCCTTTCCACAAAAACAACAGAACTCTCCAACAAAAATATTATTTTAACAAATAAAAAAGCAATAAAATCATTGTATCAGACATACAGTACAGTGTTCATACAGTACATTTTGTATAATGGCTTTATAATTGTCTTTTTCCTCTGCTTGTAAATGACTCTGCTCTGAAACGTCTCCTTTTATGTTTATATACAGACAAGGTCAATGAATGTGACTGTCGATTAATACTCCCTTGAATTAATCCATTAATCTTTCCTTTACAATTAAAAAAAATTATACAATAATATAGAAAAAAATATAACAAAGTAAGGTGTCCTGGCTGTAGTTTAGGCTGTCAGTGCTCACTGACTCGACCTCGTTCAGCTCATTGCTCCCAATGTTAGAAAAATAAGTCAGTTTGGTCGGCAGAGCAGTTCATATGAAATATACAAAAAAATAAACAGCAGCAGGAACTCTTCACTCTGAGAATCTGGAACTAATACACGTGTACACATTTTAAAGAAATATTAGTTATCAGAATGAACAGCATTTCTGGTGAATGAAGTGAAAAAATGAAACCAAATGTTTGTGGTGTTTTTAAAAGACTTCTGTGTCTTGATGCTGAGGAGGACAGACAGAGCAGAGAATAAATTTTGTTTTTTTCTTCCAATAACACCAGCTTTCTCATTTTAAACTGCTACCCACCACTCCTACCAAGCCCGGCCCTCTCCACCTCTCACCCCACTTTCCAGTCCCTCCGCTCCCTCCCTCTCCTCCATCCCTCTGTCAAGCTCTTCTGTGCCGCATGGCTAGCAGTGCCTCACTGAGCAGACACAACCCAAACACTGAGTCCCAGCTGGGAGTTTCACTGTGTACTCGCTGTCTAGCTGGAGGAGAACAGGCACAGTAGGGGGTGGAGGTTAAAACAAGTGCATATTTTATTAATTGGGGGGGGGCTTTAAGCGATCTTTATTAATCATTCACATCCTACATTTCATTACAGCCGCTGTCACTTTGGGTTTGGTTTGAATGTCGGGGAGGGCGGGGGTTGGCATGTTAATTATGTTCATGACTTTGACCATCAAATGCTTTGTTTGGAGTTCAGCTCTAAATTAGCGTCACAAAAATCTACAAAGCTGTTTCTCTGTGGGGCAAAAGTCAAGCAGATATTAATATAAAAAGGTGTATAACATTATAGTTTGTTGACAGAGGAGCAGACATGTTAATAACAGTAAATAACCCTGACACACTGCTGAGAAAAGAAAACAAGAGCACACAAATGATCCCGATAGATTGACAACTTTGACAACCAGGTGAGTTTACATCAACCTAAAAATCTATTTACTTATTTTTACTTACATGTTTTATGAGTTAACCCTTGAGCCATTTTAGGACCATTCGTGGCTTCTTTTTTTTTTTTTTTTGCTTTGTTTATTTTTTAAGAAATGTGGCTGTGTTGAATGAAGATTGCTAAAATTTGGTCAAAGATATTCATTTTTAATTTTTTTTAGAATAGAAATCTCAGTACTTTATTAAGCCTAAAATGGCTTAGCAACAGAAATGCATCCTAAATAGTTCCTAGCGGCAAAACGTGCCCCATTAAAAAACACTTTTTTTTGATCCCACATTTACGACAAAATAACACCGGGAAACTCACAGGCTAGGTTCGGAGCCTGGGACGGAAAGCAGTCAGGTTTACCAAAGCAGAGACAAAAAGTCTGGCTCAGGAACAATCGGGGGCGGAACTGGGAAATCAAGCCAAGAAGAGTGCTGGAAAGTTCTGCATGATACAAAGACAATCTGGCAATGTAACTCTGGGCTGGTGTTGCTTAAATAGTAGCTATAGACTAATGAGGAGCACCTGAGTGCACAGGTGAACAGAGTTGTCCAGCAGGGAAAGTGAGCAGGAGGAGAGTGGAAAACTACTGGCAGAGCAGCAGAGGAATGGATTGTGACAGTACCTCAATGCTGAAATCTTATATCATAACATATATTACAATTGTAAAGCCTCAGAGCTTCACTTTGATTATTAACAAAGTGATGGAGAGCTCACCATCAGACTGAAACTCTCATTGTTATTTAGTCCCGGTGTTGTTTTATGCTGTACTTTCCTATTAAACGATTAGAGGCTGACTTGAAACAATAATAATGAGGAGGTGTTTGGGACTAACTACAAGG
The DNA here is from genome assembly GCA_004119915.2 of Collichthys lucidus. NCBI lineage: Eukaryota > Metazoa > Chordata > Actinopteri > Sciaenidae > Collichthys > Collichthys lucidus. Next base: position 20,747,176 of record CM014082.1, read on the forward strand.
CATATTGATAGCACATTTAGATTGTACAGTTAATGTTGCATTTAAATAATCTACGATCATCATTACTGTGTATGGTTTAAAATGATATCAGTTGTTTTGTGTTTTAACAATGTTTTCACTTAAGAGTTCGAATCTGCCAATATCTTTCCAACTTGTGTATGTAGTAGAAAAAAATAAAGAGACTGAGAGTTTATTACTGCTTTCATGAAAGAGGACCGGAACCAACAGAGTGACAAAGCAGAAGGAATCGGTGAGAAGCGCATCCTCATCAGCATTTTTATATGTGGACAAGACAAAACAAATCAAGAACTGGGTTCTGGGGTACTTTCCACAGGTTAATCATAAGTTTAAAATTAGACGTATAAAAGAAAGACAGTTCATGCACAGTTAACAGTACATGTACAGGTCACTGGACTGTAGACAGGAAATCGCAGATTAATAGATCATTGTACTCACTGCATTCACGCGCTACATGAAAGATTAACATGACAGAGATGACATTTCCCCTACAGTGTACACATACAGTGTACGCCTTGTAAAGTGTTACCGAAAACATATTTATTTTATGAGTGTAGTCATAAAGCATTGTGTTTTATTTATTATATTTCACTATAAATGCCCCCATAATGCACGTCATAGAAAGTGTTACCAAATGTTTTTCTGATGTGACACTGTTGCGGTCTGGTTAGATTTAGGCACAAACACAACATGGTTAAGATTGGGGCCGGGGGGTTGACTGTCTGCTTTGTATTGTGACTGATCATCTCATTACATGTAATCGTGTTTATTCAATGTACTGTGATATAACGGAGGCAAACTGTTTCCACTCAGAACAGCCTCCGTTTATTTTTCTCTTTGAATGAAATACATATTTGACATTTCAGTTACTCTGATGCCACAAAGACAAACCAAGGCCAAACAAACATGACTGCAGTGCTGTGAATGATTAAAACACACACAACAACAACAACAAAGCAGACATACACACACACACTGTGTTATTCTTTAAGTGACTAAATGTTGCCTTGCAGGATTTACAAAAAGGCCTGAGCTAAATGAGATTTGAGTATGAACAAAGACGGAAATGAGCCACATCATTGTTTACTTCATTATGTTGTAAGTAAGAGAATCTTGTTTGTCCACTCCCCCAGGGAGGCATCCTTTGTAGGGGTCAAGAGGCTAACAGGATTAGCTGCTAGTCTAAAACTGTCATTCTTCAATGGATACAGACATACCTGACAGTATACGGGTGATTGATTATGGCACTAAGTATTGGTTTACCTCTTTAATTCCTAATGAAGATGGCCTATATTGACTTCTTAAATCTAGAGGGGCTTTAAAGATGACTTCAACAGGACAAGAACACACACTGCGTCAGCGGCAGCTGCTGTGTTTTTAGGAGGCTCAGTAAGCCTGTGTAACATTATCTCATTTATTATGCAACAACTTTTAGGTTGCAAATAAAAGTACTCTATAACACTGTTAGGGCATGAATTTATCCATATCCTTTTGGAGCAACCATCATTTTAACCACTTTCACATGAGATGTTTGTTAACAGAAAATGCACAAAAACACATCCACACATTCATACAATATAACTCAAGAGATAACACAACCACAGGACAACAAGCAACACTAAACTCTGTCTGATACACACAATAGATGTGACAAACATCCATTACATCAAAATGAAAGTGAGATGAATAACTCTCTACATCCATCTCACATATTCAAAAACAGCAATAAAAAATAAAAAACAAAAAGTCTCAAAGTTTAAAAATGTTGAACACGCTCTGCCACCAAAAAGCACGGAAATGAATTCCACGAATGGTTCTCTGTATTCAACTTGATCTGGAACATAAAACTATAATTATGTCTGTCTGAAAAAAAATAGATAAGTTAGGATGAAGTATTTCTGGCTTTTGGGTTATTATAACAATTTTAATGAAGCATTAGATTACTAAGCCAAAGCCAAAGTCATTGTGCTGATATCTTTGTTCAGTATAGTGAAGAGCTCGGTGAGCTTCTTTGTAACCTTTCTGTTGTATTGAAGCAAATCACTGAATAATAATGAATCAAACTGTGATAACAACAATACTTACTTTGTGTAATCACAGTTTAGTTAAATATAGTGCATGAACTAGCGTCGTAAAGTAGACATTCCTCTGTCTATAATTCCAACACATTTTACAATCACCCATGTTCCATCATTCTTCACTTCTGTGACTTCTTTGTATCTATATCTCCTATAGTTATTTAATTCTTTTTCTTTTTGTATAGATACAGCTGAAGAGTGACAGGAATGTGGAGAGAGAGAGAGAGAGAGATGGGGAATGACATGCAGGAAAGAGCCACAGGTCAGATCTGAACCCTGGGCCGCTGTGGCAAGGACGGGCCGGATGTTCTACCAACTGAGCTAAACGTCGCCCTCTAAATATTTATCTTAATAAATTAACTTTAATTCCTCATTTAAAACTGTAAATATATCGGAATACATTGCAATGGTGACATGATTTAAAATAAGAAGTAATTTGACACAAACACACAAAAGTTCTAAATAACTTTCTCGAGGCTGTCAGAGCTCTTACAGCATATCTTCTGTTGGTCAGATCACTTTTGATTCATACAGCACTTCAAAGCCAGAACCTATTGTTCATCAAATGCTGCATCCTAGACTTAAATTCATGTTGTAAGGAAACGGCAGAGCAACGATTGTGAAAAACTGACATTAACAAGTTAATAAAAAAATCAAAATCTGCATCTTAATTTTTTCCTTTGATCCTCTAATATTATTTTCTGGACAGGTTCTGGAATTTTAGTCATCTCTGCCAGGAAGTAAATCTCTTCATTTATATCCGTTGTTGGGAATAGTTACTTAGGAAAGTAGTTAATTACGTTACAACGTTACCACCAATTAAAAGTAATCCATTACGTTACAGCGTTACCTATGAATAAAAGTAAAACGTTAGAGTACTCATGCAATACCGCAAATGAACAGCCGTTAGCAGCGCCTCGCACATGCTGCATTAACTGACACAGTCACACAGCCTGCTTTAAATGCACCGAGGCGTCCTAACAATGAAAAACGTCAGTCATCCAACCAGACTAACTCTGCAGGACAACAATAACAGGAAAGACAGTCAGCAAAACAGAGCGTTTTATTAATTTATTATTTTTGGATCAGTCAGAACAGAGGTAACTCCTGATTTATTTTAATTTTTTACCCAAATGCAACTGATTACTTAACGAAACTAACGCGTTACGTTACACGTTACACGAAAAAAGTAATTACTGTTTATGTCACATACCTTATGTGACATTTGACATTTCATTATTTGGTGGACACAAACATAACAATATACATAAATCTGTTGAACCTCAACTCTTCAGATCCTCTCTAACTCTTCCTGGTTTCTGGTTCTGGACATAAATTCTTCCACCTCCATCTGCATTCTTGTCTTTTATCCATGTTCAGTAAAGAACTGTTTTTTGTTTTTTTTTTATCTAAATGTGTTTCTGAGATTTGCAAATATAAATTCTTTTTCGATAAGAAATGTTTTTTATTTCTTAAGCTGCAGATATTTAAATGAACTAATCCTTTTTCGTAGATGTGGAATTACTTTGCGCCACAGAGTACACTTTCTATAATCCTTTTTTTAAATCAAGACTAAAAATGCATTTCATCACTTTTCAGAGCCGTCACACAAACAGACATGTATACACATATGATACACCCACATAGACACTCACACACACACAATAACTCCATCTCCTTTCATAACTCATAGTTTTCCTGTGGCTTTTCATCTGTTATGTTTTAATGACCCACAGCTTGGCATTCCTAACAAAGAATATGGACCACACTTTGCATTCCTTTGTCATACAGGGAATTCTGTTGTTCATTCCTTTATTCACTTACAGTACGTCCATTCCTGTTGATGGGTGCAAACTCTGTGCCATGTAAGTCAGTGTAGTCCTTTAGCTGGTGTTTTACAGCACTGGTTCAATCACCTCTTTCACCTCTTTGGCCAATGTGTCTTCTACTTTGTAGAGCAGTTCTGCTTCAGATTATACTGTTATGGACTGGTGTCTGGCCATGCTGTACCGGATAGACTAGTATAAAATATGGATTCATTGTGGCTCTGGCTGTCACCATTGATTGTTCCAAGAATGGGAAAAGACGCGGGGTGTGCGTGGGACTGAGGCAGTCTGAACGAAGTCTTTTTGCTGAAATTAGCCAGTGATGGCACCCACCTGTCAATCACTCACTTTTTTTTAATGAGTAAAACTTAAAGCCTTAAAGGTGGGCTCAGTCACTGGAGAAAGATAGTTCTTAATGCTTCATTCATCCTCAGGTTGTGAAATCCTGATGATCTGGGTTATGGTGAATGGGAAAACATGGTTCAAAGCAAGCCAGTGTTTTTCAAAAAGGAATAAAACTCAACATTTTGATACAAAACAAAATCAGCCTAAATGTTAAATAACTCGACATTCCTAACTCGACATTGTAATCTTACATTGGATATCACATTGGATATCAAAGTCGAGTTAGGAACTTGTTTTTTAATGAAGAAAAAAAAAACCTACCAGGTCTAATTAGATCTGCGGTCTTCCACAGGGAGCTGTGCAGTCAAACGGGATTCTATGATGACAAACACATATTCATTACCAGCTGTCAGCACTTTTTTTGAAGCTGTTCAGAGTTCAAAGTCTTCCTTTAAGGAGAAAAGAACAATCCAGCACCACCCAGCCTCAAGTATCACCCCCTTGATGAGTCTTTCCCTTTTATCACAGCTCAGCCCTCCATCGTAGATGACTTCTCCCCCTCCTCTCCCCTCTTCTCTTCACTCCTCCACAGATGACGCTTTGCTTCTGGCCTGTCTCTCTTTTATCACCGCGGAGCTCTGAATGTGAAGCTCTCAGACGCAGCGGATCATTTGAGATACTCTCATACAGTCACAGAGCGAGGACGTCAGGTAGTGTAGTGTTTCCAAACACAAGTTTCTTAGTCAGGGTGTTGTATGATACTAATGTGTACAATTTCTAGAACAATGTGATTCTTCTGACAGAAAACTGAAACAGTATTCAGAGCCTTATTAAAGCCTGTCAATGCAGCGCGATCTGACACACACACGCACAGACACACACACAGACACACATCTTCACAAATGCATCCAGATGTTTGGCTTTAAAATTAAACAGTAAAGTCACACAAGTACATGTGGACATCCAGGCAGCCCAGCAGCATTTGATAGTTGAACATGCCATTCCATCACAATGACTAATAAAAGAATGGTTTGATTCTTTAGGAATTACTCTTATTCACTTTCTTGCTGAGCCACCCTCCAGTCTGTAAAGTGAAAATATCAAGCTGGTCAGCTTAGCTTAGCACAATGACTAGAAAAAGCTTTCTTGGCTTTGTTCCATGAAAACAAACTCCCCTACCAGGATCTGAAGGCTCACTGAGTGCTCCTTGTTATATTCTGAAGTGTGAGGAACTCGACTGTAGATATGTCTTCATGGTGGTGTTCTAAAGCTGGTTGTGTGCCAAAGTGCCAAAACTTTGCTCCCAGAATATGATTTACATCACTCGTTGCTTGTTCAGGTGATAGCGGCGACAGTTTCTATCAGTACTGACTGAGAAGAGATTAAGAGTGTGAGGAGAAGAAGAACAAAGATAAGACATTTTGTCAGCTCAACCCTGATCGACCATCTACAAGTACAGAGAGAACGACAGCAGCGCTCATTTAAATATGTGCCTCGAGATGAAAGAAAATATTAGACCATATACCAGTCAGTCAAAAGCTTTGTTTAAGATTGATGTTTTCCCACTGACAGATATCTGGAAACACGTCTTTGTGTCCTCCTCAAAGGTATGGACAAACGATGCATTTTGTTGTTTCATTTGGATGACTTTAAAATGCTCCATACCCTGCAATGAAGTCATATGCACATGTTGGTCATGTCCTCCAACTCGTGACCATTTTGTTTAATTGTTTTATTTGGTCCAGGATTGAGAAAGAGCCTTGCAGCTGGATGGATGGATGGATGGATGGATGGATGGATGGATGGATGGATGGATGGATGGATGGATGGATGGATGGATGGATGGATGGATGGATAGATAGATAGATGGATAGATGGATGGATGGATGGATGGATGGATGGATGGATGGATACTTTATTGATCCCGAAGGAAATTCAAGTACAAGTAACATTAGTCACGGGAGAGCACAAACGCAGTCCCCCACTACCAGAAATTATGCAGTTGAGATTCCCACATTTGGGGAATCCACAGGGGTCAGCACAGGCGGAGATCATGGTATCTCCCCTGCCAGGTAAGTATAATGTGTGTTGTATAATATGCATCAACTCCAAGTGCTTGTTTTTGACACAAATTGTGATCAGTGCTAATCTCACTGACAAACACCTCAGGTTTCCTGTGACTACTGATAATAAAAGTGAACTCATGTTTCACCACTTAAATGCTTGTGAAGCTGCAGCAGTATGTAGTCTTTAGGTTGCATTAGTAGTAACTTAATACAGGATTATTTATGGGAAGAGAAGTATCCCACTGGACCTAAATGAGGAGTTGGTTGTTTAAGGAGCGTTCTGGGGGGAGCATGTGTTAAATAATTTAAGAGTGAAGCCATTTTGAGGAAGACACTCAGACTGTTCCTGTGATTAGTTGATTTGACTGCTGGAGGCAGGTGAAGAGGTTTTAAAGGAACCATGTTGTGATGATCTAACTGATACTCTCTGACTTCAAATCCTTGGTTTTCAACTTGATAGATTGGTAACTCTGACACACTCTATTCATTCGACGTGTCCACTCTGACGGATCAATGCCTCTGCCCCTCATCCTACGTCTCCAGATAATGGGGTTTAATGGGGTCTGTCCCCTGAGAGCCACCCACTGTGGGATGTGGTGGGGGCTTGCTTTGGGATGGAGGCGGGTGTCTACCATGTGTTAGTTTTGTGAAAGAACCTCTGTCATGATTTAATCATCATATTTGAATGACATGCCACATATCCGTATTAATCAGACTAAGCTTACACTGCAGACCATCTGCACATGGGCCCAGAGTGACTCCATCTCTGTCACTCTGTAGAGGAAATCAATATGCACTCTAGTCAATGGACAGACAGGATGTCTTCTGTCTCAGAGAATCTTCACAAAACTGAACTCTCTCTCTCTCTCATTAGATTCAAGTACAACTAAAAATATTTTTTTGTGTGTCTGCTATATCAAACACGTCTGATCTGTACAGCACTTATGTTACAAATAAAAGAGAAAATCTTTTCTCTTTTTCATCTCGGTTGGCATTAGATAAGACCTTATTTCATTACAGCCAATCAAATTTCTTAACTTAATGTCCATGTTCTATCACAGGCCCGCAGACTCACACTGCTACAGAACACACTAAGTCTTTATCTAACTTACAAATGAGCCTCCAAGCAAACAAACAAACATTCACAAAATGAATTGCTAATTTAAAAAGCTAATTAGCTGCTGCACTGTGGCACATTAAACATTTTGACGCTAGTGTGGACTTTTTAGTCTCTGGTACCACTAAAACACTGATGCACTACAGCACAGGTTTGTTTACATTGTCTCTCATTCCCTACAGTGTAACAACCTGCCGGCTGCTGTCTGTCAGACAGAGACATCACGTCCCTCCAGAAGGTGAGATAAAAAGAGGCATCTTTAATTTTCCTAAAACCCATTTTTCTTCCTTTTAATAATGAAAAAAAAAGAATACTTACTCAGTTTTACATCCTTCCCCCGCAAACCCATTTTTCTTCTCAACTCCCTCCTAGGTCCCACCCATCTTCCCACCACCAGCCGACACTAGCCCATCTCCGAACTCATCCATCCATCTTCGATGCCATTTTCTCTTCTCATCCCTTACCCATTCATTGACCCTCATCCCTTATCATCTTGGTTCACCTTCATCCACAACAGGCAATGAACCTAAATTTAAATCTATATCCATATTTGCATGTCTTTGTTAGTGAAGACAGATTATCTGTACAGTATATGCTACTGTATGTGTCTGCTGCCATATGTGCCTGTGCCTACCATGTCCATTGCAAATTTAGGGACAGGGTTTGTTTGAACATTCAAAAGGCAACACAATCTCCTTCAATTTCCTCAGTTTGTACAGTTTTTTCAACTACTGTGTATTGTATCTTCCATATACAAAGAAAAGGAGGTATTCATGAGTAGTCAGGAACTCAATAATTAATATTCATAAAGTGTGTTGGACTGCCTGGTGTCTCGTTCTACTGGCAGCCTCCACTGTAGATCTCCCCAAATCCAAGAATACAGAGAAATGCTCTTCAGGCAGCTGCTTTCCAATCACAAACTCCACTTAACTGAATTGTAAAGCCATGCCAGAAAGCTACTCGTGAGAATGGAAGGCACTGGCAGAAACAAAGAGCAAGAGTCAATGACATGGTTATTTTGCCAAAAAGTAAATTCTTAACTGGCAGAATATCATTTTCCTGTCAGGGGTGAAGATGAGAAGCAAAAGCTCAGAGACCATTTGGCAAAAGGCAAAAGGGATAAAATAAAAAAAGAAAAAGAAAAATGAGGGCAGGGTGGGAGGGGTCTTTCTGGAGGTTATGAGCTCTACTCAGACAGCGCTTCCTCTGGATGTCCTCAATGGTTGTGAGACAAGTTCCTATGATGCGTTGGGCAGTATTTACTAAGCGCTTCAGTGCCTTGCGCTCTGTGACTGTGCTGTTCCCATACCACACTGTAACACAGTTGGTCAGGATGCACTCGATTGCACAGCAGTAGAAGTTCACCATGACAGCTGAGGACAGGTGGTGTTTCCTCAGTGCTCTCAAGAAAAAGAGACGCTGGTGAGCTTTCTTGACCAGGCCGGAGGTGTTGGTGGTCCAGGACAGGTCCTCCGAGATGTGGGTCCCCAGGAACTTGTAGCTCGAGACACGTTCAACGGCCCTCCCATCGACGTAAAAGAGGTCGTACGTGCCTCCCCGCTTCCTCCTGAAGTCCACGATAAGCTCCTTGGTCTTTGTGACGTTAAGGAGCAGGTTATTGTTAGTGCACCACATGGCGAGGTGCTGTACTTCCTTCCTGTAGGCTGCCTCATCGTTGTTGGTGATGAGGCCAATCACCGTGGTGTCATCAGCAAACTTAATGATGGAGTTGGATCCATACACCGGCCTGCAGTCATGAGTGAAGAGGGAGTAGAGGAATGGGCTGAGCACACAACCCTGTGGTACACCTGTGTTGAGTGTGATGGTGGTGGAGCAGGAGTGGGCTCCCCTAACATGCTGCGGTCTGTTGGTCAGAAAGTCCATAATCCAGTGGCAGAGGGAGGTGTTGATGCCCAGTTCTCCAAGTTTAGTGATCAGCTTGGAGGGGATGACGGTGTTAAATGCTGAGCTGAAGTCAACAAACAGCATACGCATATTTTGTTGTGACACCAGTCAAAATGGATTTACTTGGACTACTTTCTGACTTCCTATCCCTGTCTGTGACACTCTGCTCCAAGCACATTGGTTCATACTGAGGATGTAAATCTTTACAGCTAAAAATTCTGAATATAGTTCTTTTTATTTAGTTATGTATTTATTTTTTAGTTTTAGGAAATGTAACCCATACAGGAATAATAGTCCAGTATTTGGGGACTATATTTTGTGTTGTGGTAATCCACATTTGGTGCTCTAGTGAGCATTTGGGACAGCAAAATACTCAAAATAAACTACAGTCTAATGAAGGAGCATGTCACCCGGTGAAACAGAGTGACTGACTGATGTGTTTTTAATAGTTCTGGACACCATTGAAGCTCTATGGCACAGAGGAAGAAACACACACTGCCATTGTTGTTTTAGAACATCACCTTAACAAACAATGACCTTTAAACTGGAGTGTATTTGTTGTCCACACATGGGACACTGGAGGTGAACCCGGTCTACTTTAAAAGTCCTATCTAGCTGTACGCCCAGTCATTCACACCAAACCCCTCCCTGTGACGGAGGAACACATTGTGGACTGGGGGAATGTTTCCAGTGACATTATCCATGCAGCCGTTACACTTCCTCTAAAACTTTTAGCATTTTATATTAATATGAAGCTAATTTTAAGTAGACAGTGTAGAACCACATAAAACATCAAAGTGTTTGTGCCCATCAATGACATAAAATAATATTTGTATATGGCCTGAGTGTATTTATAGTATACATATGTGCAAGTATTGGAATGCAAATTCTGAATGTGTGTAATTCTTTGATATATGAGTTATATATTATTCTTTATGGAGTCATTTTCCAAATGTGGCTATATGTAAGTAAAAAACAGAAAGCTAGATGAAGCTTCCTGCTGCAGCTTTTTTCACCCAGGTGTGTGCTGACTCCATGATGACTAATTTACTACTAACACACATACACACACACACACACACACACACACACACACACACACACACACACACACACACACACACACACACACACACACACACACACACACACACACACACAGGACTCTCTGATTCTCCACCGCCACATGCTTTTTGGGCAGATGGTGTGGATGCTGGTGCCAGTGAAGGCATCCTTACAGTAGCTGATGGACCTCTGAAGCCGGACGGTGTGTAAAAATAAAGATGCTGACAGGCCGATTCAGTCCTGGAGCTTCTTTGGCTCTCAGCATTCACACTGTGTATCATGCATATCCGGAGCTGGGTCGTGGTGGCAGCAGCCTAAGCGAGGTAATGCACAGCATTTTCCAGCTCCTCCTATTACTTTGACATGGAAATAAAGGATCATGATCATGTGACCCAATCACCTCAACCGGCTCAGTTCAGAAAGGGCTTGATGATTTAATTTCTCATGTTTTATAACTTCTGTATGTGACGACACATGGACATTGTTTTACAGACATTTCTGTGTAGCACTATAATACAATAGGTTATCTTAAATATTTTTAAATGACAATTGGAAAAGTACATTTTTTGCAGTCCATCAGGGTCAGAACCTCACACCACAAGAACAGTTTCTATGTGTGTGAAAACCTAAAAGCCTGATTCTGATGTGTGTTGCAGTAGCAGCCGACATCTCCTTCCTCTTTTCATATTAGATTCTTTCTCGTATGATGACATCACAGGACATGATTCCTGTGGAGGTGGAAAAAGGTTTGTGGTGTGGCTGGGACTGGTCTGCAGCATCATTTGTATAATAATAATAATAATAATAATAATAATGCATGCTTCATCAAGATTTATTGTTAGTGTTCAATTAATTATCATGTTGCATCATCACAAGTTACAAATTAAAAATAATATTTGTCTGCTTTAGGAATAAAACCTAAATAAATGAAACCTGAACACACACACACACACACACACACACACACACACACACACACACACACACACACACACACACACACACACACACACACACACACATATATATATCTGGAGACGAACACATGACTCTTTTCCTGGTTTTGAATTGAGGTTAAGTTAGCTGCGTTGTAACGTGCTCCATACACAGTACAGATGTGGTCTTCATATGAAGTGTGAAAATAATTTGCAAAGTTAAACGTTACAGTTTTCTGGTCTCTGTCAGGTGTTTGTGACAGAAGTAGCTCCTCCTTTAGCTATGAGCTCCTTGTTTTGTCTTGACTGCTTGGAATCCTTCTCGTGTTCAGACTCCCTCCAGTCTGTTAAATCGCTCCTCCATGTTTGTGCAGGTCTTTCACCTGCATGCTGCTTCTGTGCTTTGAGAGTAATATCAAAAGATAGACACTTTTCCACACATTACACTGCGTATTGTCAGATCACACACCACACTACCTCCATCATAAAGGAGTAATGGTTCTACTCCTTGCTCCCTCTGGATTTCTTGGCTCCTTACCCTCACTCTCTCTAAAGGTGAACCCACCACATCCTTGTACATCATTGTGGTTTAACATGCTCAATGCATTTCCTTCTGTTAGACATTTGAATATTTGAAATCCTGCAATCTTCCTCTTCACTGTCTTTGTTTTACATATCTTGATACGTTACCGTTACAGACTGTAAATCATCAGTGGTGGGATATGAACGACATTGTGTGTTTACATAATCCAAACAAAATGAGGAGCCGCTCTTTAGTTGTTACCGTTACCCGATTCTCATATAACATATGTTGTTTATGATGATCACACTCGAAATCTGCGGGTCTTTGATTTCTCACAGAAGTAAACAAAAGCTGCTTCTCATTTCAGGTCGATGATTTTATCTGCTGAGAAGATGACAGCCGCAGCTAGCTTGCATAATTCGAAGACAGGCACACAACAATTTCCAGTTCAATTATAGAGAATCAAATGAAAGAGTTATTTAAAATGTTTTGCTCACTTAGCAGTGCTGTGATTCTGTGTTTACCCATTAGATTCACAGGAGAGCAGCTGACACGCTGAGGCGCTGGACGCCCATGGGTGTGTGAGGTTAACAGCACAAGAGGACACAACTCGTCTAAATGCTAATTGTTTCCAGACAATCAGACGAGAAGAGGAAAATAAATGTGACAGAGGAATGAAAATATCTTTTTCTCACTGTAAGAGTCATTTCAATACAAAACATTTAGGATGAGGTCATGAAGGTAAGTTAGCATGCAACAACCTTCCTGCGTACTGCTGCACAATGTCAAACCACTCCATGCTGCCACATGGGGTATAAACCCAGCCATGCCTTCTGTGTACTGTTACACTCTTAACATCTGTCCGGCTACACAAAGCGGATACAGTCAGGACATTTAAGGCAGTTGAGGTTAAAAATGGAATTTGTCCTCTGCACTTTGGTTTAACAGAATAAACTCTGAAGGAAAGTAGGTTTCATGCATTTTCCGCAGCCTGCACCATTCCAGCGTTGTAATTTGTTTGAAGTTTCCCGTAACAGAACGAGCTGTGCAGACTTCATGAGTTTTTTACCACATATCTCCACTTTGGATGATTTAAATTTCTCTGTATTGAATGTACATATTCAATAGTCAGCATTTAGCATCTCATTGACCAATGAAAAGATATTTTGTTCCATTATGTATGTAGGATAGATAGAAGGTGGAGGGCTTTGGATAAAAAAAACGTTTTGAAGTTTTGATTCAAGTATAGATGATGAGCTCTGTGATCTCTCTGATCTGGGAGATCACAGAGCTCCTGTAAAGCATGCGTCATCGGATTTTATGAGTAGTTGCAGCCCATGCAAGTGTTAGGGGGAAATGTATTGCTCTGGCCAGAGGGACCTTTGAAAGCCTTATCTGGGTGTTCTTGTTTTACCCATCTGATTGCTTCCTAATCTTCCTGTTCCTTCTTTCGATCCCTATGTTTGAAATAAACTGCTAAGCTCACTCGCTGGCCTCTATCTCCGTGTCCAGATTCTGTTTTAATTATTTTTTTTATTTGTGTTCTAAAATTCATGCAGCATTGTAACAGTTTGCACATTTTGCAGTGGGTTGAAAAGTGTGGTAGAAATTCCAGTGAGAGATGAACAAATAAACAAAGTTACTCTGATATTGTCGTTGTCATTGATTGAAAACTACAGTTTAGGAAGACCACTACAACAACTTCATACAGAGAATACCAAGTATTTCAGCTGAAAGGTCAGAGATCATCACATCTCATCAGAGATCATCACTCATCACATCACAAGGTGGTTCAGAGTCTGACAAACAGTGAAACAGAGTTACATGTTTATACAGTTCTTGCTCTGCCCCTGATCTGACCATAGAGCTTCCTACTTGAGGAGTTCAACTGAAGTTCAGCTCTGACAAGTGGAGTCCTGCCATGATGAGGCAGAGGCCGCTATCCTAACTTTGAAAGTTTAAGAAGAACAACTCCCCAAAGAAACTTATTTTAAATAGCCACTTATACCAGACATCATTTTACTACCTAAACTCCAGGCTGGTCTTGTAACGAGTCACAGCTATGAGACAAGACAAGCTGTAATCATATTTCTTAAAGGAAAATAAAGGAGTATAGCAAAATACACCATACAATATAGCTGAGAGTGTAACAGTGTAATGAATACATTTGTCATGAAGTTGTAGTTCTGACTAACGAAACTCTTAAGCATTGTCAGTATGTTTGAATTTATGGAACCATAAAACTAAGTTTCATCCACTTACCTTGTTCTGCAGTAAAAGCACAGAGGGATGTGCCTGGACTCTAGAGATTAAATATTTATGAATTATTTCATTTGACATGTTGCCAGTGTCCTGTGTATTTTCTCTATACAGATCCTGACACTACTGTCCAATCTTCTCCATCCCTTTAATGATCATAGAGAATGAGAGGTGCAATTGTAAATAGCGCCACTGACTGACACAATAAATATGATTTATATACTTTTTCCTAATAACATTGACTTCTAAGTCTGTTTTCGTCTATCTACCGATATGTTACAAATACAATATGGTGGTCAAGATTATTTGGGCCCACTAGATCATTGTACATTTGGTAAAGACACTGTAACACAGTGCAAACATCTATTAGTGACCGACCTGTCAATGAATTCAGAAGTCTTTAGTTCACTGGTTTTACGCGAGGTCCCTTGAGTGTCACACAGAGGAATATCTGAAATATATTATTCATTTGAATACATTTCACAAAAAGACTTAACTTGAGATCACTGGAATGTAATTTAAAATGTTTTTCATCTCCTGTAATACTTTATCACGTTCAAGGCAGGTAGCAGGTAGCATGCGCTTACATCCATGATTACTTATGAGCTGAAATGTGACATGAAGACAGTAAGTGGAGGTCAAACAAACACTGCAACTGTAGCTCCAAACAGGAAATATAAAGAAGAGAAGTGCACCCAGGCAGCTCTGGTTCTGGAACCATATTATACATATAAACCTGCCTGACTGTATTTGAGCATTGACTGTTTTAACCCCTATCATAAGAGTTGAATATTTTCTGAGGTGGTATGTGGTGTAAAATGTTTGAGAAAAACTGCTTTAGTCGTCAGATATCTAAGACCTGCAGAATATTCCATATTCTTAGCATGCACTAGATTTGGAAAGAGCAGCAGCTGAATCAGATCACTTTTATTCATATAATGCCAAATCCTAACAGCAGTTATCTCATAACACTTTTCATACAGAGCAGGTCCAGACTGTACTCTTTATAATTTACAGAGAACAAACAATTCCCAGCAACTCCAACACTCAACCGACCAATACTGTAGCTTCATCACTCAGTCTGCGGTCTAGCCAAAGAGGTGATGAAAAGCAGACATATAACAGTGATGCTGAGGTTTCATAAAGAGACTGATACTGTTATTGTCGACTAACAACGCCGCACTCTGCTGTGTTGCTTCTGGTTATTTTGAACCTATTGTAACTTCCATCTTCAAAGTTCAGTCTGATCTGCAGCCTCTTGTTCTGCCCTGCGGTGAAAATGAGCCGTTACATGTTTCTGTGTTTTTCCCAATCCCCAAAGCATCAAACAAGTTTTTGCAGCTGACCATTCATAGACGGAAAGTCAAAAACTACTCTGGCTGCAAACAAAGCTCCCTGCTGGCACAAGAAGGCTTTGTAAAACAAGCAGGTGGAGATTGTTCTTTCCTGTGTTTTTTTTACTCTCTTACTCCTCTGTTTCAGACAAGTGGGTGAGTTTCTGTGGCAATTATGTGGTGTTTTTGTAAAAATTCTGAAACCATGGGGATGCTAACAAGTAGAATACGCACACACACACACACACACACACACACACACACACACACACACACACACACACACACACACAGTAAATACAGAAAATACAGAGAGAGAGGGGTGATTGTGCTATTACCACCGCCATGCAGAGGGAGGAAGGCCACCTTCACTGCACTGACCTATACAACATGATTAAGAAAAGCTGAACTATTAAAAACATGGTAAATTCACAGTAAAGCCTAAAAAGGGTTAGAGAAAAATATCAAATTAAACAGTATTAAACACCATGCTAATGCAGAAACATTAACTCCACGTCTGTGTTAATGTGTGGTTTGTACTGCAGTAGCTTTTAGGTTCGGGGGAAGAGGAATTATAGTAAAACCAGATAATAATTTGTAATAAATTGACTGCGGGTACAGGGAGTATACAGTGTGCATGGGCGTCAAGTGTGTATGTTGGTTGTCTGAGAACAGAGACGCATGAAAGAGATTAAAAGTTGTGTGTGTTAACTAGCGGCCGCTGAGAGTGATTGAGAAGCTGTAAGAGTGTGCAAAAAAATTCAAATGTACATTAGTGTTCTGAATGAAGCGTTAAAATCTTTATCCAATTCACTTAGCTGGTGGTGTGACCTCTGGCACATGATGAGTTGAGTAAAAATTTCAAGAGTCTGAGTTTGTCATTCTAAAATACTCTGTAAACCTGATGTTTATGTAAATTATTGCTTGTATATTTGGTGTTGCTTTGCTAATATTTCTGTTAAGTTAATATGTTGAGCATTTTCTGATTGTTCTTTAGTCGTCATCGTGCTGTTTAGTCTAGTAAGAGACTCTCTATGCCTTGTCGAAGGACAGAGAGGACAGGGAAAGAGGGACAGGTCTAGTGATAGGCTGAGTGTGTATATATATATATATATATATATATATATATATATATATATATATATATATATATATATATATATATATATATATATATATATATATAAACAAACAGAGAAAGACACAGAGCTACCAGGAAGCAGGACTTTGATCAAGTTTTAAAGTTCTATCACAAATTCATACAGATTCATGAAAATAAATAAAGTATTCTCTTAAAGGCATCAAATATGGTGCCGGTCACTTTATATGAGAATCACTTTGTACATAATGTGCCAGGTGCAAACACAGAAACTGTGAAACATCTTTTTGCAATGTGTCGTTGCACAGCATGAATTACCAGACACCTGCAGTAAGGTTGCTTCCATAAACACCTTATACAATTCACCACTTCTGTGAATCACCCGGCAGTTGGTTAATATGATGATGAAGCACTGGAAGCATTTTCTTGTTCAGGTTCTTGTATGTTGCTTACAACATGCTGAGGCAGCAGGGATCTGAGACAGTCGGGTAAAGGCGGGGTGTGCAAACACGGGATATATTAACTGTTTCTTCAGGATCTTTGCACTGCTGACATTATGTTAGTCTGAATGCTGAAATGTTGCCTGGAAGTGCTATGCTTTGAAGTAATGAAGTACTGTATGTAATGTTTATTTTCTGCATGGACAGAGATCATTGACAGTCATTTCTGTCTACAGAACAAACTGCCAGTCCTCTCTGGATCATAGTTCTACACACAGTTTGTCTTTGTGCTACACGTCCTGTTTAGAACCTAGATTATTTTTGTTATGAGAATTTTTAAGAAAGAACTCGTCAATAAGGAGGACCGGATTCAAAGTATCAACGTTTAAGTTGAATTTATTATTCTTGTACAAGAAGGAGCGTTTAACAGTGCAACACAGAAGAGAGGTTACAGAGAAAAGGCTCCCTGAGGAGCTCTATCAGTAGGTTCTTATGCATTTTTTTTAAAATGGGCTGTCTCAGACACCTCCCTCACTGATGAGTCTGCTCAGCAATGAGCATTATGTATCAAAATGACACTTCTCGGGCCTGTTTCTCACATCCTTGTCTCTCCTGTCCTTTAACGACTGATATCTCTCCCTGCCATCCTCAGCAAAACACAGCCCAAATAAAGGAAGTGCACAAGACATGCAAAAAACAGGAGTTCCAGTCTAGTCAGTTTGTTAACCTGCCTGCCTGTCTGTCTTATGCCTACTCAGGATTATCTGCCTGCCTGTCTCGCCATCCACCAAGCCCATCAGAGATACACACAGTATCTTTTGGTTAGAAACTAAAGAGCAGGAAGCACGGAGCAGAAATTAGGACTTATGATTGAGTACACTATATTGTGCTTTTCTTGTGTTTACTTGAAGGTTAGGATACATACACAATATAGCATTGTGTCCAATGATCCCACGTGGGTGTTGATGGCTTCCATCCACATTTAAACCTCCTGCATTGATTTTTACATTAGGATGAGCTGCTGTTTGTGACAACAATCAAACCTCATGTGCGAATTCATCCTGTTTCAGAGAAAGGTGGCAGGATATCAAACTAACAACAGCATTTTGAAGACAAAATGCTGGAAGATTCCTAAAAACTGTAAAGCAAATATAACTCGTTATGTTTTTATATAACTCTTTTAGTAGTGTAGAAGTGTGTTTCTCTAACAGTCAGTGCAGGAATAATGTGTGAAAATGATAATTACATAACAGGTACATACTGAGACTAAATCTCAGCCCACACTGATCCACCATGAGCCCTCTCTGGGTTAGCTGACTCTGTCTTCTGTCGACCAGTGGACCAGAGGACTGATGGCCCAGAGGGGTGACAGCACTAGCCCTGAGCTAAAAGAGCCTCTCAGGTTTCTTAGCAGGCTTTTAGCCATCATTAACATCGGCAGTATTGATCGTGTTGCTCTGAGCAACAGATGGACGCAGCCTTGAGGGAGATCAGAGTCTGGCCTGTCATTCACCACCTGGGAGTATGATATACTGTAAAGAATGAACGACGGTGGAGTGGGCTGATCGATACAAGGTGCCAGTGATGGTGATGATGAACAGTTAATCTGTGCAAAGGACAGCTTTTTATTGTAAAGGGAAGAAACAGACACGTTGACACGTTGACATGCCACGATAACCTTAAAATGGTGGAATTCCAGTTAGGAGCTCTGAATCCAGGGTCCTGTGATGTTCATGCTCACTGATGTAGCTTATTGTGAACACCCAAAACACAGAGCCATCGTTATTACTGTGAACAGAGTTGGAATTTGGGTAGCTCTACCCACCTTTGCATCTTCTAACTGGGTGAACACCAGGCTAATCCTGCTTCCTCTAACTGGATAGACATTACTCATATATTTGCTAAATTAACAATGAACTATCATGTTTTCAAATTGCTTTCATGTGGAATTTTCAAAAGGCAAAGACTTAGCTACTCTGAAGCAACAAATACATATATCTACATATACATATATTCCAAATTATTACAGATGTACACACTTTAAATGATCTACTCACATTTTAAGTGCAATAGATCACAGTTAACGTATTGCATTGCTGTAAATATGAACTGTTAATACATCAACCTCTAATTATTCCTCAACAAACAATGACCCGTGTAAATTACTGTTGTTATATGAACTTAAATAATATGTGCTGATTAGTCAAACATCAATTAATTGTGTTTAGGCACCTATAGTGTTGCCTGTTGTTTTGCTGTTGTTTCACAAATCACGCTTCTGTCATATGAAATGATCATAGCTCAGTGAAAATGAATCATAGATGCGGAGCACACATTGTGAAGGTCTCCACTGTTCACAAAGTAAACATCAGATGAAAAGCACATTTGAATTCATCATGCGTAGAGACTGAATTGTCCTGTGCATTACTTCGAGACGTGCAGCAGTCATTCATCAAACATGTTAGAGCATTATGAATGCAGTTTTAAGACGTCCTCGGGTTTTATGCTACATTTGAAGTGTTTTATTAGATGAACATGGCATCAGCATGATCAGCCCATGATGATCCAATGATCAGAGGCAAATTATGAAGCACGTCAATGAAAGCCTAGAAGATACAGTCCATTTCATTGTTGTTTTTTTTACGTCTAAATGAATTTGAACATGTCTGCACACGAAACATGTTAGACAGTACTCATTATATCCAGCAAAGACAGTAGGCTCAGTTTTCACCGCAGACCGGGTAGACAGAGATAATTGAACCAGTGTGGTCTGATATGTAGCAAACCAAATCAACCAACATTTAAATGATGACCTCCATTTCCAAACACCCAAACCTCATTATTAAAAGCATGGCGGGTAATAGAATGAGGCATGATTCAGGAAATGAATTGCTCGTTTTTTTCCACTTCAATTTTATTGACAGATTTGCTTTGGCGGATAGTTCAGAAAGATTTGACAGCTCCGAAATAGAACAGGTATTTAGGAATCTGCAGGAAATCATCTGGATGTCTGAGTGAAGGAGAGAGCTGTCAATCATCCGCTGTCCAGCCTGAATGAGATCAGTCTCAAAGAGATCAAAACATGTGGACTAGACCTGTGATTTAAAGTTTTTTTTTTTTTTACAGTAACTTTTACCTACATTTGGAAAAATAATAATTATAAAAAAGAAATTTAATTTCCAAAATTTAACTTTAGAAACTTTGATTGCATTTTGTGGTGCCAGTAAATGAAATTGATCTCCCTGGCTGGCCGAATGTCAGCCAGTCCCTGCTCTCTGTCTGTGTACGTATGTGAAGTAAAAGACGCATAAGGCGAATCATATTTCTGTACACTGACACACAACATCACGGCCATTTGATACATTTGTCACTGTGCTGTTTCATTAAGCGACATATTCAATTAATTTGCTCTTGCTGCACATCACTCTTTGTAAACCTCATTTGATAAATCTGACACTGCCAACAGATGCACACACGCACACACACACACACACACACACACACACACACACACACACACACACGCACGCACGCACGCACGCACGCACGCACGCACACACACACGCACACACACACAACCATCCCAGGGATGGTAAAGATGACATGTGACAGTTGGTGGATGTTTTGTGTGCAGACCCCAAATGAAAATGAATAGGATGTCAGGGAGCACAGAGGGTAGACAGTAGAGAGGGGAGGGGGGCTGGAGAGCCTGTCTGCGGTAAGGAGGGCACGGGAAAGGGACAGAATGTATTTTTGTTTTACCTTTTATTAACTAATTATATTTACATGTAAATGTGTGCATGTATAGGTTCTGAAGAGGTCGTGGACAAAAGCAACAAACCACAGTATGAAGAGGAAACATCTCTGTAAGTGATGCAGGCTTAGACGACCAACGCTGTTAGTGAAAGTGAAGAAAAGATGGTGGCTTTGATTGAATATTTAAAAAAGTCAGATCTGTTCAATGAAAATGTTTCCATGTTAATCTTCATATTGCATCACAATCATAATCTAAGTGGCGTCACATCTCCTTCAAAGTTATTTTACCTCGACATAAATGAGTTGCATAATACTGTAAACTTTCCCAGCATTCCCAGTCTGTACCCAGAGAGTTCAGATTTTTGTCACTTCCTTTCAGCATCATCTCAGAACCCTGAAATCGAAATCCGAGCCAGCTACTATTTTTTATGCAGATCTGATTCATTGAAAGTTTTTTGCAGACCTGTGTTCAGTTTCAGAGCTGGGACTTTCTTCTGTTTTGTGGAGGGAGAACAACAAATCCAAAGAGGATATTCAGTTAGTAAAAGATGCTTCAAATGTAGGTTATGGCATGAATGAGCTCAACAAGTTACTCTAATACTGAGATTTGATTTATAAAAAGGTCATTAAAGGAGCTTTGATTAAAGGTGGACATAAAATGAAATGAAGGTGAACCACCAATGAGAGCAAGAGTGTTAATTAGCAATCAGAGAACAGAGTAATTTAGTGGACAGTTTTTGTCTGTGATGATCGATTTTTTATCTCAGTTTATTACTCTTATAATCACTTTGCATGATTTGTGTCTTTGTGTCGGTGATTTTATTTATTTGATGGATCTTAATTTCATTTTTATGAAGCTGCATGTATGAAAGGTGCTCGATATTTATTTTTTTTTTTCTTATTCTTATAATCTAAAAGCTTTTTCAGGGACTTTTCCAGTGAAAGCTTCTGGAAAGGATGGATTTTGATAAAAAGGCAGCGGAGAAGATGAATGGAGGTCAGTGATGACATCATGGCTTCAGATTCTCAAGGTGTTTTGGAAGCTGAGACCAGAGCAATCAGCGCATCTAAAAGCTAAGAGCCTCGGAGGGCGTTGGTTCAGAGAAAAACAACCAGTGTGAGTATAAAGGCAGAAGTGGGCAGATGAAAGTTCCTGGAACATGGCCAGAGAAATGAATTTGAAACCTTTCATGGCAAACACTCAGATATTTTGATGTCATCTTGTGCCTCCTCTGACTCAATTGCGTGCAACTTGATAAGAAGCCTGCACGGACAGAGAACATTTGGTGACTCTGAGACACACAGCAGCATCTTTACAGTGCACCGAGCAGAAACCTTCTGCCCATCAACATGTACCGCATATATTCAAATCTAACTATCACAGCATGGAATGTTTCCTGTGCTCAGTCATTTACCTTACTAAACTGTAAAAATACAATATATGAAGTTATCCTGAGTATGTCTCTGAAATATTTTTGCAGTTTTAGTGATAAAAATATTTTTTTAGATTTGGACAAACTGAGGCTGTGTGTGGACACAATGGTAACGTCTGCACGCTAACATGCTCACAATGACGATGCTAACAGGTTTAATATTTATCATCTTCACCGTTTACTTTTGCTTATTAGCAATTATTAACATAAAGCACAGCTGAGGCTAATGGGAACGTCATCCGTTTTAGAGATATGTTTCCCAATTCATAAAAAATATATACTTAACATATTTTATCTTTAACATATTTGGTATACTGTATTTACACATTGTATCCTAAATCCTATTATACTACAGTTTACATAATAAAATACATTTCTGTTTTATATTCAGTGTTTATTGTTGTACACTAAAATCCATACATCCATTTTTAATAACTTTTTATCCTCACCAGGCTTAAATGTGAATTTGAGCCTGACGGTGGTTGGCTGAATGTTGGCACCAAATTCTGTGCACATTCATCATTTGCTCTGATTTTACAGTCTGTATCAAAGAGACATGCTGCTGCCAGAGTGACCATAAGAGTATTTAAATAAAGAAAGTGTGGAAGATGCACCGGATGACTGATGGATGGGTTAAGATGAAATGGATGATCTTAGCTATAACCCTGGAAGGTTTGGAGAATACAGCGTGGTATCCTGGAGAACAGGTCGTGTGTATCATTTAAAGGTCTTGTTATGTGAATGCATTATGTGAATTTCTCATCGGGATGCAGGTAGTAGCATGCAGGCTCAACGTGCAGCAAGCAAAACCACAGTGCGAATTATTGCTGATTAATTAAGCACATATCATTCTTCCTTGAGGCACTGTGACTTCACTTAATGACCAATTAGCCCAGACCTGATCACGCTGGCTCTGCATGCTGTCTGTTGTTGCGAGCTGTCTAAAGATGACCCCGTCTGTCTAATTGGTGGCGCCTGTTCTGCTGGAATAACCCTGAGGGTGAAATATGAAATGATGAAACCGGATCAGTGCTCATTACTCACACATAAACCATTACTCAACAGATTCCCCTGTCATGCTGTCACTCTCACAGAAACACTTTGTCTTGCTGTGTTTACATTAAAGCTTTCTCTCCCGTCTCTCTTTTACTTGTCGCAGTGATAATGTTCAGCACAACAGTGTCAGTGTGGCACCCAGACACAATTCCACAATAAACTACACAATTCTTCACAAAGGAAGCAGTGCTGGGTACTGCTAGACGTTCATTAATGAAAGATATTCTAAAGAATTCAGCTAGGTGCACATCTTTGAGGACTTGGACTACACTGATGTCTGAAATTAAACAACTTTTCACATGATTTCATGGTCAAATTACAACAACAATACATGTAACGATACTTTATAAATCATTGCATTGAATTCCCCGGATTTTTTCTGACTAACTCTTACTACTATTTGCAAAACAAACACTGAAAGCATGACCGTCCTTGTTTTTTTTTTTATTTATCTATTGATGCACCAAAGAATATTAAAGAATATATGAATGTTTTTTTTTAACTTTATTATTAATTATTGATTTTGCGTGTATGTGATTCATGACATAAAGAAAACTAAATACATCCACACAGCTTTTCAAGCTTTTTGTACAGACTTCCAGTAGCACCATCAGACCCTGAATGTGACATGAAACATAAATAAAAATGACTTCAGAGCTTTAAACCACACAAAATAAATCTGAAGACCTTTTTTTTTTATTATCATTTCTGTCCATTCAGAATAAATAAAAATGTGTACAAAACAGTACAAAAGCCAGCACAATACACATTGAGTATATCAGAAGTCTATGTAGATGTGATATCATCCATGTGTTTAATTGGAGGGTTTTTTTCTCGTCGCTTGTCCCCGGGGAGCGTGGTGGTGGTGGGGGTGGAGCAGCACCTGCCGCCTCCGTGCTTCTCTTCAGGCGGCAGAGCGCCCACAACAAAAGAGACGCGCGCCGCCGCTCCATCTGACAAACGGAGCTGCTGCGTCAAGTTCCCCGGGGAGAGGGAAAAATTGACCGGAAGTTATGTGATTTTGCCTTCAAAATAAAATGTTTTTCGTTTTACGCCCTGTGCTAGTGCATCGTATCGTAACACTTGTTTGGCTTACTGTAAAGAGGCTCCATTTGACCAACTATTGCTCCTTTAGTTACTTAACACTGGAAAAAACTCATGTGATGTCCTGTCAGGTACAATGCTTTCCTTCAGTTGCACAAAAGTCATTTTAATTCCTTTGCCTTGTCTAAAGTTACTCATTAAAATGAATATTTTGCACACACTAGTCGGGCACTAGATTTTAAAGTGTAGTGTTACCGCAGTACTGTATCATATTAAAGTTATTGATTAATATTATTAATAAAAATTCCCAGAAATTATGAAAAGTCTTAGTAAACACTAATGTTGTTGGTGTGGTTCCGAGGATAGCTCGTTGTGATGAACATTAGGTTGGAGCTCGTTGTGATGAACATTAGGTTGTAGCTCGTTGTGATGAACATTAGGTTGTAGCTCGTTGTGATGAACATTAGGTTGGAGCTCGTTGTCTGTCTTACTATGGTTGAAAATATGCGTTTTGTGTTTTAACAACGTTTCAATTAAGAGTTATTGATCTCGGAAGTGCCAATATCTTTCTAACTTTACCGAAGTGCAGTGGCCAATAAGGCACCTTTCCTTATCTCGTAATTACGAGATCAGGTGTCTAATTTATTTTTCTTCTTTGCTCACATAAAAAACTACAGGTGCACCGGCAAAAATAGTCCCCGGTAATTCACTTCCATTGGGAAGTTTCTTTTATTTGCAGCGCTGTTTCTTTTATTTGCAGCGGTGTTTCTTTTTTATTCGCAGCGCTGTTTCTTTTTGTTTGCAGCGTTTCTTATATTTGTAGCACTGTTTCTTTTTGTTTGCAGCGTTTCTTTTTTTTGTAGCGGCGTTTCTTTCTTTTATTTGCAGCGCTGTTACTTTTTGTTTGCAGCGTTTCTTTTATTTGCAGCGCTGTTTCTTTTTGTTTGCAGCGTTTCTCTTATTTGTAGCGCTGTTTCTTTTTGTTTGCAGCGTTTCTTTTATTTGCAGCATTGAGGGTTCCCGGCCACCGTACCAATGGGTCCTACCTACTGCATGAGTTGTCTTCTAAATTCCCTCCTAGCCATCATCAATGGGTAACTCTAAAGAAATGACTGGCCATGGCTGACTTTCTGTGTGCTGGAGCAGGCCTTTAAAGACTGTGATAACTGTCAGTACGCCTGCTCTTTTACAAGTTTGTGTTTCAGGACTTGAAGACAGTTGAAATACAAATAAATCAATAAAAAACATAACAGTCTGATCAGGGTAACCAGGATTATCCATGTTTGGTCACCATGACAAAAAAAATCTAATTGGGCCCCACTAATTTTATATTGGTGTTTTTCGGGGGCCCTGTCAGTCATAGGCCCTTGGAATTGTCCTAACTTTTTCCCCTTATACGGCTCCCCTGGTCACAGCTCTCACTGATAGATGCCTGATGGGGTTGGTCGGCTCTCATCTTTCAAGCTGCTGCTGGAAACAGGCCTGATAATAATAACAACAGTGCTGCTTCTCTTCAGTTCAGTCTAAAATCATCACGGAGAGCTTTAATTGTGTAATATGGATACCGGAAGTCGTTTGGCGGTGTTTTCGCAGACTTGACAGTGGCACTGAGAGGAGAGCAGAAGGTGATGGAAAGAAAGTAGGGATGCGGAGGAGAGGGAGGAGAGGGAGAACACAGAGAGAGGAGGGGGGGAGAGAGAGAGAGAGAGAGAGAGAGAGAGAGAGAGAGGGGCTGGCTCGTCCTTGAATGCGGCTCGACTAAAATTTCATATCGTAGAGGAGGAGGAGAGCGGGCAGGCTATCCGGAGGAGGAAGGAAGAGAGAGGAGTAACAAAGCTCCGTGAATCCGGCCGCTTCTATCGTCTCGATCACGGCGTTGATTTCACCGACGTACCGAGCAAGCATCACCCCGCCTCCTGCGCATCACCCGCGGCTCCGCATCGCTGCTGCTGCTGCTGCCCGGTGAGTAGACGACCGCATCACAGCGAGGTAAACAAACCGAAGCTCTCCCCAAACACCTGAACGTGATCCCCCGTCTCATTATCTGCAGCCGCCCGCGGTGTCTCAGCGCGGTGAACGCTAAAAAAAACATAACGACAGACAGGTTTGTGTGAAGCATTATCCCGGATATTAATACATGTTGAGACGCAGTAACGTGTGTGTGTGGCTCGGACATACTCAGAGTACCGACAGCTAACGGTACAAACCGTGTACGGTAAACTTCACGGTGTATTGGGTAATTTAACCTCCTTTACAGTGGACTTAGGAGCTCTGGTGGCGTTTAATAAGCATTTCATTTCTTCTTGTGTGTGTGTGCACTGAATGAACTGACATTATATTGAGTGTTGTCACTGTGTGTGTGTGTGTGTGTGTGTGTGTGTGTACTCTGATAGTCGGGGCTAAGTCGCCTTTTCTCACCAGCCCTCTGTGACAGAGCTGCATGCTGGGAGCGTGTGTTGTAGCCAGTGGAGGCTCAGTGGGTGGTGGTGGTGGTTCAGGTTTATCATTAAGGTTTGTGCTGGACCCAAAGAATGAATTCAATATAATTCTGAGAATCAGAGGATGAGTCATTACTAGGTCTGTTACTACGCCTCCATATATACGGATATTTTTTCCAATGTCATTCTGAATACATATATATATATATATATATTATTCTCTGTGTGCTGAGGGCAGCTGTGCTCAGTGCTATCATCATGGATTACATGACCACTTCAGGGTCCTGGTCTGTAATAAGTCTGCCTGGAGTTACCCGAGATGAGCAGGTCTGCTGTGTTAAAGACTCATCAGGTCATCACGCCTTGCTCAGTGATCACATAGGTCGCTGTTAACGCTGTGCGCTGTACTTACAGTACACTCAACTACACACCTTTATATGCTGAGATGATATAATAACAGTGACATAATACTCATTATATCTGCTGACTGTCTTTATAAAAACTCTTTCGGTGACACATTTTAAGATTTAATGTCAGGTTATCTTTGTTGTATTTGAATCAGATCACCGTGACTGATGAATAACATCTATTATTAGGTTTGCCTACTCACTCACAGATGGCTTACTGTGCTAACGTTGTAAATGGAAGGTGATACTCTGGCCTGACCTCTTCTGATATCTTCCCACAGAGGAATCTGAGCCGGTCAGTAGTGAGTATCGCAGCCTTTAAAGCTGAAATGTGTAACTGTGGCTCTGTGCTGCAGACAGAGGTCTACAGCGCTGCTCGCAGGCGGTGAAGCTGGAAGCTGCTACGTGTTCTTTGAATCAGTCAGGCTTCAAATGGTGTTTGCAAGATCCCAGGATCAACATTCATGTAGAATATGTAGATGCTGCTGCATTTAACTAGTACCAGTGGACTGTTTGCTAAAATAACTGTCGCAGGCTGCTCAACAGAAACCATTTGCACACTGATTCAGTCACATCCATGTCCCCTTATTACACCGCCCTCTATGTACACACAGTTATCGTGAATTGAATTATTCATAGCAGATTTCAGTGAACAGATAAGTGAGGCATCACAAACTTATCTTGCAGCAGCTGACTTGTCAGAGACTTTGGCAGATCCCAGAGAAAAGAATGGGTGCTTTAAAAAACAAAAGAGTGTGTAGAGAGTAGGGGTGGGCGATATATCGATTATACTCGATATATTACGGCATGTTTTACGTGAGATGTATAAAATGACTTTATTTTATAAAATATTAAGAATGGTTAAAATTTGTTTAAAAAAAGTGTCTCATAAGCTAAGTATGATCCTGCACTACTTTAAAGCTCATATTTACATAATGAAATGTATTAAAAATTTATAAAAAATATATATGTTAAAATGCTATAAAAAGAGTGTGTGTCCTATAGCAGGTGTAGATCGACTGTTCTACACTGATTTTGAGCCAATAGGTCACAGGACCTGGAAGTTATTGAGCTTTAAAGCTCATATTTACATGATGAATAAAAATATTGAAAATTTATAAAAAATATGACAAGTGTTAAAATGCTATATAAAGATGTGTGTCTCATACAGCAAGTGTAAATCTACTGTTCTACATTGATTCTGAGCAATTACAATGCTGTCAAGGTAACAATACAAAACAACAACAACAAAAATATCGAGATATATATCGTGTATCGCGATATAGCTTAAAAATATCGAGATATTGGTTACAGGCCATATCGTGCAGCCCTAGTAGAGAGGTGTGATGAGCTCTGAGTGTGATTGCTGACACTAATACTGTCACATGATATACTGTAGGGTACAATCATAACGCTGCAGAAAAATCGAAGATGATCACCAGCAGTGTTTGTAAAGTAGCAGGTTATCTGCTTTACTTGTAGTTGCCATTGTAAAGTAATGAAATGAGCTGCGTCAGTGAGCGTGCACTAAAGATAGATGGTCACAACACAGAAAATGACAGAACAAGGTTCAGGTGTATTTCAAGAAAAACATCATCTGAGCAGTCAGGGTCAGTTATGTGTTTAGCCGAGCTTAGTACAAAGCAAGGGGAACTTGAGCTGAGCTTTACACATTATACCAAGAACATGTTGTGTATGATGTTCACACAACACGTGGCTCTGCACATGTGGAAGTCATAGGGTATGGGAACAGCATCAGCTTCTTATTTGCATGTTTAATGCATTTCCATGTTAAAGTCTACATTCTGCTTCATGACAGACTGGTCCTGGCTGGCTTGTTGGGGGAAAGGCTCCAGCAGGTGTCTCTGCACATAAAGGCCCGTATTGCCTTCATATAGTCAGCAGGTGTTTATTTGTGTACAGGAGAACAAAATGTACTCTGGTGTTCATAGAGTCATTACTCCGTATAATGTAATTGACTGGTATGGAGAGCGGAGGAGCTAAATCACTTGAAAGAGCACTAAGACACCTGGAATCAAATGTTTAGTGATTTTTGCCGTGCACAGGCTGAAAGCCGCCGTGATTGCCGATCATTGTGTCGGCCCATTGTCTCCAGATCACGGTCAGATTGTATTGTGACCACTGTATTGTATTTCAGACCAGTTGTTGACTGAGATGGATAATGAAAAGTCTATAATAAGCTTGTTATAACGTAATCCAGACATAATGAGAGTGTGGCCAGTATTGGATTTCAGCAGTCAACAATAATAATATTGATGTGATATAGATAGTGTAAAAATATGCCTTCATCTATGCACAGAGCGGACTAAAACATGAGCGGTGGTTGTGGGGGACACAAGGAGCGCTCCAGTCTTATTGATTTTTGACACTTCTTGTAAAAAATATATTGATTTTTTTTTGTTTTTTAATGTCACAGCATGGCATTTTGACGAAGATCCTTATTTATATGAATTTATTAAAAGACTTGCCACTGTGGCATTTTACTGTGGAAAAATTGTCAGTGCTCTCTGGTGGACAAACAGTGTAATAGCAGCACAGTGTCTGCAGTATGCCTGTAATAAGCTGGCTTATAATAGTGTCTAAGTCAATGTATAAGTCAGTATAAAATGAATTCAAATTAACTAGTTAGTTGTCTGTTTTTACTTCATTGTCATAGAGGACCAAATTAAAAAAAATCAAAAAATTATAGAAATCTGAGACTGTCTTAAAGAAATGACTCAAATGAATCCCCAACTATTTTGATATGGATGATATCAGCAGCTAACAACTCATCATCTTAATATACATCATATCTGAGGGCACTGAGCTCTGGAATCTTGATATAAATGCTTTTTATGATTTTGAGATGATGAGGTGATGATCCTGAGACAATGAACACAAATATAAGTCACCACAGTGTCTGTCAGCTTCTGAAAGAGTGCTATCTGCTTCATCTGTCTTTAAGTCCATCACCCTTACATCTATACTGTTTGCACTCAGCGTCTCCATATGGAGGCTGCTATAGACTCCGTCCATGGTTCATAAGACATGCTTTGAGCTGGAGTGGAACAGTAAAGCCTTCACTCAAACCTCTCTCACTCAGGGAAGATTCAAGTCAGTGTGCCCGGCCTGCTCAACGGCTCTTTGTTCTCTAATAAGGGGTGAGAAGAAAGAGGTCAATCCCTCCATCTCAAAAAGATATGAGCAACAGGACCCTGCCATGACTGCTGAACCACTGTGCTCCTCCACACTGTCAGATAGATGTGGAGATAAAGAGCCGGCACCAAGAAGAATTCTTTGTTCAGCTCACGGAAAGCAGTGTGTGCGTCTGCTGGAACTTGTCAGGCTCCACAGATCGTGCATGTGTAATGTGGTGCAGAACGATCACTAATACACACTGAGATAACATGGGGCATGTTGAAAGACATTGTGGGGAAATAAATGGAAATGTGCAGTGTGTGTACTTTCTGTGTTTATGTAGATACATTAGAGT
This sequence comes from Collichthys lucidus, assembly GCA_004119915.2. NCBI lineage: Eukaryota > Metazoa > Chordata > Actinopteri > Sciaenidae > Collichthys > Collichthys lucidus. The sequence goes on from CM014082.1 coordinate 20,777,813, forward strand.
GATTATCTTGTTACATGTCATTGGTTGTTGCTCCTATTCTTAGATCCATATTTCAGATTTATATTTATCAAAGACTCTAATAAGTAAATTTAGGTGGGTAGGGCTCAACACTACATTTCTAAAGTGTATGAACTGAAAGTATTGTTGCCATTTTTATGTGAATTTAACAGAATGTCTCATTATGATATATGGGGCAAAACTGGAAACTGTCCCAACCCCTGTAGTGAATCTGTTGTGATGTTACTCGCAGATTCTACAAAAATAACAGAACTGAACACGAGTAAAGGCACCGACGTGTTGTCTGGTTCCAAACTGTAACAGATTTAAATATCACTAATGCAGCAGATGTTAAACGTGTTCATTTTAGAGTGCACATTTTGTTCTTTATGTTAAAAATGGCTGCCACAGATAGCAATCGAAGGCCAAGAATTATTTGCAAACCTTCTAAAAATGGTTGCCAATGGCAACCAGGCAACCTGGCCTTGTTGTCGAGGCCCCGATCGGCAAGAGATTGACAATGTCAATAATTCAATAAATTCTGTTTTCAGAAGCTAAAGGACAATCAGCTCAGCTCCGTTCAGAGTTCAGTTGAGTAAATCCAAAAGGTTAGCTCTGTCTTATCACAAAACAACCTTTAAATAACCTATTTAAAACCTCACAGTGAGCATGGAGGGTGCATTATTGTAAGATACTCGTCTGTGTCTTCTCAGCTTTTAGATTTGATGAATATTTGATTGTCTGATGGCTTGAAAGCTTCATCTCCTGCTTCGTTACTCTGTCTGTCTGTGTCACACACACACACACAGTCTCTACATACATCTATTGGCCTCTTTCCGTGCCACATTTACCGCCTGTTTGAACTCTTAACATCTGCAGTGACGGGCTGCAGACTGGGCTTCAGCCAGAAACTACAGCCTGCTGGGATACAGAGCCCCAAAACAGCCATTAGACAAGATAGAGTGTGGTGTGTGGTCATTCCTCAACTCGCCTCCTTCCTGTCCGACTTTATATAACCCACACGCACACATACACACACTAACAAACAAACCAAGCGATAACTCACTGGCATAAACTCACACAGTCAGACACAAACAGATGTGAGGATGTCATTGAAATGTATTTTCTTCAACAAAACATAGAAGCAAAAGTTTGTGTGGCAGGTCATAACAAACCACCAACAGTCCACTTCAATACTCCTTTATCCTGCTCGTACAAAGCGTCTCCATCTTTGACCAAAACAAAGTGTTGTGACTCATTCCAGCTTGAGTTCTGGCAGAATAGAAGAATCTTGACATTATAGTCACGAAAGTCCACAGAAAGGATGAAAAATGTCCCGTTGCTTCACTCACATATATTGATGACCACTGAGTGACAGTGCACGGGGGTCTCACACACACACACACACACACACACAGGACTTTAAATACACAAATCAACACTGTCCAGTCAGCGGTCATGCCTCTATAATCTACTGCCATCATCATTTGAATGGAGCAGAGTGAGGTCCATAGATGGGAAGCAGCACTTTGCCGTCTTGAAGCATGTGTGTGTGTGTGTGTGTGTGTGTGTGTGTGTGTGTGTGTGTGTGCACAGGCAGTGGGTTTGTTTATTTTTTTGCATATTAAATGTTTTATTTTGGAATAGTAAATGGACTCTGTTGTGTCGCTGTGTGTGTGTGTGTGTGTGTGTGTGTGTGTTGAGGACGACTTGCTGGAAGACATCTGGTGTCTGTGCAGGGTTGGGGCTGTAGATAGAAGCCTTCCAACAGCCTGAGTCCAAATGAAAAGTCAGTAAAGCAGGAGAACATGCTGCAGACTGCTAATGACAGCACAGCACAGAGGAGCTCTCACAATGTTAGGTACTGTAAGCTGACGCTGCACAGACAAACCACTGAGAGTACACGGCTAGATTTACAAGTGCTGATATTAGTGTGCTGTACCATGCTGCTCACCATACACTCGCTGCAGGTTAGACATACTGTCGTGTTAGCGTTCTCAGCTAATCTGTGGAATTCTTGATGCTCACAAAGGAAGTGACAACTTTGACTTGACCGATCAAACACGGGTACATTCTGTGTTAACAAGTGTCATTGACCCTTCCATCTTCCAGCCCTGATCGTGTCTTGATAACCTTACCCTGTTTGGAACATTTTACAACACTTACACAGTTAGAAATATAGAACTAAGGTCAGAAGTATTTGTAGTGGTTCAGGACTCACCTGAGCCAGCACTAACTATAAGCTCTATGGAAAAGGAAATGTCTTAAGCCTACTCTTGAATGTGTAGTGTGTGCCTCCAGAACCAGAACCAGAACCAGGAGCTGGCTACAGTATATTTGGCTGGATATATCAGAACTTTTGTAATATCAAAATATGATGCTAATACTACGAGCACAAGGGTTATACATACATGAAACTGATCAAGTCCTCCTGTTTCAATGAGTTCAGACTTGTTGTTAAATGACTAATACACCTAGACAGGACCAAGCCATCAGATAGTCAGGAATCAAGAAGCAGTTTGCTGATTGGTTAGAAAAGCTGTACAAATCTTTTCATATATTTGTGATGAGATGAAATCATCTGATAGTGTCGATACAGACTGTTGTATCAGTCCAGTTCGATTACAGCGTTAAAGATAAGCTAAGCAGAAGTAGAAGATGAGAGAAATACGAATGAGTCATATTTCACATCTGCTCGCATAACAAAAGAAGTCTCTATTAATCGTTGCAATTTACTGTAAACTCAAGGTTATCATGTATTCGCTGAAATCAATGCATTCTCTGACTGCAGTGTTAAAATCCTGACACATGCTGCTCTTGTGTCTCAGTTTACCACTGAGTAAGTGTAATGTGAGTGTAGGTATGGAACGAGTTCAGTCCTTCACTGTCCCGTTTTGCTCCTTTTCAGTCTTTTCACTGAAGTTACAGCAGCTTGTCAGCACACAGTCAGAGTGTGTCTCACACATGACAGACATGTGATGCTTCATTTTGGGGGAAAACACAGTATGTCTCTTTTACAGGCAGTTCACAGTTGTTTATTGATTTTTTAGGACTTTGTATCTGTTTCTCATCATGCAGCCCATCTTTTATTTCCTTTGCTGTTAATCAAACCAACATTTCTTTTGACTCTTTCTTGGCTTTACATCAGCCAGCTGAACTACATACTATTTTATATATTCTATTGGCATAATAGTATCTGCTCTATGAAGCACTATGTTCTCAGCAGTTTATGTAATGACATTGATGTGACAGGCTTGGGTGGCTCAGCTACCTCCAGTGGCACATTTGACCACAAACCTGACAAAAGCCTCAGTATTTATTGAGAGCGGCTTGAACTGTGTCAGCCAGCCTGACTGTGAAACAGCACAGCTCTGGAAGCTGGCACCAAATACAGGGTCATTATTGATTATGTTTTTATAAGCATCATGTTACAGTTAAATGATTTGAGAAGAAATATCAAATTGTTATTTTGAGCAATATTGCAATGAAATCTCCAACTCTGAGCCTTTGAAAAAGACATGCTGTGTTCAGAATAACACACAAATGTTTCTGTTAAGAGGAATACTGTATATAATAATATAAGTAATGTACAGTGCTGCTCTCACATTTGTTTTGTTTTTCCAACTATGCACGCAAGTAGAAGTGACAAGTTTATTTAAATAAAGCATGACATTCAACAGTGTTATATTTATTAATAACAGTGACATTATCAGTCTATGGTCTCTAATGCTTACCTTAATCATTTATAGATCTTAAGCTTCATCAGCTTTACAGACTGTCAAACTGCCTCACAGCCCTGAATCAGGCCCTGCTGTGGAGCTTTGAAGCTTTCAAACTCCAGATGATGATATGAAGCACTCCAAACATTCAGCAGCTGTAGATCATTTCCATTCAGTAAATGTCAAAGTAGATGCAAACTCTCCATCACTGCCTAGGAGAGGAGAGGAGAGGTGAGGAGAGGTAATTACACGTAACAACGTTCCTCCAGAAGTCTAAAGAAGTCGCCTCTCACCCCTGAACATTTGACTCTTTGTTAAATTCACACACCTTTGTGCTGTGAGAAAGAGCTGCTGTGTGCTTGTTACACACACACACACACATTTGCATGCATTTATAAGCAGGTTACTGTTTTCCCGTAGATACCTTTCTCGTGATGTTTGTATTTCCCACACAGGGGAACCTCATTCATTTGAAACACACACGCACACACACACACACACAGAATTACTATCTCACTAAGCGCCAATACTGTCTGACCTGAAACCTTTAATAACTCCACTTTATGTAAATTTATAGCCGCCTACACTCTAGGGAACCAGCCAGTGAGCCACACAGGATCGGAGCTAGATTGAAGCAAAACAGCACAGCAAAGAGTGTGTGCAAGTCTTCAGTGACGTCCGTCACAGTGTGAGCTGGACAGACACATCCACACAACAGATAGATGAACATTAACCCGCATTTGGCATTTGACTGGATCTGGTTTATTGCTTAAATCGTTCCGTATTACACATGACACTGCATGAACTCTAGAGCGTACTTTGTGCTACTTTATTTTATTCTCAAAGCTGAGGGGGAAATTCAACATGATTTTAGGCCGTTGTTTTGTTAACATATCCTCAGTCTGGACTGATTATTCATCTATTTTTGTAAAACAGAGCAAGGAGCACAGACATGTACGTCATGCTTGGACGATCTCAGTGGGTTTAGGATCAGAGTTGTTGTGACAGTCTAATAAGTGCCTCATACATGAGCGTAACCCAGCTCTCACCTTTCTGTCCCCGCCTGTCTTCTTCTTGCTCCATCTCTCTTGCTACCGGTTGTGTGCAGTGTGACAGATGAGCAGGGACAACGTTACCAGGACTGGGTTCTCCACAGGGACTCCGACGGCGCCGATGCCTGACTCCAGAGGTTACGGTGTCTGGGTCGGGGTCTCAGGAGAGCCTCTGTGCCTCCAGATGGAAAGGGTGCATCAGGGAACTTATCTATTTTAGTGCTGGCTGCTTCTCTACTGGGTGATGCTGGCACAGAGATAAGTAGGCTCATCACTGGCAGTATTGCAGATAAGTAGTTGAGAAAATCCAATTTGGGACTGTGAATTATAGGTCCTGTGTCTGAATATTGTACAGTATCAATGGAATACTAATAGGACTTTAAAATGATTGGACACTGTTCATCGCTTTTGGTGCAACAATAACCTAGGAGTGTGAGGATGAACTGAGATACAGCTACACTCGACAGAAAACAATAAAATGTGTATATCTCAAAATGAAGAAAGTGACATGGATGCTGACGGTCATCTCGACCATCAGCCGCTTCCATCTTACTACTAACAATGAACAAAGTACTTAGTACAACAACTTAGTAATTCTCTGACTGTCAGCTTTCATTACGTCCTGATTGTGGCTCTACAAATTAGTTTGAGGATGGAATTAGAGAATGAACTGATTCTGTTGAATGAACAAACTGTGAAACACACACTTTTGGCTTGTTTCCAGGTGTTGCTAAAAGCTAATCAAGCATCTCTGTCTGGACGAACTGCACCTCTCTCTCTGGTGAGTAGACATTCTCTTTTGGTTTAAAATGCCGTCGTTGCTAGTTGAGGTATGATGCATTAACACTGGTGCGTCAGGGGAAAGGAGATTTAGCTGTTGGTGATGGGCCTGATTATGACTGTGTGAGTTATTTCTATATAAACGTTCTGCGCTTCAGCTCAGAGTTAGAGGGAATATACTCTGTCCTGTTTTTGTATCTTCCTGTGTAGTCTGAATGTTTGCCCCATTGCTGCTGAATGTTTCATCGCTCGTTCTTTTTGCTTAGTTCTGTTTAGTTCCTCTGTGTACTGCATTGTATACAGATGGATGTCTCTGCCAAGTGGTTTTGTTCACGAGATTGTGCCTGTATAGCAATGTAGAAAATACCATATTCAGATAAATGACACTGATCTACGAACTGAGATGATAAAACCCAGTTTGCATCATTTCAGTGAAGAAATCCTGGCCAGAGTGTCCATACCCAGAGTGTCACTGCCTATAATGACTTGTGGTGAGGCAGTAGACATACTGTGATCACCGAGGTTATTCCTGATTTAGTACATCATCTAAAGGAAAGACACACACCACCACATGCTACTCTTAACACTCCCCTAAAACGGCATCAAACAGACGGGATTAGATTCAACATGGGTAAATGTTAAATGTAAAATACATCCTGTACCAAATCAGTCCTAAAGACTTTATATTCAATAAGTATATTTGAAGACTAGATTTCTTAATTTAGAGCCGACCCTGAAAAATCGATAAAAATCGAGTCAGCTCACATTTTGTCAGTTGAATCTCTGCACTTTTATTTTTCAGCTGCGTCATTGTACACAGAGGAATGCAGGAGCAGCAGGCGGGCTGTAAACTTTACAAGCTGAGTCGCTAAGTGATGCTCTCTAGACTGTGGTACAACCTCCTTTACTGCTGTCAGCAGCCAGACGCTTCATGGTGCGGATGTTGTTACTGAACTATGAGCACCATGTGTGTTCACATGTGTTCACATTAAAATGTGTCTTAGGAGTTATTGTGGTGCTGAAACGGATAAAAGTAATTCCTAAATCCTGAAGGATGACACTCTATTGTTAAGAAAGCATCGGCTTACTGTAATTGTAAGACCCAATGTGTGTCACACTGAGAATTTTAGGTCGCTGTTTGAAACACTCTACTGCTAAAAAAAGAGGAGAACAAACATGGTGGTCTCTAAAGAACTTCAGTGGCCAAGCTGTCAATGTATGGCCCTGCTGGCTGCACCGCTGACCTTATTCCACCTATCAACCTTCAACAGCCTGAGGTCAGCTATAAGTCAGACCTGTCTGCAGTCAGGACAGGAAGTGAGGGGACATGGCAATGACTACTGAGAGGCTGCACTTATGTCTGAGGTCAGAAGTCACACATCCGCCGTTTATAGGCCACAACACTTCACACACACACACACACACACACACACACACACACACACACACACACACACCCACACACACACACACACACACACACACACACTGAGGCTGTGGAGTCTGCTGTCCTTCAATCAGGGAAAAAGTAAAACAGCAAGGTTGTGAAGCCGAAAGGAGAATGTGGAGTAGGGTGTGTGCTTGTCTGTGTGAACTGAAGGTTTGTGTGACTCTCTTGCTTAAAAATTGTGCTTTAATTGTGTCATGTAAGTAGTTCTGAAGGTCTGTCTGTCTGTCTGTCTCAGTTGTGATCATGTGGTGTGTGAGCAGTGAACTTCATCATGCTGCTGCTGCCAGTGTCGATGATCTCTCTCTACCATGAGTCTGCCCATGATGACCCATTCTGGATCAAATCTAATTCTCTTTCTGTCTGCTCAGATTAGGATCTATTCTCGGATGCCTTTTAAATCTCCATTTGAGTCACTTTTTTTCCCTAAAAGGGCAAAATTTGTGAACAGTTTCAGGCAGGTTTTCTCCAGTAGTTCGTTCTAGATCTGGACCACTTATTACCACCAAAACGTACATATTGTCTAGACTATTGACTCATCTTTACTGACTGGGTGTGACTCTTTATGTGCTGAGGTAAAGAGGACAAAGAACCTGTTTTGGTGAGTATTTGTCAACCCAGTTCTGCACTCACGTCATGTAAAGCCACTGTTATTTGAGTGGGTTCTGTGAGTGCTGCTGCGATGGTACTGTGGTCGGCCGCTGTGCAAATGCCCTTCATATGTGTGTGTTGTACGCGTGGACAGCACTTCAGTAAATGGTGCTCTGTTTAACAGGGCCAGAAGTTGCAAAGGGGACTCATAGACCTACTATTGTTCCCTAATGATCAGACGCACACACACAGATAATAGATGCGTTTCTCTGTGTCCTGATGAAGTCAGCCACAGTATGCATGAAGTCATCCCGCTCTCAGGCACCACAGTCCCCTTGTTAGTGGGCAGGAAGCTAATAGCTGGTTCTATGTGCAGCCTGGAGATTTTTCATCTTTCCCCCGGCTGGCTGCCTGGGTACTGGCTCAGGACTCCTTATTATGTTCCGTCTGCCTCCAGTTTTATGCAGGTACTTAGTGAACAGTTCAGCATATCTCAATATGATCGCTTCCACTACTCTGTTGCAATAATCGTGTTTTTCCCTGCATGTGGTCAGTCAATTAAAGTGGTGGCAGGTACATGGTGTACTCTGAGGTTTCGCTGTTTAACCTGAAGTGCTAATTTCTTGCTAGATTAGTCCAAATTGATATTTTTCACATTTTCTTGTAATTCTCATTGGATCTAAACAGGATCCTTTTTTTTTAGGCGTAGAAGATTGGCGTCTTTTTAATTAACTAGATTCTTCCTGCAGCTTTAAGGGCTTTAGATGTTCATTATTTTTTAAATTACTAATTGTAACATTTGCTTTTGTGGTGCTCACAATCAATTAATTACAGCATAATGATCAAATAATTAAGACTCTGAGCACAGGAAGTTAAAACGTGTTGTTCTGAGTCACTGTTTCTCTTTTTTAGTTTTCCTGTCTGCTTCAAACTCGTCTCCCAAAAGGAACTGGGATCAACTGGTTGATTACTTGTTGTTGAGCTTGGGCTGGTATCCACGTTGACTTCTCTGTGACCTAAGAGGAAGAATCTTAACTAGGGATGCACCAAGATGAAAATTCTTGGCCGAAACCGAAAACCAAAAATGAGTAAACCAAGGCCGAAAACCGAAACGCCGAAAAAAATGATTATGTCAATTATTAGAAGCATTGCATTCATAGCTATGACTGTGTACTCACCTCACACAATTAGTATGTAATATAAAAGTATGAAAATATTATTTTAGCAAAACGAAACAAAATGTTTAACTTGACCTATAACTGACTGGTCTGCTAAAAGATTTTAAAATTAAATATGTTCTCTCATAAAGAGGATCTTGCAGAATCTCATTGAACATATCAGACAACGAAGGTGCACGCCCCACATCTGGTGCAGAGAGACGCGTTCTTTTTTCTGCACTCCGCACTCCACTTGTCAACATCCATCACGGCCTGGATCATTTCTCGTGCACGCTGCTTTATTCCCAAGTAATGATCCTTATAATGCGGATCAAGTACAGTCGCGATGAAGTGCAGAGGATCCGAATAGATCTCAGTGAAACGTGTGTTCACAGACTCCAAGAGTGTACTTTTCATTGTTTTCACTCCGTTCAACCTTGCTTAGAAGATGCTTTAGTGCCGCAATTAACAAAATAATGTCTGCTACGAGATATTGAAATACATCCACACTGCAGACATGTTGACTCTTATCCAGTTAACCGTGTGCTGGCTGCACTTCCTGCTTGCGTCATCACAATTCTGTTTCGGCCGCGTTGTTTCGGTGATGTGGGTCTTTCGACCGAACACCGAATATGCACTTTTGGGCCATTTCTGGTCGAAAAATTTTCAGTGGCCGAATTTTTGGTGCATCCCTAATTTTAACCCATCGTCTGTGTAGGCCTGCAGACGTTCAGGTGTAACTCTGCAGTAATTCCAACCTTAGAGTTTCTGAGATGCTGTCTTTATATCGCTCCAAGTTATGCTGAAATCTGAGATGTTAAGAGACCGAATAACAGCAGTGTCTGTTAGAGAGCTGTTCAGGGCACATGAGGATTTCTGTGCTTGTTGCGACATTTTTTTGTAACTTTCTGAAACAATCAGTGAAGCAGGCCCACTTCATGCAGCGTTTGGTCCGGTTTGCAGAGGAGAGATGGCAGGTTTGGAATTTCTCTCTCCCATTATTATGTTATTTGTACGATTCAGTGTGTCTCTATGGTCGAGTGTAGCTATTTTGAACTTCTCTAGCATAGTTTGTCTGAACCTTTTGGAGGCATCCAGTGTCATTCATACCATGCCCTGGGTATAATCATGTACACTGAGGGCAATAGTAAAGTATTCTAAAGGATCTCTGACACTTGTGAGATAACATCCCTCTGTTTGAAATGTATTGATCAGAAAGGCATGGTCAGTCACGGTAAAAGGCAGACTGAGGTCAAGAAGCCCTGTTCTGACACACAGCACTCTCTTGACTCAGCAGCCATCAATATTACATTAGTATAATAGACAGATGGCTTAGTGCCATGAAGCTGCACGAAGCCGACTGGGAGATAACAGTCAGGTGGTTTTAGGAGGCACCGAATGCAAAACAGCTTCTGTAAAAGCAGTCAAACAAAAAATGAGTGAAGGTCCACATCTAAACAAGGAGAGTGATGTTAGCCCCAGTGTGATGAATCTCATTCATAAAACACATGGACACATGGTCGATAGGGCATCAGTATGCCACTGAGCAGTGTGTGACTGTAGTCACAACCCTCTTATTCTCTGAAGCATAAAACCAAGAAGAAGTCTCTTGGCCAAAGTCTGCAGGAAGATAAAGGCTCTGGTGCTCTGGGTCTGGTCTGGAGCCGTTTTTGAATCCTTAATTGTGAAATCAGCTCCATGCCACAGGCAGCGTACCAACTATGATATTTATGAAACCTGAAAAAAACATGATTTTTTGATCGCAGGTCAAAGAAAAAAATCAAAGAAAAACAAAATAGAAAGAATCTCTCTGCTCTCTCCTGGAAATAACATGGCGTGAGCTGCTGGATGCTTTCAACAGGCACAGGTTTAGAGGGCTGCTTTCTGGGAGTCCATGGAGGAGCCTCCTGTGAAGGTCAGCCTCAGAACAAGGTCTGAAGAGAGAGTTGAAATACACACATACACTGAGCACGGTGACATTTTGATTCTGGAAATAGGTTAAGGAGTCCCCACTTGCTGTTTGGAGAATTTAAGTATTCTCACAAAGACAGAAAGCCTAAGGTGCGTCAGACGCACAGCTGACCTCACAGACACTTTGTCTGAATGCAAAAGAATCCCTCGAGTCGTCCTTTTCAAATGTCAACTATTTCCTTTCTGCTTTTCAAAAAGGCGACTTCACACAACAGTGATGGTGGAGACTGATCTCTGGTTCCTCATTTTACTCTCCGTTAAACACACATGTAACTCTGCACACTGTCCTCAAAGCATGCATTGGGTCAGTATGGCTCAGACAAACAGAACTGAGCATCTTGCTAACCATCTGCGTGGCATGAGAGATGGAGGGGCTGTAGGGTCGAGGTCTGCTGGCTGCTCAGCCATTTCACGCATGGCTGCCAGACAAAGCAGAGCAGGGCAGCTGGTCCATCGTGTAGCCATACCAGTGTTTCCAGACTCTTCAGGAGAGCCCAATGCTGCTTGATGCCAAGGATGCTGGGCAAAACAACACACCACACGACTATGAATTCATTTTGAATAGGAATTAAATGAATCAGAAGTAGCCCTTTTAATAGTTACTGTAGCTGAAAGTTGCAATATCACTCATCCTCATCACATGCCCCTTACCACATGGGCTCCTTAATGGGGCTCTATTAATGAGATCTGCAGTGAGCTGATAACCACTACCACCCCCAGCATCATCATCCTCATCATCATCATCATCATCATCATCCATCAGTGAGCAGGAAAATAGTTATAAACACAAAAAGTATAAACACATTTGTGTATGAAAATTGAGATAAAAGCAGCTAAAAGCAGATGATATACTTATAATAATGCATCAGATGACAATGTGAGAACATGAGGTCTCTGGTAGTGGTGACCTGAATCTGCAGATCCCCTCAGCCTCACAAAGCTTTCTAATAACTTTCATATCATTGTTTGGCTGTCGGGCCCACAACTATAACTCTTGTAGCTCTCACATCATTTTCTGCCTCAGCTGCTTTCAGAGAAAAAGCTTTAAAAAACACTGCCTGCTCCACTCCAAACACACTAGCTGGTGATCATAGTGGAGCATACATTCCCTTCAGGAGCTGGTAGAGACCAAAGATGGAGCTAAAAAACAGCGAGTGTTAGACTTCCATTCATTAGGTGAACATGAACACGACTCTAAATGAATGATAATGATGCTCTGTGTCTGCCGGATACATAAATAAGCAACTTTCATAAGCTCTTGATAACACAAACACTTCACACATAACTTACGACTTGTTCTTTTCCAAATACTCCTCATGACACACTGACCTAAAACAGCCTCAGCATGTATTTTATGATCTTTTATTGACTTATTTATCTTTCATTGATGCATTTATTTATCCGGCATGAATCATCAGATGAATTGTACTGCTTTACAGTGCATCACAGAACACATGCTGCAATACTCTTCAGGGTTTTTTAGTAGGGAGCTGGCATTTATACACAGTCCACTATCCTGTCCACTGGACATGTTCCCGTCGGGCTACAGCTCAGTCACTGAAACATTTTACAAGCATGAATAGATGTTTACAGCTCATTTCAGTGTAATCGTAGATTCTTTGTGGCTGTGCTTTTTTTCATTTTCTCTGTGACTACTCTATTTTAAATGTCAGTATAGCATGCATATACTGTATATTGCACAGCACGGCTGCCATCATTACCCCACCACATCATAAAATATTGATTTGATTGCAGCAGCTTGGTAATGGCCGCACAGCCAGCAGGTAATATTTTTGAGCAACGATCCCATTTTCATACTTTTCTGGTTTTGTTGTCTGACAGCAGAAACATAACAGAGCATATTATGCATGAATTTGGCTGCTTAAAAACAGAATTCAGTTTCCAGAGAGCAGAAATGAATTTTAATAAGCTGAGTCAGTCTTCGTCCCTTTCACCGTGCCTCTCTCTTTGGGAGCTGTTTGTTATTGTACATATGTAAAGACAAAGACAGGAACAAGTGAACTGCGTCCTTATTGACACAAAGACAGAGACACAAACTGCTCCAAGAAAAATAAACCTGGACCTTCTTTCTCTTAATGCATCATGACCTACCTAATGTAGTGCATCTTAAAGACTGTTAGCACAAAAATTGTCCACACGTGATATAGAGCTAATCCAACTTTCTGTGATCACAGTAGTAAACAAACTGTAGCATCATGGCATCAACCCATGCCTTCTGCTGAAAGGATAAATACAATGAAGGTGCATTTGATGATCTGCACACACCAGTATAGCCAACAGTGTCCCATTACTGACTCGGAGCGTAAAGCCTGGCATTGAGGTTTTGGTTCAGCAGAGCAATTGACTGCTGCCAGACAAAGCAGTGCTCCAGCTGCCCTGTACAATATCCTGTGCCATACTAACAACACTGTATCAGAGCCTACAGCATACAGATACATGTGAAACGTACTGGAGGACAGCTTTGCATCAGATGGAGGGCTGTGATCCAGTTTCTATTCTTTGTGTTCGTGAAATTCTGTTATGTCGATTTTCCTGCTAAGTGTTATTATTCATGAACTCACAGTATTTCTCAAATATTACTGTATGACAATTCATGGTTGTGTTCTGTTGCTTGTACGTCTGATCAGTATCACTACACACACAAGGATTGCAGTAACACTTACTTCCACTTAGTAACAGAAATTATCATCATAAAGAGCTACAAGTTGTATAATGTTTACTATACATAAAATCACTAAACTGCACTTAAAATAAGTAAGCCATGGGTCCAAAATAGCTTTGTAATTTCCTGCCTAAATGACCAGGTTTACACACACATGTACCCAGTCTTCCTCACAGACTCACAATTAATCACGGTCCCTTAAAGGTTGTCCTTCAGCTCTGTTCACACACCTCTCTACCACCCATCCCTGACATCTCTTTTACCTCCATTTAAATAATATTGTACTGCCCTCATATGTGTGTGGTCCTCAGGGGACTGTGTGTTCCATAAGCAGATGTCCAGACAGCCCTAAAAGCTCCATGGCCTTAGGCGTTTTTACTCTTTATGGAGCATGAAGGTGAAAGAGGGAGAGATGCATTGCGGACTGTGTCCCACAGTTTAATCGTGGATGTGAAGAGCCATTTTGATGTTTTCTGCTGCTGTCTTCAACTTCAGAGCAGAAAATGTAATGGCTGTCTGTAGGGGTCAGGATGTTGTGGGGCTTCAGATGGACATTTAAAAGAGTTCACTGATAGTGATGTGCTGTGGAGCTTGCTTTTCTTTGAGTTGTTTATGATACACATTCCATCTACAGGTTACACAGTATTCCACTAATCGACCGATCGAGGTGGTGGAAACACAATATGCTGCAGCAAAGGCAGTGCAGAAGACTGCTGGAAATTATACATGGATGTAAGACTCTGTCAATACATAGCATATGTCACTATACCATAACACAAGTTAGACATTATGCTGTTCTTGAGCTTTTACTAGAAGAGAGTTCTCTAACTGGACTTCTCTTTGAATTTGAATACCTGAGCTTTAGAAGAAGGAAAGTTAAATGATTCACCCGTGGGCTGAAGTGCCTATACTTGATGATGACTGGAAAGTAAGTAGGTATACTCCTTATGCCTCTGTATACCCTGCACTACACCACTGGGTAAACTTGTGACCCACAGCCAAAAAAGGTGCCCTTTCAGTCGGGTGACAAAGAAGCATACAACACCATCAAAGCAGAGCTGACATCAAGGAGGCAAAGAGAGACGGATCCAAACACCAACACCAAAGATATGCGGCATGTGATCCAGAACAGGGGGTTCTGACAAGAGGTCAGATTATATGCTCACTTTGATCTCCTTGACAAGGTGTGAGCTGTGAGGTCTACTCAGCCTTCAGAGGAAAGGCCACTATCGGTATCCACAGCGGATGTCAAAAAAAACATAATGAAAGTAAAGCTGCCGGACCTGTTAACACCTCTGGTTGTGTACTACAGACATGTGCATGCTGTGTTCCCAGCCCCCTATAGTGTGCACCCTGTACACTCACGACTGCAACCCTCGATATGGAGAGAACGCTGTTGTATGCAGATAACACCACCATCTTCAGACAGATTGCAAGCAACAATGAGAACTGATCTTGGGAGGAAATTCACAGCAACAATTTACTACGGCAACCAAACCAAGGAGCTGTCATGGTTGCACAGGTTGGCCCAGAATGCAGGCTCGGACAACGGTTAGTGAGAAAAGGGGATTTATTGTGATGAAGGAGAAGAGGGAAAGGAGAGGGTCTGATACTAGGTGGAGGGAATGGCTGAGGTGATGCAGTGGTGGGAATGGATGGAGGACGCACAGAGTCTGGACTGTCTGAAGGTGGTGGATGGAGAGCAGGTGGCAGGAGGTGAAGATGGTGGTGGACCTGAGCACAAGAGATCAGTGGTTAGAGTTCAGGAAACCAACAAGGAACAAGTAGTTAAAGACGTAGTAGTTAGAACATGAACTACCACAGAGGCTGAACAAACGATCTGACGAGGAGTGGGAGAAAGGCCAGGGTTTATATGCAGGTGGAGTGATGAGTTGATGGAAGGCAGGTGAGGTGAGGAACGGCATGTGTGCTTCATTAGATGATCCAGGAGGCCCAGGGAAATGTGCTACGCCCACAACACAGACAGACAAGTAAACACAACACAAGGATGGGGAAACAAGGGGAAACACAGAGAAACAACCACAGTCACGACTGCCATCGTGACAGCTGCTGATCATTTATTTTAGATTTAGAAGGATGCAAAGACACACACAGCACATTTTTGGCACCTGGGAATATCAGAGATCCTGTGGTGGTCATTTGTCATGTGTATGTTAACACAGGGTCGACAGTAAGATGAAATGTATTGGACTAGATGACAAGAGCCTGTTCCAGAAGCTGAGCTGCCTCCTGGGTGAGGAACAGACATGTCATGCCTGAAGTGGTTGCTGTGGAGATGCATGTCTCACATGTTCATCATCTTTGTTGACTTTGCAATAGTCATCAGCTCTGGATACTTTAAACTTTTTGGACAGACATTTTGAAGCTGTTCTCTGATTGCACAGTATCATGTCATGGCACAGCAACACACAGAAACCCACATCCATGTTTAGCTGAGTCTCTCAGTCTTAATAAATAAAAAAAACAGTTGTATTTTTTCTATTTTCGTATTTTTCCACACACACACAGAGGCAGGCTTCACTGACTTGGCAGTGAAACTGGATGAAGGCCTGGGGTCAGTATTCTTTGAAAGCGAGAGCTACTCAAGCTGTGTTTCTGCTGCCTATTAGACACAGAAACAGATATGTGGGAATCGGGGAGACAGCAGATCTCTTACATTTACTTCCACAGGGATTAAATGCCACAGACATTCAGTCTGCTATCAGGACTGTGTTCAGAGCCAGAGAAGCGGCAATTTGGCCTGTGTGTGATATTTTCTGTTCTGTATATACTCTATCTTGAGACAGAGATCAGCCAGAAAGCCACTCCGAATGGATTCTATTTGACATAATCTATTCCATCACTGTCTTTACATCTTTATTCCCGTCTCTTTGCATTGTTTTTGTTCTAGTTTTAGGTCTTTGAATACTGATCGCAGTGAGAACCCGATCATGAGTCATTTTGTTTGCAAGGATAAAGAAAATCAGGATATGGGAATTTGCACAAATATATTTTGAGACAATTTAAAAGAGGTTGCGTGTCTGCTGAATTCATTTGAAATGGGTCATTTTGACCAAAGCATGATGCATGTTAGCCGTTAAGTGAGCGCCACACTTTCACTACAGCGAAATAGCTGATGTGTTTTCTGCTTGTGATAAGCTGGGTTGAACGTTCTCTGCGATGCATAGTGAGGGGTCATTTGGAATTACGTGATACACAGATTTCTTTTTCCTATTTCATGGCCTATCTCTCTCTGCCTGTCAAGCTCTCTGTTTTATTTTATCTCCCTGCCTCTCTCTCTTTATCTGTAGCTCCTGATTTGTCGGGTGCGCTTGTCTCTTCCATTCTTGTGGTTTTATATCAGATTTTCCACTTATCTGTTTTTTGGGGGTTTTTTGCTCCCTCTGTTAGCCCTTTCTGTTTGTTTGACTCAGTGAAGTCCTTGCGGTGCATGGTGAATTACAATCTGTCCTTACATTGAGTGAAACAAAACCAGTAAATTGAGGTTGTCTTCTGGGTTGGACGATCAGGTTTGGTCATGTGACACGCACACAGATAAAGAAGAAGCTCTCAAAGATCCTTTGTTTAGAAAAAAAATCACCAGCGACTCACCTTCTGAGAATTATCCAAATAAAATCCAAATCAGTGTCCACGATGACCCTCCAACAGTTCATTTCATTCTTCACTTTGGAAAAACTAGTTTGACAAAAACTTTTTTCCAGAGGTTTCAGCCCCCTTTTTTAGTCTTCACAATGATTATATTGTTGATTTTGTATTTTACAGACAGTTTCGGACTGCTCACATCAAAAACACACTTTTTTTATTGTACGATGCATTTTCTTCTCAAAGTGATTAGAATTCACACAAAGTTGTGTCTGACTGTGTCTGACCACTGATAGACAAAGTGTCTGATCAAAGACGGAGCAGCTTTACCCTGAAACACTATTGATAGCTCAGCAGTCGAGCTAGCTCCAGCAGCTTATTCTTTTGACACAGCCCATACATACAGAAAAACATGAAATTCACATGTTGTAATATCTGGTAACTGCTTTCCTACATACAATAAATTCATGTTTTTTCTGTAAGTGTGACCACACCTAAACCGAGAAATGCACCACATTGGCAACACAGAGCACATGTAGAGACAATGTTCAATTGCCTACATGTACAGTACTTGCTATAGTAGCCGACATTTTCCGGCAAGGCCATTAAATCCATCATTTCTACTTAAAAAGTGTTTTATTATGCAGAATGTGACCCTAGTTTATTTCATTTGAATGTTTTCTTTGCAGAGAGGTTGGGCACGCTGGGGGCTTTGTCAGGAGCCATTAAGAGCTGCAGTGCAATTTAGAGGTCAGGACCAAAATGAAGCCTTTTGTCAACAGATTCATTCAGCCAATTCAAATTATTACTGCAACATGCTCATTTACAAAGAGCAACAGTCTTTGTATGCCCAAGTGTATTTTTTACAAAACTCTAAAAGGTGGATAAAATTGGACAAACAGACAAAGTAGTGTTCTTTGTAAGATTTATGTTTAAATAGTCACACAATGGAGTCCGAACGGTTCAAGGACGACGAATCCCCCACAATGTCAGTCCATCAGCAATTTCTTCAAATCTTAATATGCTGAATGTGAAAACAGACCTACACAAAGCCAATAGACAAATATAAATCAAAAATGAAAAAGTTCCAGTAACAGTTAGAAAATGGAGTTTACAGATGTGCACCAAATATCTTGATAATCAATGTAGACTATTTCTCTTGTAATTATTCTGATCAGGACATTATAATTACCTGGTTAGACTGAATATACACTCCTCATGTTAATAATCACGTAAAAGTTGGGAATATTCAGCTTTCAGTATTATATATATATATATATATATATATATATATATATATATATATATATATATATATATATATATATGCACTATGAACAAACCTTTGCATTGACAGTGAACCTTGAAAACACTGGATTCCTTGTAAAAAGAAAATGACTTTCTCAAGGCAAAGAGTTCCCACACAAAGTGATTTGTAGCTGCAGCCCTGAGAGTAATAAATGTTTGTTTGCTGTTTTTATTGCCTTTCAAACCTTCAATTGTCCATCCAGTGTCCTGTCCCGTCCACATGTTTTTTTTTTTTTATGTGCTGCATTCAAAAAGGATTCTGTGCTGCTCACTGTGGTGTTCAAAAACATCTTTGTTTACTTCAGAGTCCTGATGAGCGAGGATCATAGACTACTAAAGGTCTCTGAACTGCAGCAGCATTCATTGAACAAGTGTTCCCTGGGATTTGATCTCAGTGTGGTGGAATCACATGAAGGGGGTCTGTGGTCTAACTTACTTTGAGGTTGTTGTTATGAATGAATTTGGGAACTCTGGCTTTGTAGTTTGACAAAGGTATGCTCTCCAAAAGGGCTATAGCACGCTATGCTCTACAAATGATCTACTGCAAAAAAAAAAAAAAAAACCTTTCTGGGTTGTGACACTAATACCTTTTTCACAGAGAATCCCAAATGGATAGGCAGGTGGTTTGCAGCGAGAGGGAGAAAGATTTAAAAGAAAAAGTGTTTTTGTACCAAGTAGCTGTGTCGCATCGGGAGCCAAACTGAATGTTTGCTTTCTTTTAATCCTGTTGTAGCTGTTTTACATAAAGTTCTGCCTACAAATGTAATTATAGACAACAAGAGAACAGTCATAGTAAAAACCTCTATTAACAGAGCCTTTTAAAGTGAGGTGAAGGTTTTATTTTAGCTCTGTAAACATACTTTCATATTTTTTGTATTTGTATGTACATTACTATGAACATACGCTTGTTGATACGCTTGACTTTAACAGCTGCGAGAGGACAGACACCAGTACAACCAGTGACGGTCAATATATCATGCTGATAAAATGTTTTTGGGAAGTGTGATCACATTACAGATTGACAGAGTTATATAATTCATAATGAGTAATTTGTTCTTCTTTCTCCAACACAGGCCCTGACACTCTTCTTCCCATCTGCTTCTGATCTTGTGGGAATCCAGCTGGATCCAGATGATGGAGCTCTTGCTGTCTCTGCTGCTCCTCAGCTCAGTGACCTTGAATGAGGTTGTTGGTAAGTTCCACTTTAAGGTTGCCACAATAGCAGAATTTTATACTTTGGTACAACAGCATTAAAAAACGATACTTCTTTTGATACCGAGACAAAGATTTGCTCAGCACACAGAGCAGGTTGTTGCACCCCAGCACATACTGCTGGTCAAAATTCACTGAACTCATACTGAAGACTAGTGCAGTGTTTTCCACATATTTTTTGTGAGTACTTGACTGTACTGTAATATGGAGAGAGAATCATATTCAAAAAGACATCGGCAAGACGATAGGATAACAACACAGGTGTGTCACCGTGCTTTTGGATGTGATCAGATGGTGAGAATATGGCAGGGTGGAAAAAGAAATAAAGCAACCGAACATTCACTAGTGTCTGTCACTGAATGACGGTGAGACAGTCGGGAGTCGTGTGTAAGAGCTGAGAGTGAGTTAAATGTGTGGGTGTGGTTCATCTGGGGGCCTTTAAGGTCTGATTCAAATTTACTGATGTGATAAATGATGGATGGTGGTTGGGTGGTGCCGCTCAGGAATTAAAGGGCTCAGCCAGTGAGGTGAAATGTGCAGTCACACATGTCCAGTCCCTGCTGGGCTCACAACACCCTCTGCAGTGGGGAGCTGAGGAACATCTGTGCATACTCACACACACACACACACACACACACACACACACACACACACACACACACACAGATGATGAAATATGTGCTGTCTGCACTGTTTAGTTGAAAATTTGCACAACATGAACTGATACATGAATACAGTGAAGCAGCTGCAGCCATCGTTAAGATGCACTGTTGAGGTGATGTAAAAAACAAGCCAGCACAGCAGTTTGCCACTGTTGTATCACAGGCATTTTAGTGTGTGTGTGTGTGTGTGTGTGTGTGTGTGTGTGTGTGTGTGTGTGTGTGTGTGTGTGTGTGTGTGTGTGTGTGTGCGTGCGTGCGTGCGTGTGTGTGTGCCTGTGTGAGAATTAAACACTTACTGGGAAAAAACACCACTCTGCACACATTCGCAGCACGTGTCCAAGGTCTTGGAAATGATTTTTTTGCCAGATGAAATACTTAAGGTAGGAAAAAAAGTTTCTTTCACACTGCGTCAAAATCAATAGAGATTATATTATAGCGAACGCTGTGCAGGCTGAGTTTAACTCGAGGAAAGTCCACATAATGAAGAACGTACGTGCGGAAAGTTTTGAGAAGACTGAAGACAAGTTTAAAGGTTTCCGTCCACCTGTGGCATTTAATCCCATCTCAGGATTGAAGCAGCAATGAATGACAGAAAGCTGTAACACTAGTGTAAACACTACACTTTAGTTTAGCAGTATGATGAAATAGAAATACAGATAAACTGTATATATTTATATAAATATAAAATATAGATATATTTAATATATTATTGCACATCATATTATTGGATTATTATTCTGGTGCAGCAGTGTTTAGCAGTATTGTTGGATTGCATGTTGTAGACTGATCTGTTTTGTATATAAAATCTTAATGTGTAAAGTAATTACTGTCTATATCATATACATATATTCATGTAAATATTTTACTGTGAGATGTATCATCTTCGTACTTCCTCTCAAGATGCGGTCGTCTCCTCTCCCTGAGAACGACGCACATCCCGGGAGTCCTAAACACGGGTGCAGACCTGTTGTCCAGGGGCGCGCCGGTATACGGGGAGTGGTCTCTGCACCCAGAGATTGTGGAACAGATATGGGCCCGTTTCGGTCGGGCCATGGGGGATCTGTACGCGTAGAGAGACAACGCACAGTGCGCGCTGTTTTACTCTCTGCGCAGCATGGATGCTCCCCTCGGCGTAGACGCACTACACCTCTTTACGCATTACCTCCCCTGGCCTTGACCCCCCACTCTGTCCACAGTGAGGGAGCACGGCCACGCACTGATTTTGATAGCTCTGCATTGGCCTGCGATGCATTGGCTAATAGTTCCGGTTTTATTTTGTAATATATAACCCTCTATAACTATAGTCTGATCTTGGCTGGATCTGAGCCTGTGTGACAATCTGTGAGCTTTCTGTGCATTTAAGTTCTGCAGCGCTTCAGTCTCTGTAGTCTGAATCTGGGTTCAATTCCTCATCTTCCTGGTTACCTTGCTTGAGCTGTGACAGCAGTACTGTATATGAGACAGAAGATCTGTCCATTCACTGTCTGTCCTCAGCATCGGGACATTTCTGGTGCAAAGATTGGTGTGTGATGAGTGTGTTGTTAAAAATGTTCTTTCCAGGTGGAGATGTGTGTGTATCGGGTCATGACAGCGGGCCAGTGTTTGAAGAACAGCCGAACAGTTTAATTTATCCAGAGGGCCTGACTGAGGGCAAGGTGACCCTCAACTGTCAGGCCAGAGCCAGTCCAGCTGCTTCCTACAGGTGGGTAACACACACACACACACACAGGCTGATTTTAGGCACCACATATTTCAAAAAAGTTGGTCCATGAAGGTGTGTTCTACATTCAAAAGTCACATTCAGGAACCGCTCCTAGACTGCACTAACTGAATAGTGGAAACCTCATGGAAGTCACGTGATCACCAAGAAAGATCACAAGCTGTGATATTGCACATCAAGATATCGATGAGTTTAATGGTAACGACGCTGCCATGTACCAATGATAGAGTCCGTACAGCAGTGACCAGCCTGGGTCCTTTGCTGCATGTCATTCCTTCTCTCTCCGCTCTGAATTTCCTGTCTACCTCCCCAGCTTTCATTGTCAAATAAAGCATAAAAATGCCCCCCCAAAAAAATATCTAAAATCTATAACTGAAATCAACAACATGTCCAGGCTGCTAACATGAACAGACAGTGGTGGTTGTGGGTCACCAAATGTTTCCAAGAAAGCTGCTGTGCTGTGTAAAATGTAAATAGAAATGTGCTGATGAAACATTGAAACGGCAAATTAAACAAAATAAATAAGTTGGCAACTAAAGAATGCTAATAGAAAACAGCTGGTGGAAGATCTCACAATGAATGAGGTTAACTGTTTTCTGGTGAAGAATGGGAGAGACGCATTGATTCACTGATCTTATGTGACAGTTAACATTGACATTGAACTTCTCTTGATGCCTGGCTCCAGTAGCTCGGCCATTAACTAGCTTCTCTACAACATAAGCACAGCAAAGCGGATCTTACTTTAAGCGTCAGACGTAGCCTATGATTGTTAGTCATGTTCATGTTCTCCCTTTTGCTGCAATCTCATCAGTTTGCCTTTGTCTTTCAGATGGCTTGTAAATGGCACAGATGTTCCGCTAGGTTTGGACCTGCGTTACACCCTGGTAGCTGGCAACCTGGTGATCAGCAGCCCTGAGTCTATTCGAGACACGGGCTCCTATCAGTGTCTGGCTATCAACCGCTGCGGCACCATCATCAGTCGAGCAGCTAACCTCAAATTTGGCTGTGAGTGAGAAAAGACCTTTCAGCCTTCTGAGCTGTTGGATTCAGAGGATTTACTTTACACTAACTCTACACATTTGTGCTTTGGTTACTCACTAAATGTGTACCATTGCTGCTCGTGATCTGCATGTGACAGTAATCTTTCTATATTTTATGTATTTCTTTTCTTTTTCTCCTTGTTCCATGTTTATGCAGACCTCAACGACTTCCCTTCAGACAGCAGGAGTCCTCAGACAGCATATGAAGGAATAGGTGCTTTCTTGGCCTGCCAACCCCCTCCACATTATCCAGGTATCCAATGTACTCCAGGCTCCCTACAGTTTGTGGAATACAAAAACAAAAACTAATATCAGTCTAGTTATTTAGTCGTTTAAACCAGCAGGAAGATGAGAGAAAAGGTTAAATGTCATGATATCAGGAGATGATGTGCTGTGGGACCAGAAGAATTATTTTTACTTCATTTATGTTTTCTTTGGTCAGAAAACCAGCAGCCGGAAGATGCGATAAGTTGTTTTAAATAAGTAGAATGATGAACCTGTTTTTTAGACTACGGAAATCTGAGCACTGGCAGGATGACATTTAGTATTGCTGATTAACACGATTTGCACCAATCTTTCCTTTCCAGCTCTCTCCTACCGCTGGCTAATCAACGAATTTCCCAACTTCATCAAAAAGGACGACGGCCGCTGGTTTGTGTCGCAGGTAACAGGGAACTTGTATGTGGCCAGAGCGGAGCCAAATGACACCGGGAACTACTTCTGCTTCACCACCATCAACTTGGACATCAGCACCAAGAGCACATTCAGCAAGGCCAACCAGCTCACTGTACTGCCGGATGGTATGAAGGCTCTGACTGACTGACTGACTGACTGACTGACTGACTGACTGACTGACTGACTGACTGACTGACTGACTGACTGACTAAGTGATAATCTGTTTTAATCTGAGCAGAAGCTATGGAGCGACTGAGCTATTCCTCAGCCCACAGGTTATCAATTGTTTTATCAATTGAGTACAGCTTAAGACATGGTGCCCTGTTAGATCACCTGCACCCCATGAATAAGTCCTCACCACAGTGGTCCAGGTTTGATTCCTACCTGTGACCCTTTATTGTGTGTCTTGTCCCTCTCCTGTCTACTTTCAGCTGTCACAAAAAATAAAGGCATAAAATCCTTCAAAATAAAACACTTTTAAAAATAAAAAAACACAATATATTTAACAAAAATATATTTATTGTTGTGTATATACAGCACCTAGATTACAGATGATTGACACACATCCAGGCCTAATGTGAATCCTTGAAGAGAGGAATGAAGAGAAGAGAACTGACTATTTAGTGTGCAAAGTGGACGGGGTTCATCATCTGGAGAAGGTCATGTGTTTAAAAAAATCACTAGTGACTTGTGTTAAGTGTCAAGTATCTTTCCAACACTGGGACAAGAGACAGTCTGACATCACTGTCGGGGCAGATCTCTCCTCTGAACTGTGTATGCAGATAGTGTGTGTAACATTACAATAGCAGTACAATAGTCACATTAAAGAGTT
Organism: Collichthys lucidus; assembly: GCA_004119915.2. Classification (NCBI taxonomy): domain Eukaryota; kingdom Metazoa; phylum Chordata; class Actinopteri; family Sciaenidae; genus Collichthys; species Collichthys lucidus. Next base: position 20,802,262 of record CM014082.1, read on the forward strand.
CACAATCTAAATGGAATTTAATCAGAGCAATTTTATTCCAGCCAATCCCAGGAAGTCAGCCCCGAACATCAAAGTGCGCTTCCCAGCAGAGACCTACGCCCTCGCGGGGCACACCGCTCAGTTAGAGTGCTTCGCCTATGGAAAGTACGTTGTCTTCAACTCAAGTGAAATCCTTGCATAATGTGTCTACAAGCTATTTCGGTTTAAGAGGCTGTTCACTGTTTAGCTTTAGTGCCATGTGTGAATGTTTATCTCCCTCTTAGACTTCTTTAAAGGGAACCAACCCTCTCTGCACCCTGAGCTGTTACCTTACATCCTCTTTCTTTACTTCACCTCCAACTTTTTTTTTTGTTTCATAGTCCAGTCCCAAAACTACGATGGAGGAAGGTGGATGGTCTGATGCCGTCCAAGGCGGGCTCCACCATTGAGGGTCCCATGCTCGTCCTGCCAGAACTCTCCTTCGATGACGAGGGTGTTTATGAGTGTGAAGCCTACAACTCAGAAGGAAGTGACACATACCAGGGACGCATCAATGTGCAAGGTAAAAAATAAATACCTACCACCCTCAACATTACCCACGCCAGAAGAATTAGAGCTAACAAAAAAACGACCTATTACAGTACACTGGGGCAACATGATTCCGAACACCACATTGTCACAACGAGCGAAAACATTATCCTTGCCTCTTCCTGTCTGTCTCACAATCTGGGGACTCAGGAGTTACCTTCTCTCCTGCCATGTCATTTCCCATTAAAAACACCACATCTTTAATAGGTAAATCAGGGCACACAGCAATGAGGAAGAAACCAGTTACCAGTGAACTGGCTACGTGGACACGGTGTACAGCTCTGGGTGCGCGACCCATCTCAACGCCGCGTAACACCGTGCCATACCCACAGGCGGACTGCTTCGAAAACGGTAGCACAGAGGAAAGGATTACAGATTGGGAAGCACCAGTATCTCTTAAACTGCGCACCAAGCGCTGCTCTGCAGGTTTACCCGTCAGCGACACTAAGCCGTCAAAAATGAACGGTTTAAAGCCATCATCACCACTCTTAACACTAACCTCCTCAGTGCTGGTATCCAACACTGGTATCCTTGGGTTTGCTGCTCACCTTGGGACTGCAGTTGCTCCTTACGCTTTATGTGTCCCGATCGGTGACAGTAAAAACACTCACGGTCCTCTTTCTTAGGGCTCTGAGTAAAAAGAACAAACAAATGTAACAAAAGGAGAACACTAAACAGAGCCCTTTTATAATCTAACGAGAAACCAAAACGAAAAAGAAAAGCCTCACTATCTAAAGTTAATTCCAAATAACAAAACACACATCCAAGCACCCCTGAACTAATGTCTCTAACAGAAATCTTCTCCAGTGTGATCAGTAACTATAACTAAAACTAATCCCTGCCCAGTCCCAAGCCAAAAATACAAAATCCTCACCAACTCCGAATACCAACAAACGAGGCGAGCTCACAAACACCACACAAACAAGTGAAGCCGCCACGATGCTCGGACGGCTGCGGTTTAAATCCCGGTGATGCTGCTGCGGGGGCGCTCTCATTAGCGGCACAGGAACAACGCCGCACCAATCCTGGCCCTGCACAGCCAACGTCCATGTTGTCCCCGCCTCCACCAGTTTGGGGCCAACCAGGGACCGGGAACCGCACCACCTGTCTTTACCTGGGGGAAAACACTATACACACACACATGCGCAGGGCGAAACGGCGACAGCCGTAACAATGTGCAAATATTGTAGCAAAGCACACGTATCAGGTCAGTGATGTTTTTAGACGCAGGTTGGGGGTATTCACCATGTCAATGTGATGACTGAAAAAACATCCTGGTGGCTTATTTGACTTATTTTATATTGATCATTTATTTATTCGTCGTTGTTTCACTTCTCTTTATCAGCTCAGCCAGAATGGTTGCAGGTGATGAGTGACTCAGAGGTGGAGATCAGTTCAGAGCTGCACTGGAGTTGTGTTGCTGCTGGTAAACCACGACCTTCTGTACGCTGGCTATGCAATGGACAGCCACTCAGCACACAGGTAAGGCCATGTTCAGACAGGGACCTCTCTCTATCATCGGACACAAATCAAATTAAACTTCTTTGTGTCATTTTTTTGCAGTGTAAATAGGGAGTCGGACTCAGATTTAGAAGCTGGTACATGAAATAAACAAAGTAAATCACACAGACAGGTAGATGATCAGAGTTCAGTCCATGAATCCACCTGGACAGTCCCTGCTTCAGAGACATTTCAGGCTGTCTGTGGAGGTTCTGAGTGTCTGATTGGCGGCCAGAGCATGACGTGGGGCTTTAACCTTAATTTCCTTCGTATATTAACAGTAGTGTGATGGTATACTGTAGAGCAATTTAAAAGCCCAGACCTTTTAAACACACAAAATTGTTCTGATTAAAGCGAATTCAATAAACACTTATTCACTAATTTTTAACTCATCACACACACTTCATCCAAAATCAATAGACATTAAATAAAACTCTGACTCTGTCCTTTCTCATCCTAACTTAGAGAGAAATCGTTCACTATGATTAAATAAAAGGTTGATTGATTTTCATCCTTGGGTAACCTTTGAGCTTGTTTGGGTTTGGATAGTTCGTTTTGGCATATTATGTTTAGATGCTGCTGAGAAGGCGAGAAGTTCTACTACAGATTACACACAAAATTTCATCAAGTATTGATGAATCATCTGTAGTTATTCATCCCATGTGAATCAGCCTCTTGTTAATGAGAACTCTGATTACAGGCACAAATTCAGAGGCTTCATCTAGCTGCTCAGCATGGAGACTCATTCTGAGGAGCAAGAACACATTTAGGGAACATATTTTATTTCATACACCACTGGACATGTGCAATATGCACAATACCCTTTTAATACACTCGCACATTTTGTCTCTTTCTCTTTTTACCTCCTGTCCCTCACTTCCTTTTCTCTCTGTCTTTTCCTACCTCTCATATTACCACCCATCCCAGGACCGGGTCGAGGTGAACGGGGCTCGCCTTAAGATCAGTAACCTGGCCCTGGAGGATTCTGGGATGTACCAGTGCGTGGCTGAGAATAAACATGGCACTATCTACTCCACTGCGGAGCTTAGAGTACAAGGTACTTTCCAAAAGATACATTATTCTATTCAGAGTTACATTTTGCACTAGATGCATCATGTTATACCTAATATGGTTATGAAACATTCAGACTTTTATCATGAGAGAACACAAATGAATTTGAAGTTTAATGTGATTTAGCACTGTACCACTCTCTTGTTAAGAACTATTCCTCCATCTCCCATAATTTGACTTTCTCCATTCTCTCTTCTATCCGTCTTCCCTCCTGTACTTCGTCTGTTAGTCATTTTGTTTTTGCGCTAATATTCTGACTCCATCCTTCCCTTCTCTCCTTCCAGTTCAGGCTCCAGACTTCAGGCTGAATCCAGTAAGGAAACTGATCCCGGCAGCCAGAGGGGGGCAGGTCATGATCGAGTGTCGCCCTCGAGCTGCCCCAAAGCCAAGCTTGTTCTGGAGCCGTGGGACGGAGCTGCTCATCAACAGCAGCAGGTAGACGGACTGGTTTTCACACTTAATGCATTTTCTTCACATTTTAAATTTATAGAAAACAAACAGCCACAGGTCATTTATTACCCTCAATGTTGAAGTTTGCCTGAGGAAGACCTGAAGCTGTCGCTAATAAAGTGAAGGTCACTGTGATACTCCTGTAACATACAGTATGAAATGAACAACATACTCATATATTAGATATTCAGACATGAAATTATGGATGATCACTTACCATACTGAAGGATTATGTGCATGTATTATGTGGTTTGACTAGATGTCAGTGATTACTGATTCTGACCAATGTCTATAACGTACTCATATAAGAGCAGTTTACATTCTCTTTGTAGTAGGGGTCATTTATTGCTCAATGCAAACAATAAGAACAATAAAAACATCTGCAGCTCATTAAAAAAAACATGTCATCTGCTGAAAGATTTAGAAAAACGCAGGACGCTTATTACTTGGAGGTGAGATCAAAAGTGACTTCTCACAGCGTTGTGCGTATGCATCTGAAGATTTATTGCAGATGATTTCATCAGATTGAAGAAACCTGAGTGTTTGTGTACATCATATTGATTCTCCGAGAAAAACATCAAAGTTTTGACTAAGCACACGTTGGAGGGGAGAGAATGCATTAGATACGAGAGTGTCACATTCCAGGTTCAAGGTTTTTCAGTACTTTGAATTCAGCCCTGTCTGTGTGCTCTTCAAATCTTCAGCCAATCATCAGTCGTTTCATCCTTGAAGGGTTAAAGCACTCAAAATAAGTCAGCGTTACATTTCTTGTACAAAATGTAACATCAAATTACAGCAACATTGTGTAAGATGCTGTTTGTTGCATTGTACATTTTAGTGTATAATCCTGCGTACGTGTGTATTTGTTTTGATTGCATTACTTATGATCAAAAACTAATGAGTCGACAACTTTGGACAACCAAACACCAACAGCGGACACAGCAGCAGCTAATATCACCGACTAGTCCAGCAGCAGTCAGCCCAGCTCGGCGTCTGTCTTTCTTTCAGTCTGTGTCATTCTGTCATAAATTGGTAGCCTGTGTTTAAGGGTTAAAGTTTAATGTTATCAGGCAGAGCTTCATGACATTCAGGAGTCAGATAGTCTTCATCATCAGCTTTACCCACCAAATACAGAAAACTGTGTTCAGCCAACCTGGGTCCTGTAGTCCAGTGTCATTCCGAGCTCCTCTGATAATTTACTCACCTAAGTCATCGCTGGCATGTGGACACAACGGTTTTAGAACAGAATCCAACAGAGCAGGCAAAACACAAGCAGTCATCACACATCTGAGGCAGTGAAGCCGAAAGTAACACACAAAGCTACACTCTAATTGATCAATGCACCGTGAAACCACATGTGTGCACAGATGGACCAAAGCCTGCAATTTAGTTCAGGTAGACAATACAGGTTGTACTGCTACAAAAAATAAGCCTAAATAACATAAACCCATGTGTTTCTACACTCATTTTTTCACCTCTTACAGCGGGCATATGTACATTTAACATACTCCATTCGATGTCATGCAACGGCCACGCTTCTGCTACTCTGCTCACTGCATGAAGCTTTCCGTTATTACACTGCATCTGCTCACATAGCTCTTAATCAGCCCCACCCCCCGTTCAGGCATCGACTGTAGGCTCTGATTCTAGTCTAGTGAATTGTGGGTCGGCTCTGTCATCATTACTCCCCAGTCTCTGTCTGTGCATGCTGCAGGGAGTGTTGAGATCAGAGACTTCACACCAAACATCACTTGAATGTAGCATTACATGTGACAGGGTTCCCACGGGTGCTTGAATTCCTTGAAAATGCTTGAATTTCAATTCAGTGTTTTCAAGGTTGTGAAAATGCTTAAATTTTTTGTGAAGTGCTTGAAAATGCTTCAAATTTCTGTGATGTCTATCTCAATAAACCAAGAGAAAACAAAAATGTTTCCTAAGCGGCTACATGCTTGATCCGATGCCTTTACATGCAGAACTCAGCTATCATACTCGCTTGGTGTTCTGCAGAGAAATAACAGTAGACTACTATCCACACCTGTTGGTCACTGTTATTGCGCTATGGTAGTTTCACAATACACCGCTCACAAGCTGAGAATACAAGCCAATTCACAATTAGTTAAAAATCAAAACAGTCAATCTACCACCATATGAAATAATGCTAATTAGACCCATATTATTATGCCATACAGTGGCACCGCTGCGCTTCCCATGACCATCATGGCAAACACAACTAGTAGGCTACCTATTTAAAGGTGCTGGAAAAATGGAAAAACTGGTGCTTGAAGGTGCTTGAAAAGTGCTTGAATTTGTTCATGAAAAAGGTGTGGGAACCCTGATGTGAGTACAGGTCAAGGATTATTGAATGAGTAGCTGTGAAAAGGCAAAAATACGTTTAGGTTTGTTTGACGTCCTTTATGATTTACAAAGAATGAGTTAGACTAAAATTAGTCCTTAGATTTGTCCTGATCACTCATGTTTTTTTGGTACAAATGTGTCTATACGCTTCACCACATCCCCGGATTTACTTTACTTAGAGAGTATAAAGATGGGAATAATGGTGAAAACAAAAAAAGCAAAACTAAGACCTAAGGTGTAAACAAACAGAATTCTCCTTCAAACATAATTAAAGCTAAAGCGGTGACTGGCACAGCGTGTTAGAGCAGTGGGCTGGAGGCTAAAAGCAGCAGACCAGCTGAGAATATGTGGGTGGTAAAAGTGAACGAGCAGCATTCACCTTTCAGAGAGCACAGTCAAATGAATATGCAGCTGGAAAGGAAGGTTAAAGCATGCAGGGGATGTTTACCTTGAAATTCCCAACGTTTTATCACCAATACACAGCATAAAGTGAGAGCTGACACACAGGAGGTGCACAAAATAACAGGACCGTCCGTACAATACAACAAATCCAATACAGTACAGTAGCACTGTAGTAGCACTACAATGTGTTTGAAGCCATGGGTTCTGATGTCATGTTGGACCACCTGCGACTTCCTCTGAGTGTATAACAGCACTGTAGTCATCGCTCGGTACCCTCTGTGTGCTCTCTCAGAGTCACGGTTACTCCGGACGGAATCTTGTGGATCTACAACATCAGCCGGGCAGACGAGGGGAAATACACCTGCTTCGCTGAAAACTACCTGGGCAAAGCCAACAGCACCGGACACCTGTCTGTCAGAGGTACACACACACACACACACACACACACACACACACACACACACACTGAAGCAAACCAAACAAGGGGAGCAGCCTTGTGATCTGAAAAGTAACAAACTAAAGTTTGAAAATCAGTCAGCTGTGGCTGATGCGCTTTGGTTTCCTCTGTAAGCTCAACAATCAAGTTTAAAGTTTCAAGTTTAAAATCTGAATCAGGGGGGCGGTTGGTAGCGTAGTGGGTTAAGCGGCCGCCCCATGTGTGGAGGCTATAGTCCTTGCTGCAGCTGGTTTCGAATCCCGCATCGGACGGCTAATTTACTGCATGTCATTCCCCCTCTCTCTGATTCCTGTCTATCTTCAGCTGTACTATCCGTAAAGGCATAAAAAGCCCAAAAAAATAGTCTTCAAAAAAAAAAAAATCTGAATCAGGACTTTAAAGAATGTACGAGTGACATCACACAGGTATGGCCTGAACGTCAGTCCTAATGCTAAAATCAATCATTTTAAAATGCCAAATCGTGTGTATCACAAACCCGAGTCAGACCAATAAAGCAGCTGTGCTGATATATAGTGTTGGCTTATTATCTTATAGCTGACATATTGGTGTATATGCAGGTTAAATCAAAAGAAACTGCAGTGCAGAAATGTCAAAGATGTGTTTAAGATAATTTAGAATAAATAATCTATTCATTGTTGAAGAGGAAGGAGGTAAAACACGTTAACGTGTGCCATCCTCTGTCAGAGGTTTTAATCTGCAGATTGACTAATAAGAACAACCATGTCCCATGAAATGTACTTACTAATTACAAGAATGAGTAATCCCAATTACATGTAATCTATTACTACCAGACCCAGTTGTTGTTTTTTATTTCTCTAACACACACTTACAGCAGGAAAGCACAGCTGAAGCAAATCTCACAATGACACCATGAATCATGGCAGCATGTAGCTGACATGTTGACCAGCTGTGCTGCTCCTGACAGGACATAATGTGTCTGATGGACTAAAGGAAAACGGCTGACCTATCAGGACCATCAACTTTTCTCATTTTGTCTTTGGTTTTCTGAGACGTTTGGTCCATTTTGTGCCTGATCCATGCAGATGCCACAAAGATCACGCTGGCTCCTTCCAACGCTGACATCAACCAGGGGGAGAACGTGACACTGCAGTGTCATGCCTCTCATGACCCCACCATGGATCTGACCTTCACCTGGGCCCTCAACGGGGTGCTGCTGGATCTGGAGGAACCCGCCGGGCCGTACCACCGGGTGGAGGGGGTGAGTCCTGCGATGCATGCTGTAGACACGATGGATAGCTTGATGCTTTGTGTGTTTGTCAAAATAATGGGCAGGTGTATTAGTGTCCTAGCGAGGTAGTGTAGCAGCTGATGCACTCTCATTAGTTCAGCTCAAAACTTCAAACACTGACCATTAGCAGCTCTGAGGTGTTGTCAGTGTTAGTCATTTTCAGGAAAAGACTGAACACATTGCTCTGGCTTTGATCAGAGCTTTTCTGAAGAGGATAAACACCGGGATTTTTTTTTTTGTTCCCACTCATCTTCCACTCTAAAGACAAAGCTGAAAATACTTTTTTCTTTTGTCTCATTGAGGACAATACACACACAGGTCTAAGTTACATTAGTTTGTATGTAGCAAATTATAGAACACCAGAATTTAGTGTTCTATAATTAAGATTAGTCTTCAACTGCTTGATTTACTTTAGTGCAAATCCTGGCTTGTGTAAGCACTGTTTCTAAAGACGTGGTCAGTAACCACAATAATGTGCCTGAGCACAAACTACGGATTTGGTCTGTGACACCGATGTCTGAGTTCAGCTGGAGCATCTGCTGTTAACTGAAATGAGGCGTGCACCTCGGCCATGCTAACCCTCTCGCTTTTGCTCTTCAGGGAGTTGTTTCTACGTGTGCTAAACAGCTCAACGTCTCAAATAAAATGCAGCAAAGTGCAGAGTCTGGTTGAGGCCGACCTTATCACCACCGGTCTAACTAGTTAATTAATATACTAATATGGTTTCACCTGTATTTCTCTGGAGGGGTGGTGCCAGAAGTAAATGCTGTTACACTGATACCACAGTTTGGAGGGACAGGGACTCTCCAACTATAATTAGTTCATTTCAGATTCAGTTGAACATTTCATGCTCCCTGAGCATGAGGCCAGAGAGATGAGCTCCTAAATGAGATGAACTATCCATTCCTGCTCCTTTATGTCTCAATATTTAATGAATGCTGCCACTAGCTGGCTGTGAGTCAAGTTGAAAATTAGCTCCTATAATCTTCACCTCAGCTCCTGTAGTTATGGTCAGCAACACTGGCACCATCTATGGGGGGGCTTTGGGTTGTGAATTCAGAAACAAAGCTGGTAAAACAGTCTGGTAACAGTTACAGCCTAATAAACTCCTCTGGCATCTGGAAAATCTGAGGTGACTTGAACTTTTTAATCAATTTTTTTTCCTAAAACAGCTTCATTAAAAACATGAACTCTGCCTCTCTTTCTTTCTTTTACACACACACACACACACACACACACACACACACACACACACACACACACACACACACACACACACCTTCACATATGAATTTGAACAGAACAGTAGCCTTCATCTGTATCTTCATCTGTCTTTTTCAGCCTTGCGTTTGGTCCACGGTTTGAGGATTGAATTGAGCACAGTAGCACAGCAGTCTGTGTTCTGACTCGTTCCTGCACAGCACCACACTAATTCAACTCAATTCAATCTTTAAAGGTTATCTCATGACACTTTCCATACAGAGCAGGTCTTTATGATATTATCTACAGGGACCCAACAATTCCACCATAAGCAAGCACTTGGCGACGGTAACAATAATGACAGTAATAATATATGTAGTGGACGTCATGCAGGACCACAGCAGCATATAAGCTCTATCAAAAAGGAAAGTCTTAGACTATAGGAACATAAGCAGCATGTTTGTGTGTTTGAGAGAGTGTGACGGTGGAAGGTGGACTATTCCACACAGTGTTTCTGGAAGTTATTCATAACTTACTTGGAACGTCCTAACCTATATATTCTAGAAATTCGATCTGGACAGACAGACCCGACCAGGTCAGATCCTTTTCTGGCCGAGTGAAACAATTTCCTCACAATATGAGGTCATCAGACTACCTTTATTTATTGTCCCCCAAACTTTTAACACAAGTCAGCAGTACCAGTAGTCAGCACTAATATTCTGCTGTAACATCAGTGTATTTTCCGCAGCCTGCCCTGTTCTTGACTAACAGAACATTTTGTCTTTGTCCTTTCAGAAGGAAAGCATCGGTGACCTGTTCATCGTGAACGCTCAGCTGAGCCAAGCGGGGATGTACACGTGCACGGCTCAGACTGTGGTGGACAGCGCCTCAGCTTCAGCTAAACTAGTGGTCCGAGGTAAGAGTCATCCGAGCTCTGTTCTCAGGTCATCAGCTGTTTCCAGAAAATACAGGGAGAAAGATTTGGAACAGAAGAGTGAAAACATGTGGTTGATTCCAGATTTGTCTGATATGTGTCCTCATTTTATCATTGTTTTCCGTCACATCAGTACACAGTACAGCATTTTGGGGGACGGGCACCAAAAGTAATGCATGGGTCAGTGTGTGTGATCGGTTCACAGTAGCTGTACTTCTTCAGGACCAGCAGTTTGTTCAGTGATAACCAGCAAGGTTGATGACTAGAGCTAGATTCAGATAGCGTACTATACTGTACTGGTAAGTACTACTCCCAGGCTGGGTCAGAAAAGTGAAAGACGTGTTTAACTTTGCCACACAGTGTGGGACGCTCTGTCTGAGAAGTCACAGAATTTGAAGAATTCATATCATGCAGCAGAATTTTGAATTAGGTGTAGCTGATTTATTGTATCCTAAGGTAGACCACACAAAGAAAGAGAGCATTCTGGCTACTGTCTCTTACTTCTCTCGTGTTCTTTAATGATTAAAGTTGTTTTTGTGACCCGTCACACATTCAACAGTAAAGTCAGAGTCAAACATCAGTCGATGAGATTAGTCACTAGATTTCTGTCCTCTTGACTTGGGTTAACTGCTTAGTGTGTTCAGTGCTGAGGCCAGTTTCTCTCTCTGAATCTTTGAACCAATGATCAGTACTTTAGTACAAAGATACCTCCTCTAAAGAAATATGTGACATTCATGTCTTTATATCTATAAATACAGTTAATGAGTGAGTCAGATCATTAATATGTTGTGTCCAGGCCCCCCGGGACCTCCTGGAGGTTTACTGGTGAAGAACGTCGCCGAGACATCGGTGGAGCTCAGATGGAGTCGTGGCTACGATAACCACAGTCCCATCGGCAAATATGTCATCATGGGTCGATCAACACTGTCATCGGAGTGGAAGAAGATGAGGACAGGTGTGTGCATGTGTGTAGACCTGAAACAATCTTGTTATCAATAATCAACTCAAAAGATATTTCTGGTTTTAACTTGTCAGATGTGAGGAAAGTCTGACTTCATGCAGGTGCATCAGAACAGTTGTTCCTGTGGCAGTTTGACTTTTTGTCCTAAGTTTTATTCTTTCCATTATTTTTCATATGAACAAACACACATCCTGTCACCGTACACCAGACCCGGTTAACATTGAGGGGAACGCAGAGTCAGCCCGCGTGATGGGTCTGATGCCGTGGATGGATTATGAATTCCAGGTCATCGCTAGCAACATCCTGGGCAGCGGAGAGCCCAGCATGCCCTCACACACCATCCGTACACAGCAAGCAGGTGAGGGGCCACAGCCCACTTACAGGAGGCTGCACTCACTCCTTGAAAACCAATCAGTGTTTAGTTTGCTTTTGACTTCATGGCTGTATCTGGATCCATGAACACAATGTTTTAAACGATCTGAATCAGCATGCATCGCACTGCAGCTTCCTTTAGTGATCACAAGCTTTTATTTTGAAGTTCGTTAGAGTAGAAACATCACTATCATAAAAACTGCTAAAATATTGACTTTGCTCTTTTGTTTGTTATGATATAAAATGGGCACTCCACTTAGAACAGTGCAGGATATTATTTCATTCGTTCTCAACAACACCTGATTCAGGTTTGTTATGTTAGAGGTGTCTAATGTAGTCTTAGGCAGCAGAGATGAGGAGTGGGCTGCAGAGGTCTGCTCAAGAGTAGTCTACAGACCCTACTGATGCTGACTCAAGTGACATGTGTGAGGATGTGTATTAGACTTCTCACAGCTCACTCTGGAGACACAAATGTTTAATAATACACAGGGGGTAGAAAGGGGCTAAAATCTGGTGTAACCATATGGACCATGGTGGAGGGAGAATGTGATTATTTGTTTGCTTTTATCTGAAATTCAGTAGTAGTATTGGGTGATTTACATTGTTGGTCAGACAAATCATTTAAAGACTATAATTAAATCCAATAAAAATAAAAAAAGTTTTTCCCTTTTCACTCTGATCAGATGGTAAAAAAAGCTTTTAATTTCTTTGCTCTTACCACCAACCAGTTGATCAAACAAATTAAAATAAAATGAAATGAAGTCTCAGTTTGAACTCCTTTACTCCTGTCTATTTGGTCGTGTGTATTCCCCACTAAAACATCTCATTTTCATCATTTGAAATCCTGTTTGTCACATCTGCACCTGTACCACCAAACAGCTGGAGACAAACTTTAATGTGTAAGATCGGATCATCATCTTGTGTTTGTATGTTTGGCCTGCAGCTCCCACAGTGGCCCCCAGTGGACTTGGAGGAGGAGGAGGAGACCACAATGAACTCATTGTTACCTGGACGGTGAGTGGATAACTGTGAACACCTTGTATGTGTATTATAATGTACATGCACATGTATTGCATACTGTACAGTGCTGCAGCATAACACTGCCTGATCTGATTTATTTCATCTGATCTTTAATTCGCTGTAGTTTTAGTTCCAACTTCACATTTCGGTGGATTTTGTGGTCAATCCAGGCTTTGTGTTTTATGTACTTCCACTAGAGGTCCCTAGGGTCACATTTTTTTCCAAAACACAGCACTCTCATGTTCACATGAACCGTACATATATTTTCCCTGTTGTAATCATTCATGCTGTGAAGCGATCCCCTCCTGATGCACTGCCAGTGAAGGAGGACACAATCCACAGAGTCTAAATGAGTCTCATCATGTGTTTTCTTACTGTAATTTAAAGGAAAAACTTTGAAAGATATCTTCTTGATTCTTATGTCACACTGCTCCAATGCATTTTTGCAGTAGGGTTCTCTGCATGTAGGAATGTTTGCAGCCCTGAACGCTTACACACACACACACCGACACACACTGTGGTGTTCTGTCTGTTAGAGTCTTTATAGCGGCTCACATCATTTTTTGCTGAACCCTGCAGCCCATGGCCAGAGAATACCAGAATGGTGACGGCTTTGGCTACATTCTAGCATTTAGGAGGAAAGACACGACATCTTGGGCAGTGGTGCGTATTCCTCACGTGGAGTCGTCCCGATATGTTTACTACAACGACAGCCTGATGCCGTACAGCCCCTTCGAGGTGAAAATCAAAGCCTACAACCGCAGAGGAGAAGGTCCTTTCAGCCAGATCGCTGTGGTCCACTCTGCAGAGGAAGGTGAGTCAAAGTCAATCTCTGACGGTGAGCTGACCGAATGATTTGTAGTTACTCATAAATGTCCTGCACTTAACTCTTTTGTGATCAGAAGTATTTTATTTAACAGAAATATACTGTGAATGAAGTGATGCATAAAGGTCCAAAGGTCCCTGACAGCAGTTTTCATATATATACAGTATGTTCAGCAGATTATTTCCCCAGAGTTGAGATATCAATCCAGGATTTAAGACAAACTATAACATCATGTTGTTTTAACTTCAGACGAGAGAATCATCATTAAGAATACAGAGTCTAGAAGTGAGTACGTAGACAGTTCCCATAAGATCCAACAGTCAGGTAGACTATGCAAAGTTCAAAATGAAAAGTTTCAGTCTTCAGCCGCAGTATTTGCTGTCACCTCTAGAGGGCAAACGCAACTCTGTGTAGACTGACCACAGTCAGCTCACCTGCTGAATTCACTGATAGTGAAATTAACTTCTAGTTTTTCACCCCTGTGTGTGAAATATCAAGACATAACATGCATCTTCACATATGTTCTGACTTCCTGCCGGCTCATCTACTCCTCACAGAGCCTACAGTGGGACCATCGAGCCTCAACGCCACGGCACTAACCGCCTTTGAGATCCAGGTCTCATGGGAACCTGTCCAGCAGCTCAGTGCCAATGGCATCCTCAGAGGATACGAGGTGGGGGGATGCATGGACACGCGTCTGGCCGTTTGTCTAACACACACAGCTGACTGGAACTGACTGTCACACAGCAGGACAGAAAAAAGTGATTGAAAAATTCAAAAGTGAACATAGTATGTTACAAATGTCCTTCAGCTGTTTCTGTCTTTGATTTGATTTGAGCTGCCAAATAAACCGTCGAGTTCATTTGTTCACGATCCTCTGACCTCCCCTAAAGGTTCTAATCAGTTTATTGTTGTTATTAATCCCACAAGTTGACGTAGTTTAAGCTCTCTTTATCAACTCAGATTGATCCCCAAGATCACAAGAAATATATTGTTTTATTAGTTATGGCTGATATCAGCATGCTCAGCACATTCACTGCCGTTTGTTAAGGCAGATAATCAATTTGAGAAAGACTAAACAAACAGACAGAGTAAGAGGTTAGTGCTGCATGGATCTGACAGGCACGTTTTCACAGAAATGCAGGAACTCTTGCTCGTTCAGGTTTTGGGTAAAGCTGTATGAGGTAGTCATGAAGAGTCAGTGTTACAGTAGACAACAGTCAGTGCACACCCAGAAGCAGACAGAAGTCCAGCAAAGCACAAAAAAACAACTTCATATTATCTGTCCACAGCAGGCAGTGAATGTGCTGAGCATGCTGATATCAGTCATAACAGCACTGATAAAGCGATACATGTCTTGTGATCTTGTGGATCGAAACAATCAAAGTTGATAAAGAGAGCTGAAACTACGTCAGCTTGTGGAATTAATAACATCTAATAAAATGATTAGAACTTCTAGAGGAGGTCAGAGGACTGTGAACAAATGAACTTATGAACCTGTTTACCAGTTGAAGCTCGTCTGTGAGACCAAAGTTTGAGATCGTTTTTTTTGGCAGCTCAAATCAAACAAAGACAGGATCAGCTGGAGAACATCTGCACACACACGTTATGTAAATTCTTACTTTGTTTGTACTTTGTAAGGTATATTCATTTATAGTCATTTTAGCACCTTTGAATTTGACCCAATCATTCTTCATCCTGTCAACAGCTGATCAGTCCAGATAATATACCATGATAATATACATAACATGTCCCATAAAGGGCGCAGAATGATTGCTTGTCTACAAACATGCAAAAACCCAACCCAAGTCCTATTCAGTAAAATCAGAATATATGTTCATGTCCTGTCTCACAGAGTCCCCCATGTTAAAACGCCATCTTCCTACAGTGGTGTGGGCGAGGGGGTTACAGTCTGTAACTTCACTGCTAGGTGCCGCAAAAATTCTACACACTGCTGCTCAGATAAAGTGCATGTGGCAGAGTTCCAGGCTAGCTTTGTAAATGTCTCTTCAACATGATGTGTGTCCTCAGATCCGGTACTGGCGGCAGCATGAACGGGAAGCGGCAGCAGACCGAGTGCGGACAGCTGGAGTAGAAACGACAGCCAGGGTGTCTGGACTTCGACCCAGCACTCGATACCATGTCGCTGTTTTGGCATACAACAGTGCAGGCACTGGGCCTCCTTCACCGCGCACCACCGTCACCACCAGGAAACCACGTATGGCGTTCGCGCACACACACACACACACACTAATTACTCAGTGAGCAGATGCACAAACACACCCAGACATACACAGGACTCGTCTCCTCAGGCATGTCCTGTCTCTATGAGTAATACTACTATAGGTGAAATGATACATGCAGTCACCTTCTCCACCCCTCCTCCGGACAGAAATGGATTATCCCTCTCAGCTGTAGCAGCCAGGAGAGCAGGTACTTAACACTTCCTGGGCCTGCAGCTGTAAACATATATTCAACTGGAGACACGATCTCTGTTTCAGAGGATTCACTCCACTGCCTGGAGTCAGCATGATCACACAGACCTGTCAAAATATTGTTCGTCTGTATGTGTCAGCTCTGTGATGAACTGGTAACTTGTCCAGGGTGTACCCCGCCTCTCCTCCAATGCCTGGGAACAGTTTTGTCCAGTTGCTAACAGACTGAAATGACATGGATAGCACAAACATTTAAACTGACAAACCTCATCTCAAATCTCCAAAACTTTAAACACATTCTTTGTTTTTCACACATTTTGCAATTCGAAGTGGCTCTTTTTAAGTGTACTGAACGCGGTGCTCTGCATTAGACACAACAATCTGACATAAAGTCACATGTTTGCAATTTCAAAACACACTATAAAATAAAATGACACTACATGAGCTCATTGGCCACTATATGTGCCACCTGCCCAAACAGATGTTATGTACAGTAACTGTTAACACATCAATCAGGAAATATTTCAATAGCATGTGTGTGTATCTGCAAATATTTATGTGCATGTGAACAATCTGAAGAATTCTCCACAGTTTGAACTATGTTAGTATGATGGCAAAGCATACTGAAGATGAGAGTGCTTTTCATTATGCCCAACAGTGTGTAGCTGGTTAGACAGAAATCTACGAATACGAATGAAGTGTGTGCCATCTGGTGCAAACATTTGATTTTGGTTGCAGTGCTTCATTTTGTGTGATATATGAGGTGTTTTGCAGTTTGGGTGTGTGTTTGGTGAGTCGTGTTAGTGTTTTGATAAAAAACAGCCTAGTTTGTAAAATTGTGTTTAAGCAAATGGAAAAAATTTAAAGTGAGGAACACACCCTGTGGTCTGCTTTGATAAAACAAATTCTACATGTACCTTTGCTAACACAGAATGTCATTTATTATTTTATAATTCATGCAAACCTTGTACACGTTCCCAAGACCAAGCTGAGATAACCTTGATGGGAAAAATGTGTCAAATCCACGCTTTAACTTAGCAGCCTTTTTTTTACACCAACACTCTGATTCATTTTTCGTTTCCTCACTCTTCTCCTTCTTTCTATTACAGCTCCTAATCGCCGTCCAGGAAATGTGTCATGGAAGACTGATGGCTCATGGGTAACAGTGAGGTGGGATCAGGTGAAGTCCATGCACAATGAGTCGGCTGTTCTGGGCTACAAAGTGAGTGTCTAAATGTGTGTTCAGGCATGTGTGTGTCTTACGTGTTGTCTTAAGAAAATGAGTCTGGGTTCAGTCTGCATTCATGTTGTTCATGAAGACTTGAGTGACAGCTGTGAGACTGACTGAGACGTGGTACAAATATTCAGGTCTTACAGATTTCAGCTGGTCAAATAAGTCAGGACCAGACATGTCTGCATGGTTGGTCTGGTAGTTTAGTATGGACATATAAACATGATGATGTGACTATTATTAAGGATGAACGTGGAATTTTATTATGACCAAAGAGTGACATTGCAGTAACGATGCCTCTTATGTTGTGATGTAGAGTTAATACCAAAGTAAACTGTAGACCTGCTTGTTCTGTGTGTCAGGTTCTGTACAAACACGAGGGCCAGACAGCACTGAAGGTTCTGGACAAGACAAAGTCATCAGTGAGCCTGCCACTGCCAAAAGACAACGGTTATGTTGTGTTGGAGATCCGGTCCTGGGGAGAGGGTGGAGATGGGCCAGCACATGAGATCATTGTGTCCCGGGACTCAGGTGAGATCCACACACCAAAGTTTTCTCCAATGTTTTTGAGTAATAAACAATAAGATTGAATCAGTCACTGATGATAGGGAAAGCTGTTTCTAGCAGCAGGTAGAGTTTAGGTGAAATGAGGCATTACAGAGACACTGACAGGTTCGCATCCAGAACCCAGCAGCACTCCATTCCTCTGAAATAGTCAGTGCAGTAACAGGATCTAGATTCAGATCTGATCAGCAGTGCCTTGTTTAAGAGTTTACTCTGCTTTAAGGTCTTTTACTGTGATTTTACTGTGAATTATGACCATAATCTACTAAATGAACATCATGCTGTGTGGAAGAAGACTTGAAAAGACAATGACCTCTTGAGGAAAATGTTTACTAAGGGCCGTAAATGAGAAGTTGGATCATTTCTCCTTACAGAAAAACTTTCCCTGAATCAAAGATAACAAAACTGGAAACATTTGATGTCAGCCATCTCACATTTGATGCAACCTTGGTGTAACAAACAGGTACTGAGGTTCATGTCCAGCACTGATTTACAGAATCTCTCTCTCTTACAGGAACTGGCATGATGGTGCAGAACGGTGCTTTCTCCACACCGTGCAGTCCGCCTTTCCACCTCCTCACTGGTTTGCTTCTGCTCACTCTTCTGTCATTTTCAGGCCTGTGATCTCAGCCAGTCTGTAGACTTACTTTGAGTGGCTTGAAACTAAAGCTCTCTTGTGTCTCAGTCTGTGTTTTGGGTCGGGGTGGGAGGGAGGAGGGGGTACCAGCATTTCGGGAAAGGTTGTAGCACTGCAGGGATTGGAGGGTTGGGGGAGGAAGGAGGGGTTTAAGTTATCTTTCGTTTTTTTTCTTCTTCTTGGAATAAAGCGAAGAGCCTCTTTTTTTTTTAGTACGGATTGGTTAAAAGGTGTGGGGGGAGCAGGGCGGCCCTGTGTGGTTGTGTATTTGTGTGCCAGTGTCAGTAAATCCATGCCTTATGGGGCCATCACATCTGTGGCTGACGTGCCTCACACCGCGTCCTTCAAACTGTAGCTGGCAGGACACACTTCAGGTGTAAATTATTAAAATAATCAAAGGTGTGTATAACTTGTGTACATACTGTGTGGTGTTATATGTGGTGGCTGTCTGTTCACACTGAGAGCGCCTGGACTGATAAGTGTCTGCACTCTGACCGATCTATAAGGTCAAAAACAGCTTATCATTTATTGTTCACTGCCTGTTATCTCCTGTCATAATTCTACCATCATTGATCAAAACATCCTGAATCTTTTTTGTAATTATTATTATTATTATTATTATTATTATTATTATTATTATTATTATTATTATTATTATTATTATTATTATTATTGTTATTGTTATTATTATTATTATTATTAACATTTTCAATGTAAAAAATGATTCACATTGTCCTGGAGAATGATCTGAAAGTTTTAAATTAAGACCGGATGTCCTGGATTTCTGGCTTCAAATGATATGATGTGACACGGCCGCTGTGTATTCCACATTAGCAATCGAACAGATGTCTTTAGTGAAACACAGTGAGAAGTCTTTAGCCTAGAGAATGTTACAAAATGTAAATGTGCAAAATATCTCAACTTGCTTCAAATCCAAAAGTTGCATCAACAATTTATTTTCTGCACTGAGCAGCTCGGGAATCCACATTTTGAAAATACTAAAACCTTACATACAGTATACACATGTTATATACATTCTAGTCCTTTGTTTCCTCTCTCTGCATCATCTGTCCATCGGATCCTGTCAGGACTTGTTGGTCTTGTTGCTCACAGTGTGAACACAGAATAAGAGTCACTCGTTAAAGCGCTGAAGAACTTTTATTGTTGAGTTTTAGCTCCTGCTAATGTCTTTATGCTTGTTTGTGTTCTTGTCTCTGCTGAAATGATAGCAAACTACAGAACTATGTCACTGGTCCAAATGAATGTTTACATTTTCTATTTTTTCCTTTTTTTTTATTTTGGGGGAAGTCAGATTGGACGGATGAAAGAGTATTTCATTCTTTTTCTATATGTGTGCCTGCATTGTTTCAATAATTCCTGCAAAGATGTAAAAAAGCTTCTATTAAGTGTTCATTGGTTTATTGCAGCTGCTTTTATGCTGGTAGGTTGCTATAAAATGCTCGGGGCATCAAGGATGAATTACCGCTAGAGATGAAAGAGCTGGTCACCAAAGTTACGAGATGGTACAGTAAACAGTGTCATATATCATCCTCATTGTAACCCTATCAGCATCTATCAGCTGTTATGTAACGCAGCGGACTGGCTGCAGTTCACAGGAAGGATGTGACCTCATTCCACTAGTATTCTTTTGTCCATGTCAGTTGCGGTCAGAGATCAACATCAAGAGATCATAATTAGTGTCTTTTTGTTTTTGGTTGATTTACTCAGAACTGTTTGTTGTCAACAGTTTAATACTTCAAGTGTTAAAGCGTGACTGATGCTTCGGCTCCAAGAGTCAGTAACAAGTAGAAAAGACGCTTTTGGTTTGCCAACGAAAACAAAAACTTCCTTCAGTTATTACTCTATGTTATATAATTACCATACTTCAGTTGCCAGTATCTCAGTCTGTCCCGAAATTACCAGAGGACAGCATGAAAGTTCATTTTTGATCCTGGAAGCAGCATGTTGGAAATTTTTAAAAAATGGACACATGGTCCACTTACTACCTTTCAGATGCATCTCATAGTTTTCCTCAGCAAATGTCATTTGCTCAGCTCTACGTGTGGGAGGGGACATTACCATCAGATATGTGACACACCCCAACATTATAAATCCTTCCAGGCAAGTTGAACGTTATCGTTCCAGCCAGTGTGATAAAGTTACACTACATTGTGTCATGTGATTCAGTTCACCTGCTTCTTTGACTCACACCTGTGAAAAAGTCCAGGATTTATTTTTATATTTATTTGTTTTTTGGTCTCTTTTCATATGTTTAGAAATGCCAAAATCAGTGTGTGTGTCTGCAGAGAGCTTGTGATGTATGTTCTCTGTTTATTAGATCCAAATGAACTGTTCTTCTTCTGTTTATATTTGAAAGTTGTTTTCTGTTGTTGTGTTGAAATATTTGATGGTCTGGACAACCAACGTGCTTTGTGTTACGTCAGTATTACATTTTATACTTTATAAGTGGTTGAATGATAGACCACTTGATTGATTGATTTTGTCAGGAGGTTGTAACTTTTCCTCACACGCTTTACCCAGTGCTACACAGAAATGTTGCCCACCCTTCATTATTGACCTCCTGTTAGTTTGAGTGTAGCCGAACACAACATGTTGGACAGAAAACATCATTTATGTGAACACTGGAAATCACAAAGGTCAGAATGTACATGTTTCACTTTATTAGCTGTAGACAGATATTATTGTTATTGCTCACATGTTACACACATGTTCGTGTTCTTGAGTTGTAGAAACCGAGATTCAAATCTTGGTTAGAACAAAAATATTTAAGTTAAACTAATATACGGCATCACAAAGCTCAGCTCTGGTCTGGGGGAGCGAGGTCCAGGACAAGACTCCTTTTAATGGTATAAATCCTGATTCTGGGTTTGCCTTCAGCTTCTGTGCTGACTTAATGGTGTCACCCCTTAAAAAAACAAAATTGGTCCAACCCTAAATTTAAATCTCAAATGTTGAGCTTCACTCAGCTGCTTTGCCTCTGCACTTGTCCAGAAGTTGGAAACTCTCAGAAGCAGTTTTTGTGTTTTGTTCCTGTACAAAGTGTTTCTCATTGCCTTTAGTAGTCATTGAAGAGCCATAAAGTCATTTCACCAGTTGTTTCCGGGTGCCCAGTTACTGAATGTTCTGACTGACGGACTGGCAGACTGGTTTTATCACTCAAGGTGGTAACAGTGAGTCTGTGTCATGTGGCTCGGCTGGATGCCCCGGATAATGTTGCCTTTGGGCCTTTTCAAAATTGTGAGTTCAATAAAAAATGTGAGGGAGGGGTGGGAGGGGTGCTACTTGTAAATATGATTTAAAATAAACACCATGGGATTGTATTTTGCCACCGTGTCCATTTGTATTTATTGATTAACTGTCCAACTGTATGTCGCAGTAGGTCACGTTGACTTTTTGCTGTGATGGTTTTACAAGAGGAAAGATCATGCACCACTTTAATGGATGGATTTCAGCTGCAAATTTGTGGCCCGCGACAAAGTTTAGAGTAGGTTGTTTTTTGAATGATGTAGCTCTCCAATAATTAGATTTTTGTCAGGTTGGAAGTTTTGGTCCACTTTGTTGCAGTGAGAAAAGTTTTTGTTTTACGTATTGTGCTGAAATTGTTGACTTGTTACCAAGTTTAAAACTTTTTAGTTAACAGAAATAAAACATTTAAAAAATAGACTTTAGGTAGTTTTTATCAATTTGGTCAAATTGGACACAAGCATGCGGAGGGATTCCCCCCCTATGTTTATTGAGACAGGGATATGACTGAGTCAGAGTTTGGTGTTTGAATGCCTTTTCTGATATCTTCTCAAATATTGCCCCTGACAAATAGACTAATCCTAAAACTAATAAAATCTACAGTAAAATAAAATGTTGCTTTGGCAGGGTCTCCCTGTGTCCAGTCTGTGTGTGCAAACAAACAAACACATCCATGAAAATGAAAAGCAGATTCAGCACCTCAGTGTCAGGCACATTTAGGCTGTCTGCATACTCACCATCTTTACTGTTTTATCATTATCAATCATTAAATCATGCATATGCATATTATACTGCAGACATTTCCCAGCAAGTCAAATTCTTTCCTGGCTTCACCCACTCGTAGCGGGAAGTGATGTTATTGTCACTTACTCCCACCACCCTGAGCCCTTATCAGCTGCACTTTGCAACCAGCTATTAGTCATTAATAAGACTAATATAAATGTGACCCAGCTCCGCTGAGATCTGAACTGTGCTTCTGTTCTTCTACAAGAAAGGTAATGAGATCAAATACAATAACATTTATCTGCACGTTGCTCCCTGTGCTAACATGGTTAAACTGTTACTGCTATTATCAGCAGCTGTGTATAGACCTACTGTACAGCTAACCATACTGATTATGGATTATTGTTTTTGAAGAACCAATGAACAACTGCTGGGTAGAAATGCCTCTTTGGATAATCTTACTTAGCCACCATTAATGGATATCGGCTCCTCTGCCTGTTGTTCTTATTATTATTATTATTATAAAATTATTTTTATTCTATTTCTTCATTTATCTTAGATTTTACTTATTTATTTTTATTTTATTTTATATTGATTTTGTAACTTATACTGGCTGTCATTTATTATCAGGAAATGTTATGTAAAATGATTAAAATGGTGACATTTTGTGAAAGTGTTTCAAAATAACTGCTTCTGTTTTTCACCACTGCAGCAAGAAAATTGATTGAGGAGAACAATGGCGCGACTTTTCACAGGTAAAACCCTCTAATTCATTCAGAAATGCACGCAGATGTAGAGAGGAACAGGTTCCTGATTCAGAGTCAAGTTCACAATAATGTCTATAACAATCTGAAGATATTCTTAAAACTTCTGAAAGGATAAACAGATTCCCAAATTACTTAGAGAACCCGTTTCGATTTTGTTACTCAATAATGAGATCTGGTTACTACTCTGGTATTTTTCTAGACTAAAACAAATGGACAAATTCAAAATCATAATAATTTTCTGTGAAATGGTTAGAACAGTAATAGTGACTGTCATGCAACACTGTGGGGACATCGATTACACTTTTTCAAATGTACATGATGTTTGATGTTGGAGTTACACTGTTAAAGCACGTTCATGCTTTGCAAGCTGAACTGAGGCACAATCATCTCATGCAAATGACAATAATGATTTTTTGCAGCAATTTAAATCGTTAAAATGTCTTTTTATTTTCCACATGAGACCCTGTGCATTCGATTTCTTCTTTTCTTGGACATGTATGTATTTACTCTTTAAATCACAT
The DNA here is from genome assembly GCA_004119915.2 of Collichthys lucidus. Classification (NCBI taxonomy): domain Eukaryota; kingdom Metazoa; phylum Chordata; class Actinopteri; family Sciaenidae; genus Collichthys; species Collichthys lucidus. The sequence continues at coordinate 20,825,768 of CM014082.1, forward strand.
GTGAAACTCACATCTCCTCTTATCCGTTTTTTCTCTCAGCTGTGGGCGTTCTGCTCATTCTGCACATCGGTAAGCACCGACTCTTCATCACACTAATGTGACCAGTTATCACAAGTACAGAACAAACTGTGCAATCACTAGTATTATTGCTAATATCCTATGCTCCTCCCTCAGCCTCATCCAGTAAACTGGTGTGTCACATGACCAACTGGGCCCAGTACAGGCCCGGTTATGCAAAATTTACCCCAGGCAACATTGATCCGTTCCTGTGCACACACGTCATCTACGCTCTGGCCACCATCAACAGCTTCAACCAGATCAGCCCTATCGAGTGGAATGATGAGCAGCATTACAAGACGCTGAGCAACTTAAGGAATGTGTGAGTGTGCGCAGTCAGCCAGCAACTAACTACATTTTTTAAAACAAGAGTATATCAAAGAAAAACTTCATGTGACACCAAGGTCGTTTTTTTTAATGCTTCAGGGAACTCCACCTATTAAGTGGTGGGGAAACAATTAAATGAACATTAACAAATATCAGACAATTTCATGAATCAAAGGTTTTCTTTCTGTATAAGAATGTTCTCAGAAGAACCATATCAGCTGTGCGTCATGATGAATAAAAGATAATAACAACTCAGTAAAAGTCAATATTGAGCATATGGCACAGCACAGTACATACAAGTGTGTTGTTGCTCTGAAGTTCTTCAGCTACATAAAATGCTGAAATATTTGATTTGAAACCTCCACTCGTTGCTGGTTTTAAGTTGCGCAGGTCTGACCTGTTCCGGGTGTCAGCAGGCGTGGTTGGTAGTCTAACGGGCCCACAGCTCACAAACATATCAGATATGAGCCCTGCGATCTTCTTTTGGTTGTTTGGCAGAATAAGTAATCTCTTCAGTTGGTCATAAAGGTGAATAGCAAATAACAGACACTGTATAAAGATGATGAATGAACTAAATACACAAAAAAGCAATGAGGAAATATAGTAATGTGTAACAATGATACACACAATAAACTAATACACAAAATAAATACAGCTATAATTAGTCAGCAATGTAACTTTGGTGTGCACAATATGGATAGAACTTAAATAGTAAGTACAGTAGAATAAGTCTAGGTTTGTCATCTACAGTATAAATAACAAGCATTTATGTAATATGTACAGTGCACAGATCATTACTGAAAAATAATACTGTCTATGGAGCTGTCAAAATCACTCTTCAGTGAGTTGAATGGTAAATAAGAGAGTATAGAGTTGGCAGTCACCTGATTCTGATCTGGTTACATTTAAGCTTACGATTGTCTCTCTCTGTCTTTGCTTTTAGCAACCCTGCACTGAAGACTCTGCTGTCTGTCGGAGGCTCAGTCAATGGAATAAGCCCGTGAGTTCAGATCTTCCTCTACACACGACACACAAGTCCTCAATATCCTTGACGTGTATTCAACTCAGAAGTCTGTAAATCTTGCTGTGCTGCTGTTGCATTACCAGAATGGAGGTCAGAGTTTTGTTTTGTTTTCATCATTCATCCCACCAGATTCGTCGCCATGGTAGCCAGACCTGAGAGTCGTGCGGCCTTCATCAGGTCTGCCATCAGCTACCTGCGCACCCATAACTTTGATGGTCTGAACCTGGCCTGGGAATATCCTGCACACAATGGCAGCCCATTTTCAGACAGGGAGAGGTTCACTCAACTGATCACGGTCAGCATGGACCTCATTTTTCAATTACAGTTGTAACTTAGTGGTGAATGCCAGTGTTGCCTCTGCCATTGAATAGATGTGCTCCCTAAAAGCTGTCAGTGTTAAACCTTGATCATACTGTTTCAAAAATGATTCTACTGTAATGGCAGTTCTGCAGTAGGAGATAGGCAGAAATAACATGGAGGACCTGGGGTGTTTTTTCTGCCTACAGGAGCTGTCCAAAGCCTTCGAGGATGATGCCAAAGACAACAGGAAGACTCAGCTGCTGCTGTCAGCTAACGTTGGTGTCCTCCGTTCCACCATCGACAGAGCCTATGAGGTCGAGAAGATTGCACCGTAAGTTCGTTTTCACTGGAGTCAATCTATGTTCATGTTGAGGTGAGGTATCCGAAAAATGTAGTCTCTAAGTATCTTGCTCAAGGACAGCCGATGGCAGGAACTGAACCTTAGATCAGTGTTCACTGATAGTCAGAATATGTACTGTGCCAGATACCGTGTCCTCCACCATGGTGAAAACTAAAAGGAAATCCTTTTCAATTTAACAGTCGCCTTGACTTCATCAATCTCATGACCTATGATTACCACGGACACTGGGAGGGCGTAACCGGACACAACAGCCCACTGTACCAAAGCTCTGTGGACCTTGGCTCACACATTCATCACAATATCGTAAGATGCACACAAAGACACACACCTGTGAATTACACACACTTCAGTTTATTGTTAGTTTGACTGTATTTTTATTGTCATGTTTGTCATATTGGATAAAACGCAGTTTAAGAGGCTTCATCTCACTAATGACAGCAATATTTAGAGCTGATACATTAAATATGGTTTCCACTTAATGCTACAATGCCTGCTTTGCGACTAGGAGACAGAGAGTCTCACAAAAACTTAAAAATATATGTAATACTGAACCTGTAGATATCAAGTTTTTGTCTGCAAATCTACATATCTACAATCTACATATTCAGCAGCCACAGAGTGGCATTAGCATTGACGTGTCTGTCCAGCATTTGAATGTAAGTCAAATATTCACTCCTCTGAGAAACATATGATTCATTCTGACATTTGTCTCCTTTGTCCTTTTTGTTAGAACTCTTCTATATCCTATTGGATAGCTCTGGGAGCACCTGCTGAGAAGCTGCTGCTGGGTTTCCCCACCTACGGACGAACCTACCGCCTTAGCACCGGTGCCAGTGGCCTCGGAGCACCATCTAACGGCCCCGCAGACGCTGGACCCTACACTCGCACTGCTGGATTCTGGGCCTATTATGAGGTGCAGAACATTTGTATAATGCCTAATTCCGTTTGTGTTTAATATCAGTATTTTCCCAATAATGGCTGCTGCATCTGTCCTCACTGATTATGTCCAATTTGTACTGGAAGAACACAAGAAGTATTGTATTTATCTGTGGCTCTCCTCTGCCTAGAAAATACATAATCTACAGTGCCTACATGTGGTCATCTAAATAAGACTAACTAAAATTTCTAAAATCAAAATTTTAAATCACAGTATTCGTATCAGTTAACTTAGAATGTCTCCATCCCGAGCCGTGTGTTGTCCGATCTGACTGTTTATGTTTTTGTGTTACCAGATCTGTGACTTCACCTCCAGTGCTACTTTAGGGTGGATCTCTGAACAGGAGGTTCCTTTTGCCACCTTTGGCAGTTCCTGGCTGGGCTATGATGACATGCGTAGCTATTCTTCCAAGGTAATATCGCCATTACTACCTGCAAATTCAACAAAAGTTTTGTAATCAGTCCAAAAACACCACAAGAAAGTTGTTGTGTTGTGTAAACAGTTTGAGTTTATAGTATTTTTAGTTACTATTTCTATGGGTCTATTTCATAGATCTGTAGCTGATGCTGCTATTTATTTGTCTTTGTTACTGATAGGTCCAGTGGATGACTGCCAACAACCTGGGAGGTGCTCATGTGTGGACTCTGGACATGGATGACTTTAGTGGATCCTCCTGCTCAGCCGGAGATTATCCTCTCATCAACCACCTCAGGGTGTCAATGGGTAAATTCTGACGTTTGTCTTTTTCTTAGAAACCTAAAACAACTTTTAATCACAATTAAGTTGCAGTTTCAGTTTTGGAGTACATTGTCCTATTAGTTTGTATTGCCTCTCTCTATAACATTTCTTTGTCTGTGTCTGACTGTGCAGGCTTCCCCCCAAAGCCCACCACAACACCAGCCCCCACCACCACCAGGGACCCCATTGCAGACTTCTGCCACGGCCGCCCCAATGGCCTGTATGAAAACTTAGCTGATAAGACCACTTACTTCCAGTGCTTTAACGGAAACACCTATCTGCACCGCTGCCAGCCTGGCCTCATCTACTGGGACTCCTGCAAGTGCTGCAACTGGCCATGAGCCAAATGCACTACAAACACACACTGAGTCTATGAATGTATAAGACAGTGGATTATATTTGAGTAAAATCCTTTCACATCGTGTCTGCTTGCATTAACCTCATACTGGAAGTGAAGGTGAATCATGGAGAAACTGCTTTACAGCTGGCTCACTGCTTATCAAAGCAAATAAAAGAAAACCTCATCATGACATGACCTGATGAATCATATGACTGATTTACATTTCATTCTTGTTTTTGTATGAGAGAAGTGAACATTATTAACATTTAATACAAATTCTGAACTTTTCATTGCACGATTAAATACATTTGATACTCTGTTTTCCTACATTCATTCTTAATTCAGTTACACACATGTATGTCTTTCTATAGATGCCCTGACGGTGGGTGAACTATGAATTAAGTGAGTGGGTTGGGATTAAATCTGGGTTTGAAATCCAAAATGAAATCCATCACTGTGAAAAGAGCATCATATTCATGCAGACTGGCATCAGCTGCGTCATTCATGCATCAAAATCACCACTTCAGTAACAGCTGCATGGACATCAGCTGATCAGTAACATCCAATCATATTCATGCAGATGTGTAGCACAGACATCATAACCTGACACTGACACACTCATTATGATCCCACCCTTGTCATTTCAAGTGTCCAGTTATTATTTACATTAAAATAAGAGTTGGCAGTAGTAATCCAGATGTTTGGTAACCCAGAGAAGAGTGCCCCTCTCCCCTTCAGCAGTTTAGTTACAACAATAACAGCTAGCAAACTACAAACTCTCCGTAAACTAGTACAAACATGTAGATGAACTTTAGCCTATTTTTGAACTACTGAATTTTCAGCTCTCATTTAGACCCATACGCAACAATATTCTCTCACACACACATCGAATAATCAGAGGTTAACTGATCAGGGATCAGATTTACACTCAAAAAAATGTTTTGGCCAAAATTCAGGACTTATGCATTTCAAGTGCATAAAAAAATTCCACTCATTTGAATAACATAGGTTTAATATAAATTAACTAACAAACCTAATGTGAAGCAAGTAATATGATTCATGTAATAGTACTAATAAACTCAATGTGCTTCCACTACACAGTAATGTAGTAGTAGCCAGGTTTATGCATTCAGTATTAATAAAGCCAGTGTGTTTGCTCAAACCCAACAGAGAAAATGAATGCAGTCATTTTGAGTTTATTAGTATTATTACATAAATGTTGTTACTTGCTTCACATTAAGCTTAGTTTTTGTAATGTAATTCAAATGGATGGACATTTTCTATGTAATTGAAATGCATAAGTGGCTTAAAAACTTTTTGAGTGTATGATTGTACAGTGTGTATAGAAGTCTCAAGCAGCAGACAAAATTTAAGTATTATTTCAGTTTATCACTCGACACTGTCAGATACTTTCACAGTTCATCCTGATGTGTTTTCTTATTAATGGGTGTTAGTTCTTGTCCAACAAATCAAACTGTCAACAGTTTGCTATAAACAGTGTCTGTGATGTATGTGTCTCTGACTGAACTTATATTTGAAATCATATTTGTCTTAAAGGTTTTTATATGAGCCTTAATGTTTCTTAATAAGTGAAAATAATGTTTTGCCACACAAAAAGTCCATGTTTCACACACCGATATAAACATGGCAATATAAAATAAAACAAATAAATAAACTGGATTATCATTTAATATAGACCATTGTAATCCAGTGCATTAGTGAATAATTAAATGATTTACTGGTAAAGAAATAGTGAATTATTAAATGATTTACTGGTAAAGAAATAGTGAATTATTAAATGATTTACTGGTAAAGAAATAGTGAATTATTAAATGATTTACTGGTTTAAAAAAAAACAACAACAAAACAATAAATCATTTAATAATTCACTAATGCATTGGATTACAATGGTCTAAATTAAGTGATAATCCTATTTATGTATTTTATTTTATATTGCCATGTTTATACGACATGTTTAATATGTTTCATTCATGTGTTATGTTTGAGCACTAATAGTGCTCTTAACAGAGAAACAGGTTCTTTATTATCTGACAAATTAAACCTCTCAAATACTCAATGATAGTATCATTTATAAACTGTTATTATATATACATTTTAATGAATTGTTTCCTTTTGTGATTTTGTACCCTTTAATGTTATTCAACTCAACCTTACTCTCAGGTATTATCCAGACCCTCCTTGAATCGAAGACTATTTCACTATTTTATGATGGAAATGTCCCTTCACTGACCTGTGGTTTATAATGGTCTGGGATGATTATGTACAGTACACACACTGTAACTGATATACTTTTATGAATTAATCCAACATACCTTGAGTTTTTTATTCCACATCATCTGGAATGATGCGTGTACTTTGACCTTTGGCCATTCACAGTGGCCGTGGATGACACTTACCCCAAACCCTACCTCACTAGACAATATACCAGTGTAAATCAATCATCCAGCCAGGTCATGACATACAGAGAGAATAGAACTTTGCTCTTGGAAGAACACTTCTTGTTCCCTTAGTCTGTTTTTGCACATTCACCCTTATATTTACAGTATTCAGCCATTGGAAGTGAAAGTAGTATTGCAAAACCATAAGTACCATACTGGCTATCAGCCGAATGACCTTATTACTGTAATGTTGTCCAACTTTTTGTTTAAAGTCCTCTCTTATCAGGATCATCACAGTGTAGAACAACAGTTGTAATACCGGACTGGACATAAACCCAATAACTATGTTTACAATAACTCTGCAGCATGAAAAAAACACCTGAGATGTAGGAGGAACAATCCGTGTGTATGCTAAATGGAATGCACTGAAGATGCTTTTACACTACATATCTCATTCACCCATTCACACACATTCATACACTGATGGCATTGGCTGCCATGCAAGGTGCCAACTGCTCATCAGTTTTAGTGGTGTGAGCTCTGAATATTCTCCGATTATTTCTATGCAGGCGTGCAGGTGGTTCACTCATCTGCTTTCAGTGCACGAGTCAGCTAACGTAGCAGAGACTGAAGCAGTAAGTAATGTCTCAATAAGCTGTGTGCTCGTTTATGCCAGTGCATATTCAACACGCATGATGAAATGTAGTTCTGGGAGCTTGTACAATTTGTTTGATGAGCCAGTGCTTTTTATTCTTCTAATCAATCTATTCGTTTTATCCTAGTTTTAATCAAACTGCAACTGAGAGGACTCTCAGGAAGATTTTTTAAAATGAATCTATTAACCATTAATGTTTTCACTGAAGTTTAATATACACATCCCAAGATTAAAAAGGAGCAGGGAGACAACTAATTAAACAACATTTTCATTGGATGTACATTGTTCAAAGTTATATTGTAGAGAAGAAGTTTTGTCGACCCCTGAGCAGATTTCAGCTCAGCCTTCAAAAGTCGAAAAGGAAAACATGAACAGTGAGCAGTTGCGCCATTTTACACCACTGTAGATTTATGTTTATTACTTAGATAAGTGTTTACGAGGCGTGCTTTTGCAGCAGCAGCGATAAGACAAGATCCTTTCTTCTTTTTTAGATGAATGGACTACTGAGACTCTGGTGGCTGTACATTATGAAACACTTCTAACAAACACAAAACTACAAATAGGCTACATTGTCACACCAGTATACACAAATGATTTAACTATGTTAACTATGTTATCAATAGAAATATGATAGTGCTCTAATATGTTATCACAGCAATTTTTACCATTAACAAGAGAGATAAAGTAACCTCGTTAAGCAACTTTATGTACAATGGGTTAAGAGCATTTGAGGAGATAGAGGAGATCATTAATGAAATTATCTGTACGTCCTTGGACAGTTCAGCTTCTGTTAAGGAGAGGAGTGGAGATTTGCCAGTGGGGGGGCTCCATTAAAAGAATATCTAACGTGTTTTGAAATGTGCTTACTCACTGTCTTTTATAAGAGAGATATGAGAAGATTAATCTTAATCACATCTTTCAGAAAAGCATGAAGCTAGAGACATGGGCACAAGATGTGGTTAGCGCCTTAGCTTAGCTCTGTCTAGCTATCCATAATATATTTTTGATATGAATACAAATTGAAATCTTTGCAAAATGCATGCATTTCACAATATGTGTAGTAGTAGTTTCTGGTTTGTCCCTTTTTGCTTTAACAACTGTGTGAACTCGAGTTGGCATGGCCTCTTGTAATGTAACAGAATGTTTGATCTTCTACTAAATGACCCCCATTAATGTTCAGTGGAGTTGAAGTCAGCTGACTGTGGAGAAAAGTCCATGAGTCTTCTTTGGACAGGACCTTTGCTGACTGAAGTCTTCCCTTCACTCTGCAGTCCAAACCATCTCACTTGGGTTTCAGTTGACAAGTGATTGTGATCATCTGATGCAGTACTCGGATACTCTCCTTTTTGGTCAAATAACCGTTGCATAGCCTGGATGTGTGTTTTGGGTCAGCTGCAAGCTACTTGCATGGCACCAAACTGCAGCCAGACACAGCGAACATAATGGGGCGTTTGATGCAAATAAAAATAAAAAAGAACAGAAGTAAAGGAAAATATTAAACTTGCATGCATCAGGTAGAGAGAAACATAACTCTAATAAATAAACTGTTGCATGGTTAACATAGTACCTTGTTCTACTAGAAATCCCAATACCAGCCCAAGAATCTTTACAAGTCATTACAAAAAAAATTCTACCCGTGTGTGATGTAAAAACTAAACTGCTGCATTAACCAGTCCACATGAATATATATTTGTGGTTTACAAGCTTTTTACACACATCTTATTAATAAATATGCTGTGTATGTTCTAGGTGCTGTCTTGCAGGTGCAGCAGGACATGCTCTTGGTTCATTTGAAACAAAGCAATGTGGGGCAACAAAGTCCAAGAGCATTGTTGAGCTGTGTTACCTTGGAAACAATCCTACCTGCTAATAAATGACACCAAAATACAGTTTGATTTGTGGTTTGCTAAAACACTTTTATGGAGATGACAGTAACATATCAGTAATGCATTATGTTGAATTCCTGCAGACAGTGCACATTTTCTGTACTGAACAGTTGTGAGCAGCCTGAGTCAAAGTCTTGTCATGACCCAAATTGAGCCCTATATCACATATACATATGTTGTTTTTATACCATATACTATAGCTTATCACCATCTGTCAGTACAGCTTAGATGTACTTATCTTTACAATAGACTGAACATGTCATTATTGACCACCTCCCTTTTAATGACACATGAGGTGAACTGATATTCTATGGAGTGTGTATAAAAGCCGGAAAAACTCATGCACATTGACTCAGGCAAATTGACTCCATCTGAGATCCCAAGGTAAGCCTGCACAGGGAATTCAGCACTTTCACTTCTCTTTACTATGTGAGCTATACCAGGATAGACTAATAGTCTAGTGTGATCTAGGATCCTGAGTTTTTTTATAGACTTATTTCATTAAATCATTAAGATCGACTAATGTATGTACTGTGCTTCCCGTAAGCTGGGAAAATGCTGCCGCTGTGATAAGGGCTGGATTGGAAATGTGAAAGTTAAACTCTCACATCATCCAGATCAAGATGGTCACAATTACAACACAGGCTGTGCTTACAGGGAAAGGGCACTGAGGATACGAATTATTAAGGCATATGTTTTGTAAAATTAAGTTTTTTAAGAACATGGTACATGTGTAATGTTATTCCTGCTATTATGACTCGCTGAAACAAATCTATAAAGTAACTAATTTAACTTAAAACGATGTTTGATTTAAATAAGAATAAAAATATGATGGTTCAAATGAGTTGAACCAGTTATTGTTGTAGCAGCAACTTCAAATTGTTCTATTGGCCATATTCTTTGAGTTCACCATAGTTAGAGTTAAGTTATATATATATGTAATATGTAATCATAATGTTCATTTTCTTGGTCTTTGCTTTTCTTCCATGACAAATCTGTTTATTCATTCCAGACAAAAAGAAGTTGAAGTTGTGAAATCGAGATGACCAAGTTCACTGTACTAGCAGGTAAATGCTCATCAGTCACCATGATGTCTTTGCAGCATAATACATAAAAGGTTGTATATTTATGTTATCTATTACACATGCAAAACATTCATTGCTAACTTTGTCATCCTTTAGGCTTGTGCCTGGTGATGTGCCAGCTGGGTAAGTTGCACTTCACAGTTATATGTATAATATATGAAAATAATAGACAAACAGATAATGCTAACCACAGATTTGCTTTCACTGATCTCCAGCAACTGCTTCCAAGATGGCATGCTACTTCACCAACTGGTCCCAATACAGACCCGGGACTGGGAAATACATGCCTCAAAATGTGGACCCCTTCCTGTGCACCCATCTGATTTATGCTTTCTCCATCATCAACAACAAAAACGAGTTGGTTACCTATGAATGGAATGATGAGACCTTGTACAAGACTTTCAATGGCCTGAAGAGCAAGTAAGAACTTGTCTGTTCACAGTATGAAATCTCCTGTGTGTCTACATGACCAATTGAAATGTGAAGTTTAAAAATCCCAGTTTATCTATATATACAGAGTGTGTGTGACGAACCAACCAACAAACTCTTTCAATTTAAATATTCTGCTACATGCCAATCATATCAAACCACATTTATGTTTTAAAGAAACCCCAGTCTGAAGACTTTACTGGCTGTTGGAGGATGGAACTTTGGCTCAACACAGTGAGTATTGGAGATCTTTGTTTTGGTATATGTGATAATTATGTTTCACCCCACATGTTGAATATGGAATGACATTTATTTAAATAAAAAGGGGTAATCTGCCATCCATTTAGACTAAAGTAAAAACATAACACTCAAGATCAACAGCTCTCATGAATTACAGGGTCTCAGTCTCAGTTTAATTTTAAACACAATTCTTCAGGTTCTCCATCATGGTGTCCACTCCAGCCAACCGTCAGAAGTTCATCCAGTCTTCTATCAAATTCCTGAGGACTCATGGATTTGATGGTCTGGATCTTGACTGGGAGTACCCTGGATCTCGTGGAAGTCCTCCAGAGGACAAGAAGAGGTTCTCTCTCCTCTGCAAGGTGGGTTATGAACACTAGGGCCATAGGGAGTAAACCTGTTCTATTGATAACACCATATTTTAGAAAGTGTCTGATCAGTATTCTTCTTTTTCAGGAACTTGTTGATGCCTACGCAGCTGAAGCCAAAACCACCGGCAAACCTCAGCTCATGCTGACTGCTGCAGTGTCTGCTGGAAAGGGAACCATTGATGCTGGATATGAAATTGCTGAAATTGCCAAGTATTGCAGATTTTTTAAATTAGTCTTTGTTTTTGAGTTGGCTCAGTAACTCATCTTAATCAGTATTCTATATGGATTTTAAGGCATCTGGACTTCATCAATGTGATGACCTATGACTTCCATGGAGCCTGGGAGCGATTCACTGGACACAACAGCCCACTCTACCGTGGCTCACATGACAGTGGTGACCTCATATACTTCAACACTGTAAGAGAAGTAGTGGTGCTATGGAGCCTTAAACACAGATGGATGATTTATTACAGCACAAATGACACAGGACTACATATATCCAGTTGATCACAATTATGGAACATACTACAACTTTGTGCGTATAGGCCCTCTGACATTAGATACACTTTATCAAGTGTGAGCAACACCTAATAATTAACAAATAATTATTTGCTGGTTTACAGAAAACCTGTGTTAGCACATGCTCAGACTGAAATCAGTCAGTTGCTACCGTATGCATAAAGAAATCCATTCCTCTGTTTTCTATGCTTCATCCCTCAATTTCTCTTCCAGGACTATGCCATGAAATACTGGAGAGATAAGGGCACCCCATTGGAGAAGCTGCATATGGGATTTGCTGCTTATGGTCGTACCTTCCGTCTGACATCATCCAACACTGGCGTTGGAGCCCCAGCTAGCGGTGCTGCATCAGCTGGTCCATTCACGCGTGAAGCTGGCTTCTGGTCCTACTATGAGGTAAAGTCTGAACAACATGAAATACATACTGACACTAATATAAGGGATGGACAAAAACAAATGGCCTTTCTTTAATCCGGTCTTTCAGATCTGCACCTTCCTGAAGGGCGCCACTGTTCAGTGGATTGAGGACCAGAAAGTTCCCTATGCCAGCAAGAACAATGAGTGGGTGGGGTTTGACACCAAGGAGAGCTATGAGATCAAGGTATGTAGACCTCAATACACAGAGGTTACAGATTGAGCACTGGTCATCAGTGTGGAATTTAAGAGACAGTGTTCAATACTCTTTAGTTTGTGGTTGACTCATCTTCTTGTTCAATCGACAGGTCCAGTACATGAAGGACATGAAGTACGGCGGTGCCTTTGTGTGGGCCTTGGATCTAGATGACTTTAAAGGAGAGTTCTGTGGAGCAGGAAGCCATCCTCTTCTGTTCCATCTGCGCAGACTCATCAACAGTGGTAACTCTTACTTGTCATACTTTTTTTCGTGCCAATATATTCCAGATTGGCAAACTAAGACTAGAATAATGAAGTTATCATGCACAAAGTTCAAGGTTTTTGGGAACCTGTGTGGCACTTTATACTAGCTATATGTTTTTAAATCTGGCCTTGTAGTATGATATAATCTTCCTGTTTCTACCTCTTACAGAGTTGCCTCCACCTCCATCGACCACAACCAAGAAACCTAGCGTTACTTCCACAGCATCACCAGTTACCACCGCTGCACCAGTCTTCACAACCACCCTCAAACCCAGTGGTACCACAACTGCGCCATCTACCAAGACCACTCTCCCTGTCCCAGGACGTGGCTTCTGCAAAGACAAGGCTGATGGCATCTACGCCAATCCAGATGACAAGACCAAATTCTATGTGTGTGCAGGTGGACGAACCTATGAAAGAGTGTGTGGAGTCGGCACTGTCTTCGAAGACAGCTGCAAGTGCTGTATCTGGCCTTAATAGTTGAGGACTCAGTACTGTCTACAAGCATAATGTCTCTGTGTGTATCCTTTTTTATTTTAAAAAGTTGTAACATTGTGATGTTTAGAAAACAGCTTTTTATTATAAATTAGAATTGGCAAGAAATTCAAAAAGTGTATATCCAGCAAGAATAAAAGAATTCTAACACATTTAAAAAATGTTTGACGATGATTCAAAGCAACGATATAGTATAAGCTTACCATGCAGATTTTTAGAATTCAAAGATAAGATCCCCCTTGCCCCACCCACTAAAAATCTCCCGTGCAAAGGCAAGACCAAGTATTATTTATGATGAATTTGAAATAGATGTGACTACCCCCAGGCTGTGCTTTATCCCCAACCCCAGACTTATTGTGATTCTGTCCAGGCTCTTCTAAGGTTTAACTGCATCCCACCCTTCTTTCTGGTTCACAAGTATCCACATGCTCAGGCCCTTAGGTGAGGGCCACTGGGCAATAATCAATCAGAACACAGCATGCATTAACACCATATGCAAAGGCCCACTGCATTAACCTTTTTTTGGAACAAGTTTGGAAGGAGTAGGAGGAATGTGAATTGAAGGACACAGAAACAAACAGACAAACCAGTCTTTAGTTGTAGTAATGGGATTTTGGAGGTAATGTAGATAGAAACTGTAACCTTTGCAATACAGTTGACTCCTCCTTGTTTGGTGATGTCATGATGTGATGAAATTGTTGAAGCACAGAAGACCTAAATGGGCATAGTCTACCTAGAGGAAAGATTTCTATTTTGTTGTAGTCTTTAATCGACAACTGAGGATGCAACTAGGCTGGTCTATCACATGTCCCTTGTTTTGGTGGACGGCATGTGACGCAGTTATGCGTTGTCTCTTGCATTGTGTGATGAATGGGAAACAAACCAGTACCAGTAGTTCTAGCAACAACAGAACTCTGTTTTGTTTCTCACAGCCAAATTTGTGGTTACAAACTAAACAAATAATTGACAAAATATGGCAGAAAAGTAATTTATTCATTAGTCTATAATCTATAACACTGGCTTTTTGCATTTTTCAGGACCACCATAGTGTCCTATATTATGAAGGACAAAATTGATGATAGGCATACATAAATAAATGCATAAATACATGTAAAAAAATACATAAATAGCTTCTAATCTATTTTCTCATGTATTTGTGTATTTAATTATTTATTTCTACAACAACTGTATAGTGCCATTAGGCTGAGGCTAAAGTGTAGCACATTTATATAATAGAGCAATATCACTCACAATTGGAATTGTTTGTGTCTGTGTGTATTTCTGCCTGAAGATCTTTGTATTTATATTCAGGCAAGTGATAGGGGTGTGCCAGTGCCAACACCTCAGTATCTGTGTGATACTAGATCTGATGATCACCTGCCAGAAGTTGTTACCTCATATTCGGCATTCCCCGTCACCATATCACACGTGTCCTTTAGCACCTTATAAGCAACTTGGAACTAAAAACTGAGATGATCAGTGTTATTGTTGTAAAGAGATTCTGCAAAGAACCACTTTACCACTTCACTAATTTATTTCAACTAATAATCTATTGAGGTTTAAGACAGTGGGGAATGCAAATGCACCTTTGGTACCACTATAAGATAGTTTGACATTAATATTCTCTTTATAAGGTATGCAAGTAGGAAAGCACATCTTGTTTCTGGGCATTGCAATCAGTTAAGATTCTCTATAAAATATGTTTGCTTGCAGTTTTCCTTGTGAGAATAATTGGAAACTGCTGGTACTGTAGCTAAATGTTTTTGTCTTTGTGCTTTTCTGCCACGTTTTTCTGTTTTCCCCATGCAGTGTGTGCGTGAGTGTGTGTGACATTGTGTGTCTGGCACAGAGCATGGCTGGTCTCAGCACCAAGGCGCACCTGTGTCTCATCCAGTAATCACTCCTGCTATAAACCAGGTCTTCATCAGATTATCCTGTATGTGCCAGACTATACTTTGTAAACTTGCTCCTGTAGTTTGTTTATGTTCACATTCACTCTTACAGACCATAATGCATTGTGCATATGTCCACTAATCAGATGATCGGCAGTTCGATTCCAGTGCAGGTTGAAGTGTCCTTGGGAAAGATACTGAACCCCAAATTTCTCCTCAGTGTATGAATGTGAAAGAGATATGTAGTGTAAAAGCATGTTGAGTGACCGGAAGACTATAGAGGAGATATATAAGTGAATGACTTACTGACTATGAACAGTACAGTACAGAAGTATAGCTCTGGTTTTGTCATATCATGACTACATTGTAATAACTGCTTCTGCAGTCATGTCAGTTTTAATTTATATATGAGGTCAAATCTATTCAATATAATATCCTTGAGTTTCTTGTGTAAAAACCTGAACCTGGAAACTTTTGTGGTTTGCAGAACACGTGTTGCTTAGATGGTTAACGTGTTTATCTTCATCTCTCTCTCCTAATTTATTATTTTGATCAGTATCTGGAAATTATGCAGATAAGTGTGTGTTGTCCAAATAATTGCACAGCTCAATTACACATGTAGTACCTTAGTGTGATGTTGCTGCACAGAGACAGGGAAAATATTTTGGATTCATTGTATATGGATTGAAGCACAGACATTTATTTTTTATTTTAAGGATGTGAGTTACCATTTCTGCAGTCATGTTTCCTATGTTCCTTTAGTGTTTTTGATATGTCATTAGTATGTTCTTACAACATCTTACAACGTTTGACCATCATGTTATTAATTATGATAGTTTTACTCACATTAACATTCAGTCTGGCCCATAGATGATTTTGGCATGTATTTTTGTTCATTTCACCCCTTGACATCTGGTTAGACAAAGCAGGGCACGTCATCACTACTGGTTCTCGTAACTTTAGAGTGCAATTTGGCATAACCGACGTCATAATGAAATAAAATAATTATTTAATGTAATAAAGTCATAGAGTAAATTATTAATGATGTATGGTTCAAATGAATTATCAGTGTGTAGATTAATCAATGATAAATGGTGGCCCTACATCAGACACAACTACACATAATATATTAATCTGCTTTGATTATTACTGTTTTACTGTTTTGTTGCTACCTGATGCTCTTACTCATATCATACTATTGTAAACTTCACATCTTTGGGGTTTGTAGATTGTGCAGGTCTTCACATTGCTGTGTCTGATTTTTGATTTATGACACACCACCCTGTGTATCCCAGAATCCCCCATCCAGCTTCATACATATCTCCAGCTCACTACTGAGAAGTGGAAAAACAAGGAGTGCCAAGAATGCAGTGGAACATCTTGATGGTCAATGGTCATGGGCGGTGTTCAACAAAGGAAAGAGATAAAGTAATCAAAGCTGTTAATCTAGGAATGGGAACAGGCATAACAAGCATGTTATTTTATAATGCATCTCAGTTTATGTAGGCCTGTTTTGAAGATGTGTAGTCAGTCAAAATTTATTAATTGTAATTTTCTTGTATTTTACTCATTCAGTTTAATTTTACAAGGTTATGGCTGCTTATAAGACTATAAATAAAATAAATAAAAACAGATTTATTCAGTGCTCTTGAATTTCAGAATTCTTTCTTCTGCTTCTTCTTCTTCTTCTTTTTATTATTATTATTATTATTATTATTATTATTATTATTATTATTATTATTATTATTATTATTATTATTATTATTATTATTATTATTATTATTGTTGTTGTTGTTGTTGTTGCTGATCCCTGCTGGCATTCATTTTTGTAAAATACTAAATATTAAAACTACTAAGTATTACAAATAATAATATAATAAAGGGTAGTAAGTATTACCTTTCGATTGACTGAATGTAACTGATTTATACATTTAAAAGTAACCTTTAGTTAACTTATCATAATCCACAGTGCCCTGTCATTTGACTGATTAATGATATGATAACGAGTGACATGTCCACTGACATAAATTACAACTGGTTCATGTGTTGCGTGCAAGCCCTGAACAGAGTGGTGCACTGACTAAATTACTGTCACATGTGTTTCAGACTTTGCAGAATCTTATCAAAATAGGTCCTAATAATCATTTCAATAAATCAAGTTTATTGCCCTAATTTATCAAAGACTGCTACACTCCCCCCTTTTTCAGCGCACAGTCAACTGTATAAAAGATAAACCTGTGCCACTGTTGTGTCAGTCTCCCATCTTGTGCATGGTAAGTCCACAGGAAAAAACGATTGTCTACATGTTTTTAATTAAATTAATGATTTGTTTGAGATGGTAGCTTTTCCTCTTTGCTTTAATCACACCTAATTTACCTTTTGTCTTCCAGTAAAGTGTAAGAAGTGAATTTCAAGATGACTAGGCTCACAATTCTAGCAGGTACTGGTCACAGTTTTGTGCCGTATATATGCAGTTCTATTATTCCTTACTAATATATTTTTTATATATTGAGAATGTGTAGTTTTATTTCTCTAACCCTTTCGTTTCTATATTTATTAGGCTTATGCCTGGTGATATGCCAGCTGGGTAAGTCATGATACCTTTTATGAACTAGCATTTGGATTTTCCCTTAAAAATAAAATAAATAAAATTCCTGGAGTCCATGCTTCTTTAATGTTCCTTTACTATCACACAGGATCTGCCACCCAGATGGTGTGTTACTTCACCAACTGGTCCCAGTACAGACCTGGTGAAGGGAAGTACATGCCACAGGATGTGGACCCCTTCCTGTGCACAACCCTGATCTATGCCTTCTCCATCATCAACAGTAACAACGAGCTGGTAACCTATGAGTGGAATGACGAGGTCCTCTACAAGTCTTTCAATGCCCTGAAAACCAAGTAGGTGGCCAGGGTTGAGATACCCATGTCTCACATGCAGTTAAGGTCAGAGGTCAGGTTAAGCGCCAGCACCTCTGGTGCTTGTAGAAGTCGAGCACAAGCAACCTTTAGCAGGCTAATGTTTGATGAAATCGTAAAATGGAAATGCATTACTTGACACTAAATGATACACTGTGCTAGTGTTTTAAGCAATTCCAAATTTGAACAAAGTGTGGTGGAAATATTTAGTCTTAACAACCTTCTGTGCTTCTTTTCCAGAAATCCTCATCTAAAGACACTGCTGGCTGTTGGTGGATGGAACTTTGGTTCAAGACAGTGAGTAACATTTCAAACCATAAACACAATATATCACATCTGTTATTTACATATTCAAGTCATAACCATCCTAAATATTGTCCATGCATGCCTTTCACTGTGATCAGTTGTTTCCCAAAAGCAAAGTGTTTTTAGACCACTCCAAGTATGAACTGTCTGTTACTTCCCCAGGTTCTCCATCATGGTGTCCACTCCAGCCAACCGTCAGAAGTTCATCCAGTCTTCTATCAGATTCCTGAGGACTCATGGATTTGATGGTCTGGATCTGGATTGGGAGTACCCTGGAGCTCGTGGAAGTCCTCCAGAGGACAAGCAGAGGTTCACTCTGCTCTGCAGGGTGGGTACATTTTTTCTAGTTAAATTTCACAGCTACTATTCTATGATTTATGTCATGTTCACTTCATTCTTACTTCCTCTTTGTTATATATTTGCAGGAACTTGTTGCTGCCTACGCAGCTGAGGCCAAAACCACCGGCAATTCTCAGCTCATGCTGACTGCTGCAGTGTCTGCTGGAAAGGGAACCATTGATGCTGGATATGAAATTGCTGAAATTGCCAAGTGAGGGCACTTCCATGAATATAATCTATTGAAGAGGAAAAAAATGCAAGTTTGGCAAAGTTTTTGACTATTTCTGCTTTTCCAGAGAACTGGACTTCATTAATGTGATGACCTATGACTTCCATGGAACTTGGGAGCAGTTCACTGGACACAACAGCCCACTGTTCCGTGGATCCGAGGACTTTGGTGATCTCATCTACTTCAACACCGTAAGTAGATTTGGGGCGACTGGCGAAAAAAAACTTGAGGGATACCCTTTAAAGGGTTTTACTGCACCTCCTCTATCAACTTTTTTAGGACTATGCCATGAGATACTGGAGAGATAAGGGCACCCCATTGGAGAAGCTGCATATGGGATTTGCTGCTTATGGTCGTACCTTCCGTCTGACATCATCCAACACTGGCGTTGGAGCCCCAGCCAGCGGTGCTGCATCAGCTGGTCCATTCACGCGTGAAGCTGGCTTCTGGTCCTACTATGAGGTGCAGTTTAAATAAGGCTTGAGTAAACCAAAATATGATATGATGCATAATAGACATTAATTACAAATAAATTAGCATTAAATAGTCCTTGTAAAAAGACTTCAAACCTTATGATATTGTCTGTGGTGTAGATCTGCACCTTCCTGAAGGGCGCCTCTCTTCAGTGGATTGAGGACCAGAAAGTTCCCTATGCCTTCAAGAGCAACGAGTGGGTGGGGTTTGACACCAGGGAGAGCTACGAAATCAAGGTAGGTGTCAAATCAGCTTCATATTTTATCACATTCACAGCATATCCAAATTATTGACACCAGTTTCTCTCAATTTTTGTGCCAACAGGTGCGCTACATGCAGGAGCAGAAGTTTGGTGGTGCCTTTGTGTGGGCCCTCGATTTGGATGACTTTGCTGGACGATTCTGTGGAGAGGGCAATCACGCTCTGCTATCTCATCTCCGCAAACTTCTTGCTATTGGTATGTCCAAGGCATTTTTATGTAAATGTTTCGGACTGTGCTCAAGACAGATAGTAATGTCTGAGTGTGATTGCTAACTGTTACCTCTAGTACCTTATCATTCTGTCAGGACTAATTCTTTTTGGCTAACACATTAAACATTTACACTTTTTAGTTTAAACTTCCAGTTCCAGCTATTTTTTTGGATCCCCATTATCTCTGTTATAAGGCTCTATAAGGTGAAGATGACATGATTGGTCATATAAACTACTTTAAGTTTTACCATTTACCATTTTGAGAATCACTGACCAACTTTCTTCTCCTCCGTCCATTCAGAGCTGCCCCCACTTCCCCCTACCACTACACCCAAACCCGGTGCAAGCACCACTACCAGAACCACCACCACCACTACTACCACCCACGCCCCAGGATCCGGCTTCTGCAACGGAAAACCTGACGGCCTGTATCCCCATCCAGATGACAAGGCCAGCTTCTACATGTGTGCTGGTGGCATCACCCACGTGAGGGCCTGTGGAAGTGGATCAATCTTCGATGATAGCTGCAAGTGCTGCGTTTGGCCCTGAGCCAATGGAGACAATGTGTATTTCAACTGATGCAAATGTCAGGTATTAACCAGACTGTAAAAGTTCTCATGTATCCACTCTGTATATAATCATCTAACCAAATGAGTATATCATTACTATTGTATACATACAATCCATTTTTATGTTAAAAATGTAACATTAAAGATTGCAAACAAATTGGCCAAAATCGCTGACTGCTGTCTCATCATTTCAATCTGCTTATTAATTTAAATTTACTACTTTCTCTATACTTTGCTCCACAAACCTAAACATTACCATACACTTGAACTGTCGAGCTAAGTATTTTTTCAGCACTGCTGTCAAAGAAATACATTTTTAATATTTTACTTTGCTGAGTATAAACACATCTTGATTAATTAATCAAAATAAACTTTTTAAATAAATATTTAGTGGAACACAAAACTTGTTTCCTCCTGTATTTCTACCCCTCAAAGCGTAATAATACAAATTGACAAACTGATGCATGTGGGGAAGGAATCACACAAGGCAAGAAGGGTACAACTTGACATATAACATAACAAATATAACACAGAGCATATCAGTGTCATCAGAGAGAGAGAGAGAGAGAGAGAGAGAGAGAGAGAGAGAGAGAGAGAGAGAGAGAGAGAGAGAGAGAGAGAGAGAGAGATTTAAAGTAATGCCCCACCACCAATGCTCAAAATGCAAATGGTCCTTTACAGAATACAGCAGATGTAGTCAATATGAAGGATTTCCAAGAGACCCATGGCTATCTGGGTTCAAGAATCAAAACATTCAACTTCTCTGCCATTGATCTATATATTTTATATGTTCAAGACACTTTTGTGTCTGGTAAATTTGTGATTTTTTATTTTTTGTTAACACGGAGCAACAGGGGGAGTGGATTACCCTGCATATGTAGACTGATGCATTTTTTGCTGTAACTCTGGAATCCATGTCCATAGAATTCAAACTTTATGGAGCCACCACTTAAGTCTACAGGGGTGTCAGTACTCAAAAGATAGCTCTTCAGGGGGTTATTCTTTTAGCTTTGCCTGGAGACTCAGAAAGAAAGACCTACCAATGACGCACACACCAATTTTAGAAAGTGGTGACAGATCTTTTGCCTCTTGGTTATAAACTTGATGCAAGTCTTGTTGTAGATCCTTACAGTGTAGGTTTTGGTTTCATCTCTATCAGATATCACCACCAAATTACTTTGGTGTTCCTTCAGAAAGGAGTGCTAGAATGCTGTATTAAAGCAAAATAAGTATTACTTTGAATGCATTTGACTTGAAGTTACATGTATGAAAATACTGGTAAAACTAGTAAAACTGCATTGCAAAAAAAAAAAAAAAATTACTCTGAGTAAACATTACTGTGCTGCTATATGGCATTAACTATAATGTTTTAATTCTCGAAGAATATGAGTGTGATTGCTGCATCCGCTGCTCACTGGGCCAGCTTCTACAAGAATCCCAGTAAAGAGTGCTGGTGATTTATGTCTGCAGATACCACCTAAAATCAGTGGTAACTGAATAATGCATTCAAAAGCAACAGTGATTTTTTTTAATACTAAGAATCTAGAGCTAGTAGTAGGTTGGTGTCATGTTTCGATATGTCACACACATGCTCATACAGAAGCTATGTCTTACTTGGTAAGACAACAGCTATGTATATTGTTACTGTAGCACACCCTGTGGGTAGATATGTATGAATTGTTACGCACTTTGGTTGCAGTTCAATTTAACACTGAAAAAGATGGATAACCAATTACAGACAAACTCAAACGTCTTGTTCAGGTACATCTAAATATGGTTTGTTCTGATTTTGATGATGATTACATGAAATACATGCCTAAACATATGCAGAGTACAATCTGTACAAATGTATATGTGGGTAGTTGAGCTATGAAAACATAAAATGCTTAAAAAACAGCCACATTGTGATCACATCTTTGTCTGTTTAAAACTCCAATTCTACCTATGGGATTGACTGTCTGTACAACATTGACTGGTTATCTGTATGTGGTTGTACTGGCTGTCTACTGGCTTGCTATTTCAATACTTCAGTCAATTATAGTGACCTTGTAAAATTATGCCAAACCAGTGGGAGCTCATTAATTCTTCTGTCAGTTCTTTTTCATCTGATCCCAATCAAGGTTCAAGGTCCAGATACTGAAAGGCTTCCGTGGGGAGTTTATGTATGATTAAAGGCATCAATTGGTTTTGGCTTTTCAATATTACAGTGTCAGCTAATAAGCTGACTGTGTTTCACACCATATGTAAAGGAATGGAAACCAATGGTTGCCAGAAATGATCAAAAAATACATCCAAAAAAAATCTAAAGATCTAAAGCATGGATTAAATGTTACATAAATGATTTGAATAGTCCTCTAACATAAGGTCAGATCTGATGAATCTAAGGAGTATAGTAGAGACATCTAACATAATTACTTAACTTCAGCAGTGTGAGCAGTGTTACCGCCCACTGAACAACATGAGGGGATTTACAAAATATCTTCACACAACAGACACTGTAAGTAAGTGAAAGCTGAATCCCAGACTGCAGACGCTCAGGTGTCTTGTAGTCACCTCAGATGACATCATTACAGACGATCTGAATTTTCCTTTGGCCTTCTTTCAGAGCATGTGGAGACAAAGTCTGCCATTGCAGAAATCTCAATCTAAATGAAAAAGAAACTTTCTATTTTAAAACAAATCCACAGTAACAACTCTTTCTGCGGAAACCATCCATCCATGCCTCTTTAGCCTTGAGGTATAGCATAGCATTTCAGCATGACATGTCTTTTGTCCTGCCAGCCTGTGGCTGTCAGGCACTGTCAACAACAACATATCATCATTACACTGATGGATATTAAAAGATGCAGGGACGGTTTGGCATGACATTCAAATATGAGTTTCATGTTCAAAATGCTTTAGGTGAAAATCTTGAAGTGGGTCACTCTGAATTGTAGAATGAATATGGGTGTCCTGATTCAGTCCTTTTGCTGAAGGAACAAAAACATCAGCTAGGATAAAATTTATATTTAATCTGTAATTTTCTGTCTAAGAAAATTCATTTCAAAATGAACCACTTATATACATATACTCACCTATAATATTTCACACTGTCTGATTCATTAAACATTAGACCTGTCATGTAGTAGTCATCCTTTAAGGTGTGCTAGTTAAAGGTATTTAGTGCTTGCATACAGCATCAGGTGACCAGTATAGTAGTAGTCCCCTCACATACATTTAAGTTACGTTTCAAAATAAAAAACGTCCACTCATCAATTTTCTGTAACCACACATCGTTACCAGGGTTGTGTGGATGCTGGAGCCTATATCAGGTGGGGGTACACCCTGGACAGGTAGCCAGTTCATCACAGGACATGAGACAAACAATCATTCACACTCACATTCACACCTATGAGCAATTTAGTCACCATTTAACCTGTTAATCTCAGAGAGAACATGCAAACTCCACATAGATGAGAAACAAAATTTTTGGGTTTGATGGAGATTAAAGGAAATACAAATATGAATAAGAAGTGAAAACAATTTTACAAAAAAAAAGGTGAATGGTGAAATGATGAAAGATTTTTATATCCAGAAATGGGTGCGGTTCAAATAAATCAAATTAGCTCAATCTGAGGAGCCCAACTCAACACTTAAAATACTGTTTACACACTGATGTATCATTATCCACCATAATGTCATGTATATTAATATGTGAATTCTTCTGTAGAGCCAGTACATTTAGTTTTGATCTATTTTATTTATTTTTTCATAATACTTCTATATTAGTATGTAGGATTAGCAGGACTTGCAATAGAGTATTTTTCTATTGTGGCATTTCTACTTAACTAAAGAATACTTATTACTCTCTAAGAATACTTATTCCTCTGCTGCATGTCACTCATAGTAATATGAGATGAAGGACTGGAATGATGTTACACTGTGTATGCATTTTCACCTTGCTGTCTTTGTCCCACAGTGTGAGGTGTCATACAATCGGAGACTCCCAGTGGGAAGAGAGCACAAACAGCTAAGATGAACGAAGGTGTAACAAGCAAAATTGGTGAGAAATTCCACGTTGTTCCTGTATTTCTACCATTTTACTGTATTTGCTTAGCTAAGTATGACAGTTAGTATTTTAGTTAGTTAGTTATTATCATTATTCAACTGTAATAATATGTCAACTGTGTCCCTTGCAGTGGCTTTGCAGTTCTTCATTCAGATTGGTAAGCAGTATGTTTTAAGAACAGGAATGGGGGATTATGTTTTAATTATAGCTCAGCACAGTGTGCAAAGCTAATAATGTTTTGTTCCTTGATCCAGCAACCACAGCCAAGCTGGTATGTTATTTTACCAACTGGTCACAGTACAGAACTGGTCAGGGGAAATACCTGCCAGAAAACATAGACCCCTTCCTCTGTTCCCACCTGGTTTATGCCTTCGCCATCATCAACCATGCCAACGAGATAACCGAATATGAGTGGAATGAGAAAACCCTCTACAAATCTTTCGCTGAGCTCAAGAACAGGTAGGAATTGATTCATTGAAATTATGTATGCCTGAAATATATATTTTTATTATCTTTATGTGTTTCCTTTAACAGAAACCCCAGACTGAAGACTTTACTGTCGGTCAGAGAGGAGAACGAAGGATCTCAGTGAGTTGATTCCCATTTGTTAACTTATGGAACTCTTCCATCTGCTGACAGAAAGCAAGAATGGCAGCAAACACATTTTATCTGACTCTTTTCTCAAGTTTGGCTGTTTGACAGACTATTGCTTTCTTAAGTCGGTGCAGGTAACTGAAATAAAAACTGAATCAAATCAGACATTATAGAAGAGTTTTTTCCAAATAAACATTAAGCTGAACTACAGCACTACTAGTAGTAATAGTCGGGGTGGAGTATTTGTAGTAAATACAACGTTCAGGTTTTCAGTAAGAAGCTCTAAAATTAGCAGACAGAGTGAATCTAATGATTATTTAGCTGCTGAAGAGACAGATATTTAGACCAAAGCACTGCTAAAGTAAAGTAAATATTAACGTGCATTAGATGGACACAAACAGGATTTGAATGAATAATAAAAGGTTGATATGTCATTGTTATTGTCACAACTGTCCACCACTCCCATGTGGCCAAAAATAAATGCATAAATTCAGTTTCCAACCTTTGTGTCAGGATTTGCTTTATAGTCTTGTCACTGTGAAATGAAGGTCTCTTATAGCTTTTATTTTTTTAGTGAACATTCAATGTGTGTGTTGGATCTGATGGACATTCACCATTCTTTAGATACTGTGCAGGATAAATCATCATTCAATTAAAAAAAACAGCAACAAAAGAATATTCAGTCATTTTTATTATCGTTAGCTGCTGCTCTACAGTGGTTAAATATAACATAAATGAATATAACATTTCAGGCTTTCGGAATACTTTAGTTCATTATCGAGTTAAACAGCCATTTTAGAAAACACACAACTTTCTCATCACCCTCCTACAGGTTCTCCGTCATGGTGTCCACTCCAGCTAACCGTCAGACATTCATCAAGTCTTCAATCAGGTTCCTGAGGACTCATGGATTTGATGGTCTGGATTTGGACTGGGAGTACCCTGGAGCTGCTGGAAGTCCTGCAGAGGACAAGCAGAGGTTCACTCTTCTCTGCAAGGTAAACTGACTGGAGACCAGTGGCAGACTGTGGGGTGGGGCTCCAGCAGAAATCATGGTAGATTTAAGGTGAAACAGATCCAAAAACCTTGTCAAGATGAATTGTTTTATTTTATTCAGTGAGGTTTAAAGTTGAATTACTACACCTCTGTAATGAAAACACAGGACACTAGTAACCATTTCGAGGTACATGGAGGTCAACTAACTGTAAAAGATTAATCTTTTACAGTGTAGGGCAGCCTGTATGCCTGTAGAATTACAATAATGCTTTTTTTGTTAATTATTTTTGTAATCTTTAAAAATGCTAAATTAAAAATGAAGTTGTTTGTTTACAGGATGCATTTCCAGTAACTGAAGCGAGCAAAACCTTGTAGCTGCACAAACTGATGTCAATATATCATCAAGTAATAGGAAGAATAGGAATACACCATAGGGGATATTCAGTAGCTTGTAGGATACATGAGAATAAGAATTATGGGCATTGTGTCAAATTGCTGGCAGAGTGGTGCAGGGCAAGACGGTGCTGTAATGCTGTCACCACAGCAAGAAGGTTCTGGGCTCTAACCTGCCGTAGGATCTTTCTGTGTGGAGTTTTCCTGCAAAGACGTGCAGGATTACTGGTGACTCTAAATTGTGAATGTGAGCATTGTGTCTGTCTCTATGTACAGTATACCCAATCAGGGTGAGGGTTTGTTTACATTGATCTATCAAATGTTATATTCATGAGATTAAAACATATTGTTCACTTGAAACAGGCCCAACATTTGGTCTGGAGTCTGTGACCAGAAATCTGTTCATAATCTTCACTGTTGCATGTTTGTAGCTTGTTTACATCCTCACAATGCACTGTAGCTGTGGGACACTGTAACTAAATCTAAAATGAAACACTTCAAATATTCCAGCTAGTAGCCATTGACAGTGTGAAACCCTCCTTCCTTTGTGACTGGAAAAGTTAGACTGTTAGAGCAGCCTTATCTGTGTGACACCATCAAACAGCAGCAAACATTATGTTTCATTCTGTCAATCCAATCTCATAATCAGGCTTCTAAAGTGATGCACTGAGAAGGTCATATTCTGGATGGGGAGAGATGGTGCTTTATTATTTTCACTTTACATCGGACAGACCTAAACATTTAATGTTATTGTACTTACCAGTGTTGAAGCTTTTTTATTTATTACATTTATGCTGAATCACTAGTATGACCTCTCTAGATGTAAACCATGCTTCTTTTTCCCTCTTTCATTTATTTATTCTGGCAGCCAGTGGCTTCTATTCATATCAGTGAAATATGAAAATTAACTTGCAGAAACCTGAAACTTGCTGAGTAACAATGAGCACACACACACACACACACACACACACACACACACACACACACACACACACACACACACACACACACACACACACACACACACACATAACACATTTAACAGTTACTGTACATCAGATAAGATGTTCAGTGTGATGAGTTATTAGAAGTTACAAGTCCCTGCAAGTTGAGTACTGGGCTGAACTGGATACCAATAGCTTCCTGGAAATGGGAAAAAATCGAAATTTATTTGCAGGAATATAAAGTCTAATGTGATTTGTTTTGTTATTCCGAGGTACATTTTGGACCGCTGACTAAAGTTTAAATGGCTTGCTATTGATTTCCAGGAGCTTTCAGAGGCCTATGAAGCAGAGGGAAAAGGAGGAAGTAACACACAACTGATGATCTCTGCAGCCGTGGCTGCACAAGCAGATATTATTGATTCAGGATATGAAATCTCTAAAATATCAGAGTAAGACTTTATATTTATGTCAGCTCCAGTTTGAATACTTTTGACGTTTCATGGCCACATGATTAAATGGCACTCTTTTCTGTGTTCTATGGGTGTGAATTGTGTGTGTTTAGGTACCTGGACTTCATCAGTGTGAAGACTTTTGACCTCCATGGTGGTCAAGATCAAGTGACAGCCCACCACAGTTCACTCTACGCTGACAACAAAGCAAACATAGTAAATACCCATTTCTAAGTGGTACTCTTCATGTACAAGTCATATGTTTATTTATTTTTGGGTGATGAACTGGGGACTGGATGGATGGATGGATGGATGGATGGATGGATGGATGGATGGATGGATGGATGGATGGATGGATGGATGGATGGATGGATGGATGGATGGATGACAGCTATGTAGAGCTGAGGGGCTGGTTGATGAATCAATAGATTTTTCATTACAAGTGTCATAATGACATTTTTGAACATGCACCACATTTCTATGAGTAATCACATCTTGATCTGAACTGTTAATAAACACCCTTTTAGTATATTTTGTTTTTTTGTTTTAAAAATAATACTTAATATAATTACGATTGTGCTCTGGTTGCATTATTGTTGCCATGTGCTGCTGTTGTGTTTAATGTATTTGTATGGCTTAATTTTGTCAAGTATTGCCCAGCAGTTTGATTTGTTGGGATTTTGTCCCAGTAGTACTGCTTGCATGTTGCATGTTGGTTTAGAAAACTAAGAGCTGTTACCAGCTTGCAGGGGACATTGCTGTAACATTGCTGTCTATAGTAAATGTTGTCTGTGTGTGTGTGTGTGTGTGTGTGTGTGTGTGTGTGTGTGTGTGCCAGTGCACCCAGGTGTGTCCATACAGGCTGCTTTTCTGTTTTTCTGGTAGAACATAATGAGTGAATCCACCACTGCCAGTCTCATTTATTTTGTCGAGTTGTATACTTAGATTATCCCAAATGTTCCCAACAATGTTCAAACCCAGGAAAATCATCATTTTATTCAGTTAATGGTGTGTTTCATTTGGTTGCCTGTCAATGGCATTATTATGGCATTGATAGAAACTGTTCACTTGATTAACAACTCCTCCCTCTCTGTCCTGTCAGGATTATGTAATGCGGTACTGGATGGAGCGTGGAGCCCCAGCAGGGAAGTTGTTGCTTGGTTGTCCCATTAATGCTCGTTCCTTTACGCTCTCCACCCTGGCGACAGGCCTAGGGGCCCCAATCAGTGGCCCTGCCGTTCCCGGCCCCTACACCCAGCAGATTGGTGTCTGGTCTTACTATGAGGTAACAAGGCGTACCTAGAATACCTAGCTACATGAGCTAGCTAAATGAGTTTAAAGTGTTTGATATAGAAATTGCTACATTGTGTGATGATCTCAGTGACTAGTATCCATTTTATATATATTTTTTAAAGTATTGTTATTATTAAGGAGAAGAGAGTGCTGCCTGCTTGGTCTGGCTCAGCTCTAATCAGACTTCCTACTCGCTGCCCAAATTTGGATTTTATATCTTTATATCCAGTTTTACATCCAGTGGAGTAGTTCACAATGGAATGCACCATCTAAAACCCATCTTATGTGACTCATTCATTAGTGTTCAGCAAACCAAAGTTGTCAAATTTTGTATTAATTGATGGAGTAAAGAGAAATAATACTTCGCTCAAAATGAATAATTCTGTAGCTGTTTCACCCTGTAGTCTTTAGGTCAGTATTATTACAAAATATGCACATCTTCTGTGTTGATTTCATAAAGATTTTTACTACCCGGAAGTCAAGCAGCAGAAATTAAGTAACGTAAGTGTATGAGTATACCTTACTTCTGGATTTCAAGAAGGTATTATGTGATACCACTTCTGACATGAACTATTCTGAAAATGACAGCATGACTTGACTCTATCTCTATCTTTGAACATCTTGATGGGCCGTACGACTGCTCCTGCAAGTGCTACTAGTACTACTCTGGCTCCATCAGCAGGATCATAACAAGTGTTTCTTTAACAGACCTGCTCCTTCTTGAAAGGCACCACAGTTCAGTGGCTCGAGGATCAGAAAGTTCCCTTCGCAGTCAAGAGCAATCAGTGGGCCGGCTTTGATAACCAGAGGAGCTTTGATGCTAAGGTACAGTATATAGCTTTATTATGGAAAACACAGATATTTCGAGTCTCTCTTTGTGTAATTTTTACTGTAATTGTCTTCCAGGTGGACTATCTGAAGAGCAAGCGGTTGGGAGGAGCTGCTGTGTGGACACTGGATATGGATGACTTCTCTGGACAGTTCTGTGCACAGGGCAAATATCCGCTGATATCACATCTAAAACGTAAACTCAGTGAAGGTAAAGCTGCTGTACCACACACTGTCTTTGCTCCAGGGACATTCATTCAGTTCACAGATACACAGAAATATGTTGACTGAAAGCCAGAAAAAGTTATTGATCTTCTTCATAAAAATAGTTTATTTTAATAATCTCTGATCAGTCTCGGAGAAATACAGACTTGGACTCAATACTATAGGCCAAGCTAAAAAAATAAATAAAAATTCAAAAAAACACTGGATACTACATTCCCCATAATGCAACAAATAGCATATTTTTATTAGACTTTTCCTCCTTGGTTGTTAAGCAGGCCTTCTGTTAAAGTTCACACTGAGTTATGGTACCTTTGATGATGTCATCAGAGTTATCCCATTATACATAAACTGTAAATTGTTCAAATATATTCTTCTGTGTTAAACATTAAATTTATTTCTGTGCTGTTTAATTTTTTATACAGACTGGCCAACACAGGAAATAACTCCTGCCGCCACAACCTCTCCTTCTGAAAACACACAACCCACACAGGAGCAAGTCACCGCAGACAGCACCCCCACCACAACAAAGACAGACAACGGCTGCTTGCAGAACATCACTGTTGTGTATCCTGACAGCAGACTCTGCATGCACAGAGTTGATGGGTTGTATGTAAAATCAGACAATCCAATGACATTCTACAGATGCTCACAGAGGAAGACATACATCACAAAGTGCCACACTCTGGCAGCAGGCCACAGCAGTGCAGCAACAGCTATATCATCAAAGAATTTGATTATAGTCAGCTTTGCCATAGCAAGTGTGTGGAGTAACAGGTGATTTTGCTTTTTATGCATTAAGTTTACAGTTAATAAGCTTCTGGTTTACTACGAAAGACCTTATAAAGCTGCCGAGCAGGTCCATTGAGAGAAATAAGATGCATTTTGAGTGAGTCGAGTATGTATTTTCATATACAGTATAACGCAGAGTTTAGACTCATGTTTATTGTAGCTGCTATGCATTGTCATAATTTGTGTCAGACTCTAAGTTGATAATCTTTAAAGTTAAACATGTCTGTCACTTAGTAAATCATAATTAGGTAACACTCTTTAAACACATTTCTATAAAAAACAAAATTGAGAAAACAAAAACAACAAAACTATATGACGTGGTATCTGTGCTTTCTGTTCACTTTAACTTTTTAAGGTTTAAATGTCAGGTTGTATTTTTTCATAATTAGCTGTGATGTTCTAACAGTGGAGCTGTGCACATCACTTGTGGGATGATATCAACCAAAGTGTATGATAGTCAGGGAGGTTAAAGAGATATTAGCTAAAAGTGGATCATTAAACCTTCATTGATCAATATACTTGTTAGTAACATTGAATCAAATGCTTGTATAATGTATAATGTGAGAGCTGGCCTTATGAACCATGCAGGATCACATGATTCTGCAGCTCTGCTGCACTTTTTGCCTCTTTTAAAAATTATTTTGATTTTACAGTACGCTGCCTGGGTGGCTCAGTCTCGTCGCTCTTCTTAACCACTGCAGCTTCAGCTAAAAAGTTCTGATGAACACACTGGACAACATTGTGCAGCACCAAATGGCTGAGTTAGCATGATGGTTGGCATAATGGAAGTTTGTCAGGAGTTGGAGGACACTAAAAAGAGAGTGAATGCTGGACTTATCATTGAGCCTTTAGTGAGCGCTAATGTTGCTTCACCTCTGCTGGATGTGGAAATAGGTAACTTGTTACTGATATGTTTGCCAAATGAACATTTTGAACCTGGGATGTGGTGGTGGCTGTGCACCTGCTTTTTTTGTTCCACTTTTCTCACACTTGAAATGAAATAGTTAAATAAAATAATTTCCTCTCAAATATTATCACATGTTCATTATACTGTTTTCACTTGATTCACTGGAATAGCTATTTTTATGCTATTTCGCTATGTCTTTAGCTGGTAATGGTTCCACTTGGCTGACATATTACTTTCCCATAACCATCTTTACCTGCTTGATCAGTGTTACCCAATGTAACCAACCCAAAAGATCACACGTCACAACACTCTTCAGCGACCTGCACTGGCTGCCTGTAGCAGCCAGAATTAAACACAAAGCTCTGATGCTAGCCTACAAAACCATCTCAGGATCTGCCCCTGCCTATCTCAGCGTCTTACTAAAGGCTCACGTCCCGACCAGGGCGTTACGCACCGCTCATCCAAACTGTCTAGTTGTCCCATCGCCTCTCGCAAAGCGAGGTCACTCTAAACTCTTCTCTGTGGTTGTCCCCAAATGGTGGAATGACCTACCAACGGCTGCAAGAACTGCAACATCCCTTTCTACCTTTAAAAAAAACGTGTAAAAACCTTTCTCTTTCAAGAATGCTTCCCTGCCTAACAAAACTAACAAAACTAACAAACTACTCTGTGCTCCTTTACACCTCTTTCAGCTTATGTCCTCCTCTGTAAGTCGCTTTGGATAAAAGCGTCTGCTAAATGCAATGTAATGTAATGTAATGTAATGTAATGTAATGTAATGTAGTGCAGCTACCAGCCGATAATTATGATGATGATTTGAAAAACACAAATACATGATCAATATACACACTTTAGTAGTTTATGGTTTGACTGGCCCTGATGAAGATAAGCAGTTTAGATAATGGACGGATGGATCGATGGTTTGCCTGCAGCAGAGTTCCCACACCTTTTTCATGAACAAATTCAAGCACTTTTCAAGGACCTTCAAGCACCAGTTTTTCCATTTTTCCAGCACCTTTAAATAGGTAGCCTACTAGTTGTGTTTGCCATGATGGTCATGGGAAGCGCAGCGGTGCCACTGTATGGCATAATAATATGGGTCTAATTAGCATTATTTCATATGGTGGTAGATTGACTGTTTTGATTTTTAACTAATTGTGAATTGGCTTGTATTCTCAGCTTGTGAGCGGTGTATTGTGTAACTACCATAGCGCAATAACAGTGACCAACAGGTGTCGATAGTAGTCTACTGTTATTTCTCGGCAGAACACCAAGCGAGTATGATAACTGAGTTCTGCATGTAAAGGCATCGAATCAAGCGTGTAGCCGCTTAGGAAACATTTTTGTTTTCTCTTGGTTTATTGAGATAGACATCACACAAATTCCAAGCATTTTCAAGCACTTCACAAAAAATTTAAGCATTTTCACAACCTTGAAAACACTGAATTGCAATTCAAGCATTTTCAAGGAATTCAAGCACCCGTGGGAACCCTGCTGCAGTGCCTTCAGTTTATAGTCATGGCAAATCTCCAGTGACATGTACAAAGATATGATTAAAATAAAATAAAAAATAAACATTTTTTAAACACAGGGTGTGCATATACAGTTAATACAAACAGCTGACTTACTTACACAAAGACATAAACCCATACATTTGATTCAGAGGAGAGCTCATGACGTCACTTTAAAGTCTGTATCTGTTTCAGGGTGGATTTTTCCTTTAACGTGACTGCGCTGTGACTCGAACAGGAACGCCGAAATGCTTTCTGGGCAATTGAGTTTTATTTCAACGTATGACCCTGTTGACAGAAAGGTCTCCAAGACACTGCAGACTTCATTTCCCACAATTCCTACATACGCACTTCCTGTGTAGGCTCCACGTAGTAGCGTCACCGCAATGTTGTCGAGCTGCAGTCGGAGGAGGAATAAAGCTACAAACGACGACGTTTCTCATCCGTTCTCGTGTTTCTGTGGATTTTTCACGCGTGTTCACTAAATACTTGTTTATGTTGATTATAATGAAGCCACAGAGGCGCGTGTCGCTGAATTTGGCCACATATGTGGGCTAGGCTATGTTATCGAGCTAATTGTGGACGGACTAGTTAGCAGATACTCTGTTGTTTACATTCTTTCGAACATGTATACTTTATTATCTGGATTGTATAAGTACATGTTCCAGAAGGAAGAGTACTGCGTGCTCATCCTGGGACTGGACAACGCTGGAAAAACGGTAAATGAAGTCCTACAACGTCATTAACCAGAATTAAACACCGGGGTTAACTCGGTGGACGGTGTTGTTGATTGGCTCGTTCTCTCATGAGTTACCGTGCTGCAGGCCGGTGAGCCGCCGGTCACAAAGCCCGGTCTGAGCAGTCACTGTTTGGGTGTAGTTGCTCGTCTTTTCGCGGTACGTGAAGTTCGCGGTGCCCGGAGCGGCCAAACGGTGCTCACTGTGTGTTTAGTAAAGTGACGTTACGTTTTTTCAGACACACTGAAGTGTAACCGACTCATTTACACTCCATAAAGCCGGCAGACAACGTTTGTTGGCTGGCTCCATCTCCCTATACCATCAAATATATAATGCGGTTTAACATGGTGAGCTACGTGAAATGAAAATATTCTGTTTTGACTCATTAATAAGTTTGGGTTGATGATCATACGCTCCCAGCGCCTGTCACGTAATTGCTTAAACACATGCGGCTCACCTGAGCGCAGTGTGATGTCAGTATGCTGTGTCACACTACAAGACATACAGTCCTATGAGTGATGATGGTAAGCAGCTGTGATGATGTGCAGAGCAGTAACATGTAGTCATGACAACATGTGTGCCTTGTGGATGGAGTAACACATGAAAGCAGTGTCTTAATGATGAAGCTGCCGTAACTAACTTATTCAGTTTGAATATCTGAAACAACTGATTCTATTTTTTATTACCTTATCTCATTGTTATTAGCCATCTATTGCACAAAAAACTAGAACTGTACTCTGTATGTTAGATGAGTAAAACTGACATGTCCCCCAGCACTGAGTGAAACTTAATAATCCAGTTCAGAGTTGTCAGTGTTTTGACTGTGTGTGTGTGTGTGTGTGTGTGTGTGTGTCGTTCGTGCATGAATCAGTGACGTGTGTCCAGTGCTGACTTGTCTGTTAATTTCACTGTCGTCTTTCTCTGCAGACCTTTCTGGAACAAACCAAAACAAAGTTCAGTAAGAACTATAAGGGAATGAATTTATCAAAAATCACAACCACAGTTGGCCTGAACAGTAAGTGGATGTTCCAGTGTGTCTTCTCTCGTGTTTGTTATGAAGATTTGCTGGGCTCGTCACTCCAAACAGTGACTGTGCTGGGTGTCATGCTGATGTGAAAGCTTGATTATCCCGTTTCCCTCTAAGATTTCTTCTTGGTCTCTCACTTTCCTTCACAGTTGGTACGATCGACGTGGGCAAAGCTCGTCTCATGTTCTGGGATCTGGGAGGTCAGGAGGAGCTCCAGTCTCTGTGGGACAAAGTGAGTCAAACGTCAGCAAACGTCTTCTTCATACTCACACACACTTCATGAAGTAGATATTACAATAGAAAGAGCCATAATATGAGGACATAACTGCACTGCACTGTTTCTGCAGAGTGACTGATGCAGGCTCTCATTTCAGCTTTGTGTGATGTAAACAGCAATCTGTGAGCATCCTGCTTTGCTATGTTAAAAGCTCTGCCTCACTGCCATGAAGAAGACCGCTCATACACACAAAATAGTATGTCCAGTTAAATTCCATGGCGAAATAGATGTGATGTGTAGCACAGGTGTAAACACAAACACAATGCCCCCCTACCCCATTCTTGGTGTGTGTGTGTGTGTACACGATTGGTGCGGCTTAATAATGACGCACAATCCCGAAACAGCCGTGTGTCGGACGTCAAAAACACTCCCTGTGAAGTGGCCTTGGCGCTGCTGAGCGTTTCATGAACATGAATCCTCATATGGTTTCTTCCCAATATCACACACAGACAACAGCACAGGGCCTCTTCTGGTCTCTGGATGTTTGTTGTCTGGATTTTATAACTGAATGGACCCTGTCCAGTCATAATATATGTCTCTTGGTTCTCCCAATATTCTGACTTTTTTTTGTTCATGCTATCACATCTTTGTTGTTGAACTTTATTCTCCAAATAAACTTCATTTTCTTTTTGAGTATTACAACTTTTCAATTCATGATCTTGTTGTACCCAAAGGGTGTCATTGTCATGTTGCTTACATGTAGTCAGTGAGCTGTGCTGCAGTCCAGTCTGCTCTCATGTCTGTTTGTACTCTTCATGTTTCTATTAAGTACTACGCTGAGTCCCATGGAGTCATCTATGTGATAGATTCAACTGATGAAGAGCGGCTGTCAGAATCGAAGGAGGCCTTTGGTAAGTGACATTCTCTGTGTGTGTGTGCGTGTGTGTGTGCGTGTGTGTGTGCGTGCCTGTGTTTAAAATGATTTAATCAACTTATTTTAGCTTCAGATAGACTTCACAAAAACAAGGACTGTGGATCTTCAACTATTCCTTTCATCATCAGAAGAATAAGATGATGAGATGGGAATTCACATTGTTCAGTATTGAGGAGACACAAAAACCTGTCTGTCGTTATGTTTTGCAGACAGATCTTCATTAACATTAGCCTAAACATGAGAGGTTTTATTGTGTGTTAGGAGAAAAATGTCAGTAACACAGAGTGCAGTGACGGTGAATATCCTTCAAGTGTTTGAGTCAGTAGAAAACTTGTTTGCTTGTTGTTGAGTCAATAACTGAACTCATGTCCTCCAGAGAAAATGATCAGCAGTGAGGCGTTAGAAGGCGTCCCTCTCCTCGTGCTGGCCAACAAGCAGGATGTACCGGTACTGTATGACCTTTTCAACTTTGATTGTTTCAGCAGTGGATTGAATCGCTCTAGCGTCATTTCAAGGCTTGGCCTAAGTCTTCTGTCTTGTGGTTTGGGCAGTGTTTGTCTCTGCTGTGGCAGCCTTCACTCATCTTTTGTGTCCTCTTTCTTCTCAGAACTGTTTGTCAGTGCCGGACATTAAAACAGCTTTCAGTGACTCTGCCCCGAAGATCGGCAAGAGAGACTGTTTAGTCCAGCCTTGTACTGCGCTCACAGGGTAAGACTGCTGCTGTGGTATACTGAGCGCACACATAATCCACTACAATAACCCTCTAACTAACACTTGCCAAGCTTACAGTGTTTGATTTCAAAAGTAGAAGCAAAATAAATAAAATTACAAGATGGACAGTCAGGCTGACAAAATTAAAGATACATCATAAACCTTTGCAATGAAAATGGATGGATGTTGAGCAACTTCAGGTGTTGCCAGAATGTTAGGAATCTTCTCTATTCTTCTCACCTATCAGGAGGCCCTGTAGACAACAGAATGTTTGCATATTTCGATACATTTCAAACTAAGATAAACATAGATGAAGTATATGCTCATGAAGTTGAAACATGTTCCTTTTCATGTACTTTGTCTGAATGAATTTCAGATGCTTCTGAATGACTCCCTTCTTTGCTCTGATGCAGGGATGGAGTGAACGAGGGCATTGAGTGGATGGTGAAGTGTGTGGTGAGAAACATTCACAGGCCACCCAGACAAAAGGACATCACGTAAGAAGTCTTAAAGCACCCTCGATGCCGCTTCCGGACTATGAGTTTCTCCTCGAGGACATTCCACGTAAACCCTGGAGCTCATAACTCTCCTCTCTCTTTGTGTTTGCTGTGACTTTGAAACACTTTGAATTTCTGCTTTCAGGAGTTCATTACAGACAGAGTGTGACAGAATCTTTGTCACAGAGCATAATATCAGGTGTGATTTGAGTGCACATCTGTCCGTTCCACTTGTTGATGATTTCTTCTGCTCCCTGTGCAAGCAGCAGCCCCCAGTCTGTGGTGGTTGGC
Organism: Collichthys lucidus; assembly: GCA_004119915.2. Lineage (NCBI taxonomy): Eukaryota > Metazoa > Chordata > Actinopteri > Sciaenidae > Collichthys > Collichthys lucidus. The sequence continues at coordinate 20,863,397 of CM014082.1, forward strand.
TGCATCATGTATCTGCATGGAGCTTCACTGACATCTGACACCTTGCACTGCGATCACAAGAACACAGAAACATCAGCTCTCTCGTGACATATAACAAACTGTAATACAGCTGTCCTCTGTTGGCTCACAGTATCACATTAACTAAACAATGTTTAAACAGAATTTGAATCCACCTCACTTTTTGTGCGAATTTACAAAGATGCTGCCGCTGTTGTGCACAGTGTTCCTTAGCTGAGAACATATTTGGATCCACACTTCTGGCCTGTGGTTGGGCGGGCCTCATATGCAAACAGCGACCTGTCAAATCTGATCCAGCTCAGTAGTCCTGTAAGGACGTTTATGATGTTGACCTTCTGAATTAGAAGCTAAAGAAAGATACCGTTTGTTTGATTGTGATTAGGCGATTCTTTTGGCAGTAGGTGAATGACGTGCTCTGGTCTCTATGGTGCTCTGCTGACTGCAGAATGACGTCCTATATTTGAACAATGATACAAGGTATTTTTCCTCATTTCCACATACAGTTAGCTATCATTACAACACAACTTTCAACATTTTAGGAGGACCAACATACTACATACAACAACATGCACGACATATCCTGCAACCAGGTTTCCCTACTTTGCAACTTTACTTGCTGTTGACATGTTCTTGTTTCTAGCCCTAAAACCCGTCACTTGTTATGTTATTTATTCACTTTCTTTTTACCTCATATGACTGCCATAAGATTGTTGGTTTGTGGTTTTAAAGGGTTTGTAACATTGTCAGAACTGTTACATTGGGACTTCATGTGCAGCTGTGTCATGTGGAGAGTTCAAGTCCTAAAATGTTTAGAGGAGCAGTAACAGTAACCGCTCTGTTAGGGCCCACTTTTTTATGTGTTTGATTTTCATGGTTTGCTCACAGCAGAGGGGAACTGAGTGGGGCTCCATACAGACTCTGGTGCAGCAGTGCAAACAGACGTGTGTGAGTGAAACACTTCCAACAGTCACTGAACTGTTTTTTAGGTTTCTTTGTTACCTGTAAATCCTTTGACCTCTGTATAACAGTCCCAGTGTGATCAAAATGAAACTTTTTTTTTTTTTTGATTGACTTTGAAATGTTGATGTTCATAATTCCAGCTGGTTGGTAACTGAAAAGTAAAAACTAAAGTGTGCTGAACACACTCATAAATGTTGCTGACCTCTGCAGCAGTGAAACCTGGGTATAAAGTGATTTAAAGAACCTGAAGGTGACGTCCTTCACATACAGTAATGATGATAATACATTTCTGATTTAAAAAGAAAAAAGAAATCTGTTGAATGTTCTATTATCAGTACTCAATGACCCACACATGTGTGATCAAAATCTTAAGACTGGGTGAAAAATTACTAATATTTGCATTCTGGCTGGTGGAACTTAACCAGGTTGTAAGCAGAGCTACAAAATGCAAAAATAAGAAACAGGAGCAAGAGACAAGTAGAAGATGAAAGAAAGCTTTATTCTCTGAAGAAAAAAAACTTCATCTGGATGGTCCTGATGGTTTCCAACGTTACTGGCATGACCAGGAGTTTTCTACATGGCACAGTGGAGAAGGCTCCATCATGATCTGGGGTGCTTTTTCCTTTAATGTAAAATTGGAGCTTCAGTTTGTGCAGGCGTGTCAAAATGTTGCTGGCTCTGTGGAGATGTTGCAGCAGGGATCCTTCTTGACTGAGAACTCTTGTCTGTGCAGTGATTACCGGGTCTTTCAACAGGACAATGCTTCAGCTTACAACACCCGCCTGACAAAGGACCTCTACCAGGCTTAGCGTTAGGCTCTTTTGGACTATTCTGCGTGCCCCCCGATCTAAATCCCACTGAGGACGTTTGGGGAGGGATGGCAAGGGAAGTTTACAAAAACAGACGTCAGTTCCAGACCATGGATGCCCTTCCTGAAGCCATCTTCACCACATGGGGCAATGTTCTCACCAACCTTCTGGAAAAACTCGCATCAAGCAGGCCTAAATCAATTTTTGAAATGATGAACAATGGTGGGGCTATTTTTGGTTATTTTGGGCTGTGGCCTTTTGATCAGCTGATAAACAGCCTGTTTGAGTTTAAATGCAGTTTTCAATAAACTGCTGATTCTTTTTTTTTGTCTCTTGCTCCTGTTATTTCTTTTTGCATTCCGAAGTGCAAAATGCCAATATTAGTCATTTTTTAGGAGTGTACACTGATTATGAAGAATAAAACTCTTATTGATACTCGTGAGTTGTTATTCGGACAGATGACTGAATATGTTGAAACTGCAGGACTCTTGTCAGATGTTACGTTTACACTTTCTACAAAATTCAATAAACTGTCAACATCAAAATATAGTAGGTTCCAAAAATCTGGGAATCAGAGACACCAGCCTGAACTATTAGAATAAAGAGTAAATGATTGATTAAGATGAAGGTTTATGGATAGGATCAGTAAAAGCATGTCTGTCAGTGAGAGTAAAATGTAACATTTTCAGTCACTTTTGCATGTTTGTATCCAGAAAACTGAAAAGAGACAGTGAGTTTTTACTTTGTGTAAGTTTATACATGTGTTGGAAATAAGTCCTGGTCTTGGTATTATGCTTTAGATATGCTACATAATTCAACACAAATGGACAACGTTTTGAACATATGAAGACAATCTGCATGCTTGCTGAAGACAATAGAACTGCTCTGTAACCTGACGGAGTGACTTTAGTAAATAAAATAAAAACGTGATTAAAGCTGATATATGCATAAATGTAGGAAGAACTGAACAAGGCATTCATCCTAATATGAAACTACAAACAAAAAAATCAACTGCAGTGAATTCTGTGTAAAGAAGCAGAGTTTCAGAATATCCCGTATTAATGAGATGAATTTACAATTTTAGATTTTAATTCCGTTTGTCTCATTAAGGAATTTTAAACTGAAGACTGACTGTGTTTCCATAGCTACGATCTTTTTTCCAGAAAAAAATGGAGCATCTCAAGTCTCTTGAGCAGACTGTCAGGTTTAAACAACGGCTCATCCAGATGGAAGCAGAGACGAGAGATTTCAAAATAGTATTAGACAAAAACACAGTGGAAAAAATGCTATGCAATGCAATGACATTGTTTCAGTCTTTCAGTGATAGCCTGTGTTCTTCCTCTGTGGTTTACTTTAAAAGCCACCCTGTATTCGTCCGGCCAGAAAAATCAATGTTCCATTTGAAATGCTAATGCCTCTCTGTCACACACTCATGCACCTGTCCTAATTTCCTCCGAGTGGTGTCAAATCAATGCAATGTCTGGTGCTGTGATATATGATTCATCAACATTATTCTCATTTATCACAACTAGTGAAGTGCAGGCTGTAATTCATCCAGGATGAACTGATTAACAAGAGAGTCAAACGGAGTCATGAGAAATTTGTCATTACAATACACTGCATATTTAACCCCCCAAATTTCAACTGAGTCAGAGTCTTTAGAGCGACTGCATCATTCCAATCTATAGCATTGATTTGCATTTACAAGAAGTGCGACCCCTCACTGAGTCATACTCCTCCTGACCTTTGACCCCTGTGCCTCTCCTGCAATCCCTCTTTACTGTCACCATCACACGATTCCCAAATGCTCCTCCTCGACCAAAGCCTGATAGCTTAATGGCCTTGTTTACTCATTGTAAATAATAATAACAAAATATAACTCTTAAAAAAATATCCTGATTAGCCTTTCTGCTGTTCCACTAATCCCCAACTCTGGTTTGGTTGATATTAATCATCAGTTCAGCTTGGTTCAGGTGTGAGAATGTTCTGATTGATTTATGACAGCAAAGTAAAGCAGAGAAAATATTGTAAATATGTTTTTCGGTTGGTAAAAGACATGTTGTGCTCTCCCAGTAGGAGTACATTGCTTCACTTCTGTGTCGGCCCTCCTGAGGGAGCTGTCAGTCAAAACCACGCCTACACATCTACACAGCCATGAGCTGTTTTTGAACCAGGTTCTCTGATAGTTACAAATCATTCTTTTCACTCAGATCTTTGTGGATGCTCTACTTTAATATCATACCTGCATTTGTACCACTTGAAGCCACATTAGTGGAAGCTTTAAATCACTCATCTGTCAGACACTGTTCAGAAGATGCTTTAAATGCAGGTTTAATCCATCCATCACTTTAAAATGAGTGATCTTGACTCCAATAGACTTTTATTTCTGCAGTTTGTAAACTGCACAGCACGCTGTTTTATGGACCTCAAATCATTCAGTCTTCAGTGCTTTAGATGCATTTCATATCCTCTGTCCAAACCTGAATCATGTCAGAGAAATAAGATTTGGTTACATTCCCTGTGCGACTCTCCCTCAACTGCTTCACCCCACCCACCTCTTGTCTTGCCAGCAACAGAATACACCCTCCTCTCCACCACACACCACACACACACCAAGTCCCACTGGCTGCCCATTGTTCACATAGACTTGTGCATTGCACCATTCAGAGCACAGACATATGCCCAGCCCATCCCCTCCCTGCCTCCCTCACTCACTCCCTATCTCTCTCTCTCTCTCTCTCTCTCTCTCTCTCTCTCTCTCTCTCTCTCTCTCTCTCTGTCTGTCTCCCTCACTCTCCCACCTCGTCCTTCTTTTCATCCTCTCTCTCCAACTCCTTCACATTCTCTTCTCTCCTCCATCCAGCAGCATCCTCCGGCTCTTCTTCCACTGTCAGCAACAATGACCAGCATAGTATCAGGTAAGACAACATGTTCCAACCAGCCCGTCGGTTACTTGAAATTTCATGTGTGTGTGTCTGTGTGTGTGTGTGTGCGTATGTGGCAGGGAGGGGCTGTATAATTCGGAGGGTGGAGAGGTCTATGTATCGGTGTAATTGTCATGGCAACTGATGTATTCTTTTTCCTTGTACTGGGGCTCTGATATAGATAAGAGACTCTCTCATGGTCCCACACACACACAGACACATACAAACACTGTGTATTCATCCAGAAAGAGCAGCTTATTGATCATTCATTTGCAATTATATGTGACCACTGCTGACTAAATGTCGGCTCGCTGACGCAGATCCAAAACACAAAAAACTAACCACAGGGCAAATGTTGTCAGCACCATTCTGATGAGTTCATACTGCAAGTAAGAGAGACAACACGGACTAAATGAACTGTAGTAATTATCACAATATTGACATGCTGTGATATTGACAGTGACGATATAAAAGTTAATCTTGTGTTTAAATCATTGTTTAAACGTTTCACATTGAATTCTTAGATAAAAACCAAATGTACTTTAAAATGCACAATGTTTAGAGTAGCATTAATTAGTTCAAACGCCTTCTTTTTGTGTAATTAGCTTCATTGCTGCTACAATAAATGCCAGACTGAGTCCATCCTGAAGAAAGTACTAGAATGTTCGACCCCTTGCACGTTGTTATTTGTTTTTATTCAATTGATTACAGCTGCTTTAAGATGCTGGAGCCAGTGCTGTTAAATATGATACATGCACCTTTTATTTTCACGTTTAACTGCACTGGCTCGAGCCCTGATGGTCTGTATGAAAATACAAGGGCATAGTTTCCTCTGGGGGATTGTGGCAGGGCGTCTGTCACTCTTTTGTTCTGTTTTGTCCTCTCTGTTTTTATTGATCCAAGTTGATCTTGTCTTACTAAAGCCTTTGGATGGAAGTCCTACACTTCCCACCCACCAAAGTCCACACGAGAGAAAATCTTTCATTTCATTAGTTATTACATTGTGCTTTTCAGTTTTCAAGCAGCGTTAAAAACATTTTTAAAAATCAAATAAAAGCAGCATTAAAAACATTAAACATTACAGACAAAGACCTATATACGGGACTGGAGAGAGGCAGAGATCATGAGGTGCAGTGAAACTTTTAACCAGGATCAAAAAGTCTGATCAGCCTGTTCCAGCTCTACCGTGCACACACAGGAAATGTATTTATGTCATTTTATCACTTCAGTGACTTGGAGGTGAGTTGAATGGACAGCAAGCTCGACTGTGAAGTTTCTCCGGTGTCTTTTTATAGTTTGATTCCTTTCGATTGCTCATATTTGCCACTTTACCTGTTGTATTGAAGTAGTATCTTCAAAAACACAGCATTGTTTTTTTATCAGAATATGGGATCCTTCCATTTGCACCACACTCGTGAATAATGTCACAAGCTCTCTGGCTCTGTGGGTGAGTCTACGCCCTGCTCCTCATCTCACGATGTCTCCCTTTGTGTAGGCACTTCATGTGTCTCTCTGAGGCACACACACACACAGACACACACACACACACACACACTCAGCTGCTGTTTAGAATCCACAGAAAAAGCACAGCAGGAAGCTAGTTGCTTGGAAAAACAACATGAGAAGAGACAGTTGATGTTGTGTAATGCGGACAGCTCACAGTGAGGAGTCTCTGCATGTATAATGAACACATTTGCCTTTCCTGCTCTGAAATGAGATTTGATTACAGCCATAATACTATATTCTGGTACGCAAGTCAGCCATTTTGAGGATTTGGTGGAGTAGCAGAGGTGACTGTGCTGGTAAATGTGCTGTGAGCAGAGTTAACAGTTGCCATGCCCTACTTCAGACTGACGCTGATTAAATGCTGTGTTGTGTTTCATAAATCCAATCCCTCCTCTGAGCTGCCTACACACAGTGTGACTCACTGTGCATGAGACACTTAACACATTCTATAGCTGTCTCTGCAGATCAATAATTCACTCTGAAATATGTTCCAATAGAAGTAGAAGAAATACTTGACTAACCCACAATTGTCCTTAATGCACGACTGGGATCACTTACACTGTTGGATCATATTTTGTTCTTTAATACTAACTCCTCAACATATATACATGTGACATTTAATGTGGGTAAAAAGAAATCGTACAACTCACATTTATTGATCCAAACCAGGTCACACACACATAGAGACAAACAGCCGTTCACAGTCATGGACAGTTTAGAGTCACCAATTAATCTGCATGCCTTTGGACAACATGCAAACTCGCTGTGCAGTGAAAGTGCCCACTGCAGCTAAATTAGCATACTCAGCAAACAACAAATATACATGGGGCTGATGCAGAAATATCTATTTAGGCCTGTTTTTTATAGGTAATAATGTTGATCACTTCCATCTTGTTTAACAATAAGGTAATGTCACTTTAATGACCCGATAGCCAGCCCATTATTAACTGTACACAATTTCCTATGTAAGCAAATAGGCTAACACGTAGTTATCAGCAGACTAAAAAAGGTGTAGTTATATCAATATTATCTATACATTCAGTCATTCAGCTGCTTTTATCCAAAACGACTTTCAGAGAAGGGAAAGAGTCAAGGTACAGTGTGATAAGAAAGTGTTAGTGAGGCAGTAAGTGCTGCGACAATTAATAAAGGGGTACATTTATCATCATGCCTTTGGACAAAGTGCAAACTATTTATGGTAATTTTGGAGAGGAGGTGCTCTCTGAAGAGCTGGAGGTCTTCAGGAGTTTTTTTTTAAAGGTACGCCCCTGCTCTGGTGGGAACTGGTAGGACGTACCACTAACAGGGAACAACAGACGAGAAAAGTTTAGATTGCCTTGAACAAACGGGTGGCAGAGCCAGGCGTTGTTCATTGACGGAGGTAGCATATGTCCGTATAAGGCCGCTCAAGTAGGTGGGTACAGAACCGGATTTAGTGATCAGAATTTAATGTGGGCTGCAACAGGTAGCCAGTGGAGCTCCATGAGCAGCGGGGTATCATGTGACCTTATGGGTCGTTTGTAGACGAGGCACGCCGCCGCGTTCTGGATCATCTGAAAGGGTTTCACTGTGCAGGTACAGTAATCTAGTCTTGAGATGACCACAGCTTGTGTCAGGAGTTGAGTAGGGCATTGAGTTAGGTAAGGTCTGATTTTTCTGATGTTGTAAAGTACAAAGTGGCATTACCAGGCAACTGAGGCAACATCATTAGAAAAGGTTAGTTGGTCATCAGTCCTAAGTTTTTCACTACCCTGGGGAGAGGGCAAGACACAGGTGTTATGGAATTTTCTATCCTTAGGTTACACAAGGTCACATGTGGGCATTGTGGTCCTCGGCAGTATTAGTTGTTTGGCTTTGCTTGAGAACTGTAGGTGCCAGTCTATCTCAACCCCACAGTGACCCCGGTATAGTATAGTATTTGTGGTATTATCTGTAAGGGTTTCAAGTCTGACCACCAGGATGAATTTGACAGAATCTGGGACACTTCTGATGTACTTTGATAGTTTCTCTTTTTCTCCTTGGCCAAGCTTCAGTAAGTCAAGTGGGGTGTCGTCGGACTGGTCAGATCTTGTGACTTGAGATCAAGTGGAATTCTTGGTAGTGAAAGGCAATGTGATTGGCTCTCACGGGCTAGATTGGCCTCAGTGACAGGGTGTGGCACTGCGCTGCCCTGGGTGATGAGCAGAAATGATATAACAGTTTTAAAATGAACTTTGCAATATGCAGAACAACAATTAGGTGCTATTAAAACTACTAATATCTTTCAAGCTCATAGAGCCACGTGTGTATAATAATGCACAGTTCTGTTTTATGCTGATGTATAATAGCAACCTCTTTTTTTTCTCAGGTCGGGTCACAAAAACCTTCTCGTTCTTTCCAGTGCTGTTTGCTCATCTTCTTTTAATTGGCAATGAAAATAGAGAAGCCACTAAGTGTCTGTATCTCTGACTTTATTTGGATTTTAATGGAGCAGATGGACAATTACTGCATCTCAGTAAGAAAAAGTATTTAGTGGTGTGCTGTGGCTGCTTCTCCCAGACCCAGGGCAATAAATCTGTGGGCAGGACGAGCAGGCTGCTGACTGCAGCAAACACATTATTTGATTTGGAAGTTTTTCTATGAAGAAAGTCGTCCTCTGTGACAATTTTAAAAAGGTGTGTTTTTGTCAGAGATTTGAAGGTAATCAAGTCAGTACAGTCACGGATGTGTTTGGGGAGAGAGTTCCAGAGGGAGGGGGCAGCTACAGAGTGTATAATAATAACACGGGACACCGTCGTGTTGCTTCAAGATGTAACTCTTTACTCTGAACCAGGTAGACATGCCACATTGCATTCTGGGTATTGTAGTCCTACTACTACACAGAGAAGGCTCTGTCGCCCTAGTTCAGTGCTTGGTCCTGAGTGGTGGAGTCAGGAGGTTAGCATCAGATCAACGGAGGCTGCAAGATGGATTGTGGCGATGAAGCCAGTGAGGCAGGAAGGGGCCTGGTTATGGAGAGCTTTGTTTGTGAGGAGGAGGATTGTAAATTGTATACGCTGTGGAACTAGGAGCCAGTGGAGTTTATGGAATGTGGAATGATGTTGTGTGGCAGGGACAGAGGCATTACATAAGGAAACATATGGTTGGGATGCTGAGTGGAACTAATGTGTTCCATCCTAATGAGCCTCTAAAAAATAAATGAACTGGTGGTGAACGCACAGGTCCCACTCTTCCTGTCATGTCAGTAAAAACCTGGAGCATTAAACGAGCGTAATGGTTTTAGGAGGGAAACCTTCAGAGCGGCACATCATGACTTAGCTCTTTTAGAGGAGGCTTTCTAAATTTGGCCTGCAACTAAAAAAACCCTCTCTACAAAAGCATCTCTCGGTGGAAGACATCCATCTCAGCAAGTCAGTTCATCTCTTATTCAGCCTTCAGGAATTGACTGTATAACTGAGGGATTACTCAGCAAACCAACCATACAGAGGATACGTGTGCTTCTAACACACATCCTTATGTGTTGTTCACAGGGGCGTAGAATGGTAAACCCAGTTTATTAAAATCATGGTTATTATGTAGAGCAGGGGTCTTCAACCAGGAGTCCGTGACCCGTATTGGGGTCTGCAAAGGTTCCTTAAGGGGTCTGCCAATTTTTGTTATAATAATTGACAATTTTCACCAAAATAATGATGGATGTGAGGCAGCAGACAATTGAGACTACAAACAGCAGAGGATTTGTATTTGCACTCTAACCAATAATAATTATGACTTATACGTTTTTTTTTATCAATCATAAACACATACAGGCTAATAACCCAGCATATAAATAGGCCAATGCAGTGAAATAAAAGTTGAATAAAGTAAATATAAAAGTTATTATAGGCCAGGCTTAAAATGTGGTACATTTTAAAATATTAATTAGATGTAGGGGTCCGTGTTCTGTTTGTCTCTCGTCTGAGGGGTCCTTGTGCTGACAAAAGTTGAAGAGCCCTGCTGTAGAGTACAGTTTATCCACCTCTATATTCACCACCACACCCCTGTTTGTACAATATACATTAAGTACAGTTTTACATGAATCTGCCTTTCTGAACAGCAGGGGGCGTGTTTCAACCTCAAATGTGCAAATACACTTAAATACAGACAGACACAGGACTGCAGTAAATCCTCCCTACGCTGTTTTATGGTGTTGTGCTGCTGTTGAGTTGTACTTCCTTATATTGACTGTGAATATCAAACATGTCTCTATTCATACAGATCTTTCTGCTATTTAGACTACCTTCATTGGTGGAAATGGAGTGGACCAAATAATGGTGTAACGCATACTCCACATGAACATACAGTTGAATCAAGACCTCTTTTAAGCAGTTGCCTTGCTCAGTGCCCAGGAAGTCAACTGGCACCTCCCCAGCTGCCAGTTCACGCTCCAGACGGGATTTACTGCATGACTTGTTTCATGGACATGTTGATGTGTGGATTTACCTATGAGCTGTTGATTTAGTGCACATTTGTCAAATAAAACTGTTTGTGTGTCTGTGTGTGCGTGCGTGTGTGCGTGATAAAGATGATTTCAGTCATTTCCATTTAATAAACTATAAAGCTCATCATTCATAAAATATGCTGGAGGCAGAGGGCCCACTAGAATTCTGTTTTTGCTTTTGGTCGCGAGGTACTCACTTACACAACTTCTATTATGTCACCTAGGCAACACCCATCGATGCCTTGACTGTCTTTTATGCCAGGCTTATCAACAAACACATAACACGTGATGCGTTGATGTGTCATCCACCCAGATACACACACACACATGCAAACAAACACAGAGGAGCAGCCTTCATGTGGGACTGGTTTGTTATTGCACCTATGGTGCAGAGAGACAAGGACAAATTACTTGCAGGGTCACCTGAGGACATGCATCCATAAAAACAAGTAAAAAATACTCATGATTGTAGATAAAATGTTTACATTCAGTGTACTGAATGGGCCACATGCAAACAGCCATCAAAAGAGGACTGAGATTAGTATGTGATTAGTATTCTTATGTACATTTGGATATTTGGCAGTACCTTTGATCTGTCTCTGTTTCTTCACAACATTTAGCAAGTTTTGCTTTCAAAGTACCATTTTCTCTCTCTACAGCTCTTCCACTGGCCAGATGCCAGGCACAGTGCTGTTTCAAATCAATAGCTAGGAAATGTCTGAGCTGTTTAAGAGCACCACTCACAAAAGGCACCAAAAGAATAGAATCCAACAATGTAGCTACTTTATCATCATGTCCAATAGTCCTACTGTCAGATTTGATGAATTTTCGTTTTCCACAATGTATCAAGGTCGTGTTCTACACCAAACGCATGGAATCTGTGTAACTGGTGACAGTTTTACGTTCAACTAATATGCATGCTTCAGTGATAGCAGCTAATTCTGCAGCTTGTGCTGAATAGTGAGATGACAAGGAACTTGTTGTGGAAATTATGGGTGAATAAGATATTTGTATAAAGCCGCTATATAAGGACAGACCATTATCTCCATTTAACGTTTACCCCGTTTTTCGCCCAAAGTCAGCTGGGATTGGCTCCAGCCTCCCACCAACCTGATGAGGATAAACAGTTACAGATAATGCATGGATGGATGGATGAATTCTGCATTACGTGTTGGACCAACTGCTGAACAGGGGAATAGCATGAAACTGACTGCAGGAATGTGTTTTGTTTTATTTGCATGGCTGCACTCGAGAATGCGTGTCCTAAAAACAGTGCTCTTTGGCACTAATAGTGGTCACAAACTCCATACTGAACCTTTAATATTTTTATGAAAAAGCAAGGGGTTTAGTTCTCCCCTTCAGAAAGACCCTGTTTTCACACCCATCAATCCTGCAACTGCAGTTAGTGGCTTAGACCGGGTCTTTAAAGTCTTGACTTCTATACACTATCCCAGACTGACAAATAAACTGTAATCGAAACTGTTGGCTACTCCACAAATATGCCCCACATAGTTAATATTTAGATATTAGATTTAGATATTATGATACAATTGATATTCAAATACATAACAGCAAACACACTGTCAATCCCGAAATCTGATTTATACTCTCCTGCTTGTTTCTTATATGACATTCATTTGTTAAATGGTTCAAATAGTAATGGTAATATTAGTTACTGAACTTTCCATAAATGAGGTACAGTGCTTAAGAAGTTAACGGTCTGGATAATTCCTCTGTAGACAGTCTCCTAGGATACAATTATGAGCATACACCAGGTGGTTGGTGCTGTGTGCAGGAACCAGTTCTTCCAGGTAAACATGTTGGGGCTGTGGCTTTGCCTCTATTGATGTTTTATATTTCAAATAATTAAGATGCCTTGTGAAGCCACAGAAAATGGCTGAAGATTGTATTGAGCACACATGGCGGCCTTTATAAATGAATTTGAATTGTACTCATGTCAGCTAAAATATTATAGATACTAAACTATTTTTGAGTGCCTCTCTAAATCAGGACGTGAAATACATTTTTAATTCATCAAGTTGTCACATGGTGAACTTGTGGATCTGGGGTCAATTTGTGACAGGTCTATATGTCAAAAGAGGATATGACCAAATGAATAATGTTTGAATGAGTTTGTATTCTCTCCTCGTGATCTCATATTGAAGCCTGCTGCTCTAAAACAGACAGGCAAACTTGTTAGAGGTTGTCTGGAAAAAAATATGCAAAATAGCTAAAGCACCTGTGTATGTGAGTACGCCACGGCCACATCAGGGCCCACCTGTAATGATGGATGTGTTGCAGCAAATACAAGAGGATAATAGGAGGTTGCAGCTGATGGTGAGGGATATGAGACGTCAGATGGACAGGAGTGGTGTAGTCCTCCCTGGTTTACAGCCTGCACAGCTGCACTATCCACAAGAGACTCACCCCCATGCTGCAGAGGAGGGCACCAGGCCTCCACCGTCACAATCACCCATTTCGCATCCACCACCTGGGACGCGTCATCCACAGTCAGGAGCATGGGACAGCCGGCCAATGCCACCACCCCCCTTGCAGGCCACACCGCCGCCTCTGCCAAGGGGCACCGCCCACCCGCTGTACAGGACAATAACATAGCAGATGATGATTGGCCGCTGCCTCCCCCACCAGTAGCTTTCCCCAATGACGATTATGAGCCACCAAGGGTGCTGCCTACACCCTCAGGACCACAACCTGCTGATACAGTAGAGAACCTTAGAGAACGTCTGCAGCAGCTGGAAGCACGGCTGTCACTAGCTCCCTCTGTGCTGTCAGAACCACACTATCATAGTGTGCAGCCGTCAGTTGCAACCACACAACCCCCACAACGGCCAACTTCATCAGTGCTACTGCCTAGCAGTAATGAGAGAACATACAGAAGCCCGGCCCCGCCGATCCCTAAGTTCACACGGGGTGACCCAAGAGAGTTTTCCAGACTGAAGCTTGCACTTGACAATATTCTTCCCGCTGATGCGACCGAGATGTTCAAGTACCAAGTGCTCTGTGACCACCTCAAGTTTGAAGAGGCTCTTTTGATAGCTGATTCCTATAGCAACTCCTTATTCCCCTACTTCGACACAATGGCTTCCTTGACCAAACACTACGGTCAGCCCCACCAACTGTCTCTACAGCGGACTGCAGAGCTCATGGAGGAGCTTGCTATCCGAGCTGGTGACACTGTAGCATTCAGGAGGTTTGCTCTGAGAGTCCGAGCTCTATTCGGGATGCTCGAGCAACTGGGTGAAGATGGGCGCATCGAGTTAAAGTGTGGGTCTCGTGTGGCCAGATTAATAAGGAAGCTTCCCCAGTATCTCCGCGCCACTTTCTGACGCCACCTTCACTGACTTTGCGGAGTAGCTTGACTATGAGCTGGAAATCCAGCAGGACGGCGACCGGTTCGACAGGATAGAGGATGTCCCGAGAGGGAGAAAATGGCCTAGGAAGAGTGTGACAAGGATAAGAGAGCCACCAGGAAGACCATTAATGTTCTGCATGGTACCACCCATGACACAACCCCCCAAGCAGATCAAGCTGAAGTCTCAGATCACCATGAGACCAAAGATAAGCCCAAAGTGTATTGCCCCTATTGCAGCAATACGGAGCACTTCCTGGATCAGTGCTTGAACTTCAAGCAACTAACCAAGGAGCAGAAGATAACCTGGGTGAAGGCTAATAATCGTTGCTGGCGTTGTGGATGGCACCATCAGGCCGCCCAGTGTAGGCTGAGAGTCCTATGCAAGATGTGCAAAGGGAAGCACCTTGAGGCCTTGCATGAAGTAAATCTACGGCCTGGCAGGTATGAGCGTGTTGCAGGGAATATGACTGGTGCAGAGTTGAAGTTGGCGACAGATGTTTTGTACCTGGACCGACGTGCTGGCTGCAATCAGGTCCATTTGAAGGTCAGTAAGGTGCTACACTCTCTGGAGACGTATGCCATCTTAGATGATGACTCAGAGAGGACGATCCTTCTGCAGGAGGCCGTTCAGAGGCTGCAGCTTCAAGGAGCTCCAGAGAGCCTCACCCTGAGAACAGTTTGGCAGGACTTGAGAACACTACATGGCTCATCAGTGACGTTCAAGATCTCTCCCACTTTTCAGTCAACAAAGACATTCACGATTGAGGGAGCCTTCACTGCAGGTGGATTAGGTCTTGCTGAACACTCTTACCCAGTGAAGGAACTTCAGCGCAGATATAAGCACCTCAAGAGGCTCCCCCTGCAGCCATTTATAGATGTCTACCCTCTCTTGACAGGCTCGGACTGTCCGCACCTGGTGACCCCGATCAAACCTGTACGTCTCGGCTCACCTGGGGGCCCAGCTGCCGTGAGAACCAGGCTTGGCTGGATGCTTCAAGGGCCAGTCCGGTCTCTGAAACAGCGCAGCCACCCACAGCAGTGTCTGTTTGTGTCCACCACCTCCCCAGCGGCTGAACTCTTCAATCAGGTAGAGAAGCTTTGGCAGCTAGACATCCTGCCGTATAGGAATGAGTGTATATGAGTGGCAGGTCCTTCCATTCGGGACTACTTGTTCCCCATGTTGCGCCATATACGCTCTACAGAGGCATGTACATGATCACACCCACCCAGGGGATGCAGTGCGTGAGTCCATCGAGAACCAGTTCTATGTGGACAACTGGTTACAGAGCTTCCCTCCTCCAGAGATGGCCAAAGATGTCGCAGACGAGCTAAGGGGGCTGTTACTGGAGGGAGGCTTCGAACTGCGACAGTGGGCCAGCAGCACGCCCGATGTCATCGGCCACCTTCCCAAGGAGATCAAGTCAGAGAGCAGTGAACAGTTGCTGAATCACACAGACTTGGCCCCTAAAGAACCTGCCCTGGGGCTGCGTTGGTTATGCCACTCGTATACGCTGCAGTATAAGTCACAGCCGATGGAACGCCCCCCCTGCCACCATGAGGAACATCTACAGGGTATTGGCCAGCCAATACGACCCCATAGGGTTCCTAACACTGTACACTACGAGGGCCAAAGAAGCGAGAGTGGGACGACCCTCTGCTGCCCGGTGAGTTGCTCACGGCATGGCAAGAATGGGAGAACGAGTTACAACACCTGGACAACATCAGACTGCCCTGGTGCTATGTGACTCCAGTCATGGACCATACAGCCACTAAGCGAGAAGTTCACATCTTCTGCGACGCATCTCAACGTGCATATAGCAGTGTGGCATATCTACGCACAGGGGATGTAGAGGGACATGTTGAGGTGGCATCCCTGACAGCCCGATCCAGAGTGGCCACCAAGCGTCAGCTCTCCATGCCACGGTTGGAGCTGTGTGCTGCGCGCACAGGTGCACAGCTCGCAAGTGTACAGCCACCAGGGGGCGTTGTCACGCTCCATTGGGCAGAGTGCCACTGCTGGTGAGAGAGGGGAGAAGAGACTGACACCGGGGACACGTGCATTGTTGCTATATTTTACCTCTGGTAGCTAAAGTTAGCTCTGCTGTTACAGTGTGCATTTCTAGCAGTGTTAGCTATCATTGCTTATGGCTTAAAGGGCAATGTATGTTATTTATGCTGTTTCCCTGCTGTCAGTTAAACATGTGATATATATTATGTATATTCCCTTTGTATGTCATGTTATATATATTTTTATGCTAATGATGCCTGATTATTATTTCGGATTGTGTGCTGTAACCAAGCATATGGTGAGCTGTTTATTGATGGCTGTTATTGTTTGTTTATTCCAGAACAAGAAGTATCCATACACCTGTACAGCTGTGTACTGGATTAAAGTGCCATAAAAGGATCGACTGTTTCCTGCTTCTTCATTCTTATTTAAGTCTTGGGGGAACTTTATGGACTGTGTTCTAACAGATGCACACTTCGCGATTGCAATACAGAGTAGCCAGTTTATGAACGTTAAGCCTCCAGCACAATCCATATGCTGCAAGCTGTGGGAGAGTTTTTCCTTACTCGAACCGAGGGTCTAAGGACAGAGGGTGTCACTTCCTGTACAGATTGTAAAGCCCTCTGAGGCAAAGTACTTTGTGACTTTGGGCTATACAAAAAAAAATCTGATTTGATTCGATTTGATTTGATATATATTTAAATATAAATATAAAATCACTATATTAATAGTCAATATTGTGATATTTCAGAGATGAAATACCACATGCAAACTGGTACAGTATAAGTGGCTGCTCAGGACATACATTAACATTTGAATAGTAATAATAATAATTATTGTAGCAGGTTGTACTCCCACCGTGGGTTCACAGCACAATCACCGGCATGACAGTCAGTCACTTTCTTTATTTGTATCTAAAATAAGGAGAGGAGCAGTCAGGAACAGAGTGCATAACGTCTGTCAGTGATGCTCAAAAAACATGGTGTGAGTAAGTGATATTTATAACAAGATAGAAGCTGGCTATGGATGAGGACGTTTCTGTGCTCAGGGCATGTTTATGAATGATCAGGGTAGATGGGACGTGCACTCTAGGGTCACAGGTGCAGAAGTTCTCCAATCATTTTTTACAGACATGTTATAAAAAACTTCGGAACTTCTGCATCTCCTAAAGCATCTCCTGTGTGTGAGCCCTCTGCGTCCAGTGTGCCACTGCATTGAAAGAAAAGCATAAGAACACAGTGAGCTCCAGCTTTGTTAATCAACTGACCGAGCACTGCTCTCCTGAGCTGTCCCCACTCCCTCTCAGCCCACATCCACAGTTGTGCTAAATGTAGTGGGTACCCTGTTTCATTGAATGTCTGAAGCTCCAGATGCTCTGGAAAGAGGTTCTTGAACCAGCATAACAGTTGCACAAAATCTCATCAGTGATCTGCTTGAACGTAATTCAGCATATACACATCAGAGTTGCTCTTAATAGACACATAATCTCAGTGTCTCATATACTTAGGACTGGGTGGTGGCTCTCTTCTGTCTGATTTCTGCCAAATGTTGGATTACATTTTTATTTTATGTCTCCTCAACACCTCTCTCATGATTCTTAAAGGTAATTGTGACACCAACACCAACTTTACAGATGAACCCAGTCCCTAATGTATCATTTTGTAGTAACAGTTTGTTGGAGCAAGCAACAAAGCAAGGTTTTCCCAGGGCAGTCTCCAACTTTTTCAATCGTGCTATTTGCTCATTTGCATGAGCACGTTTTTCATTGATTTTGTTACTTGTAACCCAAGTTACAGAGTATAAATCTTGATTGACCACGGCATACAGATACAGAGTATTCAAACTTTTCACTCAGCTGTTCAGGGTTAGATAAGTCCCTTGTTTCAGCTCTCTTCCTGTACACTGCATATTCACAGATGTGTCTCAATTCAGATACTTCCATTAGTACACTTCTGTGTAGTACACTGTGTACACTATGTACCTCCTGGTGTAGTGCACTACTTTCAACAGGTTTTGTCTCAGTTCAACTACGGCACTTACCAGAAATGACGATTTACAGCTTCTTCTTCATTCCTCTGTAGCAATCATGTCGTCATCTGTCCAACAAAATATAAATATAAAACATGTGTCCAACTTACTTTTGTACAATATATTGCTGTTGTATTCACTGCAACTGTTTTAACTCCAGCAGCTTCCTTAGCCATGATTAGGACACTTCATCGTGTATAATCACTTTGCTTTACAAGAAGTTCCAGTTACCACGCAAGAATTTCTGGGATCTTGATAATAGATATAATACGGATAATGTGTGCAGACCTGGGACGTGATTTCTCCATACACAAATAGCTTTTTATGTCTGTGTGTTATTTGAAAGGATTGATTTTAAACATTTCATTTTTTTGTTTTGTGTTATTTAAGTTATTAAGTGGACAGGTTTCACATGTAACACTGTTTCTTTTATCTCTCTGTAACAGCCTACACAGACAAGATCAAGGAAATGTCCATGCTGTCTCTGCTCTGCTCCTGCTTCTACACACAGCCACACCCCAACAGCCTCTATCAGTATGGAGGTCAGTCTGTCTGTCTGTCTGTCTGTCTGTCTGTCTGTCTGTCTGTCTGTCTGTCTGTCTGTCTGTCTGTCTGTCTGCATGACTGTCTGGCATCTTGGTTTAAGGCCTTAGCTTCAGCAAGAAGACTTACCTCCTTACCATGACACAGTGCTCATTGTCTCCATAGTTTACATTTTAAATAATAAAAAACAGTGTTATGTACAGTATATCCTTGTGAAACCGATTTATTATTGTTTATTATTTATTGATTTATTGTCTCTTCTGCTTTAAATTAGAGTACACATCTTTTCATTCATAGATCTAGGAAAAAGCAGAATAAATAAATGGTGAAACATGCATGAGGCATGAGGGGTCGCTAAATAATTTCATAAGTATTTTATTTATTTTATTAAATTATTTGAATCATATATTATGGCCTATCGCAATCGCTAGATCTCATAACATTGAATCAATTTTGATCAACATTGGAATATAACATTGATTTTTCATCAGGTTTGCAGTCTGTTACATTTTAATACTAATGTTTTAGGTAGTAAGAAACATTCACATGTAACACTGTAACCCCTGATTGTGGTACGTATAACCACATATCTGACAGAAATCAGCAATAGCGATTACCTTGAATATCCCCCTGATGTCTGAGAAAGCAAGAAAAAACTTGACAGCACCCGGCAGACAGCTTACTAACTTGTGTTTCAATGTTGGTGTGTGGACTGGATTCTGGTTGTGTCAGACCTGGAGGTGAAGGGCTTGAACAAGCGAGTGTCGGGCCAGTCGTTTGAGGTGATCCTGAAGTGTCCCAATCAGTCTGGAGACAAAAGCCAGCCTCAGTTGCTGCCCTCCCCCCCAAAGAGAGAGGTGTCCCTAGAGGAACTCCAGAAAAGACTGGAGGCTGCCGAGGAGAGGAGGAAGGTAAGTAGATCCAATCATAGTCTAGAGTAGAATAGCACTGCTAATTTTATCTTTCTCTTATCTTTAACTAAAGAAAACATGGTCCAATGAATATGTTTTACCACAGTTAATGCACATATGTTTCATTGGTACTGTGGCAGTCAGTATGATTTTAATTTAAGAGTTTCAGAGTTTACACATTTTAGTTTTAGAGGTTTTTTAATTAAACTTTAATAATAAAAATATTAGATTCCCCTACATATGTAAACAAGTTAGTCTGGTTCTGTCTGAGGTTAAAAGAAACCCTGCCAACACTTAAAAGTAAAGCTTACAATCAGTGAACTTTCACCTGCATTCACTGATACAATCAGTGACCACAAGTGTTGGTTTTAGTCTCTGTGTAAGCACGATGAAATATAACCTGCCATCAAGATTACAGGAAGTCACTGTGCCCAGTTGTTTCTGGGCATAGATTTGGTTTCCAGATCTGGGTGTTGGGTAGAATGAAGTATCATTTATGTACATCTGAATCAATGAAAAGGTCAGAAAGATCTTGCTGCTGCTTGTTAAGCTTATTGAAAACACAATTATAGAGGAAAGCAATATATTTTGACTTCCCTCTTCACTAATTTTGACTCTTGAGGCAGAACTGTGGGAGAAAAACAAAAAACAAATATCAGATGTTATAAACACATGGATGGATGGATGGATGGATGGATGGATGGATGGATGGATGGATGGATGGATTCATGGATGGATGGATGGATTCATGGATGGATGGATGGAATTATAAATTAGGTAGCATAAAATATAGCTTTGACCGCGACAGACTACTACAGAATATGTGCAGCATCCTGCTGAAACCCATTCAACCATTGAAGCCCCAGAACCTCTGCAAGAAGTACAGCTCTGGCCCTTCCTGGGGTCCTGAGCGCCCCCGTGTTCCTAGCCCACTCTAGCCTGTCATCATGGTAAGCTTCACTCCTATGAGTGATCCACCTTTATATCTTCTCCCAGGATGGAAGATACAAGGGTCAGAGTATGTCTAAATTCCACCAGACATGGCTACAACATGTTTTCTAGGACTAATCCTGGCACGATCATGTATATTCCTCAGTGTTCAATAACTTAGTAACTGAAAAGTTGTTGTTCTGGGGTGCTGTGGGAAACATAGTATACAGCTGACACAAAATATCTTAAACAGAGTTCACACTCTTAGGAATGTCTGGTAATCTCTTATTTTAAACTGTGTTTTGCTTGCAGTAGCCATCAGAACGTACTGTGCAGTGGTGTAACCTTGGTAATGTCCTTCATAGCAACAACATTTTTATTCAGAATACCAACAGTCCTCCAAGTATTTCAATTCCTTTAATTCCTTTGGTTGTTTTGGATACGTAGTGGTTGTAAGGTTATATAAGCCTTAGCTATATTTTGACTGTACACTCAGGTTTTTAGAGGATGAAAATGGTGTTAAGAAATAACTTTAGTAATCACATGTCTTTCTCAGTCCATGATTGAGCAACTTGTAAAGGAGCACAGTTCTGGCAGGCAATAATGCTTTAGTGGTTTGCTAAAATATAATTCCAGACACTATAAACCAGCCAAGCTTTCGCCTCTTCACCTCAAAGAGTCAACCTCAAGATAAGTTCATGAAATCACTCCACGCCTGCTCTAAAGGAGTGTACGCTGACGTGTCCTTCCATCCATTAGTCAATGTCAAGGTTATGTTGTAAATGAGGGAGTGTCACAATTACTAGAGTGTGCACAATGAGGGTCATAGTGAACCTGACAAGCTAAACGAGGAACAACAGGCACTGAACAGATTGTGCTGTAATCAGGCAGTACAGTACAAGTATAACCTGTTTGTTTTTTTATGATCTAAAAGACCATAAATGGAGTCATTAGCAGATAAGAGCTTAATGATTATATTAGGGCATGTGTTGAAACAAGTGGCAAGTTTTCTTTTAGAACTGCATGAGCCCCAAAGGGCAGTAAAGACTGTCAAGAAACTGAGGTAATCTTGAGGGCAGTCCTTCTTTTGTTTCCATCTGATAAACTTATTTTTAGGTTTTCATGAACGCCCACTACTGCCATTTCCACCATTAAGGTGACTCCACACTCTTTGTCACCCCCCTTGCTGTAGTCGCAGGAGATGTTGGTGCTGAAGCAGCTGGCAGAGAAAAGGGAGCACGTGCAGGAGGTTCTCCACAAGGCCCGTGAGGAGAACGACATCTTTAGCAAGAAGACGGAGGAGAAGCTCATCCAGAAGATGGAGGTCATCAAGGAGAACCGAGAGGCCCACCTCAATGCTCTCAAACAGCGCCTGCGAGAGAAAGCAAGTCCTCCTGTTCAGTGATCATTTGTGAATTAATATTAATGTTTTTCAGTCCAAGAGGGCACCATTCTTATTTCCAGCAAGCTTTATGCTTTTTAATCCCTATTTTTTTTACCACATGAATGTGTCTACACATAAAAAAATCAAATTCATTTTGATTTTGCAGTACATCGGATCAACGATCTCAAATGCCCTCAAAATAAAGCCACTTCCTGTTTCTACATGTCTACTGACTCTGCCCCGGTGGCAGATTCTGTTTGACTTCTCATTAAATGCAGCAGAGACTGTGCTCTTATCCTGCTTCCTTTGTTCACAACACAAGGACCTTGAAACTAAAGCAACTAAATGGAATTCAGCCATCATTTATTTTAGTATTTACACCAGGGCTTTTCCTGCTGTGGCATGTCAACATGTCTTCTGTGATGTAAAGACTTAAACTAATATATACATACATTATAAACAAGTTATGTTATTGCAGAAACCATTTTGAGTCACAATTAAATGTTGATGCAAATGAGTTATAGAGACTCAGCTTCCATCCTGTTTTACATACAGTGTATGAGTGTTCCTAGTGGATGGAAAGTGAATGCTGAAAGTGAACTCTAGTCTGACAACTGTATGACAACAGAAGGGTGGAGGGTTAGCACAGGTACCGCATGTTGTCCAGGTTATGAAGTGCAGAGCTCAGACTAGATATTTTATAAAACCACCAACACCCCAGGAAGGCTCAACATTTGTTACCTTACACCCAGAAACAAGGAAAGCTGGCAGACAGGGTCTATATATGAAGTATATACTGTATATATATATATATATATATATATATATATATATATATATATATATATATATATATATAGTGTAACACAAAAAGGTTGTATGTCCTTGCATAATGTTTCTGAAATATTTCAATGTTTCCTTGTTTGCCTTTAAAAAAAAATGTGCCTCTAAGTATCATGTTCCAGAGAAGCCCCGCCTACTGTTATTCTAGTGCTGCTAAGTTTCGTTTTTACTATCTGAGAGTACAAGTATAACCTGTTTGTTTTTTTTATGATCTAAAAGACCATAAATGGAGTCATTAGAGCTTAATGATTATATTAGGGCATGTGTTGAAACAAGCGGCAAGTTTTCTTTTAGAACTGCATGAGCCTCAAAGATATATTGTGTTTATTTTGTGCCTCAGTTTCTTACTTTATTTTACAGGAAATCCACGCCGCCGAGGTACGCAGAAACAAGGAGCTTCAGGCTGACCTCTCTGGCTGAAGATGTTTTCTACACTCTGGCAGTGGATGCTACTTTTGAAAATTTTCTCTGTGTCAAAGTTTTCCTGTTGTTCAGTATTCATCACTATCACCATACAGTGCACCTTTCAGGACTCAAGCTAGTAGTTAGTCAGCACAAACCTATGTTACTCATCTGTTTCGTTTTTGGTAAACCAAGTGCAAAAACATTCTGATTTCAGAGTCAAGAACAGCTGAAATAAAGTCCAATCCTGAGCCAAACAAGGTCTGTGTTGAGTTTATAAAGAGAATAACAAACTTTAAGTGGATTGATTTCTTTCTGCATTATTTCACTGTGAGTTTGTCATGACTCATACCTGGACTGCCCTAAAGCCTTTTTAGGGTCCTAGGTGGTCTTTTTGGTTTTCAGGGTCACCCTCTAAACCTGAGCTGACTTTGAAATGTAGCCCAGTGTGTGTGAATTCAGTTTAAAGGCTTGAAGCCAGAGGTAAAACAAATATTTAAAGTTCTCATAGCGGCAAAAAACTGGAAAATCAAGGCCTGGGGTTAAAGTACACTGAATTGTTCAAAGCAGAGGAAGTTTATACCTTTTCTGCTTCATAACTTAAAGTCTTAAAGAGGCATTTTAAGAATTTTGCAAATAAAGTTAAGTTTTAGTCTTAGTCTTCTGTGGCTTGGTGGGTGTTGTGGAGAAATTGCTGAAGTCAAAGGTCAATGGTGAGGTCAGGAGTTCAGAAAGTGTTCAGGAGCCCCTGATGTCTTATGCTGGATTATTTATTGATGCTTGATCAAGGAGAATTAGAGACACTCTCAAAGTTTATCAGAAGTGCCTGAGTCGGTCTCACATTCTGCCCAACCCGTGCTGGTGGATAGACTTCAAACCCAAAGATAACACCACAAATACTATACGCCCCAGAATTAGTCTAAGAGAATGTCTTTACTCATGCAGGTGTTATTGTCAGCATATTCTAGTCTGGAGACACAGATGTCTGTTTACACAGATTGGAACATCAACAACAAGCTATATATTATATCTAGGAGGCAGCAACAGGTCTCTGTGACCGTGGCCACCACAGTGTTGAGACAGACTGGCACCTACTGTTGCCAACCAAAGCCAAACAACTAATACTGCTGAGGACCTGAATCCTATTATGGGAAATGTAGGATCCAGCATTTTTACATATAGACCTTTACTGCAGCTTCAAATTTGGCCGTTATTTAACATCTCTTATGAGTCCACCAGTTTTAAGGTAGCACAGTACTACATTGCTGGTGTATCCCTATAAAGTATACAGTATATTATTACATTTATTTTCCACCACAGTTTTAATGCAATGCTGAATGTTCATATCAACAGCAATTAGCACCAATGCCTTCATCTATAAAATAATCCCTCCATTGTTATTGGCAGTACACTAGACACAGTACAAGCACACATCTAGAGCCTGCACTAAGAATGAGTGAAGAGTATGTAATGTAGTTAAGCTGCACCTAATGGTCAAGTGTGGGGTCCCACACTCTGTGAACTAAGCTGGACATGATGTCTTCTAGCCATTGTGCTTCTCTCCACCTGAGCAGGATTACTTGCTGAGCTTGAAGGGAAGCAAAGGATAAAGTGTGTTGTTTTTCTATAACTGACTGACTGACTACCTCCGCTTCCATGACCCCAAACAGAGCAATCAGCGTGTTTGGTTCTAAATTTAACACCTAAAAGAGTATATAAGAAAATTTACCTCCAGTACTTGGTAAGGCTCCTAAAGGACCAGTACATGTGGATGAGAGAAGCCTCAGCAAAATTGCCTCGACACAGTGTGGGCTACATAGAGGAGAGTTTGGATTTTGAAATATGAACCCTGTGTACCACTTTAAACTGAATTAAGCTGTACTGTGCACAGAGGGAGTTAACCAGTTTAAGTATGGATGTCCAAGTTTCTTCTGATAAAGAGAGACCTAAGTCTCCTACAGTCGGTCTGGATCATACTATCTAAATATCCTACAACTTTAATAAAATTATAATTGACATGTCTCCAGTAAAAGTTACATTTTTATGACAATCAATGACAGCAAGGAGGAAAGCATCACACTTCACACCGGTGAACATCCAGGGATCGGGCATAGAGGTGGTG
Organism: Collichthys lucidus; assembly: GCA_004119915.2. Classification (NCBI taxonomy): domain Eukaryota; kingdom Metazoa; phylum Chordata; class Actinopteri; family Sciaenidae; genus Collichthys; species Collichthys lucidus. Next base: position 20,888,614 of record CM014082.1, read on the forward strand.
CAGAGCTACAGATTCCTGGGTGTTCACCTCAACAATAAACTGGACTGGACTGATAACACCCATGCTCTCTACAAGAAGGGCCAGAGTCGCCTCCACCTGCTGAGAAGGCTGAGGTCCTTCGGAGTACGGCCAGACTCTGTGGTGGCCTCAGCCATCTTCTATGCTGTGGTCTGCTGGAGAGGGGGCAGCACGGACAGGGACAGGAGCAGACTCAACAGACTTATTAGAAGAGCCAGCTCTGTCCTGGAATGGCCCTTTTGGACTCCACAGAGGAGGTGGGTGAGAGGAGGATGTTAGCTAAGCTGACATCCACCATGGACAACCCCTCTCACCCCCTACACGACACTGTGGGGTCTCTGAGCAGCTCCTTCAGCAGCAGACTGATACACCCACGGTGTAAGAAGGAGAGGTTCCGCAGGTCCTTCATCCCTGCTGCTGTGAGACTTTACAACACCTGCACATGATCATGTTGTAGTCTCTGTTCATGTTTGGTTTTGTTTTGTTTCTGTACACTTATGTTCTACCTTAGTACTTGTCTAGCAAATCAGCACATTCTAAATCTGCACATTATACTCTAGAACTTTTTGTATATATGCACACTTGTTTTTCGCTGCTGTTACAAGTGAATTTGCCCGGTGTGGGATCAATAAAGTATTATCTTATCTTATCTTATCTTTATCTATCTATCTATCTATCTATCTATCTATCTATCTATCTATCTATCTATCTATCTATCTATCTATCTATCTATATATATATATATATATATATATATATATATATATATATATATATAAATATATATATATATATAGTTTGATTTAATGAGTCAATAACAGGTTACTCCTGTACAGGAACATCATGATGGCTGCTTCTATTGTTAAAATGAGGAAGCTCGTGAGGAGGAGTGCGGTGTACAGAGCGCATGCCTATCATTTTAACCTGATGCTGCTGACGCGAAATGTGGGAAACGAAACTTAACCGTGAAAGAGTGGGACTAAAAGGAGCAGGCGAGCATCGCACTGATCACATGCGCTCCGGTTCAGGGAGGGGACAAGACGCACCGTTGATGTTGATCAGCCGGTGTCACGTTCAGGGGACCAAGCGGAGGACAGCAGTGACTCTCTGCAATGATGTTCTGCCAGTCTGACGGTAATCGTTGTGGTTATTAGTATGAATCCTTCTTGTTTTACTGTTATAATGAACATATGTAGTAGTTAACAGGAGTACCATTTCCACAGAACACTGTAGTTACTGTAGCAAACTCGACAGTGATGGATGCAGTATGTCGGTCGCGATGCGTGTTTGAACTTTAATGTCTTGGAGCTGCAGGAGATGAGATGAGATGACTTCATACAAACACCGACTTCATTCTGAGGCGCTGCTCCTTGAATTTGAAATGCACAACGGCGCCATCTAGTGGATTTAATTAAATTCAATTTAATGATCAGGATTAGAGACGTCAAACTCGGATGCTTTGGGAATTCGGATCTTTCTGAGTCAATCATTAAACAGATCCGGATCTTATGAGTCATTTGTCCATAAGCATATAAATTCATTTTCATTTTTTTTCTAACATTAAGTATGAGGCTGGAAGTAGTTCACAATGTTTTTTTTTTTATTTAGCTGCATTATATTAAACTGACACAAATACAGATCATATTCTTATAACTCACAGTCAGCATCAGTCATTCAACTGTAAATACAGTAAATGACAAAATAGAAATGTGGCGAATATAACTCCATAATTATTGATGACACATTATACTACAACACATAATGCTGCAAATAAAATGCTCCTCTCACAGTGTTTAGGCTATATTATCCTAGCCTCTAAAGTTTATTAACTAATTGTGTTAAATAAAGTGTGGTGAATAGGAGCATTATTATTAACAACATATAACGCTGCAGTTGCTACTGTACAGAGGAAAAGATCCAGTCAACTCGGTTGAATCAGTGAATCATTTGGGTCTGCTGGATCAGGGAGCGATCCTGAATCTGAATCTGAATCCAGGACTGTGCTTGTGAGTCTGCAGGAAGTTATAATAACAATAATACCTTTATTTATATAACACCTTAAAAAACAGTATTTACAAGGTGCTTTGACTAACAGGCATGAACAAAATACTCAAAATAAAATACGCAAAATAAGAAGAACCAACAACATTTAAAAGACAATAAAAAGCAATTCATTTATTTTTTTTTAAAGTTAAGAAATGCATAGATTCCATAAACAACCACATAGCAAGTCTGAGTCATTTGAGTCTGCAGGATCGGTGAGCAATCCGTGAGTCTCCTGAGTCTTTTGGTTCTTTTGAGTTTTTTGGTTCTCGGGTGTTTCCAGCTCTGTACAGATTTACTCGACGGATCTGAATCTGAATCCGAATCTATGCTAGTGAGTCTGAGTCTGCACTGCTAGAAGTTATGCTGACATCTAAGTCCCGACTTCCGAGGCTATTCTGGTGGTGGAAACAAGCTTATTGTCAACAATAATAGCGAGGCATGTTATAATGAGATTGTACAGGTTAAAAGGAGAGGAGTGAATGACACAATTTGTCTTTTTAATCTTCATATGTGGCCTGCTGTCATACAGATGTAGGACGTAAAGATCCGGGTTAATGGAGACTATGACTCGTGAATCCCGAGTCAGTTAGAGGATCCAGGTTAATGATCCAGATGAATCGCGAGTCATACACCACTAATCAGGACTGAGCCAAGGTCACTGAAGTGCCAATATTAAGTTAAAGCTCACCCTCTAATATAATTTTGTGATCATACAGGTATTATTATTATTGTTATTATTATCATTATTATTATATGTTAATAATATTTAGCATACAAAAACTGTTGCCGACTTAAATAAAACATAAAATCAAAATGTATTTATATTTCACGGTATTTACTCTCAAAATAAACAAATGTTTTGCTCGAGTCGGAGCCTTAGTAGCAACACAGACAGTTTCAAGTCACAGTTAGGTAACATTAAAGCTCTGCAGAAAACGTGAAGTTTCCCAAACTGAATAAATTCCTACAACATATGAAGTATTCTGTTTCAGTCCACATTAGTTAACCAGCCTGCTGTAACTTCAGGTAATTTATATTTTTATATTTTCCTGAGCATTTGTAGGATAATATGCTCTTTATTGGATATTATAACATCCTAATTTTTTTCCTGAAATCTTTTGAAAACTTTTCCTGTTGTTCAGTATTCATCATTATCACCCTACAAGTTCACCTTTTAGCTGCTCTTGACTTTGCAGCAGCTCTGGCAGTTATAATGTTACCATGGAGATAGCAGAGTAAAATTTTTAATGATGACCATGGTGTGATCTCACGATGATTTAAGCATGTTCCAAATTGATTGTCTAGTTGACCAGTCAGACTGCTTTGTCAGGACTACTTGTTGTATTGTTGAATATACTGAGCACACTTCTCATTATGCTTTTTTCTATACTGTTTTCCTTCAGGCAAATTCTGGACATCTGGACATTTCTCTGGCTTTCATGTCGCTATAGATAAGGATAGTTACTCCCTTAGTTAATTAGACTAAATCTGGGTCTATTGTGACTGACTGCAGCCTGAAAATGCTAAACTGAAATGATATACTTTTGGGGTGAATTGCTCAAGCCCTGTGCGCATTCCTACAATCTACAAGGCCGTTAAACATTTTCCTGGATGCTGGTGCTGACTTAAGCACTATGAATGTATCACAATGTCAGCTAGCAGGTCCAAACTAGCTCCTCTTTTATTAACTCATGACCTCAAACTTGTATGCACTAAGTGCTCTGTCAAGGAGGGAGAAATTACGTATACGTTAAAATCCATCCACCACCAGTGTGCACACGATCTCCTGCTCTGCAAAGCCAAGAGTGGCAGAAAATGGAGGCCTATTTCTAGGCGGCCCATGTCTCCAAGCCCAAGTCGGTATGAGGTATGTTACCACTTTAAGGAGAACCTTGGTTGCACAGTCCACAAGAACCGGTGTACTTTTGCCAGAAGTGATGAGGAAGCTGCCGTGTGGACATTTGAAAAGCATCACAAATTAGACCATGTGGTTCTCTGTGATCTTATAACTCAGTCTGAGAGAGGATCTGATCAGCCTGGCAACTCTGCACCTCAGGGCGATGTTTTGGCAACTCTAGATTTGAAGGCTGTGTGTGATCTGTGTTCTGTCAAGAAGAAGGAAATAACATACACAGTTCAGTCAGTCAGTCACAAGTGCAGCAGAAATCTGCTTTTAGCCAAAGCCAAAGCTTCAAACCAATGGAGGCCTGTCTCTGATCCTCCTCAGTGCGAACGTTTTGGTAAAAATGTTCTTTACCAAAAGTGCAACTTTTTTGTTGAGGGCTCTGGATGTACACAGCATGGAGAGGCATGCACCTATGCCAGAAGCTGCGAAGAGGCTGCTGTATGGAACTATGTCAGGGACAAGAAAATTGATAAAAATCAATTGCTCAGCCTTGTAATTGAAAGGGAGCCTACTCCAACACCGGAAAGCGCAGCTAAAAGCATGCTTAAGCAGTTTTCAGGTAAATTCATTGAGCTCTGCAAAGACTGCTTTCATGATCGCCCACAAATATTGACAGCTAAACGGTGGAACGAAACTTGCTCAGCAGATGCAGCGCACCCCTGGGATCCAGTCTTAGTACATCACCTATCAGAGTATAATGGAAAGCAAGTCTACAGCCAGGTGCGCCCCCTCCCCCCAAACTGTCAGTTTAAGTACTGCAGTCATGTCTTGCAAGGTATGCCCTGTTGGCATGAGGCCAGCCACTGCCAGTCTGCCCAGAGCGAGGTGGAGATGGCCGTGTGGAAAGCGGAGCACAGCGGGCTCTCAGTTCGGCCTCATCTCCTTCAGTTGAGTGAGCCGGAACAGACGCAGACTAGACAGGTCGCCATGTACTGCAAAGTTTGCCTCCTGTCCCTGTCCTCGCCAGAGAGCTTCTACAAGCACTGCTCCTCTTTGGAGCATGCCCAGTTACTTTCTGAGGACACCACCACCAAGTGGAGAGGACGACGGCCTCCACACAACCTCCAAGCTGATTTATGGCTCTGTGAAAGGTAAACAACATTACTACCCTTTACATGTTTTACATCTTGGCTTTGTCCCACTCACACCGCAGCATTAGGGCAGCAGTAGCTCAGCCTGTGGCTTGGGAACTGTGTGTGTGTGTGTGTACTTCCAGCCTAAGTATGAGCAATCAATAGAGAAAACAATAATTCAATAATGAGCTAAAGCACTGAGAGTATAACCCTTTTTCAGAAAGCATATAGTTTTATGGGACTTATACGTAACATTAGTGATATTCTCTGTTTCTGTTATTGTCGATAAAAATGTAAATACTAACACTGTGTTAGTCTGTCAATACTCTATGACATCTCCAGTCTGTCTGTGATCCAGTCCTATTCATTCACACTGGACAAAATCCGCGTTGTGAATACATATTATCATTTTCTACTCTGAGTAATTTACAGTAACAGTCTTTTTACAAACAGATCTCAAATGGGAGGCAAACAGATCTCAAATGGGAGGCACTTGTTGGGGGCTATAATCAAATCAATCAATTAAGTTTCCATAATTTTCTCTTCTTGGCATCCCAAGATACTTTGAGAATTATTTTTGATTATCTTTGATAATCCTAATAGCCAACGCTAAGCCACACAGATTGGTGCCCCTTTTAACCATTCAGAATCTCAAACATCTTGGCCAAGGTTACTACAACACGCAGACTGGAAGGAAATCAAACGGCCGATTATCTGATTAGTGCGGGACGACCCATTCTACCTCCAAGCCACAGTCGGCCAACGATTTTTCCCTAACCATAACCAAACTTAACCAAGTGCTTTTGTTGCCTAACCCTGACCAGAGGCTGGACATGAATGATGATGCCACAGTCATGCACTTTGTCATTAACCCTAAACTCCTTGCATCTTCAGTGCACATACATAAAGGAATAAGATGTATCAAAATGAAGATACACACACAATATTAGTAGGAGTAGGAACTTTCTGTGGGATCTGTTGACAGTAATTTTACTTATAAAACATCACTAAACTTATTTTCATTGTGTCCCAGTTCTATGCTACACACCAATCTCAATCAGTGTGTTCATTTTGTAAAATAAAATTATAATTAATAAACTAAATGACATAAATACACTCAAAGACACTAACAGACAACAGTACCATGAATTACAATACATATTGTAATACATACATATACATATTTCCTATATAGATTTTATGTACGTAATTATCATGTCATAATTACATGACAAACATCTGTTAAGAGGAGACCATGGGCAATGCTTAGTGGCTTAGTTTGGACATTTTTGTGTATTTGGGTTTTATTTTCTAGCATATTGCTGATGACCTATGCAAGGTTGTGCATTTTTGAGTGTTCTCACTTTTTTTTTAAATGTATTTTTTATTTTTAGCCTATTGTAAACAATGTGGACTAAAATAGACCTGTTTTTTATGGGGATAATTTTGTCTCAAAAAGATTTGAATGCGTACAATATGATTTGTATACATATGCATACATTTATAAATATCCAAATACAAAATACAAATATTAAAATGTGACATACAAATAAATAAACGAATTTGTATAAATAAATGTGGATTTGTAAATATATTTTCGAGATTTGAAAATAAATGTCCTTGACTTTGTGTGTGGAGTCAGCATTTGTGGATCCATTTTTTGCTTTTGTGGATCCATTTTTTGCTTTTCTCGCGATGACGTAATTTTGAGACATTCCTACCGCTCACCCGATTCACAAATAAATGCCACCAGATTTGAATACAAATAGCGGTACACCCTTCACCGAACATCCATCAGATGGCAGTGTTGTGCAACGGTGCAGACCAAGGTACTTTTTATTATTCTGTTTCTGGACATAATGGAGAGAAGCTGAAACCAGTGTTTTTTCGTTTTTGACAAAAAACTTGTACGCATTCAAATCATATTGTACGCATTCAAATCATATTGTACGCATTCAAATCATATTGTACGCATTCAAATCTTTTTGAGACAAAATTATCCCCATAGTTTTTGCTTCTTTGCACATAAATGTGCACATTGAAAACCTATTACTACACTATTTTAATCCTGCTCAAGATTTTGTATCTTGTATCTTGTATGATTAGGACTGATGCTGGTTTAATTTTTTATTCATTTATAATTTATAAGATTTTTATAGCTAACCCTAACCCTAACGTTAGGATTTTAAAGGGGCACCAGAGGGTTAATTGATACATGATTTGTAATATACTGCTAAACTTTTCATCCTAGACCACAAACGTGTGAGTACGGCAATAAGTGCCCAAAAGCTCATTCTGTGGAAGAACTGCAGGAGTGGATGATGCGTGCTGCAGAAGAGAAGAAGATCAGACATAGCATTGAAGCCCAGGGTCTCATGTGCTATAATGAAAGACTCTTGGAGGAATACAGAAACAGCAGTAATGGAGTGCCTGTTGTGAGTACAACCTTTTGTGTCATTATTCTCTAATTCTGTTGTTCATTTGTCACCAATCCTACCGTCTTTCTAATGTAGTTCATCACCGTATATACATGCATACACACACACACAAACACACAAAAATATACATACACTGTGAAATTGAAATTATTTTGTTTTCAGACACATCCCTATTTATTCCTATTTATACACATCAGCTTAATTGTGGTTTCAATAAAGTTTAGATACACTTTATATATCAATAATAAATCACAACACAACACACTCAGTTCATGAGAAGAGGTACATATTTTATATATATATTTAATTATTTTATTACAACTTTATGGGCCACAGTGTATATGAATGTATTATACCGCCTGTCAGAGACCATCTAGCATCAAGTGTTTTAATAAGGACTCTTTCATTTTCAGTGAGCTCTCGACATTTTATCATTCACCTTTTTATACCCATTCCATTAGTGGTGACTGTGGCTGTGGGTGCATTGTAGGGTGGCAAAACGAAAATTTCAGTTAAACTTCCCAAATGCTTATTCCACATCTAGTCACATTATGATTGGTGGTGCTTTATTTTGTATAATAATTAATTACAGTATTTTAATTCACTATTTCAAATGTCTAACAGTTATCAGAACAAGTTGACGACGTCAGGATTTCTTGTGATGAAGATTTAACTGTGAGGTGTGAACAGAACAATGCAACACTGCGATGGAACATCCAAATTGAAACAGAGGTAAGATTTTCACTATAAGGCATAGAAGTAGTGTGGATGTGCCTCGTTCCTTGTGCACTGGTGCCGTGGTATACATGGCCGTTCTAGTCAATGTTTCAAACCGCACAGGCATTGCTATGATCTGTTTCAGAAGCAGATCTCTGCTTAGCTCTGCCGAGAATACCCAGCTGTTCCATTATTTGAACAGCATACCGCGAGCAGCCCGTGTTAATCTGCACAAAACAGCTCAAGTTGGCTGGTAGCCAGACACAGACATGGCATAGAGAATCCAGTCAGTTTTCAAAATAAAACACCCTGTGCAAACTTCTGAGCGGAAAAATGAAAAGCCAAAAAGCAGCATATTTACACATCCAGAAGCATATTAAGAAGCACCTAAACAAAGGAAAATGACCAAATCTGTAAACAAGTCTGGATAAACGCTCCGCTTCTGAAACGCTCCCAGTAGGGTTTGAAGTCACGTGGAGGACGTACCAAAACAGCGCTGCGGCCGGGACATGACAAAGACATGTTTGTTGGGTGTTATGGAATTTTCTATTATGTGGGGTCACATGTGGGCCTTGTGGTCCTCAGCAGTATTAGTTGTTTGGCTTTGCTTGAGAACAGCAGGTGCCAGTCTATCTCACATATCTCACAGCATAAGACATCAGAGGCTCGTGAACACTTTCTGAACTCCTGGCCTCACCTTTGACTATTGATTCCAGCAACTTCTCCACAACAGTGGGGTTTTGATGTTACTCTTTTACTTTTATTTCAACCGTTTTTATTTCATCTTCCAGAAATATTATTTTGGTATGCTATACTCATTGCTACTTTTCTTTCTATACAGAGACAGCTTGTGCATGTGGCACTGTTGAAGCAAGAACCAGGAGCTTCTTTCACCCTTGGTGACATCAGTTCTGTACCCTGCATCTACTCCTCAGGTGAACACTTTCACAGTGAAGACATGACCTATGACATCACCGTGTCTTTCACATGCATCAACCCGGGCCTCTATGAACAGTGGTTAGTGCTAGATTTTGACATGAGACCAGTGCTTGTGAGGAAATTTAGAGTAAGAGTTGGCCAGCTGTCATTGGATGACACTGCAGAACAGACTGAGAACCGTGGAGCCAACTTTCATAGTGTTGAGCGATGGCATCGAGGAAACAGGGTGATCATCCCAGGTTCCTCCAGGACAGAAGAACACGAGGAGCTATTAAAGGAGTACAAGCCCCCTCAGATTAATATTCAGTATAAATCCTCCTACAACAGCCAAACACCTCTGAATAACGAGAACTACAAAGAAAGAATGCACCACTTCCTGTACAATGAAGAATGGGCAGAGGACCAGATTGTTTCAAGGTATTATGCTTAACACTGCTTGGAATATGCACAAATTTTTAAAACAATGCCTACCAAACAACAATGTCTTTGTCTTATTTCCTTTAGACTTAATGTTTGTGGAGAAATTACAACACTGGATACACTGGACAGTACACAGTTTGGCATGACAGAAGCACCTGGGGGACTGTTCTGTACTGTCTCGATTCCTTATAGCCTCACACCAGACACCCCTGAGGGACAGGCACTAAAACGAAGCATCCAGTCTGCCTTGATAGCCCCTTCAAGTGGTCAAAACTCAAGGGTCTATGAAGCCACCATACTGAAAGACAAAACAATTGAGCACAAAATGTATTTGCAACTGTCCAAAAAATGTTGCTCCGATCTTCTTCTCCAAAGCAATGAATCGTATCCAATGGAGGTACAGTTTCAGCTGAACCGCCACAGCTTCTGCACCATGCATAAGGCAATTGACCTCCTACCTGATACAAAAAGAGTGTTACCAGACCTCAAAAACTGTGGAGTTCCTGTGAATGACATGCTTTATGAGCAGCTGAATACAAAGCAGCCGAATACAAAGCAGAAGTTAGCAATTGACTTTATCACTGGGAATTCCAGTGGCCAAAAATCTGTGGCGCCTCTCCTCATTTATGGACCATTTGGAACTGGGAAAACATTCACTCTTGCTACAGCAGCCAGAGAGCTTTGCAAGCAGCCTAACAACAAAGTGCTCATTTGCACCCACACCAACAGGTAATGCATACAAAATATTGTCACTTTTTAAACCTTGTGTTATTAAGTACTAATCCAGTACTAATTTCTTTGCTCTAACTGTACTTTTGTAAAGACGTTTTAATTTATTAATGCCTACATTTATTATTTCTTTGCAATTTTTGCTTCCTTTCAGTTCTGCAGATCTGTACATCAGAGTACATTTCCATCCCTTCATCAAGAAGCATGTTGGAATGAAGCCAATTCGAATGAAAGCAAACAAACAAGGGAATGCTTTGTCTGCCACAGATGACATTACTTTGAATTACTGTTTTCTTTCGGAAGATAGAAAGTATTTTCTACCACCTACAAAAGCTGCCCTAGATCGCCACAATATAATCATTACCACAACAACAATGGCAAGATGTTTTCATGACCTAAAACTCCCAGAGGGATACTTCACCCACATACTAATTGATGAAGCCTCTCAGATGCTAGAATGTGAGGCCTTGATGGCCCTTGGTCTCGCCGGGCCAAACACCAGAGTTGTTTTGGCTGGAGATCACATGCAAATGGGACCCAAACTTTTCTCAGTTGACGACCATCACCGTTCAAATCACACACTCCTTAATCGTTTGTTCCACTACTACCAAGGCCAAAATTGTGATGCTGCCCAGAGCAGTAGAATCATATTCAGTGAAAACTACCGCTCAACCAAAGAGATTGTGGAGTTTGTGTCCACCCATTTCTATGTTGGTAAGAATGATATTATCACAGCTACTGGAGAAATTCCGGCTCCTGAAAATGGCCATGCCCTAAAGTTTTACCATGTTAGGGGAGAGTGTCTCTTGGACACTGTGTCAATGTCTTGGTATAACACAGAAGAGGTTGCCAAAGTGGTTGAAGAAGTCAAAGCGATACTCCAACACTGGCCATCGACCTGGGGTACCAAGGACCAAAGCTCAATCTGCATTCTGTCACAGGGAGTTCAGGTAAGTTAAAATGTTGCATCTGTCACAAGACTGAAAGAAAACTATTAATTGCATCAATGACACAGTGAACCGTTTGTTACTCATGGTTTGTAGGTTCGGCAAATTAGGAGGGCGCTTTCGAGAGGAGGCCTACCTAAAGTTCACGTTGAGAATCTTGCAAATGTGCAAGGTAATTTAATATGACTTTAAGAACTCTTGCATGATTATCCCAATTTGTTAGACAGTAGATGGCTAAACTAAAACTGTGCAAGCATTATCTTTCACATGCGCACTATATACTATTGCCATTTAACATAATAAATGTTGTCTTCATGTCTTAACAGGCAAAGAGTTCAGGGCAGTCATAATGACAGCTGTCCAAACGCGTGACAGCCTAAAAACGTCTCATCTGCCTGGTCTGGAGCTCTTTAATGATGCCCGTGTGTTAAACACTGCGATGACTAGGGCTCAGTCTCTCGTGGTTGTGGTTGGAGATGCTGCTGCTCTCTGTTGCTTTGGGAAATGCTCAGGAGTCTGGAAAAGCTACACAGACCACTGCATTAGCAACAACAGTGTGGCACCACAGCATTTTACCAAAGATTTCTTTGAAAAAGATGTTAAGGAAACGGCAAGGTTTCAAAAGTCTGAACATCTGGATGAAAGCAAAATTCTCACTGATGCTATTCTTCAAGAGTTGAAAGATGAATATGAACAGCTAAAAGAAAACACTTTAGATGAAGACATTTTGGAAGATGAAGACTTTGATCACCACAAGCTAAGATCATCAAACAGTGTTACTGATGTTGACACAGACCATTCGGTATTGTGTACAAAACAGCAAGAGATTTACAAGCAAGGAAAGTTGGTGAGGGAGACATATAACAGAGGTTATGTCATACCATTTCAAAACCCCACCAAACGTATAAGCATTACGGGAAGGGAAAACCTGCGTGGGGTCTTCACTGGAGATGAGGTGGTCATAAACACTGGACATGTGGTCAGCATCACCAAAGAAGTGGAATCAGCCCGTGTACTTGTGTGTCTGCTTGAGGATGAAGATCACAGCAAACCAAGACAGAATTCTGAAGACCAATTTGTCAAAAGAACAATGGTGCCCATCACAAAATCTGCACCCAAAATACGCATACTGATCAACAAGAAAAGACGCAACTTCCTTCCAATATGGGAGAAAATGAATGGACAGTGGACAGTTGCAACACTTAAACATATCGATGAAAACCTCACACAGAACAATGTATTTATTGTGCAAGTGATTGGCTGGAAAAAACATTGTTCTATTCCATTGGGAAATGTCATAGATATTCTTCCAGTTGGAGCATCCTTGAATGATGGACAAAGGATCCTGAAAGAAGAATTTAAAGTTGCACCCCCTACATCAGGTGAGGGTTTCTCCATCACAGAAGAAGACATCACATCCAGACTGGACATGCGTGAAGTAATCACTTTCACTATTGATCCAGAAGGAGCAAAAGTTTTGGATGATGCCATCAGTGTAAAGGAAATTGGAGATCACTATGAGCTGGGAGTCCATATTGCAGATGTGGCAAGCTATGTGAGTCCAGGTAGTAAATTTGATGAGGATGCAAAACAACATGGTACTGCATATCACGGCAGTGGTGAAAACACCATTCATATGTTTGACCTAGACTTGAGCACTAAACACTTCAGTCTTCTGCAAAATCAAGATCGCAGGGTGGTTTCATTAATGTTCGAAGTAAACAAGCAAACAAATGAGATCATTGGAGAACCCAAATTCCAGCTGTCACGTATTAAGTCTAATAGGCAATTCTCTTATGAAGAGGCTGAGGACATTATCTCCACAAGATATAGAGAGAGACCTAATTTTGACACAGTAGAAGACTGTGTCACAGTGGCCTATTGTTTTGCAAAAGCTCAAAGGAAGAATAGACTTGTGGATTGGGCTTATTCTCAACCTGATGATAAGAGATTGCCCGGACATCGCAAAGCCCATCTCATGGTTGAAGAGCTGAGTGTGTTATTCAATACACTTGCATCAGAGAGATTGATTGAATCAGAAAAAACCAGGTATCTCACACCACTTCGCTGTCAGGAGAGTCCAGATCCTGAAAAAATTGAAGAATTAAGAGAGAAGAAAAGTGCAGAATTAATACCACTGTCTTTCCAACTGCGGCACAAAGTTGTCCCTGTGGAACAAGCCCCAAACTATGAAAAATTCCCCATACTTACGAAAGTGTGGAGAGATATCCTGTCAGCTGCCAAGGCAGATGATATAGACAGTATGGTGGACCTGATTGCTGCAGATGACATCTACCCTCTCCTGCAACCACTCATTGATGAGTTCAGAAGGTGCTCTAGAAAAGCTTCTATCATCCGTTCCAACCCGTCCAAAGCAGGCCATGGGCATTATTCTCTGAACGTAAGATCTTACACACTAGCATCCTCACCAATACGGCGGTACATGGACATTATCTTGCAAAGACTTTTGCACTCCATCATATGTAACAAGGATGTCCAATACACCCGAACAGAGATTTCGACTTTGTGCAGTCAGTTTGATGACAACATCAAGAATGCCAAGGAGTATGAACAAAAGCTTGAGCAGATATCCTATGCAGTGACCATGAAAAATCAGAGTGCTTCAAAGTTAGCCTTTGTTGTAATTGTGGAACCCAACAACGATAGTTTTGCAGTGTCGTTTCCTTTTAACAAGAACATATTTGCAGCAAGTTTAGCAATTTTGTACAAAGAGTTACAATTGTGCGACCAACCACTGTATGACAAAGAAAATCACTGTGTTACTCTTAAATGGAAAAGGCGGATCTACACAGTTGACACCGAGAATAACTACCAAGAATTGAAAATACCAAACCGTGGTCGCTGTGTTGAGGTTCCTCTGGAAATATGGAGAGACACTGTTGAAGCAATTGACAATGAAAAGTGGGATCATGCAAAGTTTCTCATAATGGATGCTAATGTCTCTGAGAAACAAGAGGTGCCTCATGACCCTTCTGTAGGACATGAGGTTGACATGAGCCTCCAGTTGCAAACAGGTGACATCCTTCAGGTCCAAATGACATCAGAGTTAAAACGAGGTTATCACATGCCTGCTGTTCAGTTGGTGCACATCAATCCAAACTTTGAGATTTGTGTGGACCATGTCCACAACCCTATCACATGCTTCTCCAGATCTACAGATGCTCCATCAAGGAATTATTATAGGGACACAGAGGAGTATGTACAGATCTGGAAACCAATGTGTGAGATGGAATCTGCTGCCACTGCAGTGGATGAAAGTGACAGCATAGTCATTGAGAACCTGGTGGTAAACTTCAATCAAGAGCAGGAAGGCACACTAACAGGAAGCTTCTTCTTACCTCTGTCATTGATCAATGAATGGGCCATTGAAGGTAAACTTTCAAAGTGCTTATTGTGCATACGGAAAAGAGGTTTGGAGTTGACGCCAATCCCGGAACATTCTGCACTTGTGGACCCAAAAGAGTTCATATGGGTCGCCCATGGTGTCACAAGAAAAGTAGAAGAGAAAACTAAAACTCCAAATGTAGGTAGTAAAGTGGATTTCTATGTCAATCACCTGCCAATGGCCAACATCCCGAAATGTGTCTTCGAGAGAAACACTTCTTTCACAGTTGAAATAATCCCAAAGCTCCTGCCAGACATGTAAGTTTAAATTGACCATACCAATTAGTTTTAATTTTTTTATTGGACACTAAACTTTGTTTGATTTTAAATTTCTATTGTCGACATATATTTTTTTGATTTTTTTGTAGCCGGAAAGAATATGCAGTGGTCAATGTTGCATCTGAATCTACTTGTACGCTTGTTAAGAATATAGCACTTGGACAAGGAATTCCAAGAGAGGGTATGTCCATAACCTAATTTTTGTCATCTCATTCATCATGTTTACTATTATCTACCATGTAAACTATCATTATAAACCATTTTTAGTCACATATAAACTTGAAAGCACAAAACACATTTTGTACATTTCTGTAGTGTAGATGTTTTTTCTTTTGCAAAACAATGTATCATTTTGTCTTTACAGTAAAAAACATGTGGAACCCAGTGAGGAAAGAGCCCCCATATGGACTGCCAGAGCTTAACCCGAGTCAGCGTTCTGCTGTGGAAAAAGCTATAAATACTAGCTTCACACTTATACAGGGACCTCCTGGTAAGAAAAACATTCACCCTGATTCTTCATATGTTCTACAAAGACTTAAACAATTTCCCCCATTTATTTCTTAGGAACTGGAAAGACGATAGTAGGTGTGTACATTGTGTCTCATTTCTTGGAGCTGAACTCGAAGAACCCAAGGAAAGTATGTCACCCAAAGGATAAGAACAAGAAAGAAGTTATTCTCTACTGCGGTCCATCCAACAAGTCTGTTGATGTGGTTGCAGGTAAGTTTCTTTGTTTCTTTGCTGAAATGTCAACTGCATTTCTTTCTGCTACTTTAACCTTTGTGGATTTTTTTATATTTTACTTTTGTAACACAGAGTACCTGCTAAAGTTAGGGAATAGCATAAAGCCCCTCAGGGTCTACAGCCAACAAGTGGAGATGCTTGATTACCCGTATCCAGACTGCACCCTTCAGTTTTCCCAGAGAACTCTCCGCCAAGAGCGTTCCAAACCAGAGCTCAGGTATTGCACTCATACGAGCTGATGAGACTCTGAATCATGCCTTAATTAACAAACACTAACATATTTTACATGGTTTTAGGAGCATCACTCTGCATCACCGCATGCGAGAAGATCAAAATCCTTTTTCAAGTCAAATTAAAGATTTTGACCGACGCATTGAACTTGCACAAAAGAAGAAAGAAGTAAAACTTGAAATTGAGAAAAAAGTACAGCTCCTATGCGTTCAACTTGATCTTAAGGAAAAAGAAGAGCCCCTACCCATTCAACTTGTTCTTGAGGAAATAGAAGAGCTCCGATGCATTAAATTTGGTCTTGAGGAAGAAAAAGAGGTCCAACGTATTCAACTTGCCCTTGAAGAAATAGAAAAGCTCCAAAACACTCAACCAGAACTTGAGAGAATAGAGGAGCTGACTGCTGGTGAAGTGGCAGAGTAAGTTCAGATTAAGTAAATTGTTTTCAGTTCTTGCTTTCTGACCTATTCTTCACTATCACACACCACACAATGGAAACATTCTGTTGGAAAATGACAATGTAAGATGAGCTTTTACTGTGTAATGATACAAGCTTTCAGTGTCACACAGTCATCAAATCAATCAAATCAAAATAAGTTTTATTTGTACAGCCCATATTCACAAATTCTGAGGGCTTTACAATCTGTACAGGGAGTGACACCCTCTGTCCTTGGACCCTCGGTTTGAGTGAGGAAAAACTTGCCCACAAAAAACCTTGCGGCATGTCAGCACATGCCTTCACACTAAAGAACATTTCTGATTGTTACTTTTCTAAAGCACAAGTAAACACGGTCACACCTCCACAGAACTCTGTGGGAAGAAGCCACATTGTCAGACAGACCTGCAGCTATTTATACATCCATGACACAGATAGAGGGCCGAGTAGAGAGATGGAGACAGCACTGTAAACTGGTTGCTACATTTTTATAGTGTCCTGAACTCTCAACCAGTGCATTGCCCTAATGTTGGTGCCCAGAAAATAACAAAAGAGAAAATACAGACAGATTAGGGTAGTGATTGAGAGTGATTTTTGTCAATTTATTGGACCTGTAACTTGTATCACTGTCCAAAGCTGCTAAAATGAAATGAATTAATGAATTTTAAAAGAATTTGAATAAAAAAAATAGTAATTTGTATTTATTTGTTTATTTGTTTATTTATCTGTTTGTTTATTGCTACATTTATTTATGTATTATTTTCCCTTTGCATTTCCTCATGTTTATGTCCTCAACTTTTATAGATACATAAAGTTAACAACATAAATGCTCCTTATATATTTTCCTTTAATGTTTCTTTATGCATTTCTGCTGAATTATGCAAAGGAGGGTCAACTATTCACCTACTGGTTGACAGACATCATAGTGCTTATACAGTATTTTACATGCCTTGCTCCCATGCTGGTGGTGCCTGACGGAGGCAGTCAGCCATGTATAGCTGTGGTGCATCCATTGCTGGTTATAGCTGCCATCAACTCAATTAGCTAAGTTAGTGTAGTAAGTAAGGCTCTCTATCAGTCAGAATTGTCTTTTTGTCAAGCAGCAGCCACAGTGACTGTAGGTGAAGCAAACAAAGCAAAAAGTACCAAAGACTTGAGGCTGGCTCCTAGAATGAGTCTCCAAAAGTTTGTAGGTTTACAGCCTGGTACATAAAAAAAAAAAAAAGTTTTGGTCTCTATAGCTAATTTTTCTGTTCATGTCAACTGAGGGCAAATTTTTGTGTCCACATTGATTGATGATTGTTTGAGCAACCAGGCTTCATTCAGCCCGTCGCAGCTCCACCCACAGTCCATGTTTTTATCCATTTTTTAATTAGCCGGGAGGCAGCAGAGGCAGGTTCTACCAAAATGGTGGCGACCAGAGCCGCCACACTCTAAGCTTCACAATGGCTCTTACCTATAAGTGACATCTATGTTTTCTAAAGTCTGTGTTTTTGAGTACAGTAATACAGGCCAACATTCTGCTCTGGTGTATCATTTTTCCAATGTAATTCTTATCTCATCTGTGGTCTGATAAACACTACATTCATCAAATTCAGTGCTCCATATTGCAATTTTCCGATCTACTCTATCTCTATCCCATGTGAGTAGATTGGAAAAACAATAGATGCTTACTGAGAATACAGAGTGAACATCTCAGCTGAACATCAATAAGTGAGCCTGGCCACTGAATTGCAAGCAAGACATCTATGATGTCGATCAACCAATAACTGAAAAGTTGCCTCCATGACACACTTTAAAACACAGCCTCCTCATTGGTCTACTGTTGCTTCGTGTTTCTACAGTAGCCCAGCCAAATTAAACATTGGCTCCAGGGACTTAAATGGGTTTTGTGGCCCGTGTAGTTTCTCTTTCACTCCAGGAAGGGTAGGGTGATGGGGTTGCACCCCTAGATACTACTGCTCTTTTCAGTAACGAGTACACAGAAACTGACCGTCAGTCAGTTTGGTAGCCCTTTCAAGACTGTCTCATCCACTAGATGTGAGACGTCCTAGAAGGTCCCACAGAAAAGGGAAAGCATAAAAAAGAATTTGAAGCTCTAACTGTGTGGATTTTTCCTCCTAGATATAAAAAACTTCTCAGAGAAGCTCGGACATATGAGCTTGAACAGCATGACATCATACTGTGTACATGTACACAGTCGTCCACCCCGAGTTTAACTAAGACAGTCAGCGCACGTCAGATCCTCATTGATGAATGTGCAATGGCCACTGAACCCCAGGCCCTGATTCCATTAGTCTGCAACAACAACCCAGAAAAGGTGAGTTTTCCATTTAACAATGTTGTCCTTCATTCATTCATGAAAATACTGCTGAATTTACATTTGTTTTAATGTCCAGATATCTTTTTTTCTTTAATCTAATTCTTATCAAACATGCAATGATATTATTTCATATTATGTATTGTAACACTGGGGTGACAAATGCAACACGACAACTACTCGCTGATTGTCCTGTTTGACATGAAAATTCATTATTCTCCAAAGGTCATTTCTAAGGATAATTGCCTTGTTGTTTCTATAGTCCATCTGTCAGGTCAAATTACATTTCCCTCAATAGTTTGGTTTATAGCAATAAACCTCAACAACTACTGGACAATTCCTTCTGTTATCATGACCTCCTGATCTGTCCTCCTGTGCCTCCAACTTTCAACTTGTCCACAAGATTTGTTAGGCACATTCTTGCCCTCACTAGGATTGAGCCTTTCCATTTTGGAAAACAGCCACATACTCACCCTCGTCTGACTGTTTGACACCTGGTTGTCTTTAAATTACAGGAGTTTATGCCACGGTTGGCATCATTGCTTAGTCACTTTGAGTTTTAGAGTTATTCACAAAGTCTTACCTGTCTTACCATTTGACTTTCAGATTGTTTTGATCGGTGACCACAAACAGTTACGACCAATTGTGAAGAATGTGCGTGTAAGGAAGTTGGGGATGGGCAAGTCTCTCTTTGAACGCTACTATATGATGCACAAGAAGAGGGCAGTGATGCTGGACACCCAGTACAGAATGGTAAGGACATTAAATACACACTGTATATACATATTTGGTGTGTATCATGCAAATTATATAGTATATTTGCTATTACAATAGCAATAATGTAAGACCACATGTCTGTGTTTAGTATTGTAAATATCGTGCTTAAGCTATCAACCAACTGCCAATGTTGTACATTCATAGCATGAGGACATATGCGAGTTCCCATCAAATGCATATTACGAGGGGATGCTGAAAACTGGGGTGGAGCAGCGGAACAGTGTCCTTCGTGTTGGTGACAAGACAATGCCAATCGTTTTTGGTGACGTCAAAGGAGAGACCGTCAGACTGGTTGTCAACACAGCCAAGGGCAACGAGAACTCTAAAGCAAACCAGGAAGAGAAAAACAAAGTGGTACTACATTGGGCACATGAATTTCCTTGCAAGAACTGTAATATAATGGAAATTTATAGGAAGAAAAATTACTAAAGAATTATCCTAATAGAGGTCTGTGACATTGTTTATTAATGCTTTACTACAATACACTGTTTTGGTTTGGTTCTTTTGCAGATTGCCATAGCTAAAAAGCTGGTGACGAGTGCCAAAATTGAACAGAAAGGTATTGTGATTCTGTCACCCTATAATGCCCAAGTATCAGAGATCAAAGAGGCGCTGAAGAAGGAGAAGCTGGAGCAAATCACTGTTACCACAATCACCAAAAGCCAAGGTAACAGTGTAGCTTATGAACTACCTCAATGAATATTCCAAAGTAAAATTATCATCCATCCATCCATTATCTGTAACCATGTACACTGAAGCCTATCCCAGCTGACGTTGGAATTACTTCTCCACTCAACTCAGACAGTATTTTAACTTTTTAATGTAACATTTTGTTTTCTAGGAAGTGAATGGAATTACGTCATCATCTCTACAGTGTGCTCTCTGCCAAGTGAGAAGATTGTGAAAGAACCCGATGGCGGTTGGCTGTCCAAACATCTGGGCTTCGTGGACGATCCCAACCAGATAAATGTGGGCATCACCAGAGCCAAGGAGGGACTGTGCATCATTGGTAAGATACTGCAGCTCCTCTCTTATTTTTGAGATTTTGGTTGAGTGACTTGGGATAGGGTCTTCTTTCAGTCTTTCAGACACATTTAGGTGTTCATCGAAGTTAGCAAAAAATATTCACCTGTAGTATCCCTTTATGGTTCATGTTTTTATCCTTTCAAAGGAGACTTAGAGCTGCTCAACTGCGGTGGATTCTGGAGGGAGCTCCTGAAACACTACAAGCTTCACAATGCAGTGACAGATGCAGACAAGATTACAGTGTGTCCGAAATGATCTCTATCATTTTAATGAGACTCAGACAAGCAGCATATCATATGTATGACTTCATTAAATCTGTATATAAATATTGCTTTTTCTATATTTCTCCAGTATTTTTATATATTCTTTTTACAGTTTTATAGCAGATTTTTGATATTGTATTTGACACACTTGTTTTTGTCACTTCTCTTGAACATGGAAGCACCTGTAAATAGGAAATCCTACAACTGTGTACGGAATTTGACCATAAGATGTGCTCATGTTAATGCAAACCTTTTAAAGTCTGAACACTTAAATTTGCTTTGTTTTTTTGTATTTTTCATTTTAAATATGTTTATGAAATGTTGTAGGTTACAATAACTTAAGTGTGGACAGCTGACAAAAGACAGAGTTCAGCTCTTGCTATTGATTTTTTAATTTATTTTTAAGTTCAAATGTAGAGAATCGCTTCCAATGATGAATTGCTCCTGTCCATTGATAAATGAGTCAGCATTCGTTTTTATTGTACAGCTAAGATTTGTGCAGCATTTGATGTTTCACCTATTCTTATTGTTTTTGATACCTGTAAATGTTTAGATTAGTTTTGGCATAATTATCCATAAAGAAGTTGTATTTTGTTAAATGTTCAGTAATCTTCATTTTTCATTTTTCAAGTCTTACTACATTCAATGATTTTAGTAGCCTAAATGTGTGTGCAAATGTATGAAGATATTAAAAATGATGAATTCATATTGAATGTTTTGTTTTTTCAGTTGTAAATATGAAATATTGAAAGCTAGTTGATTATCTATGTTCTAAAACAGACAAATGAAACAGAGTCATCTCAAATATAAGATGTATAAAGGTTTCTGTAAAGAAAAATGCAGCAACATGAATTTTACCTAACAAACTAGTGGAAGATATGTATGCCCACCTCAAGTCATTCCAACCACGACTGTGAAGGTTCCAAGGTGATCTACAGAAAACTGGCTCTCACAACTACAGACAGTCTACCATCAGCTTCAGGTCGGAATGAACAACAAAACTATTTCATAAAATCTGTCATTCTGTAAGTACTCTTCCCAGTGAACACCCTATTAGGTGTTGCTTCACATCGCTTGTCTGCTCTGTCTGATGGCCAGAGAGATAAGAGATCATTTAGAGCTGATCAGTTTCAGACACACTTAATGCTTTTATAGTATGTATGTTGGAACGGGTGAATCAGGTAAAGCCGCAGAAGGCTATGCACAAGTTTTTTAAAGTCTGAGAAACAACAAATTTGCATACACAAACACCCGTTATGTGTGTCATATTTTTAGAAATGTGTGTGCGGTTGTCTGCCCTGCTGTAAGCTGCTATGGACAAGTCAATTCACAGTATCTAATTGCTTTATGGGGAGTATAAGGACCAGAGTTTCAGAGCTCGACTCACTCAAAGGATTTAAAGTCAGGATAACTCGCCCTCTACTGAACCAATTTAGACCACAATTCAACATATTAACACACTCTCTATGAATATGAATATATCTCCAGTATGTTTACATTTCAAATGAATATAGGGTAACAGGCCTGAGGCTAAAAGAGATCAACTGTAGTTCTGATAATGAGCACAAGGGGGCCTTTTGCTACTACCTGTACAGGAATGAGCTCTTTGCACGCTCACACACACAGAGGAAGGAGCCAATGCACTGTTGATATGACATTTTAATTAAACATGAAGGTTAAACCTTTACAGCACAGCCAGTTATTTTTTTACTTCTAGTCCAAGCACTGTTGGTGCTTCTAAAGGGAAGAGATTCATGTGGAGGATGGACTAATAAACATTACATCCCAGACATTCTCTCACCAGAGCAACAGCAGACCGATGAAGTCATATGTGGCCACCTTAATCCAAGACAGAGGCTATAAGAGAATCTTTAAGTAGTTTTATGAAACACCAGACTTGCATGCAGACTTAGAGCTTTAATGTGTTCTAATAAAATGAACTGCGTAATGGAGTTACATCCACTCCATCATAGTATATCTGTCAACAAATGTTTTCTTATGATATAAGTTAGTCACCATAATAATATTTACTGAGTAAATTAAATAACTGACAAGCAGTGAATGGGTGGATGGAGATGGAAATTCCTACATACCTGGAAAAAAAATCGGTTTGAGAGATTTATGATGTATACAATCAGAGAATTGATTGATTAACAAAACTGTGTCCATAAAATTTTTAAAATTGCATTAAACGATGTCCATTTTCTGTATTCATTCATAGAACTGAAAATAACTGAATTATCTGCACAACTGAAACATTGATTGCAAAGGTCAAACAGTTCATGGAGATGTAGCCAAATTAATGCATAAATAAAACAACACATAAAATGATAGGTTATCCCATAAATGTATTTTGTTTGGTTATTTGGTGATGTTCTTTGTTTGATTGGTTAAATTACCTTGCCGCGTGTGTGATTAAAATAATGATTGATTTGATCAAAACAGTCTATTTTGACCTGAGACGTCATCAGAAACCCGCAGCCTCTTCAGGCAGCGTGCTCCTACACGTGCCCTCGCGGGGTAAGGACGCGCGCACGTGAACCACCATGCTGGACGGAACTGAATGGGAGAAACCATCCGTGGAGAAATAGCGGGGGTGGAATATCACAAATAAAGTACTGTAAAACGACGAATACGTCTCCAGGTCATTGAACTGAGTATTAAGCACATTATATTAGAAATATTCAAACGACAGCTGACCTTTATTCCACGTGTAAATTAAAATGTCGTTCTGTATGTCGTCAGTGTCTGTGTGATTTAGCTCGGATGAAGTTAAAATACAGACGTTTGAGTGAGACGCAGCAATGTGTCAGTTACATGTATTAAACGAATAACGTGTTGAAGGTCGTCCAGTGCTCACAGACACAGAAACAGACAGGCTCCGTCTGTGTGTTTTCTTTTTCACCGGGATTTTGGTACCCCGTGTTCTTTTGCAATGGTACATCACCTGAACTCTGCAACCAGTCCCCAAAGGGCGTCAAGCGGCTGCGTAGAGGTCGACATAGGTCGGAAGTGTGTATATTCTATGCAATCTATCTAAAAAAGAAAAACATCTTCGGGATAAATAAAGTATCTATCTATCTATCTATCTATCTATCTATCTATCTATCTATCTATCTATCTATCTATCTATCTATCTATCTATCTATCTATCTATCTATCTATCTATCTATCTATCTATCTATCTATCTATCTATCTATCTATCTATCTATCTATCTATCTATCTATCTATCTATCTATCTATCTATCTATCTATCTATCTATCTATCTATCTATCTATCTATCTATCTATCTATCTATCTATCTATCTATCTATCTATCTATCTATCTATCTATCTATCTATCTATCTATCTATCTAAAATGCATAAGTCCTGCATTTTAGCCTGTTAGTGTACGAACCTAACGTTCAGGCTTTATTTTGAAGGTCTTGACAGGAACTTCCCTTATATACTGTGGAGCTCTTTCCTTAGCTCCCTCCTCCTCCTCCTCCTCCTCCCCCCCCTCAGCACACAGTGCGGAGTCGCTCTCTTTCCTGTTTTCTCCATTCAAATAATGCACAGCGAGGAGCCGCGTGGACGCTGCTGACGACGCCAACATGTGGACACTTTGTTATTTAACGTTTCAGTCGTGAAGGAGTCACGGGGACGTATGGATACAGTTGGTGGTGACAACTGGCGGAGACGCACGAGGAGCGCGCGAGCCAGCTGCAGACAACAAACCGGAGCGCGAGCTGACGAGTCCAATGTGCTGCGGTGTCTCAGCGTGGGGAACACGGAAGACGAACATGACATGAAGGGGGACAACGGCTCCTTCAAGAAGGACAACCTGGAGCTAAAGGTCATGGCGCCCCGCTACAGCCTGCTGCGGGAGGTGGGAAGGGGTACGTACGGCGTGGTGTACGAGGCGGTGGCCCGGAGGTCCGGGGCTAAAGTTGCGGTGAAGAAACTGCGTTGCGACGCACCGGAAAATGTGGAGCTCGCGCTGCAGGAGTTCTGGGCGCTGGCGAGTTTGGAGAAACGGCACCAAAATGTGGTGCAGCTGGAGGAGTGCGTGCTGCAGAGGAACGGCATGGCCCAGAAAATGAGTCACGGGAATAAGCGGTCCAAACAGTACCTGCGTCTGGTGGAGACGTCACTCAAAGGTGAGGCTCTTTAGCTCTCTCCTGTTAGCTGTTTGAGCTGAGTCACTTCAACACACTCCAGAGATAAGAAAGAAACAATGCCGAACTGGAGAACAAGCATTCAACGTTTAAGATTTTAGTTAGTTAGTTTTTAGCCAAGCTAATATTGCTAATATTGAATTTCTAAAGATTTTTTTAATGTAGTTTGGATTTTGTTTCCTCCAAAGCAGGGGGGGGGTCCTCAGATTTGGGCACTGGTTTACTGTGTATGGCCAGGCTTGTGTCTTTTTTAAATAACTGAGCCTCAGGGTCAGCTAACAGTTTGGGTGACACGGTTACATCATACTGATCATTTGATTGTCACCCAGAAGAGGATGTTGAGTTTAGGTGGGTTTGTTTCGTGTTGTCATTTGTCGTGTTGACATGTAGCTGCATTTCACTCCCCCCTAAAGTAAAATGGGTGTTTGTAAGGCTCGTTTTGTGTTACGACATTTCCATTTGAGCAGGATTGTTGTTGTCGCCATGACAGAGTCGCTGGGGGATGGGTAGATTTTGTAAGAGAGCTCCCGAGGCTCAGACTCACTAAAATGGAGTCTGCTGTGCTGGCCATAGTCACAGAGGTATTTTGCACGTTCCTTTGTCAATCATTGCACTTTTGCCAAATCCCTGACGTCAGCATATGGTTTCATTGTACTTCTGCAGTGCAGGTTTGGCTGTCTTTATGATAAATCACATCACGGTGAATGGACAGATTGATTTGTCACCTCTGTCACTCCAAACCACCAGTGAGAGTCCAGTTCTGTTTCCTTCATAGTGCCGGTACTTAAACTGGTCAGAGTTATTTGAAATATGCACCCCAGTTAATGACCTGTATGGAATGGTTCCAGCAACATAAGTAGGCGGCCTATGAATAATAGATACAACTCTCAGTTGTTTGGCTTCAGTGGGTCATTAATGATGGATTCTCAAGTCTAACATTCAGTCTAATGTTCTGTTTTCGCTGAACATTTCAATTGCTCGGCGAAGCACAGTAAGAGACGCCCTGAAGTGGGTCCAAAAGCTCGCAGCCTGTTGAAATTCAATTAGACAGCATCCACACATAACCTTTCAAGAAACGCACTGATAGACTACGGCAGGACACGTCCAGTGAGACGGGAGTTGCTCAGGTAGTTTCGATTGAGGCTGGTTCATACACAGTTGTGTTAAAAATAGCCACAAAAAAATAAATAATTATCTGTGGCCTGATGTAAATTTTCAAAGACATGTCCAAACCATCAAACTTTTATTAAGACATGTTTCTTTCTTTACATATGTAATTACCCAGATTAGTGTGTTATTGCATCCCTGTGTGAATGACTGGTGTGCATCTGTTGCAGGTGAGAGAGTGCTCGGTCCTCCAGAGGAGCCTTGTTACCTCTGGTTCGTCATGGAGTTCTGTGAAGGCGGTGACCTGAACCAGTTCATCCTGTCTCGGCGGCCCGACTCACAAACCAACAACAGCTTCATGCTGCAGCTCACCAGTGCCGTTGCTTTCCTGCACGAAAATAACATTGTCCACAGAGACCTCAAACCTGACAACATCCTCATCTCTGAGAAGTCAGGAACTCCAGTCCTCAAGGTGGCCGACTTTGGCCTGAGTAAAGTTTGTGCAGGTTTAGGAAACACCAGTGAGGGCAAAGAAGGAGAAGACAAGAACAAAAATGTCAATGTCAACAAGTTCTGGTTGTCATCCGCATGTGGATCAGACTTCTATATGGCTCCCGAGGTGTGGGAGGGCCACTACACGGCTAAGGCTGACATATTTGCCCTGGGTATTATCATCTGGGCCATGTTGGAACGAATTACTTTCATTGACGCTGAGTCCAAGCGGGAGCTGCTGGGTACATATGTGAGACAAGGAACAGACATTGTGCCGGTGGGTGAGGCGTTGCTAGAGAATCCAAAGATGGTATTGAACATCCCCCAGAAACGCAGGTCATGCATGTCTGTTGGAGTAAGGAAGCTGCTGCAGGACATGCTCGCTGTCAACCCTCAGGACCGGCCAAATGCTTTCGAGCTGCAGGCCAGAATGGACCAGGTTATGTGTGCTGCATGACCCTCAACCAGAGCAGTTTTACAGGTACTCATCCCTTTATCTACAGCTTTGTTATGAGTTACTGCATCCCTAGATTATTGTGGAAATGACTCCTATAACTTTCCAGACAGTTTTCTTTCTTGACACAACAACCTGTCCATTTCCACATGTATACCCAAATGCAACATGAATGTTCAATTATTCCCACATAAACCTGATTGTCACATCTCACTCTCTTCAACCTGCCTTTAAACGTGGCTCCTCAGCATGGGACTAATACGATCTGACTTCCACTTCTTGTCAGAGACGTTATTCAGTCAAACCAGAACTCACTCTCTCTAATGACTGCAGTTTCTCGTTCAAACATCTATAAATCTATTTTAAGTATTACTGAAGTCCAACATGTACCACCAGCATAGTTCTTATATTCCTGGAACACTGACACTCTCCTCCAGCCATGTACATGTGTGGAAATACAGGCCGTATTTCAAATGCAGAAAACATCTCTTAATGTTCTAGAACAGAGGCTCTCAACCTCTTTACACTGCACATCGTCTAACTTATTGTGCGGACAAAAGTGTGACATTTGTGGCTGATGTGTAGTGACTATGCCATTAGCCTGTTAAGGAGTTAGCTCACCTTTTTAAATGTTTTTAAAAAATATATAATCAGGTTAAAGTTGTGTGTTTCTGTGTGTGGGGCAGTGTCCTGCAGTAGTTTTTTAGTTCTCAGGGACTAATGTGACATTAGTAATAGCGAAAGTAACAATTCTTAGTAGTTTCAATGCTCCACATTCATGTCACAATCTTTGTCCTCAGGTCTGTTCAGGCCTGTACATCTGTGGCAGGCCGAGTCGTCGAACACAGATCCATTGAGCTTCCAGCACAGAGCGTGTTGTCAGAAGTTGATAAAATAAATATAAAATTGTGTATGGTTTGATTTTTAGGGTACCGAACTAAGACCGAACAGTTCAATACAGATACATGTATTGTTGCACCCCTTGAATGAATGAATGAACTGAATGTGCTGAAGCCACCACCACTCATGGGAGCAGTCAAGCAGCCATATTGAAGCGACTGAAAATGACTTGACTAACTTGTGGCCTCAGTGTGCCATCGAGCCACCCTTTAAGGACCGCCTCCGTGCTTCGATTGCTGTCAGTTATGCGGCATATTCAGCCAATAAAGTCTGTGTATTTCACAGAAAATTTCGTATACTACATAAATTACAAAACTTTACGCTGCATCTTTATTTCAAACGACCCGACCGACCACAACCCGAATATCATTAAAAATATTGTTTGGTGACTCGTGACCGCGAGCACCCGCTCAATTTGAATCAACCCGCGCATCACAGATTGCTGTCACATTTTTACCAGCATTGGTTGTGAGTGGTTTCCATGGGAACGCAACTTCTAGCTAGTGGGCATGGTTTAAAGTAGGTTGGAAAAAGGAAAGACACAGGCATATGCAGTAAATGTCAGAGAGAGGTGTTGTGACATGTTCCATGGACTTTACTTGAAGGTGGGGTTGCTGTTAGTGTGTAGCCCAGGGCACATATTTAGTAACACTCAGTGTGTGTGCTCTTGTACTGTCAGTCATCTTGTCTGGATAAGCGATTGTGTGCGCGTGTGTGTTTGTTGTGCTAGAGTTAACCAGGACACCCTTTATGTAACCTAAGCCTCCCCCTCACCACATATCTATCAGCCTGTGTTTGAAAGAGGCGGAGTGAGCATGTACAGGCTCCTCCTGGTGTTTTGATAGTTCATGTTACCACATACGATGGTGAGCTACTTGTTCCTTAACTGAGCTACCAGAATCACCTTGTTGTATGTGTGAATGACGTGGTATGGTGCGTTTTTGCCTTTTTGTTTGCTCTTTTGTCATGTGCCTTGCTCTTGTAGGGGGATGGGGAGGAGTGCATTTATGTGAGTAGGAAACGTCCCAGCTGACCTGCCCTCTCCTGCTCTGCTTTCTGCCCGTCACTCTGCTGAAACTACCCCCCCATCCCCCAAACAGCTCCCTGCATGATCACCTAACACAGAAGTAGAGTTGCACGATACCCACGGTATACCCGGTACCCCGCGGTACCAAATCATACCCGTCGCTACTATACTAGAAATTTTACACGACGGTACTACCGTGGATTACTATACTACCGGTGCCAGTCTCCGCTACATAGCGGCCGCCTCTGCTCTCCTCCCGGCTTCTCACTGCATGCTACTCACTCGTAAAAAAAAACATGGCATGTGCTGCAACCGAACTACACAGCTGCTGAATGATTGGCTGTTTGCCCGTTACTGCTGACGTCCAGGGATGTGATAGGCTGTTGCACGCTGGGTCCGCCCGTCTGTTAGCTGATTGGCTGTTCGCGTGTTTCTGCCGGCATGAACTCCATGAAGACAGCTCCGCTTCGATAGAAACTCGCTTCAAAACAAACAAGCTAAAGTTCTGTCTCGCCCAGACACGAGACAACACACTTACCATGGCAGAAGCACCGGGCCCGAGCAGCGAGTCTGCCGTGGCGTCTTTGTCAGTGGCAACACTAATTTACCTTAAAAAACAAACGTTGTTGTTTCAAACTAACTTGTACAAATACATTGCAGTTTATAAAGATAATAATAATAAAAAAAGGCCGCAGTATCGCGGTATTACCCGGAACCGTGATACTTTGTCTGGTATAGTATCGTGGTTACTCATTTTAGTATCGTGACAACTCTACACAGAAGTAGATATTTATCTTATTAGTGCAGTCAGTGAGCTTCAATAGGTCAATGTATTCACATGATGTTTCAGGTAACATTAGCAGACTTCAGCCAATGTGACTGTCACTCTCACCAAATGCCAGAGAAATGCTGGCAGCGGATGAGTCAGGTGTAGTTGAATGACATTAATTCTGTAAATAACATGAGGAATGTACTCGGTCAAAGCTTGTTTGAGTAAAGAAGCAGAACTCTTACACACTGATTTGTAGTGTGTTCTTGAAGTACAAGAAGAGCAGCAGGGTGTTGTCGTGTTTCTGCCTTCTCAGCAAACGATGAAATGATTTCAGATAGTTGTGAGTAATTGCTTAAAGATAAACCCACAGATTGATTATGGATTCTAAAGTAGATTCAAGCCAGTGTCTACCATCTCTTTCCTAATAACATCACACATGCCATTAAAAACTACAAGCTCTAACTGGAGACCAACATGTAGTCTGCCCTGTCTCCCAGTAAAGTAGTGGCAAGAATTTATGACTATGATGACTTGACGCAGTGACACTTGGAACAGATATAACACAGTCACATCTAGGGTTACAAGGGAGCCCTAAATTTACAGTAAATTACTGGAAACTTTACATTGGAAGCTAAGCTGGGGAATTTTTGTAAATATTCCAAATCAGAAACTCCATGGGAATTGATTGGAAACTGGGGGTGATGTAAACAAACTGTATCATATCCAAACATAAGTATAAACATGTTGTTTTGTCAAATCAAATCGATTTTATTTGTATAGCCCAAAGTCACAAAGTAAATTTGCCTCGGATGGCTTTACAATCTGTACAGGGAGTGACACCCTCTGTCCTTAGACCCTCGGTTCGAGTGACACAAAAAACCCTCTAACAGGGAAAAAAGGTGGAAGAAACCTCAGGAACACACACAGAGTGAATGGCTTCAACAGTTTCTGTGTGCTCTGGGCTCTAAAGTGTGGTCCAGGTACAGAAATCACCTGTGCAGGTAGGAGGCGTGGCCTCAGTAGCCCTGCAGTAAGCAGTGTGCTATGTGCTATGTAATTTGAGGAATAGCAAATATTGTACCTGCATAAAATCTGGTTGTTTTAGTCAAGATTATGCCAAAATATTTTTTCATCAACTATATCCCTGATAAGGGCCAACCTTCAATTTTCTAAATTCCTGGGTTATTCCCATAAATTCCAATGGAAAGTATCCATCTTTGAAAATTCCTAGAATTTTGCAACCCTAGTCACACCATGTTTCTCTTCACTTCTGTGAATAACTTCAAAAATTCAACGTGTCGGTTTATGTTGTCTGTAAGCTGGTGTCTGTACTCAGCCAATGATTCTTAATAAGGGGAGACAGTGGTGTACAGTCAGACTGTTGCTGTTTGAAACTATATTCTCTTGAACTGATCACATCAATATCAGGAGCTGTGATATAAGTAATTTAAGCTGATAAATTCTTCTGGTTATGAATTTCAGATCAAGTGGCACCTGAATCTGTCAAATTCCCAAGTTATATGAAATGATCAGCTCAGGCCATTAAAACGTGTTGTCTCTGGGAGCTGCAAGCTAAAGCTCTAAATCCCTGCCTGAACCCCTGTAAGTCAGTTATGTAACGTTGCACATCTTTAAAACACAGCAGTGCCCTCACACGGTGCTGCAGGTCCCATTTAACAAAGGCCTGTTTGTGCTGCAGGATCCATCAGAGGCTCCAGCTCTGTGCTACATAATGGATAATCCTCAACACAGCGGTTTACAGGCGGACACGCTGTCAGACACATTAACTGTGTCGATGTCAGGAGGGGTGCACGACCTCCAAGAATATTTGGAAGTGTTAGTGGAGCCCTGGAGTCAGCTGACCTGTTTGTGTGATTGACAGCAAGCCTGTGACCTGTAAAAACATTCTGATGCTGTTCACCACACCGCAGACTGCACTTGCTGCAGTTTCCAGTGTCCAATAATCAGTTAGCAGAAAGACAGACTGTCTTATCATCTGTCTTCTTATTTGTGTGTAGCAGGGAGGGCACTCTGCAGTGGGCATTGCTGTAAAAGACTCAGACACGGCAGCAGTGCTGCACTGACTCAGCATGTCTCTGCGTTTGTCTCTGCACAGTATGACTCAGTTGTTGTTGTTTTTTAAATTCAGTTTAATAGAATAATACATTAATAACGTCTCTGCAGCTGTCTCCATGCCACACACACAAACACACAAACAGGTTGTGTTAGGCAGCTGGCTGCTAGGTAAAATCCTCCAGGGCTGTTTTCCTCAAGGAAAACACAGTTTGTTTATAAGAGAGCTGCTGACAGATGTTCTGTTAGCAAATAAACATCTGTCACGGGAGCTGCACTATGATATCAGAACTGAAACACGAGTGACAAAGATGAAACGTTAAGACAATCTACAGCTAATACAGGCTTCAGTGTGCACTGCTCCCCATTGTTATTGTTAAATTTGTCCTGAGTTTGGTGCTGCAAGAAGAAGACACAGGATCAGTAAAAACTCTGTTGCCTCATGATGGTCCAGTGAATTTAATAAGTCATCAAAATAAGATGCTATCACAAAGTTTCTTTCCATGGTGATCCTTTTTAAAAACAATACAATCAATCACTCATACTGCCGCTAACACACATGCATACAAAGGCACAGTAGCTAAGCAGTTAAAGGCAATTCTGATATTTCTTTCAATTTCTTTCTGAACACCTGAAAAGATCAACTCCACATTTCAGTAATATATCGTTCAGAGGTTTAGGTTTTTCACCAGTTTTCAGTCCAGGATTTTGTGGGCAGTGCTTAAAGGGTGGCTCAATGACACACTAAGGTCACCCTGAGCATACCCCTGCACCCCTAGCAGAGAGACGGAGATGAATTCATCTCACTCAGAGTGTTTCAAAGTGTCATGTCATTTTCTGAATTCATCTGACACGTTTCATTTGCTTCAAAATGGCTGCTTGACTGCTCCCATGAGTGGTGGTGGCTTCAGCACATTCAGTTCATTATTATTCATATATATTTTAGGGGTGCAACAATTCATGTATCTGTATTAAACCGTTCGGTCTCAGTTCGGTACACCCTAAAAATCAAACAACACACAATTTTATATGTATTTTATCAACTTCTTACAATGCACTCTGTGCTGAAAGCTCAGTGGATCGTGCTCGACTACTCCGCCTTACACCAAAACCCCACTGAACACATCTCTGGTGTAGCGTTTCAAAAGCGAGCGTTTAACCCGCCAGACTTTGTTTACTTACTAAGATTTGGGCATTTTCTGGTGAATGTTCTTCTAAACATGCTTCTACATGTGTAAATATGCTACGTAGTTAATTAGTTTTGCTTTTATCTGTTTTTACGACCAGCAGTTTGCATGGGAAATTTTATTTTAAAAATCCACTGGATTCTCTTTGCTTTTTCCACACCTGGCTTCCACCCGCTCTAGGTGGTCCGTGTAAAATGATGTGTACTGCTCTCTGAAATCAAACATCCACCACCATCTTTCAGATCTGGCATTTGGAACTACTTTGCTTTTCGTATTAAGTATGACTCTGAAATTTAATTTCAAGCTGTACGTCTGAGTTGAAACAAATGTTGGTAATTTCCATAAACTAAAGAAAGTTTGCTTTCATTGAAAAAATGTTGATAACTAAAGGATTGATCGACTAATCGTCATACTGCCCTGCACATCAAGCTTGGTTTCTATTGACACAAAGTCTTTACAGAGGACAGTAAGGATTTACACGCACACAAGAAACAGGTTACGCTGGTAATCAGGTATGATTTACATCCACTGTGCTAACTGTGAGACTTGACTAGCAGCACTTTAGCCACAAGCTTGTTTTCTCTCTGCTCCCTCATACTCTATGTAGACAAACTGTAAAGTCTCGCTTTGTACCTGTTCTTGTTGATTGACTTGTTTCTTGTGTTTCTCTGCAGACTCGTGTTTCTACCTGGAGCTGCTACATCAGAGAGAGAGAGTCTCCCTGTTTATAATCTGAAGACTAAAGACGACGGAGAAGCAAAGAAAAGCAGATAGTCCACAATTTTGGATGCTCAAATGGAAGTTTTGTTTTCTTTGAACTTGTTTACAGTGAAGTCATCACTTCTGATAGAATGTTCTTCTTGCCCTGAATAATATAATAAAGCAAGAAACATTACGTCTGCTGCTTAGGAGGGAGCTCTATTAAACCAACATAGCCATGCCTCCATCAAAGAATAGAGGTCTGGAGAAATTGCCTACAGGAAACGGTGACTCTGTGCCAAGAACAGCCAGGACAGGACAGTGCAGTGTTTGACCAAACGAAAGCTAAGCTGCAGCTTTAGGTAATGTGTGTGTGTTCTCACATGTGATCGTCTCCACGTGTCTGCCACTCTGATGAAAACACTGACATCAGATCAGACTGCTACTGCAAAGCTCTCATGTCACGCGGTGTAGTTTCTGTTATTTTGTGGAAAACTTCAGTGAAATCTGCTCTTGTGTCAGACGTTTGTCTTTGCTGACAGTTAGGATTGTATGTCACATGCCCACCTGTTTTGTATCGGTGTGTGGCCTGTTGTTACAGCAGTGATGTCGTAAACATCATTGCCACGCGTCGCTCCAGTGAGATTTGACAGCTCAGCTTAACTCATAACAGAAAACTGTCAGCTGCCCTTTTTCTCTCGTTGGTTTAAATTTCTCCAGACATCTGTTGGCACACGTACATAATAATAATAACCAGTAAATTAAGTGCTGCTCACTGTTCACAGCAATGCTGGCAATGTCCTGATGTGTCCAAAGCTTTCAAAGTGCTAGTTGGCGTATATGATCAACAGCAGGATCTGTAAGGGTTGTCAAATGTCTGTAATCTTACAGTAACAACACTATTAGCCACCAGATAGAGAAGAGAAAAACATCTTTCAAACCTGCCCTTTCCTTGCAGGCACCCATTAACACACCGGACGCCTTTCTGAGGTTCACACCAGTGCTGTAAATGGTCCCACTCACTGCTCAAACATAGTCTGAAGAGAACTGTAGTAATGGAGGCACACAACAGAGGAAGACATGTTTTCAGCTAATTGAGTTTCTCTTTGACGTGGTAGATCAAAGCTATGGAAGTAAAGTTCAGATTTAGTAGAACAGAAGTTGAATTATTGTTTTTAGCTCTTCATGGTCAAACACTCTTCACAAACGTGAGAACATTCATCTTCTATACATTGTAGAAAGCTAAATTTTCCCAAACCAAACATGTGATAGAGTCAATGTTATTTCTAATGAGGAGTCATGTAACCGTGTTATTTCCCCACACTTTGCCTTTGAGGAGAAATTCAGTTGCATTTGGCAGCCTGCTATTCATTCTACCTATGGTGCCTTGAAATTGCAAATCAGGTAAAATTTCATGATCATGATCAGCTGCTTTTTTTGTCTTTTGATTTGGCACTCCAAATCCGTTTTTCAAGGTGTGTGTTCTAAACGATTTCTGAAGTGTAGTTATGGGCGAGGAATGACAAACCCCCTGAAAATTCCCATGTGGTAATTTGGAATAAGACATGAATCAGCGTTTCCATCTTTGTATGACCATTTATTTGTTGTGGAAAATCTTGTTAAAGGGAAGTGAAATTTGAACAGGTGCCATTTATGTTGGATTCTGAGTTATTTCATGATGTTCAGGGTACGGGGTTTTAGATTCTGAAATGTAATCAACAGTATTTGTTTCTTGTTGAGAAATAATCACTCAATGTAAAAATCAGTCACAGGCCTTTGTGAGGTGTAATTGTGCCTGTGGTCAAAAGTGAAATGTGAAAAACAACGAGCTTAGAGGCATTTTGTAACATTTGTTTTTGTTGTTTTTAATTATTAAAATTATTATAATTATTATTATTTTATTTTGCCCTGAACCAAAGGTCAGAATGCAGAGGCTGAACATTTCCTTAAGTCTATCTTATGTTGAACTGAGCTTGGACCTGGAAAGATTTTTTTTTTTATTATTATTGTACTACCTCATGTTTTCTGCACGTTTTCACCTTCTTTGCTGAGCCATTTTTTAATTTTTCCAACAAAGACATTCCTCAGTTAGAGACACAACCTGTCAGATTTCAAAGAGCTTTTCATCTCATGTCGTATGTGTGTGTGCATGCGCGTGTTGGGTGTGTGCAGTTCTCGTTGGATTGTAGAAGCATCGCATGGGTTTGGAATAAGTTACACAGCACACAGATGTGACTGCTTGACTGGGTTTACATTGCTATGACAGATGTTTACACACCTAGCTCAGCACAGGCCACAATGTTTTATGTTTAATCATTATTTTTTTTTAAATTCAGTGAAAAGCGTACCTCAGTTCCTCACCTTTGTTTCTCTAATGTATGAATATTTGATTTTGTGGGGTAGAAACGATAATCTTGAACTGGAGATAAGCTAATGGTAGAGCTGAGCTTGAGATGATCAGCTGTGTTTCAGTCTATCTGGATATGAGGACAAGCTTTTAATTAACCATAGAGGAATGTACATGAAATATCAAGAGATTTAAAGGGCCAGTGTGTGGGATTTAGTGACATCTAGTGGTGTCACTCATTACAACCCCCTGACCTCACCTTTCCTGAGAAAAACGCAGGCCCTGCCCTACAGACCTACTATATAAAACATGACAGTTCAGCTGGCTCCCTCTGTAGATAGAAAAGGCTATCATTCTAAGTTAACATAATTTTTGGTGTTAAGACACTAATAAACATATCTGACATTCTGACGATGGAAACCTCTAAATCATACACACTGGATCTTCAAGCAAACCCTCAAACCAGTCTGCTTCCTTCCCATGTAGCTCCCTCCTGATGCTTTCCTTTGGTGTTGGGATATAGTGCACCGGTGTTTGACTAATGACTAATAGGTCACTTTACATGCAAAATTCTTCTCTATGCAAATCTGCCTCCCTGGAACAATCCAGGCCAGGTTGGTTTTGTTTTCTGTAATCTACAACTGGACCTCATAGTGTTTAGACTATGACTCTTTATTTCAATTTTATTTTGCTGTCCCTGGTTGTACATGTTACTAAAGCCATTTGCTTGAATGAAAACATGCTTTGTTTTTTATTGCTAAATTTGTACAGGGTTCTGTTTCAATAAAGGTTGGAAATACCTCTAATCTTTGAATGTCTGACTTTTTCTGACTGCATCTTCAACCAATACCATGTCTGACTAGGCATAACCCTGAAAGAGACAGACAGAGACAGTGACAGACAGAGAAAGAGGGAGCTCTATCAAAAAGGAAAGTCTTAACTCTACTCTTAAAAGTGTTGACCGTGTCTGCCTCCCGAACCCAGAATGGTAGTTTGTTCCACAGAGGAGGAGCCTGATAGCTGAAAGCTCTGGCTCCCAATCTACTTTTGGAGACTATAGGAACCACAAGGAACCCAGTGTCCTGAGAGCGCAGTGTTCTAGAGGGATAGTAAGGTATTATGAGCTCTTTTAGATATGATGGTGCCTGACCATGAAGAACTTTGTATGGAAGGAGAAGAATTTTAAATTCCTGTCTGAACACGTGCAGCAGCGTTCTGAATTAGCTGCAAAGTCCTAAGAGACTTATTAGAGCAGCCTGAGAGCAAAGAGTTACAATAGTCCAGCCTAGAAGTAACAAATGCGTGGACTAGTTTTTCTGCATCCGCTTGAGATACCATGCGTTTGATTCTGGTGATGTTACGTAAATGGAAGAATGCAGTCCTCGTATTAGTTCTTTATTTTATGTGGACATTAAAAGGACAAATCCTGATCAAAAACAACTCCAAGATTCTTTACAGTGGAGCTGGAGGCCAGGGTGATCCCATCTAAAGTAACTAAGTCTCTAGAAAGAGAGTTTCTGATGCGTTTGGGTCCAATTACAAGAACTTCAATTTTGTCTGAATTTAACATCAGAAAATTGCATAACAACATAACAATGAAAATTAATGGAGTGATTCCTAATAATGTTCCCTAGAGGAAGCATATATAAACTGAATAGAAGTGGTCCTAGTACAGAATCTTGTGGGACTCCGTGACAAACTTTGGTATGCATGGAGGATTCATCATTGACGTGAACAAACTGAGATCGATCTAAGAAATACGATTTAAACCAGTTTAGGGCGGTTCCTTTGATGCCAATTTGATGTTCCAGTCTCTGTAAAAGAATTTGATGGTCAGTGGTGTCAAATGCAGCACTAAGATCTAACAGGACGAGTACAGAGATGAGTCCTTTGTCTGATGCCATTAGGAGGTCATTTGTAACTTTGACTAATGCGGTCTCTGATGGGGCCTTTTATGCTTTTTTGCGCATTTTGCAGCCACTGTTCTTTCTCCATTGTTCTTTGAATAGAGGGGTGAGTGGAGGGAGTTGCAATCAGCAACTACACCGCTACATGCCACTAAATCCTACACACTGGAACTTTAAGTGTAATTATTTATGCATTTGTAGTGAAATGAATGAAATGATTTTTGAGTTTGATTCTCCAAACTCACTGTGAAACGTTAACAAAGTTCTTATCATGGACAAATAAATATATTTATATGTTACATTATACAGTATTCCACCTCCTAATTTACCACATTCTTGTGATTACAGAGAAAATGATTTGTTTGCCAGAGTTACAGTATCAATTTTTCTCTGCAGCTTGATCGCAAGCTCTGACTGCTCTGTGCTTTGTAGCTGAACAGAATGTGAAGTTGACGAGCCGTGGTCTGAGTAATTAACCAACAACAATGGAGCACTCATTCCCTCCACAGACTTTCCCAGCCCCTAAAAGGATGCCCTGTTGGAATGTCAAACATGGTCAAGCAGTCAGCATGCAAAAAATCCCTGTGTGAATCTGCAGTGCAGATGTCGTGTGGAACTTTGTATGTACGTTACCGTCAGGAAACTACACCCACCTCAGTTGTACGTTATGTATATTCCTTTGCTATGCTTTAAAGAGGTTTAACAGGTTCTGCAGCCAATTCAAACTTAAACCAAAGTGATCTTTTATACAGATTTTAATTTACACTATTGTACTTACAACACAACAAATGTTTTTCCTCCTACTAGACCTTCAAAATAAGACACCAGATAAGATAGACTTTATTGATCCTACATTAGGGAA
Source organism: Collichthys lucidus (assembly GCA_004119915.2). Lineage (NCBI taxonomy): Eukaryota > Metazoa > Chordata > Actinopteri > Sciaenidae > Collichthys > Collichthys lucidus. The sequence goes on from CM014082.1 coordinate 20,927,313, forward strand.
ATTCACAGCAATACAGCAGCTTAAGATACAACACAACACAAACAAAGTAGAAAATAGAAACACAAAATAGGAGTTATTTACACTGACATGCATATTTTTCCAATAGTACAATAAACAAATCATAAGAAGCACACTAAAAACAGGAATGAGGTCAGAGCTGCAGTAACTGGTGCCATAAACTCTCCTGATACTTGAGTTAATCATCAGGTAATGTGTAGTATTAGTGTGTGTAGCGTGAGTGGATTATCTCACCAAACAGCATTTCACTGTGATCACACTGAACACAGAATACAATCACTGGACACTGATAAAAAAAAAAAAGCTTTGTCATTGTCTGTCTGAGTGTGACATCAGCATTAGTGAATTCCATTCGATGACAGTGTGATGACACAGACATCAGAGCAAAAAGCATTGCAAAACAAGAGCATATTATGGAACGTTCAATGGATTTCTGATGATATAATATATTTAAATATTAAGGCTCATAATATCCTACTTCTTTGTTATTGTCAAAACGCACCAGTGTGTATGTCGCTCTCAGCCCATTGGTTCCTACTGCGGTTGTAAATAAACTACAGTGTGTGTTTATGTTGATGAAGGAACATCTCAGCTGCATTTATGTCTACATCTGCGTGTAATAAAAATGTTTATGTTTATAGTTTATTCTGACAACTGAAAGTTCAGGAAACTGTTCATGTTATGTAAAATATAACAGCATAATGTGTAAAACATGATCCACACTGCCAACAAGTGATGCAATACCCGTACTACAATACATCCAGATTTACTGTGGTCTAAAGCAAGCAAAAATTAGATTCATTAAAAAGTTTAAAACAAACCAAAAAATAAAAAATACTGTCCAATAAATCAATTCAAAGAAAGTGTGTTTGATTTCTGTGGGTATTCTACAAACAACTGAATGTTGTTAAGCCTTAATGTCATTATTTGACTATTTTTAGACAGGAGCGTTACAATTACACAAGCATTTAGAACAGTATTTTGATCATCACTTATGGAGATAAACAGAAAACTTTTCTCTTATTATGTCATATTCAACCTCTGCTCAGGTGGAATTTGGAAGACAGGTAGAAGGTACATCAGAGCAGTCAATTATTCAATGAATGCCATTATTGGGGGGATAGCGACCAATAATGTAATAACGTCCAATCATGTGAAACCTGACAATAAGGTAATAACTTTGACTATTTTAAATGTAATAAAGTCAATAATGTAATAACATGTCACATGTCACACAAAAAAACAAAAATTGGGAAGGATAAGCCAATGAGAAAGAGAAACTGTGAACCTGTGTGTTGAGGACTAATCAAATTAAAACGATCTCAGATCTCTGTAATAAATTATTACGTTATAACATTATTAAAGCTGGTTATTACGTTATTGGCATAGCATTAAAAATCCTTTGGAATGTAATAACTGCAGCTGATAATGTAATAATACATAAACAGGACTGCATTTCTTGGAAATCAAAGATTATTTTGCAGTTTTTGTGCAGTTTGCTCATCAAAAACAGATATAGTGGATGACATAGTTGTCATATTCATTCATCAAGGGTACGTACTATGCAGCACTCTCTCTCCTTAATTATGGCTGTAAGAGCCAATTTGAGAAACTAATCATCGAATGTTTTAAAACTTTAATCTGCAAAGTAAAGTGTGTGTGTTCATTCACTTTTTGATTGATTGCGTCTTCTGTTATCATTTATGTCTAGATAAGAATGAAGACAAAAAGTTTTAAATGTTTTAAATGTGAAAAAAGTGCATGTGTACGTGTCATGTGCTTCTGTGAAAAACACAGTGCACTGTGAGCCGCTCGCCACTTTATTCATTCAGCTCATTTAGTCACTAGGTGGAGCCAAGTAACCGCCATTGTTTCTGCCAGGTCTGCTAAAGCAGTGTTTCTCAATCCTGGTCCTCTGGGACCACTGCCCTGCTTGTTTTAGATGTTTCCTGCTCCAACACACCTGATTCAAATAAGTGGCTCATTATCGGCCACTGCAGGGCTTGATGACCGGCAGTGGTCCCCGAGGACCAGGATTAAGAAACACTGTGCTAAAGGTATTCATCATAGCTGTAAACACAGTCATTCACATCATGACATGTAGTCAGCCTACACATACATACAAACACACACACAACACACACACACACACACACACACACACACACACACACACACACACACACACACACACACACACACACACACACACACAGCGTTTACACTACAGTGTAACTGTCTGTATCCATTCTCTCACTTCATGTGTGTTTACTGCTTACTAGTGTTAAAAATAAAATTACATTAACCATTACAAGTTCTTATCATAATCACATGTTCTTATCTGATTTGACAAATTCCCAAGAGAAACCAACTGAACCGACTGTGGACGGGGGCGTGGTGCATCAGCTGCAGGAGAGAGGTGTGGGGAGGGCTCAGGAGAGCAGCGCCAGGTGAGAGTGATTGGCACACCGGTGCCCAACTGGCTACTCACTCTCGGCCTCTTTTCCACACAGTAGCGTGCTGGACCAGAGAGGAAGGACAAGAAGAAGACGCACGGCAGACAACAGCAATAGGCCTGTGATCGGCTGTAGTGTGATCTGACTTGAAGCGTGAATAAAATCCTTCACAAACGGGTTTGGTCTCCGTCTGGTTCGTGCTAAAGAACCCACGGTGGCAGCAAGACTGTCACTCCGACCTCATCTTCAAACTGATTCACAGCTCTTTCAAATATATCCAGTTATGAAAAAAAAAAAAAAATTAAGACACAGATCAGCATCAGAAACCTTTAAGATCAAAGATGGACCAAAAAAAACACAGTGGCCCAATATTGTTGGACTGAATGTATCACATTATGAAAAAGCAAAGTTTAATTTTGGGGTGTTTAGCATTTTACAGCCCTACCTTATATAATGATTGATGATTATTTTGTCAAATGGGGAAACCAAAAACCACAACAAAATTGGCATCACAAACAGGAAAGAGTTCAGTGGCACAGTCCTTCGGAGGATTGGAGGTCTGCGTCCATCATGTTCAAGACCTCTGCTAAAAACTACTCAGCAGCGGTGAAAAAAAAGACTCTCCTACTAAAAATAACCAAACTGGGATAGATAAGCCAATGAGAAAGAGGAAGTGTGAAGCTGTGTGTTGAGGACTAATCAAATCAAAAACGTCTCAGTGTTTTGGAGACCAGCAGTCTCTGAATATACACTGTGTTCTGAGGTAGTGTAAAGAAATTAGAATTTTAGAAGTAAAAAAGATAAAGGTCCAAAGTAAAAATAAAAATAGTAACCTTCAATAAATATTACAGAACTGTAAGTTCTAGCACTTGCTGTATAGAGATGTTTTAATAGTGGTCACAGTTACAAAAAATGCAGAGCCTTAGAGCAAACATTATTGTTGAAGTCAGAGTGAAGTGAATAACGGAAGCCCTGAACCGCATGTGATATTATCTCGTTATTACGAGATATTATCTCGTTATTACGAGATACTAAGTCGTTATTACGAGATACTAAGTCGTTATTACGAGATATTATCTCGTTATTACGAGATACTAAGTCGTTATTACGAGATATTATCTCGTTATTACGAGATACTAAGTCGTTATTACGAGATACTAAGTCGTTATTACGAGATACTAAGTCGTTATTACGAGATACTAAGTCGTTATTACGAGATATTATCTCGTTATTACGAGATACTAAGTCGTTATTACGAGATATTATCTCGTTATTTCGAGAAAAAATAAATTGATTTTTTTTTTTTTTTTTTTTTTTTAATATCTCCTTCTTCGCAGTCTCCGTGCTCGCCTGTGTGCCACTCCATCTGGATCCAGAATACTTAGGAGCAATCTCACAGTTTCCCTTTTAACAACCAGCCCCTCCTGAATGCATTTCAGATGCATCATCCTATATCCTACCATCTAAGTTGATATTTTCAAATCGAGGGTATCAACTAAAATATAACCATGTGTGTTGTATTATGGCTAAATAATACAATTTGGGAACAGACAAACTGACCAAGACAAAAACAACCTGCAATAATCGGGTTACTGGGAGAACTGTGCCAGGTTTTCTCCAAAGCATGCTGTTCTGCACTTCAGGGACCTGAACCTGTGCCCAGAGGGCATTACAGTGGTGTTGAAACAGGGTGGGTGTGTGATGTCCTGTGCTATTGTACGTGTGATGCATGTGACAGCCTTACAATTAAGCTTTGAGAGGCTGGGTGTGGGGAGACCTCTGATTTTGGCAGCAGTATTGGAATGCATGTCTGTTTATCACAGGTTTGTGACAGAGAGCATGTTGAAGAAACAGGTGGAGCAGTAGAGCAGGATGGATTAAACAATACTTTTGTACAGTGGGTTCAGTGTGTGAGTCTGAGATATCTAAAGCGCAACAATTTCAACTGCTTTGTTTATGATGAGGACATGATGGTGGAGTAACACTGTACCTGCCAGGGTTTTGCTGACATTGAAATGAAAATGGTTAAACTCACTGCACGAAGTAAGCAACAGTGTTGTACTAGTCCAGAACAGAGTCTGCTGGAAGCGCAAGAATGGCAGTGTTAGAGTCAGAGTGGTGGAGGATGACAAGCTGGTGCGGTCCTACAGAAACAGATTCACCCATCAAGTAAACATTCTTTTTGTTTTGGTCTCCACCAACACATGAAATATTTGAAACATCTTCCGCTGCTAAATGTTGCTGCTGCTGCTGCTGCTGCTGCTGCTGTGAGATTGCAGGCCTTAAAACTGAAACAGTGCGCAGTGAGCTGAAGAAGCTTGAAAGCTCTGCAGAGCTAAAGGGAAGTATAGACGCTGGAGGCAGGGTCCAGGAGCAGTGAGATGGTGCTGAATGTAATCTTGAGGAGTGGGTGCTGCCCTGCGTTGTGCACAACAGCTTACACGTTGTAGTGAATTTTCAGAATTGACAGCACTGTAGCATAGTGGCTTTAAGAAAATGTTGGCCTGCATCACTGCAATAACTGACCACACGGCTGGCCACAGTAAGTAAAACCGCATAAAGCAAGAAGCAGTACACCACGGGCAAATGCAAACTTTATCACCATGCTTTTTACAAGAGAAGACTATTTGTATAATAAGACACAGTTTGAATCCTGTGTAACAGTAGAAGCAGCTTTGTGTTCTTGGTGCTGAATATATCCCCACAGTCATTAAATAAAAGTCCAGACAAAAAAACATTATTTGAGCTTGCTGTCTCTCAAAACTCGTCTCTATATCAGAATTCTGAGGTCAACATTATGCTTTAAATCTAATTTTTTTTTTGGATAGTGTGAGATCACCATACCACATATTTGAAATTAAGAAAGAAAGACAAAATAGCTGTATAAAAAAACTGCTGCAGCTAATACTGCCACAACCACCGGAGGTTTCTACAAGTACTACTACTCCACTGATCAAAAGACAGTGAGTCAACATATCATCAGATACTATACCCATAAGCTGTGAATGTGTTAGTTACTTCTTGATACGTGGAGGCCTCTGCCCCCAGTGTATGAATGTGTGAACATGAGCTTTGAGTGCTTGAAAGACTAGAAAGATTCTATGTAAGTAAAGTACGCTTACCTTAGACGATTTGTAGGTTTTACATTTGATCCATTGTTAATATCAGAATCTAAAATAGCAACACAACAAAAAAAAACCTTTGATAAACCGATAAACCTACTGTACACTGCTCAGAGGCAAACGCCAACGTGAATAGGAAGCAAACAAAGTGGCTCAGAGCATGCTACACAGCACATTTATGTCTGTATTTCACATCCTGACAATGAGACTGAGAATGTCAGACAAAGAAAGTAGTTCAAGAAAAAAAAGCAATGAAGTCTCAAAGATATTTTCTTTGAAAGGAAATCAATAACGTGAAGCTGGCCTACATCTTTGAGCAGCGTATTGCAGGTGGGGACGGTGGCAGCGAGGAAGGTTTGCTGCAGGAATGTGATGATAGACCTGAGGGTTTTCATTCTTCTCCAACTATTTACTTTGCAGTCCACCAGCCGTGACATCAGAGCCTAGACTACATAAATGAATGGAGGCAGAACACATCCACACTCCTCTCCAGAGGAGGAGAAGAAAAAGGGAGGGAGGGTGGACAAAAGGAGAGCAGTGGACAGAGATGATGAAGATGGACCAAAGAGACACGCAGCTTTTCTGCTCTATGCTGTTCATCACTCAGGTGGGACCAAATACATACAAACATGTTCATATTTCTATCCTCTCTGTGCAATGAGAACTCAGCATAGATAGGTCTGTAATTAGAGACGGTGCGATAGTGGTGTGATGAGCGTGATAAGTGAATGCTTCTATACTTACAGTATGATGATGGTTAGGTTGGGGGAGGTCCCTGTTGTTGTTTCATATTACTAATGACAACACTAAACAGGGGACTGCCATTAATCATGATACCATGAGGGAAAACCCTGGAGTGACACAATGGAACTTTTATTCAAGCTTTCCTCTGAACAACTTCTGAAAACATAAACACAGAGACCTTTATACTGATCAATGTACAAACATATTTAATGTCATTTTATTTGTATTGATTTGTATTGATTTGTTTGTAAGTTCTTGCTGAATAAACAGGTTAAGCCTTTCAGTGAAGTATGTGGTGAATGTATACAGAGAATGCGAAGAGGTTTAAAGTGTGAAAAGCAAGCTGATTGTGAGGATTTATTGGAGATATGCGGTCATAAAAAAGAGCACGCTTTGTTTTAAAACTGTTGGTGCAAAATGATATTGTGTTGTTAGCGGACAGTCAAGGACAGTGAGCTCATAATCTGTCCATTTAGAATGACTTCATATGAGTCTGGTGCAGAGAAAACTGTTGAACTTCTGGATGTCTGAACATCTGCGGGAGGGAAAGTGAAAGTTCAGTGCGTCATCTCAGTTCTAGAGAAATTTAGTTTAATTTTGTTTTGTTTTTCTCTTGATATGAGTGATGCACGCAGATTGAGCTCCCAGTTGAAAAACAAAACATTTAAGTTAAGATAGAAAGCCTCAGAGATGAGGAGAACACCCCTCTATCAAGAATGCTGCAGACTTAAAGTGTTTCTTTTGTTGTTTTGTTGTTTTTTGTTAATCAATGTAGAGGTAATTTATAGTTTTGCACATAAACAAGAGAATTATGTTTCATGTTTTGTGTAATTCATTCACTATTTTTTTTTATGGTAGTGTAATAATCTGATGATGAGTGAGCAAGACATTTTGCATGACATGGAAATAAAATCTAAAATAAGGAAACTAAGAGTCACATAGGACTCGGTCCAAATGTGGTGCTTATCAGAGCATACAGTATGAGTGGATATTATTGTGATATATTGTATTTAGATTAGTCCATGCACTAATAAGCTGATTCATTGTTCTAAATACTTTTTACATTTCAACAATTTCTAGTATTATTTTATTTGAGGGCACATATAACCCCCATTTAAAATCCCTGCACTGGTTCCTCATTAGTTTTAGAATTGATTTTAAGGTTCTCTTATTGGTTTTTAATCACTGAATGGCCATGGCCTGTGCTTATTTACTTTATAGATTCTATTTACTTTTAACATTTTTTTTTTATTGTTGCAGTTATTTATCTTTGTTAATTATGATTTTAACTTTAAATTTTATTGCCTCTATTGCCTAATGAACTGTTCGGTGTTGACTATTTCTGTCTTTATTCTGCTCTGTGAAGCACTTTGGTCTGCATCCCTGCATGAATGGAGCTTTATAAATAAATAAAGTTGAGTTGATATTGAACTGATATTTCATCACTGTGGTTCAGGTCTGGTTAGCACAAAGACATCTTGGTCAGTGGTTTAAGGTTATGTTCGTAAACTGTCACGTACTCTGCAGACAGAGAGAAGCAGTTCAAATGTTACAATACTCTAGAAACTGGGTGCACTATCCAGATAAAGTGTTCCAGTTTTTGTGGTGTGATTTGTATAATAGTAACACGGGACACCGTTGTGTTGCTTCAAGAAGTAAATCTCTTGGCTCTGAACCAGGTAGACATGCCACATTGCATTCTGGGTATTGTAGTCCTACTACTACATGATTCATCTTTTCATCTATCATCATCTATTATCAATCAGATTCATCCAGTCAGCTCAGAGAAGGCAGCTCCGGTTAACACAAAGTCAGACCCAGCCCATCAGTGGTTTCACGTTGCCATTTAAATGGCATACTGGAAATATCTGATACTAAAATGATGATATCATCAACTGAAAGTCCCACCTGGTGGTTTTACACGGGGCTGTCCTTTGAAACATTCTGGGATCTTCCTCTGACACATTAGCATTAGAAATTCAAACTAAAAGTAAACTTAATGTTCTGTAGCCTAAACGCCAAAACATCTTCTATGAAAGTGAGAGATGAAGGCAGCCACGCTTGAAAACGTTTTGGTCTATTCCTGTAACTAATCTGCATGAGTGAACACGAGAGAACATCAGCATCACGGCCTCATGTGTATGCTCGGGTTTCAGTCCTATTCTAAGCCTTTAACAAACAAAACCACTGTCACACATCCTGTGTGCAGAGCTGCATTTTCACGTCTTGGTAAGAACATGTGGTCTAGATTTCAGGGCCTCTTCCGTTGTGCCTGCTGTGAAAAGTAAAAGTCTGCTTGCACTATACGAACAGCAGTCAGGTGTGTTCAGGAGTGTCAACAGCACTGACTGTAGACAGCACTTTAAAATAGTAATATAAAGAAGAGGTACAGGTACTTTTACCTGAGTATCCAGTGGAAACGCTGTTCTCTATCATCCAGTTGAGGAGAAGCACTGGAACATAAAAAGATTTGGAGCTTTAGAACAATTCAGATGTTTCCTGCTTTGGCAGCATTTACAGAAAACACATGTTCGCACCTGACCTGAGTATGATGTGGATAGTTGCGTGCTGCGTGCTGCATGCTGCGGTTTAAGACGTGACAAGGTTCTATTTCCACTCCTGTGAGTGGAAATCTGTGTGTGCTGCTCAAAGGGTTGAGAATGGTTATTCTAGATATACCCACATACCTGTTTTCTTTTTTTTATTTCTGCAGTAAAAAGAAGTTCCAGTGCGAGCTGATTTGTGTGTTTGTAATCGACACTAAACCTTATTTCAATACAAGAGGAAGCACATATTGACTGCCTACAGAAATCACATCAAACCACCGAGTGACGAAATAAACCGCAGCTCTTGTTACTCTCCCTTTAGGTGTGGTGCCAGCTGTGTACCGGGCCATGTCAGTGCCCGCCCAACGCGCCACGCTGCCCTGCCGGCGTACCCCTGATGTTAGACAACTGTGGGTGCTGCCAGGTTTGTGCTAGGCAGGAGGGTGAGGCCTGCACCAACCGGCTCCCCTGTGACACCCACAGAGGGCTAAAGTGTGATTACAGTGCCAGCTTCCCCGGAGGGCCGGGACAGTGTGTGGGTACGAACGGAGAACACTTAAGTTGAAACTGATTTGTTTGTGTTAGACCTACAAATACCTGTAGTACAACTAGATGCTACTGCTATGACTGCAGCTACCACTGTTACTAATCATAACGCTTAGTTATTCATCTTAATAAGAATAAACCTACACGTACAACCAATCCCATATTCCCCACCAGTGACTTCATTCTTGATTGTACTGTTGCATCATTTTCCATAAAATCTCTTTCCCAAGCTCCATTACAGTTCTGGAGATGATGTCAGATTATTTGTCTAAACATGTTTCAGACAACTCACTGCACATCTTCACCCACATAACATTTCTTCTTCCCCTCCCTTTCCTCCCTTTGCTTACATTTAGGTCAGAATGAGCTGGGCTGCGAGATAAATGGAAGGAGGTTGGAGGAGGGACAGGTATTTCAACCTTCCTGTGCCCAGCTCTGCCAGTGCCTTGGGGGAGGGATGACCTGCGTGCCCCTGTGCAGCAGTGATCTGCAGAGGCCCGTTGATAAGTGCCCCAACTCTCAGCTGGTGCGACCACCAGGGCGCTGCTGCAAAGAGTGGGTGTGTGATAGCCTGGACAACAGCATTTCCTCAAATCCATCAACAGGTAATGGGTTAGCGTGCTACAAAACAATGGTAGCTGGAAACACATTAGTAAGGGTTCAGTTTATCAGAAAAATAAAAAATAATAAAGAGTCAGGCTGTTCGTCTCATCTCTGCCAGGATTCAAGCAAAAACACTAAAGCATGGATGATCCTCAGATATTTCCTGTGAGGCATTACAGGTTGCTGTTAAGTTCAGGTCAGTGGGTGTTTGGACGAACGGACCCACAGTCATCTATCAGAATGGTTTAGGTCACATTTGGGTTGTGATGAAAGAAACAGATTTTAATACCGAAGAGGTGTCAGGAAGCTCAGACATATGCATGAAACATCTGTGCGCGCTATTCTTAGCAGACTGACCTCACATGAGCAGCAGTTTACAACATCTCAGACTGCATATGTGCCGAACTGTCTCACTCATGAGCTCTCATCAAAGTGCTCCACTTCAAACAACTTTCAGCTTGATGCACACAGCAAATATTTTCCTCTTCTGTGTTTCTTTCCAGCAGAGCAGGGGCGTCAGGACTTCGGGGGTGGGCCGTCCGGCCCGTTGTTTGGTTCAACCTCCAACTGTATTGAGTGGACCTCAGACTGGAGCCCCTGTTCCCACAGCTGTGGGCCAGGTGTCTCCACCCGTACCACAAACAGGAACTGGGCTTGTCGTCTGCAGACTGAGACCAGACTGTGCCAGGTCAGGCCATGCCAGGCTCTGCTACCGGGGCTCCGAAGACTGCAGCCGGTCAGTGCACAGTCATAACAGTTTCTGTTATCAAACTCCTTTTTTTTAAATTAAAGTTCTACCCAAGTTACGTGTACGTACAGTATTTACACGTGCTTTTGGCAATGTGCTGCATTTCTGAGCTGCTTCTGTGCACCATTATGACATCTACATGGTTACATCTTGAACTATATATACCAGATAGTAGAGCAACATTGAATCACTGCTGATGCATCAACGAAACTGTCATTGAATCAACGTCGATCCACACTGAAATATAACATACATTTTTCATCAGGTTTGCACCCTGAAATATGACGATTAAAAAATAGATCAAGACAGACATAAAATCTGTGTTATTTCAACTTAAAATCAATCGCTAAAATCAATCAAACGTGATATAAAACATGACATTACAAAATATATATTAAAAAACTGTAACACTCTATATAAAAGAAACAATAACCAGTGTGTCTTAATGGCGTATCATGCCCACATGTTATCAAACTTTAAAACATTTATTATGTCCTTGTTCAAATTCAGTGTTTATTTCATAGTGACATTTTCCACAGAGACACTTTGGTTTTATTCATACAAACTATAAACCACAGATGGAAGCAATAACACTGATGTTGGCTCTCCTCCACTGAAGTGTCTCAGTAAGCCGTGATAGTCAGTCAGCATACACAACACCACTTCCCTGGAAGTGAAACACCCAAACAGAGCGATGAATCTGTTCTAACATGTACAGCTGAATTCTTTTTGGTTTTACTGAATGACTGGGTCCTTCACTGAAACACATCATGCCAGCTAGCTTCTGTAAACTAAAGCAGCAGAACAGAATGATGATCACTGTTGAGACGAGATCAGAGTTGACATTTCCTCTTTAAAATACTACACAAAACTATGGATGATGATCAAAAAAGTTGGCAACCAAACCATTCATTGTCTAATTGTTACAGCTCTATTACTCATCCCCAGCTGATATAAACTATAATGACACAGGCAATTTAAGAGAGGTTTATGTTTTCACTTTTTTTTTAGTACTGGACACACTATAAGACATTAGTTAAAGGTGCAGTGTGTAAGATTTGGGGCCTTTATTTTCAGAATAAGGCAGACATGGAATATAATATTCATAAGTATGATTTCATGCATGTATAATCACCTGAAATACCTTTTTGTTTTTGTTACTTTAAAATGAGTCTTTTATATCTACAGTGGGAGCGGGTCCTCTTTCATGTTGAAACACGGTGTTTCTACAGTAGCCCAGAACAGACAAACTAAACACTGACTCTAGATAATGCTTTTTCAAGTGTTGTTTCTCCTTCACACTAGGACGGTGAGGGTGATGTGAGGAAATTGCAATGCAGCGATTGCACCACTGGATACAACTACATTCTACAGATTAAATTCTCTCTCTTGGCTTAAAGATAGAGGGGTTGGGCTTAGTGACAGCACAAAAAGTTATTCAAAGTGTCAATTTTGATGTTACAACTACAGTTGGGGCTGTCACTGTGTTTTTCAGGGTTCAGTGGTGTGTGAGAGCAGCTACAGTTCACCTCTGTCCGTTCAGTTTGAACACCAGGGCTGCTGGAGCACCAGAGCGTACCGTCCCAGGTTCTGTGCCTTGACCTGTCCGGAGGGACTCTGCTGCAGCCCCTCCCACACCAGGACGGCACAGATTGTGTTTCGCTGCCCCAAAGGCAGGCTTACCCAGCAGCGGGTGATGATGATCGAGTCCTGCTCCTGCAGCGTTACCAACTGCCGTCAATCCCCAGTCCCAGCTGGCAGGAGTGTCCTGTCTCCTGTGTGGCTGTGAGGTGTGCGTGCATCCATCTGCGCACAGGATGGGCAGGTCCTGTCTGTGAGAATAAAAATGATCAGTCGTAGACACACACGACAATGTGGCCGTGCAGGAAGTTGAGCCGGTGTTTCAAAATTATGGAAATATTACAATCAGGATGTGAAACTATAATATTGAATCCAGATGTACTGATACAAGTTTTGTAAATGGGCACTCACATTTGAAAGTAAGACTCTCTGCTAATCTGTATTTAGATTTAAAAACATAAAGGTAAATTTAAATCATAGCATACAGCATCTCACCATGTGAATCCTGTCCACTCTTTGATGAGCTCAGATGCAGTGAGATTAGAAAATAAGTCCATCTCTTTGTTGGGGGGTAGTCAAGGCTCGCAAACCAACAGAAAAAAACACTCAGTTCCCCTCAGCTCTACGGAGCATATTAATGTCTTTCAGCTGATTATTTTGGTTTGGTGGCACAGTGGAACAGTGTACTACTGTATATATACTTTACCCCACATATCACCCAGTGTTAGCTGGGAATGGCTCCAGATGCCTCCACCCTGATAAGGATAAGTGTTTATGGACAATAGATGGATGCTTTGGTCAGTCTAACCTTGTGTCCAGACAAACCCACTGTACACTACCTGTTCAACACCAAGTAGCAAGTATAGTTAGTGATTAGCTGAGATTTATCAGGTCACATGTCACACGTCTTCTAATCAATCCCGATCGCCGTCCGCTTGATTTGTAAAAAGGCAACTGTTATAGCCACAATGACTTTATGATTCCATAACATCAGTCTTTGTTCAGGTGGCAAAAAGAATGAATTCAACTGCTGCTGTCGTTTTGCAGGTTAGAGGAGCGGCAGATGGTAAAAGCTGAACATTTCGGCTCTTGACAATTGTCAATAAAGTTTTGTGGAAAAGTTCTAAAGCTGGTAGAAGTTTGTTTGACAGAAAACATGCTGTCCTGATCATCCAGTGTCCTGATGATTGAAACTGATAGGAGGAGGAGGGAACATGAGAAAGACACAAACCAGCCTCCATATTTTTACTATAACTTTGGGCAATGGACTCATTGTGACAGAGTCAGACGGCTGACCAAAATTCCTGACATGAAATCAGCAGAACATCCTCAACAATCTGATTTAATTTACAGGAGGACACTAACAGTGGACTGATTCATGTTTAATAAAACTGACAGTATCACTGATTTGTTTTTATTTATGAGTAGAATGGATAGTGGCAGATCTGAAAAAACGTTGAAACACAATCCACCTTGTTGTACAAAGTTATTGCATTATCCGTGTTTGACAAGAGGGTGTGTGTCTGTGTGTGTACGTCAGTGTGTGCATGTTTCAACATGTGCATGGTAAATCCTAAAGAAGTCACTTTTTTAGCTATTCTGTTAGTTTATTAGTGTATTGTTAGTATTTAGGTCTCCGTGACATTTCGATGGATGAGTTGTATCCTGCTGGCACGAGTGACTCCGTTGAATTATTCTCTGGGAATGTACACCAGAAATCACAATCACAAACATTTACAGTCATTACTTTCCGTTTGTATCACAGACCTCCAGGCGGGAAAGGGGCGGGTGTTTCTTGCTTTCATATTCACATTCACAACATTGTTTTTGCACGGCGTGCACAAGTGTTTGTCAGAGGAGGTGTGTGATTTGAACGAGCCAGCCACGGGCTGCTGAATTTAGTTCAAATTAAAACCAGCGGAAAGATAAGACATGTCTGTGAATATCACGCACGGAGACTGCGGGAGCATCAACCTGAATTTTACGCACACCTTTCTGCCGCCCGTGTTCGTCACCGTGTTCGTTGTCGGGACGCTGTCCAACATCTGGGGGCTGAGAAGCGTGTGCTGCAGCTGGCGAAGCATCGGAAGCATTAACATTTTCATGCTCAACCTAGGGGTGGCGGACCTGCTGTATCTGTTCACCCTGCCGTTCCTTGTGGACTATTACGCGCGCAACAGCCACTGGCGGTTCGGTCAGCCTTTCTGCAAGGTGACCCGCTTCTGCTTCAACCTTAACCTTTACGGCAGCATCGGCTTCCTCACCTGCATCAGCATCTACAGGTATCTGGGCATCGTGCACCCCATGAGAGTGATGGGGAAAATCACCAGCCGTCACTCGCTGGCTATAAGCGCTCTGGTCTGGACTGTGGTCATCATTCAGATCCTCCCAGACATGTTCTTCGAGAAGAATAGTGCAAATTTAACAAACTCATGTTTTGACACCACGTCCAGTGAGCTGATCGAAGACTATTTGCCCTACAGCATCGCCTGGACCGTCACTGGGTTTGCCATACCGCTGGTTATCATCCTCGTGTGTTATGGGCACATTGTTGCGGTTCTTGCCAGAAAAGCCACCGTCAACCATCTGCTGAAGCAGCGGTGTCTGAAACTGGTCGTGATCCTGGTGATACTATTTTCCATCTGTTTCATCCCCTACCACGTGTTTCGAAACATTAATCTGAAAACCAGGATTTTAAAAAAGAGTGGCATTTGTCACCCCAGCTTCCGCAACATCTACATTGCGCATCAGGTGGGCAGATGTCTGGCGTGTCTGAACAGCGCAATAAACCCGCTGATTTACATCGTTGGAAATGATGATTTCCTCACGAAGTGTCAGGAGTACAGTAGGCGGGCTCGGCTGTCTCTGGCTGGCTTGACAGGTGCAGTCATTTACCGTAAAACCATGGAAACGTACTCACCCACAGAGACTCTGGGCGAAACGATGAAGGGATAAGACGCACAATAGGTTCACCTGACATACACTTCCCGTGCAGCGGGGCCCTCTGCATATCACACGCCGCCAGGACTTCCCCATTCCCTGGGAGAAACTATAACCGTTGACGTCCCAGATATTAAGCCACTCATCGGTGTAACAAGTCATCGGGTCACCGAAGTGTCAGCGCGGAGAGACGTTTCCTCAGAACGTGTGGATATCTGCGACGGAAGCTCGTGTTCTCATCTCAGTTACTGCACTGATTTATTGCTGCACGTATCCACTATTGTAAAATATTGTGTGCATCACTGTGCTGCAGCATTGTCAGGGACTTGCTGTGAGTTTGTGGTGTATTGCACTGCCTTCGCACTGTTATAAGAGAAGCTTTGTGCAGGCCAATGCTTTGTGTTCTCCATAGTTTGTGTGAGTGAGGCTCTTCACATTTCACCGTCTGGTTTATTTAGAGAAAGAGAGGCATATTTAACATTTATTAATATTATAAATGAACAGTATCATGTATTATTGAATGTTTTATTATTCCATCCTTCACAGTCATTAATTAAGATGTTAGGCAGTCTTACTCAACAGTCCTGCGAAGGTGTTCATGGCGGCAGCTTGTCCGACTGTACTGTATTATGCTTAGAAGTGTTTCTATTATATTGTCCATAAGGGTGGAGTGGACCGTGGTATTAGACTGCATTAGTTGTAGCTGGGCGTGCTTATATAATAATGTAACATATAATCACCAACACAGCTATCCGTTCACTCTGCTGCTGCACCGGCAGCTTCTCCCTTCAGGCTGTGACACTGCTTCATCCATCCTCAGCACTTCAAGTTCATACAAGTTCATTATTTTTATGAAAAACAACTGTATATAAATGTTGTATATACAGTTACAATAAAGAGAACTACAAGCTTAATACAAACTTTTTCATTACACAGGCTCAGCAACAGATGACTTTACTTTCACTTTACTTTTACTTTAAGATGTTTGTTTTGAACAGTCTGAAATTATTAATGGTCAATTGACTATAATTGACTAAAAGGTAAGATGAGAAAAATCAGCAAATTGGTCATCAAAACTGTTTCAGCTGCAACAGTACATTTTCTAAAATCTACACAGACTTTAATTCTGAATGTGTCAAATATAAAATGACACTGAAGCACCAGTCTGTGTGTGTTTCTGGCAGCAGCCCTGGGCAGTTGTAATGTTATCAGGTGCTATCAGGCAGGAACGTGGCACCAGAGGTTTTGACCCATGAAGCCACCTGATATTAGCCACCATACACACAACATTGGTCATATTTGGCATATGAAACATTAACACTTTAAATTTCACAGAACATGTATGTCTAAACTAACTATCCACTGCTGAGACAATTCATCTTTTTATTCAGTTGATGGGGTTTGCCATGACACACAAAGTTCCCATGCCGTTCTTTCCATCAAACATCATCAAGATCATGACTTTTAAGGTCACTGACCAGAGAGCTCATAATCATCTTGACCAAAATTCATCCCATAAATAGTCCTGTTCTTTGCAGAGAATAACAATTTGCATGTGAATTGTGCATCTGCAAGAGTAAGATGCTGTGTTTAAATGTTTTTCTGTCACAGATTCAAGTCTGTTGAACGCTCTGAAGTGAATCAACCAGAGTTTCCTTCACCTTTATATGTTTCCACCTCATGTGATGAAACTAAAACTGAAAGATAAAGGCATGACAGAGGAACTACTGGAACAATTCAGTTCCTCCACACAAGCTACACCTGTCCACATATTAATTTTTTTACATATGTTGAAATGTTTTGTGACTGTAATTATGGCAAAACACACTTCAGTAGACGTGACAGGGGAACTTTTGCTGCACATGACACTTTTATTCCAGATTTCTGGATTTCTGTTTTTTTCATCAACGTTCAAAGTGAATAAGCCAAATGCGTAATATGCATACGATCCTGATTACATTTTTAATTACATTTGTAAAATACTGCAATTTAAAAATTGATCATTTTCAGTGATGATCAGTGCTCCTTGAAATGATGTCTGGTCTGCTAACTTCACGGGCTGCTGAAAGAATGTCAGTGAGATTAAGCCACTGTCTGAGCCTGACTTCATGAACTCTCTTTGAGTCACTCTGTAGTGCTCTGCTTACAGTTTATCAGTAAAAAAGAGAGACTGTGTTTACACTGACAATCTTTCTTTAGCTGCTCTGTTTCTCAGTTTGCACATTGTGATACAGCCTGTAATTTACATACAAAAAACAGTCATCGTTTTCAACGTGAGAAAAGTGGTAGAAAAGGTGGACAGATACTACTACAGACATCGTGTCATCTTTGGAACTCATTTGTCTCTGACTTTTATGACATCAGTATTTAATAATCACCTGATTTCTGTTGTAATTAATAGATGAAGACCCAAAGGATAAAAGGCAATTAGAGTTGGCTGTGTAGGTTAACAATAGCTAGGTGAGAGGGAAAATTGGAGGCTACGCAGCACACACAAACACACACACAGGCAGAGATAAACAAGATGAACACAAAGAGGAGGAAACAACAGGGTGACACACATGGGAAAGAAAGAGGTAAAGTCTCAATCCTCACAGATTCATAGAGCAAAGTTACATTTACGCATAATACCTGGGCTGTAATATAATGTCCTCTTGAATGTTTTGTATATATCTTGAGCTGAGTTCCATGCAGTGTTTCAGGAAATGGGTGGGACCGACAGACATGCTCACATAGTTCAGTAGTTCAACCACTTCATTTTGTATCCACTGAATTTGCTGTGCACATTGAACCTGAAAAAAAGTCATCGTTACCAAATTCATGGAAAAAGTTCTGATGAATACCTTAGGGACTGGTTTGAAAGATCTAAAGGGTTCTTTGGTACTGCAATGTTATTGGAGCATAATTTCCCCCTCAGTTCTAATGAAGCAGCACAATGAAGCAGAAAGTCATGACCACAGACATGGGACAGAGAGTCATTTACTCAGTAATGTATGAGATCCACGGCCCACATTGCCCTAGCTGTTGTTAGACGTTTCTGCCTTTTTTAGGAATGATGACTCAAGCTCTGGCTCAAATCTAGCTTCTATCAGACCTCGATCTTAATATAAACAGGAATAAACAATAAGGATATATTTTCTAAGACAAACATTTCTTTGTCTATCGAGGTGAACACAAAACCCACAAGTGCTTTTGAGTTAGCAGGCAGAAATAATTTATGACCTCCTGATTCTGCACAAAAAAGTTATGCAATACCAATTTCCCCACTAGAGCAAGCGATTGTGTCAACATTACAAGTTTCTGAGAAAATATAACAGTGTCATTATATTAACATATAGGAAGCGGGTTGCAATGGAGAAGTCTTAAACACTGAAAAGTCCAGAGTTGTTCAATAGTCTCCATCCTTTGTGCTTTCCAAAAACGTGTGTTGCCTCTACAGATAAATATTAACATCTTGTGGACTTACTCTGCCGCCCATTCTCTGATAAACACAGTCTGGTAAGAAACACAAAGCAGCTTGATGAATGTGTCTAAGCACTTAGAGGGAACAGCAGGACCAGGTTTTGAATAATCAGAGGTGGCTCTTTAAATTGCTCTTTAAATTTCAGTTACTGCATACTGCTCTATCTACTTTCCTTCTCTTCACTTCAGGCTGACTTGACTTTTGTTTTCATGTTTTTTTTTTATGTGTTAAGTTATTTCCTGTCTCGATTTGGAGTTATTTCCAATAAACGAAGGGTGATGCATCCGTCTCGCCAAATTCTTTTCCAGTTGACTGGAAGCTGTCAGCAGTAAAATGAAGTACAAATGGATGTTTTAGTGCTTTTATCACATGTTACCTATACTGCAGTGTCTGGAGGGTGATTTTGGTGAAACTGGATCAGATTTTATACACAATATATCTGTGTTCACTGGAAGCAGTGCACAGCATTGGGGGTGGTACTGTAACAACCCGTTCTCATTCCCAACGCGTAAAATACCGACACTCTGAAACACTCTACAGACGCGGAAGGGTACCTTTTACGTCGGTATCAGACGTCAAGGGGTGTGACAAATCGTCGGTATTTTACGCGTTGGGAATGAGAACGGGTTGACTGTAAACTCCCATCAAATTTCCGCAAATATGCTAAAATGACAGATGTCATGTGATTTCATCCCTCTGATGGCTGTGATGATTCTGACAAAGTATCAAAACTATTACTGAGGCAGAAAGTCTGCAGAGGGACAAGGTCTGGGTGGGTGGCTGATTTTTTAGTGCCTAAACCAGATCTTTAAGAGATTATTATATTGTGCCAGTGCCGTTTTTTTATATGTATATTTATTAATTTCAAATGGTCAGATAATGAGTTACAAATAAAGAAGCATGACCGACATACATAATTTAATCCAATTCAGTTTTATTTATATAGCGCCATATTATAGTAAAAGTTATCTCATGACACTTTCCATACAGAGCAAGTCTAGACTCTTTAAAATATCATTTACAGAGAGCAACAGTTTCACCATGAGCAAGCACTTGGCGACGGTGGCGAGGAAAAACTTCCTTTTCACAGGCAGAAACCTCGGGCAGACCCAAGCTCAATGGTAGACCCACTGATAATGGTAACATGTCTGTTATGTCTCCCTTGAGGGTAAATGCTGTGCAAAGGGAAGAAAGGGTCACTAGTGATTTGGAAAACCTTGTAGCCAGTCTTTGAGTTGTATTTTTCTCTTAGTTACATCTGGCACTTCCACTTTACTGGCTGTATTCTCTGCAGTTTCTGCAGCAAATGACCATACCAAAAAAAAAAAACAGACCTCACCAAGTTTGGACATTGGACTATTTCCAGGATGTGCTTACTAGTCCCTAAATCATTTAAGTAGATATGATCTCTGCATGGCTTCCATAAATATACAAACCAGCCTATAACCTCTATAACTCTTTCCCCATTTATGACAACTGTACTGAGGGTGAATTTTTATACAACCTGTTCAAATTATATTACGACTTAAAGTTTTGCAGAATTAACGGTGTGGCAACTGTGATTGAGGACCAGAGGCACCGCACTGAGCTTCACAACAGCTGTTCAGTGGGTGACATCATGGGGCTACGTCCATATTTTGTACAGTCTATGGGCGTCAACAAGTCCCATATCATCAGCTTGCATACCTTATAGTGCACCTGTCTGTGGTAACCATGTCTAACACATTTGATAGGCACTCTTTCTGATCCATATGACAGAAAACCTCTGATCCACAAGATAATTAGATCACCACCAAGTTCCATTAAAAATCAGAAGAGTTGGTTTTATAATTACTAACTTTGACTTTAGGTTTGATCAAACAAATAATTACATTTTACCCAGATGACAACATTCACTGTCAGCTGAAAGCTTGGTTCACGTCAGAAAAACATCCTCATCTGCTCCTTAATAATACTTATTTATACTGAGCTAATCTGCTTTACCAGACCGTGTGAGGCATGGTTATTAGAAAATCTCATTAACAGTGTCGTCTCCCCGGCAACATGAGCAAACAACCATAATAATTGCTATCAGATTCTGATTATTACATCCTTTGTATCTAATCTCCACCACAGCCCCAACCATCCAGATGAAATATAAAAGCCCATAAAAGCTGTGTTTTAGCATTTTATGGATCCACGTTGGGTTAAAAGTTGAAATATGATGTTTATCCATTGGCTGTGGAAACAGCATTATAAAGTCGACCCCCATCACTCTGCCTTTCAGTCAACAATAAATTGTTTAACATTTAACAGCCTCTTAGATTGTTTAACTGATTAACAAGTACCATTCCTCAGCTGATGATAATATCACTATTTTAGTCTCGCTGAGTTGTCTGAAAAATGTGTAAATGGTCATGATTGGTCAATGTTACAACAGAGGTGATTACAGAGAGCTAGACAAGACTGAACAGAGGTTTAAGCATCTGCTTAAGGCCAGTTAAGAAATGTTGGCATCTTAGTGTGCAGAGGTCTTGAACCTGAAAATGCTAGTGTTGATGTACGTCCTGACACCAGTGTTCTCAGATTTTTCTGTAGAATATCTTAGAAGTGCTCAGTACATGCACGAACAAAGTTTAAACAACAAATATTCAAAGTGAACTACAATGTATCTGTAAAGAATTTCATAATTAGGCCACACATCTGAAATTATTTCAGAAATGCAGCTTTTGATATGTGAAAACGGAAGGTTACTTTTGCACAAGTCACAGTGCTGTTTTAACATGTGGAAATTCAAGTGCAGATAGTTAGAAGGAAATGACTGATATTTAGGAAACATCACATGAGAAGGGGTAAAGCTGTACTGAATATCAGCACAGCTGTGATTCAGCCCTTCACAGCTGTGCTGATATTCTGTACAACATTACAACCTCGAGTGTGATGGGGGGTTTTTTCTACAAGCATCATTTTTATTAGTCCATCATTTATTTAGCTCCACCAACACAAATAGTTCTGCACTTTGACCGGGACTACACAGTTGCTGAACAGCCGTAAACATTCGTAAGCTGTAGTTTAGAGCTCTGATCTGAAGTCTACACGTTACTGCGGCACAGTCCACGTTAATATCTTTGAGACTCTGCCAATTTTGAAAGTAGTTCAAAACCTGTGTTGTTGTTTAGATCAGCTTGGTTTCTTT
Organism: Collichthys lucidus; assembly: GCA_004119915.2. Classification (NCBI taxonomy): domain Eukaryota; kingdom Metazoa; phylum Chordata; class Actinopteri; family Sciaenidae; genus Collichthys; species Collichthys lucidus. The sequence goes on from CM014082.1 coordinate 20,949,255, forward strand.
TCTTACCTTTGTCCTCTTCTGACATCTGTTTGTCAGAGTTGTTGTATAACAATAATTAAACTTAATCTCTACATCAGATTAAGCTAGTCTAAATGTAATTTCTCTGTGTGAAAATGTATATCATTACACATCAAAAAGGTTTTTTGATATCTTAAATTAACATTTTGACAAGTTGAAATGTCATTTCCACAAGTGAAAACAAAACAGCTACTTGGATAACTGATAAGGTGTCAATCCAAAAATGTTCCACGACTACCCAAGTATTCCCAGTATCCCCTACCTAATTGTGTTTATGTGGTTCATTGAACTCCACTCTCCACCTTTTAACCATTCACTTCACACAGTATTCAATGCAGGAAATGCTATACGTTTATTATCTCTTTGTAAGTGTACACATGCTCTGAAACTTCTTAATTCTCATCTACACATTCAAAAAGGCACATTTTGCTCTTATTTGGAAATGTCTGTTTGAAGGACAATGTTGTCAGTCCACTGTCCATAGAGAAAGCCTGTATCATCTGCTCTCTTGACATAGAACCAATACTGTGTGTCAGGTAACAGGTCTTCGATCTGTATATTGTATGACTGGCATGTAGATTGTCTGAGCTCATCAGTGTCAAGGTTCTTCACACAGATGTTAAATTCTTCGTTTGGCACCTCAGACTGCTGACCTGCCACCTCCCAATGCAGATGCACAGTGTTGGATGTGACACACAACGCAGACCTGTCAATAATCACTGGTCCCTTGATGATCAGTGATGTAAAGAGTTTTGGTATTTGGTATACGTATTCGGGCTGGAGATGGAGCCGCAGCTTCAGTGGGACATGTTTACAGGTTATTCTTGTTTCAAAGTCATTCAAGTACTCAAAGGTTCGCTGAAGCGTCTGCTGCATAGAAGCTGCCATATCACTATCCACCACACAATCCTTGTACGTAATGATGAAGGCCTCCAACTCCTGATGGCCCTCGATGATATCCTCAAAGGTCGTTTCCAGGAAATTCAGGAGGAGTTTCACAATGTCAGTGGCATCTTTCATGACACGTATCAGGTTTTGATGGTGAACCCAACCCCACATGATGCTGTCAGCAAACTGCAAGGTGGGCTCCTGATGGATTCCCAAGTGGAATGAGCTTCTCTGCATCAGCTGCAGCTTTTCCTCCCCCTCCTGGGAAATACATCACACAACTCATGAGTCTACAGGTGCAGCCTATACGTTCGACCTCTCCACATAGACATGACATGACAACGTTTCCGTTTCTCCTCACTCATCAACTCTCAAAACTGAGTTCCAGTTCACTTACAGTCAGACAGGTCAATCAACCTTTATTTGTACAGCACTTTTCATACAAAAAAAAGTAACACAAAGTGCTTCACATTAAAAACATAAAAACACTACATACGTTACATTTAATTTCTGTATCATTACAATGTTTTGTAACATGTCTAATGTCTGTTCATGATGAACACCAACTCAGCCACTTGTGTGCTATTTTAGGTCTGAATGTTTCATGATCAACATGTCAATGTTTCCATTGTGGCCCATGAAGCTGTGTAGACAGGAATGGCATTGTACAAAAATCACACATTACAAACTATGTGGCCTGTCCATTTTTGCCTTTGCTTGCCAAAGGCCTAAAATGTCATTTATAATATGGTTCACATGCCCAATAACACATGATAATAAATGAATGATAATTCAGAAGTATAATGCTTGCATCCTGTTCTACATTATGGTATACTAACCTTGATGCTGTTCTTAAGTCTGGTGTTGTACAGCTGTAGGACTTCGTTGCGGATGTCTGGGAGCTCATGTATCGTAGGTATGACTTCTTGGGCACTGTACACCTGCATGGCTTCATCCATGATAACTGTAACACACAATCACAGCTGTGAGCTGATGCACAGTCCGACGCAGTTTCTCGAAACCAAATAAAAGACCACTCACTCTGACGCGGTTTTTCATAACCAAAGAATATAGACTTTTTAAACCTGCTCAATGATTAATGTATGAACTTGAAATTTTAAATTTTTAACCCTTAAAGGCAGAACAAACACTGTGGATTTACTGGAAACGTTTGGATCATCCTCCATCAGCTGTGCCGGTAAGGCAGCTAGCTTCAAAATAAATGTTACGTTCAAGGACCGAGGAGCCAAACCTGTCCATGGAAAAATCTCTTTTTCACCAGATATCTTAGTCACTATAAAACTGAACTAGCAAAGCACTTCAGTGTTTATTCAGTTTGGGAAACTCCACGATCCATGCTTAGACAGGACTAGAAAGTTTTTCCGTTGCTAGGTCGTTACTAAGGATTTAATACAGTAAATATCTTACATATTGTACCTTTAAAATAAAAGTTTTTTCCGTTGCTAGGTTGTTACTAAGGATTTAATACAGTAAATATCTTACATATTGTACCTTTAAAATAAAAGTTTTTTCCGTTGCTAGGTTGTTACTAAGGATTTAATACAGTAAATATCTTACATATTGTACCTTTAAAATAAAAGTTTTTTTTCCGTTGCTAGGTCGTTACTAAGGATTTAATACAGTAAATATCTTACATATTGTACCTTTAAAATAAAAGTTTTTGCCTTTACACTCTAAGAACATAACTTATTGTGTTGTCAACCAGCTGACTAGAGGCTAACATGCTAGTTAGCTCACAAACAATCAAGTTAGCTTGATACAGTTAACTAGCTAATGCTAAATAAGACCTGTCAGATTGTTTACAATAAACTACACAATACTCAGATACTAGTATAGTACAGTAGTTTACAGATACCATTACTATTTAACTTATACAGCAATAACGTGGCCTACCTAGCTTCCTTTGTTTTTCTGAGGCTTCCTGTTTTAGGTCGTAGTTTAATGTCAACTCTTGTCTCTATTTAAAATGCTAATTTGCATGGTTACAGTTTCCATGGTTACGGGGTAACATCAGAAGCCTGCATCACCTTCAGGTTCTGTCAGAAAGTTTCACTAATGGTTGAACAAAGCATAGCACTATCACTTTTACCTCAAACACAATCATTCTTTCAGAGTAAGCCTGGGCGATAAATCGATTTTATCAATTAATTCAAATTCATTATTTAGGACAATGTGCAAAAATTATAATCGATTTTCACTTTAACTAGAGTAATTACGGTGCAGCTCCCTCCATTACTTCATTACATTTACTTAAGTAACCTTTTGCATAACGTGTACTTTAAAGAGTATAATTATGAATACAATAATGCAGCATAATAGAACTGTAACTATAATGGATTGTCTTCATATTCTGCATAACATTCTCTGTGTTTGCCAGATGCACGTATAGTGAATTTGGTTAATATCACTCCTTGCAAAAAAAAGTGACAGGGTGCAGTCATTTTTCAGAAGGGCTTCTCCTTCCTGATATGTATTACTTTATGTTTATGTAAATTATAAAAGAAAAATGTAAAAATTCATGTTAATTTCACCTTGTCATTCCTCGACAGTGCTTCATTTTCAAGGAAGAGTTTCACGACCTATTGGTCAATAAGGGAAAAACCCCGCATGTAAATCTAAGAAAGTTATATTCCTTTATCAATTCAATTAAAACAAATTAAATGCCAAACAGATAAGTTACAATAACCATCAGCTTTTTTTAAACTCATCACCAACATCTAGTGCCCACTCTCATTAAAAATCCCAATGTATTTGTACATCAATAGATCCAGCTAAAATCAAAATAAGCCACAAAGTGAGTGACAAGGCCATTTAAAATAATGTGTAACAGTTTTGAAAGAATAAAAGCAACACCTTGAAAGTGAAAGGACATATGGGAAGAGGTATGTGAGTAATGAAACTAGTCAAAGATTCAAAAGCTATATACATTCACACGAATTGTAAATACTTCTGCCAGACTTACAACAATACTGACATTTGTTCATTAGATTTGTACATCACTTACAACTAATTAACACAAAAGGATACAGCTACTTTGCGCTGTCTGCCTATTACTCCCTTCAGTTGAAATCACAAAGACATTCCTTTTATGCACGGCCATTTATTTGCACATTTTTCCACAAATCATAAATTGAGTTTCATATCATACAAAGCATTTTTCAAAGAAAATAAATATTAAAGAAATATCTCACAAACATAAAAACACCTTACCTAATGTACTCAGTTTGCTTGTAATCTGCTTTGTTTACATACACTGAAACACAGGTAATTAAAACATCACATCTTTGACACTGTGAACATAATGTAAACATCACTCTACATACCTCTTTGGCCTCGTGAACTCAAGGGGAGTAAGAAAGGAAACTTCAAAAGTCAAATCTCATCAAATCTTTGTAGCATTATTAAGCAGCTAGCTTCATAACGTCATCTCAATAATGACCCCATCCCTCTACAACATAACGACATTAGTTCCACTATTGAATACACATCTTTCCCTGTCTGTGCATGAACTTAAAATATATTATCAACAAAAAATATGATCTTAGTAAATTATTTAATTATTGACTTAAAAGTATAAAATGAACTTATTAGTTATATAACTTTATAACTGTCTCTAATGGCAGCTACACTGTCGCTGTTGTTCCATTTGTCTGTTTTCCAATATGTATCAACAACAACTGCCAAGTGTAAGCATTGATAATCTGCGATGACATGACATAAGACCAAAGTTTAGTTACTCTATATTCAATCTTAAAAATAAAAGAATTTTACTCACTCTCTTATTTGGAGCTGTCCTGGCAACGTCCGCAGAAAAGACTAGGGTCCCACTTTGGCCAAACGGATACACGGATCCTTTCCACCCCCTGCATCCATCACACCTGTGAAAAATCATGATAAGTATTCTATACTGAATAGATTTAATTTCCAGAGCAGACTATGATCGCTCATCATAATGACTTGGAATAACAAGATACATTTCTCATCTAGCAGAGCTTTTTTGTAATTATGATAAACTACTGCCTTTGTGAACGCTTATTTTGTATTTGATCAGGTATACCTAAGTATAGTTTCACAGAGTGATTCCAAATAGAAAACCAAGATAAAGGTGAATATGAAAAAAACTTGAATGCATAAAAATGTAGACTGCAAAGTGCCTAAGGAAAGAGTTTTTTTTTTCTTTGCTTTAAAGAATTTGCCCAAATCAGCTGCATCTGATGCAGATTAACTTGTAATCTGTGTATGATATTTGAGCTGCTAAATGTTGTGGAAAAATTGCTGAAGTCAAAGGTCAATGGTGAGGTCAGGAGGGAAGAAAGTGTTCAGGAGCCTCTGATGTCTTATGCTGTATTATTTATTGACGGTTGGCCAAGAGAATTAGAGACACTTTCAAAGTTCACCTAAAGTTCTTGAGTCGGTCTCACATTCTGATGAACTTGTGATGGTGCATAGACTTTAAACCCAAAGATAACAACACAAATACTATACGGCCAGAATTAGTCAAAGAGAATGTCTTTACTCTTGGAGGTGTTATTGTCAACAGATTCTAGTCTGGAGACACAGATGTCTGTTTACGCAGATTGGACCGTCAACAGCAAGCTATCTATTATGACTAGGAAGGCAGCAACAGGTCTCTTTGACCCTGGCCACCACAGTGTTGAGATATGGTGGCACCTAGTCATAAGACAAACAGTTAATACTGCCGAGGACCACAAGGCTCACACGTGACCTCAAGTAACCTAAGGATAGAAAATTCCATAACACTAAACATTTGTGTAATTAGATGTCTTCCCAAATATATTGAACTTCAATGTTTTACATAAAATATACATTTATCAGTGGCAGCTGAGAAGGATGTGGAGGAGGTAGGGGTGGCTTTGGTGGTAGAGGCAGCCGAGGTGGCAGAGGCAGGGATGGCTGAAAAGGTGGAAGCAGAGTTGACGATCTTGTGTGAAATGTGTGGCGTTCCCTCCACATGAATTTTTAAGAAATCAGTGCTGATATTTTTAAAAATACGACCCCCCTCATTCGAAAGATCTGCACTTTTATTTTGGAGTGCCACAATAGTGAAAGGCCCCAGGTATTCTTTGTAGGGGGACATAATAATAATATTGAAGTAATTAATTAGCAATGAACTTAAAGTGCTTTTAACAAAAAAGGATACAACATTCTCCCTATGAGAAAAATCACACTGAGCCATCTGGACTGTTGTTGATGTTATGTTTTAAAAACAAACCTTGCAAAAACCCACTTGGCCACTCAACTTGTTCTGGACTGCTGTTAGAACCAGCACTGAAAAGCTGTACTCCAGCCTCTCTTGGCTTACCAATGACCAAAGGACCTACTCAAACCTGGCCATATTGTTCAGCTGCACCATTTATCCAACTCATAAGTGCCAACATTTCTATTAGACTAATAGTCTACTGTAATAACACACACAATCCCAACAGCAGATTAGCCGGTAAGGGTCACATTGTGGTACTCGGCCCGATGAGCAGTACATTGAAAAGAACTGTAATTCACAGAGCTACAAGAAACTGGAATACCTAACGTGTTAACATCTGCCTAACCAAAACAAATTCATCCTTTAAAAAAAATATGCAGATGCAGAGATATAGGTATTCAGTTGACAGACTGAGTAGGAGGTTGTTAAACTGTGCCATAGTTTAATTCATATTTCCCTTCATATGAGTTGTATAAAAAATATACATGTATGTTTGGTGTGTATCATTTTTCTTTACATCAGTGCAAATTATGTTTATTATATGATGTGTCTGTGAAGGGGTCGTGGTGCATCAGCTGCAGGGGAGAGGTGTGGAGAAGGCCAGTTGTCTAACCACCCTCCCTCATTAACACAGTAGCGTACACGACACACGACAAGATGGCAGCAAGACCTTGGCAGTGTGTGTGACGTTTTAGATGTGCAGAAGAAGACAGAACATCATTGACATTGCATCCTGTCAGCATTTCAGGAGATTTAATATAATCAGTAAAGCTACGCTGCTGTGCCTCATGTGTAAACAAGCATCATCCTATTTCCTCCACCCACATAACCCTTTCACTATTAAGTTAGAATGTTAATTTTTATCACCCCTGGCCCAACTGTTATCGCTCATATAACTGTGATCAAGCCTCATCTGCCTCTGGTTATTATTTAAACAAAAGATTTTCTTTAAGTCTGTTTTCACAGTCAGAACACCTGAGAACCAGCAGGAAGGAAGAAAGAGCTAACAAGAACAGAGGCAGAGTGACTCTGCAGTTAGTATCTATTACAAATTATATTCATTTCAAATGTAGTAGGTAAATTGAACTCAGCCTTTGCCTTCATTTGTTGTACAAAACTTTAGGTTATAACGGTTGTAAATCACCTTTGTTACTTTAGAGTTTAGAGTTTATAGTTTGGCAGTTGTGTGAGATGCTTTATCATCTATGGCCTATTTGGCCTGTGGTGTTCCTCAAGGCTTCATGATTGGCCCCTTTTGAATCCTTCGGGAGGCTTGGCTGACTGTTACTAAAGCCCAGCTCAAGATGTCATGAAGGTGACTAAAGACACCTCCACTCTGGAAATCCCTGCCTGAGGATCTGAGGCTGCAGAATCGTACATCACAACATCTTTTTTATCACTTTCAAAAATATGTTTTATCTGTATCTGTTTTATTTTTGTTTTTATCTATAATTTTGTATGGAGGTCAGAAGGAACAAGACTTTCAGGGGTCGGTACTGTAAGTTACTCCACTGTTCTAGGATTCTGTCTCAATTGAGCCCTGTAACTCACTCAAGCAATTATAGTGTATGTCTTTTTTCTTTCAAGCCAACTGGATTCATTGGCATGGACAGACATTACAGTATTTATGCAATGTTGAGTCTTTTCTCACACAAACACAGAGTGCTCACTGCTTTTCTAGTGACTAAAGTTCCAAGCCTCAGAGAATAGTGCTGGAGATGCCAACTTATGGTTGCCAGGTTCATCCATGACTATATAATTCTTTAGTAGTCAGACTATTTAGGACTTATATTCAAACGTTGACATGATATATCATCAGTCCACTGCAGAAATCGTTGTCACATTCCAGTTTAACATTAAGTGAATTTCCATTTCCCCTTAAAGTTGACGTCACTCATTTCTCCACATCTGTCCACCAAAGACAGACCACCAGTGTTCACATGGCTCTAAAACTAGTTGTTGCAGTGATTTAGCAAGAAGTATGTAAATGTAAATTACTCACTGAGCCTAAAATACACCCAAACATCTGCTGATACAATAACAACAGTTCACTGGGCGAGACGGTATCCATGAGCTGCCTTTCTCTCACTACAGGTCACTACAGTTGAGATATTTCTCATGCTTGGTTTTGCACGTGTTCCGCAAAGCTGCAGAACAAGGCGGATTGTATTTATGCTGGAATGAGTCATTTAAGCAGAGGTTCAGCATGTTGCTATGACTTCAAAGCTCACTCTTTTCATCTTACAAACATATGACAAAGCATTCTTTTTCACCTTGTTTCTATACATTTGTGTGCTTTCACTGTAATGCTGACATTCTGCATTTCTAATACTGAAGAAATGAAAGCATGAAATTGTTCATATCCGCTCCAAGGAGCATCCAGTCTCGACCATTGATAATCTTGAAGAGAGTCATGGGAAAGGATGTGCAGGACGCTAAACTCCACTTACAGATGTAGATACGGCCACACATTTTTAAGTTTGTTACAATAAACTTGTATTTCTTTGGTGTCATTTTAACTTAAAAAGAAACTAGAGACACAAAAAATGTAAGATACTGCATCAACTAAAATGTATTTCATGTGACATTGTAAAAAATGTTACGAAGATATCAAATATATCAGGTACATGTGTCCAAAAGAAATTACTTTTAATTTAATAGTTCAACTATAAAAATCATGTGTTGACAAACACGGGCTAGAAGAATTCATTAGTTAAGGGAGCAGTGAGTAGAATTTAGTGGCATCCAAACAGCAGCCGCTGTGGCTGTGAAGTGAAGTGCCAAAAACTGCAGTTCCTCAACTGTCCACTTGTGGCTGGCTACAGAACAAGTAAGTCTCCATTGTACTAAAATGTCCAACTTCACAGCAGAAATAAACATGTTTATAGCCTGGTACAAAAAACAGTTTTGGTCTCTGTAGCTTTCCCCGTCCATGACAAGTGTACTGAGGGTGAACAAGTAGACCCTGTTCCTGCTGCTATAGGCTTTTTTAATGACACAGTGTGAGATGTGGAACCTTTATGTAGTATGTATTTATTTTGTCTTTTACAGGTTGTTGTTACCTTTGTTTGTATATGTGTTATTTATGTTACATCTGTAGCTGCACATCAAATTACCCTTCAGGGATAATAAAGATTCCCTGAACACTTTACATTACTTTATTATTCCCTCCAGGATAAAAAAGATTCCTTGAACCTTGAAACTGGATTGGTTGGACAACTCTTGTGCAAGAAGGGTCAGAGTCATCTCCACACTTTGGACTGTGCAAGAAGGTTAGAATCCTTCTATGACCGTGTGGTGGCATCTGCAATCTTCTTCAGTTGTCTGCTGGGGGTAGCACAGAGTGGGACAGAAAAAGAGACAAAAAAGACTGGGCTTCATTAATCTTATCTCACCTCCACCCAGTATCTACCTCTTTCACCATTTATGGATAAGTGAGGACACCAACAGAGGCAGGACTGCCACTACAATCAGAGTCCATGTTTTATACAGTCTATGGTGGCATCTAGTAGTGTAGTTGCTGTAACCCCTCATCTTTCCCTCTCCTTCCTAGCATGAAGGAGAAACCATGGTGGCTGTGAGACGCATGAAAAATGTGAAAGGCTCTATCTAGAGCCAGTGTTTGGTTTATCCATCCTGGGCTACTGTGGAAACATTCATGGAAGACTGACCCACAGCATTCTAATTATATTCCATACTAAAATAAATAGAAGTAAATAGAAGATCCTAAGTCTTACACACTGGACCTTTAAATATTATATCCTTTTATCAATACCTTTGAGAAATACTTTCTGTCCGTAGAAATGTTATGAGAAACCTTCAGAATTATATGAGACAGACCTACAGCCAATCAAAGTCTGTTGTATTACACAATGACTGTATGATATGTATGATACATACCTGCATACATTCTGTTCTAACACTTCTGTTCAGTCAGCCACTCATTTTGACTTGACTGTCACAGAGTTGATGCTTTATGTTGCTGCATTATTCCTTATGAAACTCCTCCATCTGCTGACAGAAAGAAATAATTACAGCATTTCTCAAGCTGATTCTTTTCCTCTTGGTGTGTTTGCTTATATACTGGTCTTTTTGTTCTGGTTGATCTGGTTCACTAAGTATCGTTTACCCTTACCGACTTAATTAAATGTCATGACTTACTGTGAATTCATTAACTAATTAATTACCTACGATACACTTGCTGTGTGTGTGTGTGTGTGTGTGTTAGGTTATTAGATAGGCCTTTACTTTTAGTCAACCTATGTGTCCTTTATAAACATATAAACAGCATATAAACATTTAATAAATTCTTGATAATAATATAATGGAGTTGTAGGCAGGAAAGTGTTTATTTATGTGTTTGTCAATAACTATAACTCTTTCTGTGAATTATAATGCCCTTATATCTGCGGACAGTAACACAGTGTGTTATAAACCATGTATACTGCTTATGAATGATAATTAGAGGAATTTAATATGTGGCCACCAGTTTGCAAATCAGTAACTGAACATAAGTAAAACCAGCTAATACAATGACGTGGCATCCAAACACACATCCTTACAGTCTTGATATCATCACTTCAAACAACAAAAGAATGCTTCAGCAAACACTGCTGATACTGTGTTTACATTTTATTTAATTCAATTTTTTATATAGCACCAAACCATAACAGAAGTTATTTCCAGATAGAGCAGGCTCTGTACTCTTTATAATGTTATTTAGAGAGCCCAAACTAATCCCACTATACATAAACGTAGTGTGTAACTCAACTGAATCCTTCACTTTATTTAAATGTCGATTATTACATACAAATATATTAAAGTCCACATCATGTGTCACTGGTCCACATGCTGCACTGCTCGGGTCAAAACGTTCAGCAGGTCAGCGTCGTAATGACGTCACGCAGGAGGACGCGCTCAGAGACGCAGTGAGCGAAAAAAAAACCCTCATCATCCTCATCATCATCATAACTGCAGGACAGTCCTTCACCATCCAGCCATACACACCTGAGCTGCCGTTACTGTGTGTGTTCCGCCCGGCTCACCCAGCTGCCTCACCGTTTATTGAGCCGGTCTGTCTGAAGTCCACCCTGGAGGCTCAAAAGAGAAGTGACGGGGAGAAGACCGCAGACTTATCACGGACTGTCCGCTCCTGCGCTGACACTGGACAGCCATGGGAGCTGTTCTGGGGGCCTTTTCCCTCGCGAGCTGGGTAAGTTCTGATATTGCGAATATGAATTGTTATAACAAACAACAACAACAACACTGTATTCAGTCGATGGAAAATGTACGACACGGTGACGTCATGAAGAGTGATAAGCAACAGGTAGACTAATATCCCTCCGCCAGACGGTGCGCGCGCCTTTAACTTAGAAGGCTATTTGAGCTCGCGACTCGCTTTTAATAGTCGCTTATTGTCAAAGACGATTTTATTTCCGTTAAATATGAGTTACTGTGTGGTTTTATTCTGCTCCCATCCGTCTGTCAGCCTGTATTTGTTGTTGTCTGGAGGGCAGATATTTCCCAGGTGTACAGATATGCATTATATTCCCACTACAGCTCATTGCTGACTCATAGAACTTGAAGTCCACAGAAAAGCAAAGGGTTAATCATAACGCACTCGGTCATCTGCTTACACGTGATTAAATGGATTAAGTCTGCTTTGTTGCCTCGTTGTAAACTCACAACAAGCGCTGATTTTAAAACAGAGAGAAGAACAAACAAGACTAATGCTAACATAAACACTACAGTTCATGTGATGATAGATGATGTACAGATTGAAAGAGTTTATGAAATAAATGTCTGCTGGAAGCTTCATATAAAATAGGAGCACGCAGTCATAGGAAAAACAAGATACATTTGAAATCACAAGGCACTATATATTCTGTGTTTTTTACTTGTGCTGCCATATATCAGTTATTGTTGGAGGTCTGGGGTAATACGTACAAAAGCAACCTACAGCCGTTATGTGTACTGCAAAAAAGAGCCACAAGGATTGTGAATAATGTAGGTTTTCACAAACGCATCAACTCATTATTTGTAAAGTGTAAAATCTTGAGGTTGGTGGATCTGGTAGAGTATAACACAGCACAGATCATGTATAAAGCAAACATTTATTTACTTCCAGCTATTATACAAAAGTGTTTTGTAAAGGGAAAATGGTTACAATTTAAGGGGAGAGCTTAAATTAAAAAATCGTTGTTTTCATATAACCATGAAGGGTATGTGCATTACAATATGTGGGGTTAAACTGTGGAATAATTTGGATGTTGAACTTAAGCAAAGTACTAATATTCTTCAATTCATCAAGAAATCCAAAAACAATATTTTCCTGAGGTATAAGAATGAGGAAGAACAGTGATGTTTATTTTTGGTTTTCAGACACAGTGTTACTGTTGAACACAGATTTAGGATGATAATCACAAATATGTATGGTTCACTTGGGTATGTATGTAGATTAGGTATGCATGTATGCATGAATATGTAGAAATGTGAAATTATGTATATGTATATAGACATTTATATACAGGAGATACATATAAAGACAGTGAATAAATTATAATATATCAGTAATAGTACTAATAATATTATTAATATGCACTGGTTAAGAGACATTACCAATTGAGTTGCGGTGTGACTGACCAGGTTTGACCTGTTTTTATCTGTTTACTTGTTTCCCTTTCTTTATTTTATCTTATTTTTATTTATTTATTTTTTTGCTGGCTTTTACATAATATAAAATAAAAATTCACAAATCAAAACTTTCGTAAAGCTGTGAACAACAAATATTTCAGATTTCTACTTCTACTCTGATTAAACGATAAATAGATTTTGAACACTGATTCATTTGATAAATCCATGAATGATTTGAGCTCTGTCTCTGTCCTGTCTGTTCTAACAAAATGAAGACCACGCTTCAGTCAATTTTACACCAATAAACTGTTTATTTTGGTTCAGATCAGGATGGAGTTGCCTGGTTGGTTGGTTGGTCGGTCGGTCGGTCATGTGCTTATCATGGCCTAGTCTGTGGTTGCACTAAGTCGACCTTGTCTGGCTGGCAGGGGTATTAACTTGTTTACAATCCTCCAGGCCTCCTTATCTCTTGACTCCACTCAGTTGTCAGTGTCGGAGAGAGAGAGATAGGCTAAACAGTGCAGAGTGTTTCGTGGGAAATGAATACACAGCCTGTCTGAGTATGCTTTCATGGAAATTAAACCAAAAATAGACCACAATAGTCATCTATGAAGGGACTCACCTCATGTTGGTCTGGATTTTACATACCTGCTTCATGGCTCACGATCACTAGTATAATAATTCTGTTTCTCCCTTTGTGTCATTTTTGTATCTATAAATTAGCAACACACCGCAGTTACTTCCAGCACCACTATAGAGAGAACACAGTCACAGCATCACAACAGGGTGCAGCAAGGTCAAGGAAATAAAGGAAGTACACACCTCAGACAGCTTTTGAAGCTTAACACTGGAAATATTCTGCATTTGACTTCATATCAAAATGATCCCATGAAAAGAAGAATATCAGTAAACTGATCCACAAACACTGTCTGTGAATCCAAAGCTAAACTCTTCCATAGATTCTAATTGTTAAAATTATTGGAGCTTCTAAAAAAACAACTATCACGACTGCCTCTCCTTTAAACTGACTATATTTACTAATTTAAACACGTAAAACATTGTTACAAAGAAGAAGAAGAAAAAGACAACGGCGACATAAAAGAAACAAGGAGCTGTTACCTAGCAACCAATAAATCCCTTTTTTAGCAACTTAATGTCCAAACATTACACTGTCAGAGGACAGAACAACACATTTCTATTTCAAAATAAAAGCATTTGATTATTATTCATCTATTGTCAGAGAAAAAAATTTTACAACACTAATGAGACCCAGTGGATGTCTTAAAAAAAGTCTTAAGTCTTTATCTTAAAAACAAGATTGATTAAAACTCCTTTTTAACTTAACAGTACATTAACAGTACAAAGATATAATATTTATTGACTGGACTGATACACTTTATTGTTTTCTGTAAATATACACTTAGTTTTTGATGCTTGTACATAAAAAAAAACTGATCACAGCTGAAACTACCTGACCACTGTGCCCACAAACATCATCATATACGCAGGGTGTACAGGTTGTACTCTAGCTTTGTTTTCTCATAGATGCATGTCGCTGATTGATATTTGCAGCCCATTGCTATGCCACCACAGTTTACCATTGTCTTTAAATAGACCACTTTCTGTAAACCTGTACAGGATGCCAGTAGTGTGGACTTGTTTAAATAAAACACCTCAAAATATATGGTGCTAAATTATAAATGTGACAATTCTACACACATCGCAATATATCCCAGTGTGATTGACACACTGACGCAACAAATAATTATGACTGCAGTCAGCATCTTGTCATCTCGTCAATTACATGTACACAAATGGTAAATGTACTGTACTTATTGTAACAGAAAATTACAGATGCGTGTTCATAACGAAGTACTAAAATTCTTTCCCTTATATGCACTTGCAATGGAAGGTGTTTTCCTTATGGGTACCTTCGTATCCTTAGTGGAGCCGAATGTTCCAGAAAACTATTCAAGACCTTGCCCTGTGGTGACCGGCATATTATGTCTAAACTGGTCTGTCTCCTTTAGAGCCAGAGTGTTTGGTTCAGCCAGCGTGGTATCACTTTCTGATAAATACTTTGCTCATTTTGCCTCTTATCATACAGACACAGTCTTATAGGCATCCTATGTGGCTGGGTGAGCTTCTTCGCAAAGCATTAAACTCCTCAAATGAGTTTTTATAACAGTCTCACACCAGTTAATAAAAAGTCATGGAAATTCCCATGACTCTTGTACAAAGCCTTTTCTAGTCTTCCAACCACTCAACATGCTTTTTCAGTGCACGTCACATTCACCTATTGATACAACTGCTCATCAGAGTAACTAATCAGATTCACACACTTCAGATGGCGCAGCCTTCAGAAGCTGGAAATAAACTATGGAGAATGATTTTTTTTTATTTTAGGTGGTTTTTCTAAAATACTTTAGTGTTTTCACAGAATATTTCAGTAAATGTACACTCCAGTAAACATGGTACTAGCAGAGTTTCCGTATTAAATAGCAGCAAAAGAGAAAACTGGCAGAACATCTTGTCCACTGAGTACATGTCTTCTTACTTATCTCCGCTCTGAACATTTTGGTCTGTAACCAGGACTCCTACCAATAACTGTTCTTTAGCCAGGACAAGATTCTCATTTCTGCATCATGTGAGAGTCTTACTGCCTCAGTCAGTGAAAAAGCTCTGAATACTGTTTCATGGTCTGCAAATTAACCATGAACTGTTGGTAGATGAGTTCAAGAGTTGAACTGGAGAAACAGCAGATTCAGTCAAGCCTTTTAGACTGTTCGCACAGCAGTGAACGTCAGATGATACTGCGTTGGAAGGTGATGTTTCATCATTTCCGATATGATTTACCAGATTCAGAAGCAGAGAAAAGCTGTTAGCCTCAGCCTCCTGTGAATGAACAGAATGACATGGAAACCATGATCTCTATGATCTCTATCTCTATCACTCCTAATATCACCATTCACGGGATTAAAAACTGTCATTTGAAATTTAAAAAAAAATGTCATTTTGAAGTGTGAGTGTGATGATGAGCTGAAAGAGAGAAATTGGTAGTCAACTTTTATCAAGTGAGAGACGTTGTCAGTTGAGTCGGCTGAAGTGAACTAAAGTGGACTGAAAGCAGTTGGACTAAATTGGGTAAGAGCGGTGAACGTTTGAAGAGTTGAAGAGTTATTATTACCTGAAAAGTTGTAACCACATTGAGGACAACTTAAGGACAGTTTCTTGGTGCTGAGCTAAAAGGAACCTCAAGAACAGCTTCAGAGCTTTGTCAGTGATTCTCTGAGTGAGTAGAACAGTTCAATAAATATTCCCTCATGCTCATTGGACCTCATGGGATGATTTGTATCATACAGTAAGTCTGTGCAACATTTCCTCTTTTTAAAGTTGTGTTCTGAGTTCTAAGTAAGCACTCAAACATATTTGGTTTGTCTATAGGTGCCATGCCTGTGCAGCAGTGCAACCTGTCTGTTGTGCAGCTGCTGTCCAAGCACCAGGAACTCCACGATGACCAGGATCATCTACGCCTCCATCTTGTTATTGGGCACCGTCGTCGCCTGCATCATGCTGTCACCGGGTATAGATAAACAGCTAAAGAGGGTATGAGTGGACCAAAGAAATAACTAAACCAAACCAGACCAAAGAAACAGACGTTGCACAGTAACACTTTTTTCTGGGTCAGATAATCATATGCATAATGAATGCATTTGTTCAGCTATATAAACTATTGTTGTAGCTCTGAATAATATCCACAATATCAGGATTTTTGAGGTTGAGAGTTTAAGAATCTTTCAGAATAAAATGTAGAGTAGTATTCATTTTTTTAGATAAACATGTAGATACATACATACACAGATACATGCTCTCATAAATATAAATAAACATATCATTTGCATTTCTGTACTGTAATTTCTTGTTACTTATTGATTCAGCTCTATAAACAGATTCAGCAAATCAGAGGTGTTCTAGTTTCTGTTTGTAGTCTGAGTGTTGACCAATCACCTCTGAGCGGGCTGAAACACACTCCTCTGAATATCCTTGGTAAGTGCAAGAGGATGGATGGAAACAGAAAATCCTGGAGTATACTCAGCGTTAAAAACATGTTTAGACATTTGTTCTGTAAAATAGAAAAGCAGGGCTTCAACTTGTGATTATTTTTCATCCTTTCATCCATTAGTTATAACCACTTCCTTTAGACGGTCATGATGGCTGAAGATGATTCCTGATGATAATGTGTATAGAGTCTGTGTGTGTCTACCCTGTGATTTCATCAATAAATTGTCAGACAGTGAAAAAGACGAAGAAGTTCCCAGAGCCCATGGTGATGTCTTCAGATCTTGTTGGTCTTGTTGTGCTGTCCTATCAGAGAAGACTCAGAAAAATATTCATCAAATTTGTCATTTTTGCTTTAAATTACGACAATGACTGCTGATTTTCTGCTGTTGTCTCATTTAGCACATTTATCTATTAGAAAGCTGCTGCATCTAAAATGTGCTTGTCACATGTGCTATTTTCTGTCCTTCACTGTTTATTTGGGGCTCATGCTCATGTTTCCTCTCAAAGACACAGTTACTATCTGTTTGTCCAGTAATGAAATCATGTTTCTGTCACACGTCATCAATTATATCGCAAGTTGAAATCGAATTGAACCAGTTCTGCGGGTCACAAAGGAGTAAAGCACATGCTGACTGCTGCTTGGTTGTGTTACTTTTGGTCAGCAGTGGAGGAAGTTTTCAGCCCTGACTAAAAATAGAACAGTGTAGAAAACAGCAAAAGTACTCATCATGCAGTATGGCTCATTTTAGAATAATGGATAGTTTATCTGATCTGAACCTGCAATAATATATTTATTTAATGATAATTACATTTCAATTTAACAATTTGTATTATTAATCTGAATCTGTAATTAAAAACTAAAGTTATCAAATGAATGTAGTGAAGTCAAAAGTAAATGTAAATGTTCCCTCAGTTCTTGCTCCGTTGAGCTCCTGCTCATGTGACCCTCCCTGTATGTATAAAGATGCTTTGTAAAGTTAAAATGGCTTCCTGTGTTCCGCTGTAGATCCCAGGTTTCTGTAAAGACGGGGCCGGCTCCTCTATTCCTGACCTGAAGGTCGATGTCAACTGTCAAATGTTTGTGGGCTACAAGGCAGTGTACCGTGTCTGCTTCGGCATGAGTGTGTGGTTCCTGGGTTTTTCCGTTCTGATGATGAACATCAAGAACAGCAGGGACCCACGTGCTGCCATCCACAATGGGTAAGCACTGCAGTGACACCAGCTGCATTTTATTACAGTGGAGGGTGGGACTCTGTCCACACTGTTTAATGTGTCTTTCACTTTTATCCTGATAAAACAGGAACAACAGTGTCCTCTGCAGCAGCACTAAGTCACATGTGATATTAAGTTATACAACATCTCCTACAGAAGACGGCCTTTGTCCTGCACACTCTGTTACTACTGCTGCAACGTGGGTTTTTTTACTGATCTGCAGCTCATTACTAATCTATATTTTTGATTCATTGATTATTTAGTTCTACCTGAGGCCAAACTGATGTCCTAAAGTTAAAAAACATTTATTTATTTTTAAACACTTAAACACTATGATGTATGAAAACCATGTACAGTATTTGGTTTTTCATAAATCAATGACTATTGGTCAGCCTTTTGTCTGTCTGTGGGTTTTAGAAATACAACTTTGATGACACTGTGAGTATTTCAAGAACACAGATGCTGAGTCTGAGGCTGTTCTTCTCTGTGTATTTACTCCTCTTCAGGAGGACTAAACTCAGTTTTTATGTCATATGTTTTTATTTTTGTTCACGATGGAGCAGCATGTTTGAAGAAATGTGTATTAAATCACCTGTAATAACCATGAATGCATCCGGGTGTTCAGTCAGTAGTTTAGCGGCGGTGCGCTGATGACTTCACAGGCCGCCACTGCATCAGCTGACGGGGGGATGTTGCACCACCTCTCACTCACATACAATGCAAGTCCGCCGCCCTTCTTCTTCTGACTTTTGGAAAAGTCTCTGTCTCCTCGTATCAGACTGTAGCCTGGAACCTAAACGCTGCTGTCTGGGATGTGCGAGTGCAACCATGTCTCACTATAGCAAAAGATGTATTCCCTCCGGGTCTTCACTAGCGCTGCCAGTTCGTCCGTTTTATTCCCCAGAGACCTCACGTTTCCCGTTATGATCGCCGGGGCTGCTGGTTTGTGTCTTCTCCTTTTTTCCCTCCGTTTGGCTCCAGACCTGCAACCCCGGCGTCTCCTCCGTAACTCCTGCGGGACCACAGGCCTGTGTCCCGGCAGCAGCACAGGTTTACACAGAGCAATCAGCTGCTTGCGGGTGTAAACAATGCTCCCACTACTGCCGGTGGCAAAGTTCTCAATTACAAAGGGCAGGAAAAATAGCAGAAAAACACGTAAAAAGGTAACAAAAGTAAGTCCGGCCATTGTCACAACTCTAATGAACAGGTTGTGACTGATCAGAAAAAACAGACAAAAATAACAAACCGACAAATAAACAAAAACACGACGGGAGCTGCCGCCTCGCACAGCGCCAGGTGACATCAATTATAGCATCCTTTGTATTTGAAATGTAACTAAATGTTGTAATCAGTCTTTAACTATTTGTTTTTAGATTTTGGTTCTTTAAGTTTGGTGTCTTGGTGGCAGTGACAGCCGGTGCCTTTTACATTCCAGATGGGCCTTTCACCCACAGTAAGAACGTTATATTTTAACCTTTTACTAACTCAGATCATGACATAGGGAGTTGAGAGTAACTGAAAGACCTGTGTGTCTCTGTCTCCGCAGCATGGTTTGTCGTGGGCTCGGGTGGAGCTTTCTGTTTCATTCTGATCCAGCTGGTGCTGCTGGTGGACTTTGCCCACTCCTGGAATGAGTCCTGGGTGGAAAAGATGGAGACTGGTCAGTCCAGGGGCTGGTATGCAGGTCAGTGACAAATTCCAGAATGAAAAACTGAAATTCAACAATGTAACGGACCACAGACAAAGAGGTGTGTAATATATTGATGTCTCTTTTAATAAATGTTTGAGTATTTCTGTATCAGATGTTTTTCCTTTTTCTGTCTGTAGCTTTGCTGGGCGTCACAATCCTCAACTACATCCTGTCATTTATCGCTGTCGTGCTGTTCTTCGTCTTCTACACCAAGCCTGAAGGATGCTCCATTAACAAGTTCTTCATCAGCTTCAACATGTTGTTCTGCATGGCGGCCTCTGGTATCTCTGTGCTGCATAAAGTACAGGTACAGGACAGAACGCTGTCCTTCAGCGTCCAAAAAGCATTCATGAAATGGAGGGGCAGCTCCCACACGTATACACGTATTGTTTTTTTATTATTATTATTATTATTATTACTATTATTATTTAACATCCTGGCCTTTGAAGTAGCTTGATGGCACTCAATAAGAACTCATAAATCAGTTTCTCTATCTGGACTTCCAGAAACATCACACCACCACCAGGAAAGCTGAGGGTTCTGGGGCACTTCGGCCCCAACAAATCAGCAAAATGTTTATTGAAACAGAAACTGGGGTGCATTGAACCCCCTGTTGTGTACAGCACCCCCTTTTAAACAGCAGGGTTTACTGTGTATACACCACCCCTGACGTATCCAACAAATGAGAGGAAATGTACCCCAGAGTCCTTTGCACACTGTTCGGAGGAAGCGTGGTGAACTTTACTTATAATCTAACCCTGACTGAACACTGGCTCACAGTCCATTCACTGTTTTTTCCAGACTTTCAGCCACATTTTCGACTCTTCGTCTGTGAATGGAGTTTGCTCAGTCACCATAGAATATTTCATGTTCTGATGATTTCTGACTAGTTCATCTGTGTGTGTGTCCAGGAGTCTCAGCCACGTTCAGGTCTTCTACAGTCCTCCATCATCACCCTGTACACCATGTTTCTGACCTGGTCTGCCATGAGCAATGAGCCTGGTGAGAATGTTTGCTGATGGCTTAAAATGCTATAATCACAATGATGCAGTCGTGACCTGTAGCAGTCATCCATTAGTCCCAGATAAGAAAGAGTATTTTGGTTTGACATTGTTTTTATGCACAGTTACAGTCGTGTTAAAGAATCAGCATCCTTTCCATGTCATATGACTGTGAGTTAACGCTTGTGTTAGTTATGCTTTTGGTTGTTCTGTTCAGAATGCTTGGTGTATGGTGCACCGGCAGCCACTCAACATGCTGCAGCGAATTGATTCCTCCATAAAGTATCCATGTGCAGAGCATTACTATTGATTTGGAATGGTTTGAAGGTACTTTCATGGACCGCAGCATGATATTCAACAATTGATTCAATTGAAGGCATGTAAAGGTCAGAGTGTCTGCAAACTAGGCCTCGTTTTTTCTTTCAAGGACATCATTTCTGTTTAGCTGCTGATTCAAACATTGTGCTTTATCTTTTGCTTTTTTTTCCTCTTAGACCAAGAATGTAACCCCAGCCTGCTGAGTATCTTCCAGCAGATCACAGCCCCCACACTGGCCCCTATGGAGATGGAGAACCAGACGGCTGTGGTGATCATCGGCCCAGAGGAACCTGTCCTGACGTCCCCGTACCTGCAGTGGTGGGACGCCCAGAGTATTGTGGGGCTGGCTATCTTTATCCTGTGCATCCTTTATTCAAGGTAGGATCACTGCCCCCTGCGCAAAGTTGCGAAAATTTTCTGCTGCTGGTGAAGAATGAAACAGAGAATTCTGCTCTTATTTTATTTTCAAAAAAAAGGTCAAGTTCAACACGCAAGCGGTCAAAGGTGGTGAAAAGACGCCGGATATGGGGACACCTAGATATTTATACCTGTGGGGCACTCCTCTCACACCTCTTTGTCTGCTGCAGGAGACGGCCCCTTCACAAAGTGTTTCCACACCCTTTTGTCCGTTGATTGAATTAACTATTACATTACAAAGACAAAAGGATCTGGTATCTTGTCTTAAGAAGGGGGGTAGGGTTGTACGTCTAGTGGTTGATTGAATTTACTACTACAATTGCAAAGTTGAGTCTAAGCATCACAAGTTACAAAGACAAAAGGATCTGGTATCTCGTGTTATGGATAGGGGAGCTTGTGCGTCTCTAGTGATTGGAGCAAAGACATTGAATTTTCTATTCCAGTAAGATTAAACATTATGAGCCCTATTCGGTCCAAGAGCATGACACAATGCATTTAGGGCATCTCCAACTCCACTTCTGCGAGTTAATCAGTGAATAATTTGGGCACAAAGGTGCAAAGACAAACTTTGTCTTGTCTCTAAATCAAATCAAGGTACTGTATGTTTCAGGCGTAACAGGAATTAAACTAATCAGCATCATCTCACATTCCTATTTAAAATGTGGGTTCAGTTAGTTGGAGAAGTGAATGTTTTTTGCTGAGGAATAAGAGCCACCTGTGCTTCTATCCTGCCAGGCTGCAGCAGACATCTGTAAGCAGGAT
This sequence comes from Collichthys lucidus, assembly GCA_004119915.2. NCBI lineage: Eukaryota > Metazoa > Chordata > Actinopteri > Sciaenidae > Collichthys > Collichthys lucidus. The sequence goes on from CM014082.1 coordinate 20,971,498, forward strand.
AATGTACAGTGAGCTGGTCATTGTTGTAAAATAAACCACTTCAGGACAGTTCAAGAGCCCTCACCCTGCAACAAGGCCCAGATCATTGTACACTGAACCTTACTTGTATAAGAACAGTAACTTGTACTATTGGTAAACAGACATACAGTACACATTTACATGTTTGCCCTCAGCATTCGTTCATCGAGCACGAGCCAGGTGAACAAGCTGACCATGGCCTCCAAAGACTCGGCCATCCTGGCCGAGGGCGGCGGCAGCAGCCCCGACCTATCAGAGGAGTCGACGGGACCCAGGCGGGTGGAGGACAATGAGCAGGACATGGTCCAGTACAGCTACTCCTTCTTCCACTTCATGCTCTTCCTGGCCTCGCTCTACATTATGATGACACTCACCAACTGGTACAGGTGAGTACTGCAACATGCAGAATGTAATTGTAACTTAAATCATTTTATAGTTTCTGTTTGTTCTTTTGTATTAAGAGCTGTCATTTCCAGCTGAATAAGGACATACAGGAACAGCATCAGGAAACATTTTGAGAAGCGTTTGATGAATGACTCTGGGTTATTGAAACATTTTCAGGTCAGAGAAACAAACCTCTGTGACTTCAATGTAATTGAGTTAGAGAGATGGGAGAGGTTGTCTGGCCATGTCATTTTTCTTTTTTTGGGTTGTTGTAAAAATGTTGCTGCATCCTCAGATCTTAATAGCTCCCCTCCTTGATTTGAAAGTTCTCTAATGAAATTCAGCTTTTTTTCTGCTGCCGTATTTTGCTGCTTTAGCTTGCAGATGTTTTTCTCACCTTCAAACCTGTTGATCTGCTGTGGTGTTCTGTTCCTGACAGCCCTGAGGCAGACTACACCGTAACCAGCAAGTGGCCGGCAGTGTGGGTGAAGATAACCTCCAGCTGGGTGTGTTTGGCCCTGTACATCTGGACCCTGGTGGCCCCCATGATTCTCACCAACCGAGACTTCAGCTAATCATCAGCTCCGTCTCTCACTCCACAAACTTCTTCTTTGTTCATACATAAACTCTGAACATATTGCCTACATCTAATTTCAGAATGGACTCACATTTTAAACTTTTAGCTTCAATATTTGTAGTTTAAAAAAACGGGTCCAGAGGTGCCATAACAGCTGCATCAGGTGTTTACTGTAAAGTGTATTATTTCATACCAGTCAGTAGCAGCTGTTCATTATTCGGACATTCAAAGACAATCATATGTTTTCTATGCACAAAAACACACATGAAGAAACACATTACATTTGTTGACAATTGTGTACATTTATGTAAATCAGATGCAACATCTGGATATAATGTGATCTGTCATTTCTGAACTAACAGCAAGCAGGCAGAAATCAAATACTTCAAGCATATGAATGTTCCAGAAAATTCAGTATTACAATATTAATAATGCCTGCTGTTTTGTGAACTACGTGCAGTGATAAGCTCCTATACGGATACGAGAGCCCGATATTCCTTCAAAAGCCTTGTCTGCCAGATGTTTCAGATATGTAAATATATTTAAAGTAATATCTACAAGTGCAGTAAACTAATGCTGATAAACACACACAACACACACACACACAGACAATACGACTCAAAGTCTACTTAAGTTTCTGCCAAATATTCATAGGCCAAGATATTGTATTTAAAGTTGTTTTTGAGTGTACAGGAAGTTCTTACAGTGACAAAAATCTAGATTTCTTCAAAGATGACTATCGTTCTGCACATCATTAAATGACTCCAAATAGTATGGAATAGCTTTAATATTTATTGTGATTTTATGATTTTACTTCAATACAAATAATAACTTTTATTTAGTAAGAAATGTCAGTGTTAGCTGAATGTTGAATATGTTGGAGAATATGATTTATATGATACAAACACTGACCAAATGCCTTGTAAGCCAAAGTGATTTACTGTACTTAGTATCTGAAAGCAGTCTGTGCGTCTGCAGTTTATGATGGATTTATAGTAATTTATGTTTGTTTTGACTGTTTTCATAACAGATTGAATATTAAAAACTTAATAACAAACAATAACGCTGACCAACACAGAGAATACAGTTTGTACAAATGACAACACAAAGCAGTGACACATACTTTCATTCTATCATCTGAACAATACATTAAAACATTATTTACTAAACATAAACATTCATTGTATACTGCTGATGAGAGATGTCTATATTCTGAAAATGATCAGTCAACACTTTTAACACACTTTATCTGAATGCTTTTCCTTCACTCTGTGGACCAACTCATATCTCAACAGTACTCAGTTCCATTCTTGGTCAAATAAATCTAGTTCTGACCACTCAAAGCGCTCTACACTACATATCTCATTCACCCCATTCACACACTGATGGCATTGGCTACCGTGCAAGGTGCCAACTGCTCATCAGTTTAAGGATCTAAGCATTCATACACTTCGGGAGCAACTTGGGGGTTCAGTATCTTGCCCAAGGACACTTCGGCAGCTGTCCTTACAGAGCCTGCAGGTGTGTTTGGCTCACTGTCCTGTTAAACTGTCTTGTAGATCAAATGGCATGTCGCTGAAGAATGCTGAAGAGTGCCGACTGCACTTGAAGACTGTTGATTCTCCTGACTGGTTGAGTTTTTCATTATATGAATTACTACAGTAGTTGAAATTTCATACTTTGAATGTCTTCGGTGTTTATTTACTATGTAGCCTGTCTGACTGCATCAGTGTTCAGTACTTGGTACTCTGTGCTGTGGAAAGAGCCATGGCAGCATGTCCATCATATCAGAGGTGGACACTAATGACTGAACCGTCATCAGTCCCAAACCCAGGTTCTGTCTCCCAGCTTTTGCAAACCAGACTCCTGTAGACTGGAATACAACAGTTTCAATGAGGATGTCAGCTGGTGTCTGTCAGGTACAGGCGGGGCAGTGTGTAGAGCCTCTCCTCAGGCTCTTTCTGGGCACTGTGGACCACTGTGCACATGAACTCGGAGCCCTGGTTGTCATTGTCGGGAGTGAGTTTGAGAAAACTGAACATGGAGTAGAGGCCGTTGATGTTCAGGCTTGGTGGAGTGTTGAAGACGCCAGAGAAAATTTTCTCTCCATCTTTAGTCCAGGTCACTGACACGTCCTCTGGACAGAAGTCTTTGATGCACAGGTGCAGCGTGCAGGCTTCATTCAACAGAGGGCACAGAGGCTCACAGTCAATGAACATCACATTAGGAGGCGTTCCTGTTCCAACAGACACAGGACACGTATCAGAAAACACACAGCATTTTGGGTTAAGTGTCAAGAATACCATTTAGGGTGGTCATGGGAATGTGGTTTTAATTTTGATCTGATTAGAAGATTTCCAAAAAAAAACTCATCTCTGAAAGTTTGAAGCTGAAGTGATTGATTTGTTCTATTCATACATGAGAAAAGGATTTCAATAAAACAAAGTATGACAGCAGTATTCTCAGACAAATGTGCAAATAATGAAATGACCATAACCCAGTCACATGCAGTGGACCTTTCTCTAACATAATAAAAAAAATCTGATTGACAAGTGTATAACGGCACTTGTAGAAGACTTTTGGTGCTGCTACCTTGAGTATTGATGTGGTACAGGACATCTTTGTAGCCCGGAGCAGAGAAGCTGGAGTGGTAAACGCGGCAGGTGTAGACGGCTTTCTCATCCTCTCTTGCCATGACCAGCTCGATCTTACTCCACATGCTGTAGAGGCGGTTGTGGTCAGAGAAAGGTCCAAAGTGTGTGACAGTGCAGACCTTCTCTCCGTCGTTCCTTGACCACTCAAGCTCTATGTGCTGCGGGTAGAAGTTCTCCACCCGACAGCACAGAACCAGCAGCCTCTCCACCTTGGGGATCTGAGGGATACTGGAGATCTGGAGGAAAGATGGCTCTACTGGAGGTGTGTGAGGGTGTGTGAGAGGAGAGGGCAGCCATGTGAAATCATGCCGAGTCATTCACATGAGATAATAACAATACAGAACATATTCATTCATATGTCATGGTTAGGTTGAAATGTAGTATTTGTTATTAGTCTAGTATTGGGTGAGAGTGCTGTGTGTGACTAATGATGTGTAGGCCTCAACCTTTGGAACGATTGCTCACTGTCAGTGTTCTGTACATCCACTGTAAGTCCACATTATGTAAAGAACCTCATATTGCTCTATTCAAAGCCTCCATACTCTATGGAGATGATTTTATGTAGAACACAGGGTTCCTGGTCAACCACTGCTATGATCAGTTAGTTTGTTTTCTTGTGTGACTTTGGTGCTTAATGGTCTTAACACATTAGTTCAGAACAGAAAGGTTAGTGCTAGCTGGTGAACATAGTGAACGGCAGAATTGGTTGATTTCTTCACGTCTGATTGGCTTAGGTTTGGCTACATTGAATCCATGAATATCTATAATTGTCAATCTGGCCAGCAGGTGTCAGATATCCTACCCACACGCACCACCAAACATTGACATGAATGTGATGCTCTTGGATCCACAGCTACTCACCTTTCACTCGGACTGTAGTCTCTCTGTGGAAGCTCTTGCCCCTGCACTGCACCACACACAGGTAATCAGTGGGATCACCAGCGACAGTGAGACACGCAGTCAGGACAGACGTGTGGTGTCTGCCATCAGACTGGAGACTAGCCCGTTCACTCAGATCCTCTTTGAGCATCAGAGGAACAGAGTCTAACAGGGCCGGTGAGTCTGTGTTGCCTCTTAGTTGAAACCATTTCACTTCGAGCTCCCGCTGTAACGCTCCTTGGATGGTGCATTTGAGGTTGAAAGGCACCTGAGCATATATGATGCCGGGCTGGCTGATTTCAGAAACACTTGGTGGAGCTGTGAAGGAGAGAAATACAAACGGATGCTGTTGCACAATTACGAGAGTAACAATCTAGTCTTCTTCAAACTTATACAGATGACAAAAAAATCTGATCTTCAAGAAATGAAGAGAACAACTAAGAAGAATACTGTTTGTCCTTTCATTCACCAACACCATCTTTATATTTGACAGGCCAGAAATAAAGTGATTTATTTTATAGAGAGCAGTGATTTTATGTTTTGTACTGGGTCCTTATCAGAATGTAAATGGTGATATGGCAAATCTATACATACACTGTCAACCTAGAACAGATGTTCAAAAGAGCTTAATTGTCATGACAATTGTACATAGTTTGAACAGATTTGAAGCTTTTAATAAAGCACAGTCCTCTGAAATGTAGTGGTGTGAGACTGTTGGAGCAGCTGTCAAACTGGCTGCAGTGTAATCCGTATGGGAGATCGTGCACAGTCAATATGTCAGTGCAGTACAGCAGTATAAATCACAGCATGATTGAGTTTTTAAACAACATGCACTTTGTTCACACTGACACATACCTTTGCAGAAATACCTGTAGAGAAGAAAAGTGCCTCCAATAACAGAGACGACCAGCAGCAAAATGATGACACTGGTGACAGCAATCAGTGTGGCAGCACTGTAATGGGGCTGTGAGGGAGCTGCAGGGGAAAGGATTCAAGAGATCCATGTAACATGGTGAATGTAGAACAACACCGGTGTGGATCCTGCTTTCATTTCAGAGATTAAAGAAGAAAAAATGGAGACCCACCTTGAACTGTGAGTGTAACAGATCTGTTGTACATCAGGTTGAAGGTCTGGTGCTCCACCTGGCAGATGATGAGTATTGCTCCATCTTTCACTGCTGAGGAGTGCAGAGTGATGCCGCTACGGATACTGTAGGTGCCATCTGCGTTGTGAATGGCCATTTCGGTGCAGACACGGGAGAGGTGTCCCGTACCCGCGTGGACAATGTGGGAGCCATTTTGGATGTGCCATGTCACAGTCAGTTTCTTTGGATAGAAACCTGTGATGTCACACTGTAGTGTCTTTTCCTCCCCTTCTGTAACTGCTGCTTTTTCTGGAAGCATCACTGAAGGCTGAGCTGCGAGAGAGGTCAAAAACAGTCTGCTTATATGTTTGTTTTGGTTGGGTGTATTCTACAACATGCATTCATGCACCAAGACACATCACACAGTGGACATAACTGCTGCTAGTTGCAACCAGCACTCCATAATTATGGAACTACAATTCCAGGAGAGCAGTAACAAAGCAAGGAACATGTGGCAAGGTCTATGACAGGTTAGAGATTACTCTAGACTGGAGCTAACATTGCCATTGGCAGCCAACAAGCAAAAACAGCTGAAGCAGATGTTACTGGATAGGGGGGGGGCATCTTTCTGAGTGTGACATCAGGAGAAGTGTGTGAACACCAGGAAGAAGCAGGACCAGATGGTATCAGTGGGTGGGTCCTCAAACATTGTGCCAACCAGCAAGCACCAGTGTTCTCTCCATAGTCAACCACCATCATTCCTGTCCACTATAGTTTGCTGACTGTGCCAACAGATAACACAAGACAAGCAAACACCCTCCGCACCACCCTACCCCAACTGGACAAGAAAGGGAGCTACACTCCAACATCGTAGTCTCTTCAAGGCCGGCGACAAAGTTCAAGGATCTGGATTTAACGCCTTGCTGTTCATGTGGATCCTCAACTTCCTGAGAGTCAGACCACCCTCGTCATTAACATTACAGCACCACAGGGCTGAGTCCCCTGCTGTACTCCCTGTACACACAGGACTGTATAGCCACTTTTGAGTCCGACACCATTGTCAAGTTTGCTGACAACACAGCTGTGGTGGGCCTGCTCAATTAAAAGGTCTATCTGAAGAAAGTGGAGAACCCTGACCCTGCTTGTGTCAAGACAACAAGCTCCTCCAGAACATCAGCAAGTCAAAGTAGATGATGGAATTACATCCACATAATATTAACAGGTCTCAGTGGTCCAGGGCTTTAAATTTAAAACAATCCAGAAACAACAGCTAAAAATCTGCAACATCAGTGGTGTAAATAGAGACAGGCAGAGCAGTTGCACTGGGGCCCATAGAGAGAGTGGGCCCTCTAACTGTATTGTGTGACTGTTATTAGAGCAGTAAAAGAAAAATATTCAGCTATTCAACTACTACGTTGTATAGATTGGCAATGCTAAATATGATTCACATCATAGTTCATTCACTGAAAACATAGTTTGTATTTGTCTCTAAGCTGGTGAGGGACAATTCTTACTAATCCTCTGAAAGTGTACCACAGTAATGCTTGTTGTTAGTTTCTAAATCCAGAGTATGTGACACAGGTTAGAGTGGAAAACACACCCAGAACTTCCATTGAGGTGGTCTCTGTGTAGACCACAGGTGTGATGATTCTGCAGGTGTACAGTCCTTCATCTCCCACGGTCACATTGCGAAGCCGCAGAGACGCATCGCCTTGCAGCAGTCGCATTTTATCCACCACAGAGCCACCTCTGTTCACATGAGCTCTGCCGTCCTCAACGGTGTACACAACACTCTTCTGTGAATGTTTATCCACCACATTCCACTCCACAGTGAGAGCACTCCACTCCACCTGCTGGGTGACTTTATCAAACAGGCAGCTGAAAGTCACCTCTGTCCCCACCAACACACTCAGCTTCTTTGTCGTGTCAGCAGAGGAACCTGGAAACATAGACAGGGTTATGACGTGGGGTGCATGAGAGTGAGGACATAACAGCAAGATAAAAAACTGCAAAAGACAAAACCTGAAACCATGAAAAACAATGCTTGACGTTTACCTCCACAGTGCAGAACAACAGCCATGACTCGGATTATAGTTTTCATGTTGTGTAGCTGCTCCATTTGGACTCAGATGTCACATTGTCGGCACATGCTGAAGTGAAAGCAAACCGCCAGTTTCACCAAAGTGTGTTCGCAAAGATTTAAGCACATGCCCTGGACTGATCTGGAAGATCACGTGGTTGCTGTGTCACTGAACATGCAGAGTAGGGCTTGGCTGGTAAACATTCACCTGGCGGCTCATAACTATCAATCATGATGTCTGGTGCTAATGCACCTCCTCCTGGACTTTGACCTGTGGCTCAATTAAGACTCTGCTGAGACTCCCAGATGCACATTGTGGGTAAACATTATCATTACATTTATCGCTGCTGAATACTGTGTAAGTCAGTCATGGAATGCAGACCTGTGTCCAGGTGAGGATCAAAGGAATAGCCTTCCATTTACAACCTACACTCACTGATTAACAGGACACCCTGGCATTTCACACAGTGGTAGTAGTATAGGCATTTTTAGTCTTCGATGACAGAAAACAAGGTTCCGATCCAGCTCCCTGGATGAACTAGAACCAGGGACAGGTCCTGCTGTGTTTTATAAATGTTGTTGGTATCCCACTCAACATTATGCATGCTTCCAATTTTGCCTGGACCAGTGGTTTCCCAACATTTTTCCGTCATCAAGCCTTTTCCTATGATTGAGTAAACTGATAACTAAACAACATTTTATGAATATCTCATATTCTATTCAGTGCATAACAGCAACAGAACTGATAAACTGAACAATGAACCCAAACTGTTTTTGAAGAAAAACTCTTGAATAAGGAGGACTGGATTCAAAGTATGAAAGTATAAGTTGAATTTATTATTCTTGTACAAAGAGCGTTTAAATGTGCTATCATCATTACATGATCATTTTGGAACATCTTATTTTATTATATCAGCCTTACATAAAAAGAAAGAACTTTTATTTTATTACAAAACATTTTTATTTGATGATGGTTTAGTCTTTTTTGCACAATCAAAACTTTTAGAATCATCATTTATCTCTGTCCACAGCATGGATCATCATCCCACCATCGACCTCTTCCTCCCTCTCAATCGAACCTCGTCAAGCTTTTTAATGACCGCTGATGATTTCTTGGATGCCGCTGTGTAGCTCTTGAGCAGCTTCTCAAACAGTGCCTCTGTGTTGGGGTGGGTACTGAGGAAGGCCTTCTCCAGCACGTACAAGTCAACGCCCTTATCTTCCGGTAGAGCAGAAATGTAACTCAGGCCAAAGTCGATAAGGACCAGGTCGGACTCCCCGTTCTCCAGACTGCATCTCAGCAGCATGTTGGAGGTGGTCAGGTCTCCGTGGATAACGTCCTCATCGTGCATTTTGGCCAGGATGTGTCCCATCCTCTCAGCCAGCCGCTCCAGCTCCAGCTCCTTACAGGAATCAGACTGCCGAGCGGACATGATGTGGTCACGCACAGTCGAGGAGCCAATGATTTCCTCCATGAAAATACAGTGGGAGGTGTAGTCCACAAAGTACACTACAGGGGCAGGTATGCCTGAAGAGAAGTGAAGATAAAGAGTATGCTTCAACAAACTGTGTTTAAATGTCTAAAGATAGAAAATCATCATCATGTCAGGTATTTAAGGATCAGCCTGACATCGTTTTAGGTTGTCAGCAAAATACCGAAAGTAACAATGACTCTAAATACTAACACAGCGGTGTTAGGGACTATTTTCAGTGGTGGATTAATACACATTTGGTGCTCTAATTAGTAGATGACATGACATAATGACATGATGATGAAATATTGTGTTTAAAAAAATGCAGCCTAAGATTGAGGTGTTTTTTTGTGTTTGTTTATTTTTTTAAAGGACACCACCGGGCCTCCGTAGTTGAGCTCTTACTTCTCACCTGGCAATGAACTGGTCGACCCAGCACACAATCTTGACGGGTCACACATTTTCTTGTAACACCAGTTCGGTTCACAGTAAGTAACACTCTCATGTTCAGGTTACCTTAAGCTCCCTCGTACCTTTTAATTAAGCGCATTCATTTATTAAGCATGTTTCTCTTGACACAGACCGCTCAGCTATGGCTCAGACCTCCGTAGGACCTCCACAGCCCGTCGGGGGATGCTGCTGAACTTGCCTGCTTTCCGGCAGCGCAGCACGGAGCGGACCTCCTGCACCGTCCGGCGGTGCGTCAGCTTCTCGTCCAGCGCGGGGTGTCTGTAGCGTTTCGGGAACCTTTCCTTCACAATGGTTGGCTTTCCCAGAAAGTGTGCCCGGTACACCCGGGCCTCTGCGCCTTGTTTTAATAACTCAGCTTTACTGAGAAACTCTGGGACCGCCATGCTGTCCTTCTGAGCCATGTTTACCTCCGCCTTCTTCTACTGGCTGCTTCCTGTGCTCTGCTGCTCTGTCTCCTACAGGATGCCACCTAGTGGTCACCGCGAGTACTCAAAAAATTCAGACTTTACACAAGGTTATACAGTCATTGAATATTATTTAATGATTCATTATTTTATTTAACATTATATATCAAACATTGATAAATTAACATTGGATAAAATAACAAATGGGTCTCTTCTAATAGTTCAAATTAATTTTGTTCAGCAGTTTTATTTGCTGTTTTCCTTTTTGTATTTTTCAGTGAGTTGTGTATAAAGCTCATTCTTAAAATAAAAAACAACAATAATAGTTTTGTCTTAACATATTTACATTTGTGGGTTTTTAGAAAGGCAAGACAAAATACATCATGTTTTCAAATGTAATCTTGTTTTTGGAAAAATTGGAGAAAAAAAAATAAATTTTGTTTCTAGCCAATCACCACAGAGAGAAAAAAGTTTTAAAACACAATCTGTACTTTCTGTTTCTTTATTACAGAATATGCAGATCTTCTGATCTAAATACACAAACTGTAGAAGGAAATGTCACACACACACCTTTCCAGATCACCTTTAATAATAGACTTTATATTTTATATCTTTTCTGTGTATTTCCTTTTGTTTTGTTAAACAACCATATTCCTTTATGTAGTAGACTGACTGATATTACTATACAGGAAGGAATGAGGGATATTCTTTCTGATGACCTCTGACCTGTCAGAAAGGCACATGAGAACAGAGATGAACAAATATTGATTATTTTTAGGCATGTCAATATAATAGTGCTACTACATGAATTAGCAATATGATGTTAACTAATCAGCTATTGCTGCCACTGTATCTACTTGTAATTTTGGTGCTACTATTCTCACTAGTGACTGCCATTAGTGCTACTGCTACTTTTGTACTATAGTACTACTACTGAATTAGTGCGAAACTGTTTCAAATATGGACATGTTCTAAAGACAAAGAATGATAACAACATGGCCCAATCCTAGACAACTATTACATCTGGTCAAATGACTAATGTAGGAAGGTGGTACTATATTTTCAGTCACCCAGAGGTGGACTAAATGTTCAGATGTCTCACCTCAGTGAAAGCAGAAGTACACAAGAACTGTAAAAGTACTCTGTTACAGGTAAAAAGTATGTTTTCCTCTGAAATGCAGTGAAATAGAGGTAGAGAGTATATAAATAAGCTACAGGTGATGTCATGATGTACTGCTTTCAAGTTAAAATTGTGACATATATGATAACGCTATATTATTTACAGTCAGTGGTCACAACATGAGACGTTGTGTACATGATGAGCTCAGCGTTCAAGTGTTATCACATGAAAACATCCACTGCTAGGGAATGGCAACATGCCAATAAGGAACACAAAACAGGAAATACAAAGGCATTCTGACCTGAAGTTTCTCTGGGTCCAGGGTTAGTATGCGTAAATTCAGCCGTCTGCTCGCAGCATTCCAAACATTCAACTGAAACTATCTGACTTTAACTACCTAAAACATACTTCACTTTTTTATTTTAGGTAGCTATCTTTAGCAGGATACCTAGCTATCTGATAATAATCTAATTAATTTCATAAAATGCATTTAGGTCTGCGGATGTAAGAAATGGCTCCTATCAAGCTGGATATGTTGCTGTTATTTAAAATAATTTAATTGTTACCTTACCTCGTCACCTGACACCGTTAAAGTCCAGTGTGTAACATTAGATGGATCTATCAGGAGACATAATATCCATAAATATGTTTTCATAAGTGTATAATATTCTGAGAATAGGAATTAGGTATATACTGTAGAAGCATTATATCCTTTTCCACAGTGTCCATCAGAGCCTGGCCACTGTATTCCTACATTATTGAGGCGAGGGGTATTCATTTGGTTTAAACCAGCAAATTCACCACTAGCCCTTGGAGGGTCTTCCTGTTATGTGTCCTGAATAGGTCCTAAGACAAAACGTGGCTCCTTCCTAAAAACTGCTATAAAAATAATATATAATAATATTTTTTTCCACTTTAAACACGTCAGTCTTTTAGAACTACTTGAGCCTGAAATATACATATCAAATATTAATTATATGTTTTGGTTTTTAACCCCTTAAATGCCAGTATGTTTACATAACTCTGCTGTTTATTATTTAAAAAAAACAAAAAAAACAAAAATAATTTCCATAAAATACATTGCAATGACTAATGGCTAACTATTGGTATTAGGCCCTAAGATGGGTCAATGATTGGCAGCAACAATGATTTTGATGCATTGTTGTTTTTTTTTGCAGTGTCATATTTTTAAATAAACATCCATTTGTGTTCCTTAAAATAAGTAATTAATTTCTTCCTAAAAACTGCTAAAAAATAATATATATTAATATTTTTTCCACTTTAAACACATCAGTCTTTTAGAACTACTTCAGCCTGAAATATAATTCTTTCGCAGAAAACAGTGAAAAGTGTGAAACTTTGCTGCACGTTTTGAATGGGTAAAATGGCGCCATGTGGTGGACAAATATAAAAACTACAAATTGAAAGCCAGTGGTCCAAAATGAAATCTTAACATAAAGGAATGCATTAATTTATGTTAGGATAAACGTGGGTTCAAAAGTGTTTTTTAATGGTTTTTAATGGGGCACGTTTTGCCACTAGGAACTATTTAGGATGCATTTCTGTTGCTAAGCCATTTTAGGCTTAATAAAGTACTGAGATTTCTATTCTGAAAAAAAATAAAAATGAATATCTTTGACCAAATTTTAGCAATCTTCATTCAACACAGCCACATTTCTTAAAAAATAAACAAAGCAAAAAAAAAAAAAAGCCACGAATGGTTCTAAGATGGCTCAAGGGCTAGATGCCACTAAATCCTACACACCGATCCTTTATTAAAAATTGTATTCATTTCTTTTTATCTTGCTGTGCATTCAGGACATCTGTTTGTTGGTGCCACATATAGTGCTATAGAACCTTTAAGTTCTTCACCTGTGAATTCAGTGAGCCAGAATTAAAACTTCTGCCTGTTCCTTTAGCCCCGCTCCTGTGCGTGTCGGTCTCTCCGGGAAGTCTCTCTGCCTCCCGGGAAAGTAAGTTGTCGACCTCTGGTGTCAAAACTTCGCCAAGTTTCTCTTCTTCTTTGCAACTTGACACTGCTGCTGCCACGTCGCTCTAACTTCCTGGAGGGGCAGAACTTTTCTCCTGCATCTTTGTACAGTAACCGTCCGCCTGCTGCTCACGGTGAGTCCATTTCTCCAAAACAGACGAAAATATACGAGTTAACAGCTGGAGGACCGAAATGTTTTCAGAGCTCATGATAATTTCTGTCCCGTTTAACAGCAGCTTGCATCCCTGGACGGACAAATAACGGATCTGCTGTCAACATATCACATTTGGACCCGGACCTAAAGAGTCTGTTCTTAGGCAGACATGTAAACAAAGATTATTTACTAACGTTTGAGTGCAGTTCAGAGAAATATATTATATTATATTATATTATATTATATTATATTATATTATATTATATTATATTATATACATTTGTTACTACAACAATTTATAAACTAAAAGACTGACTGGAAAATAATCTGCATAAATAAATCATCAACATGCTACTCATACTATATGAATGTGATTCTTTTCATTAGGGAAGCTTCACTGCAATTTACATCAGTGTGAATAATACTTGAACAGCATCAGACATCAACAGGTCCGAGTAAAGAACAATGAAAAGACAATAATACATAGGAAACACATAAAAATATAATAAAGCTAATAAAAGATCAAAGCTAACAAAACAATCTTCACCTAAGGTCTACCTTCTGGAGCTTTCGACCGTATCACATGGTCCTTCTCAGCAGGTGTGTTGAGTTGTCTTAGAACTGTACATGTTTAAACTTTCCATTATAGATCCCATTGGCTTAAACATTAAATTATACCCGATCTGCACAGGAAGGTCATTTCAGATTCTAGGAGCACAATTAGTTCAGTTTAGTATTCATGAGGAGTAGAATCCAGTTTATAAGAGACTGAGAAAATAATGGAAATATGCTGGAATTGTAGGAAACAGGCTCCAGCATTTCTGAAGCTGCATCCTCATAAAAAAATACTGTTGCCAGGATATCGCCGCCTCTGCTGCTTTGATCATAAGTTCCCAACTTTATGGAAGTTATCAAAAACATGTAAAGGGAAGTAAAAGTCATTACAGGGACACAAGGATGTGCAAAATACAGTGAAGTTTCTCTAAACTATAATGCTGTTGTTCCCCACTGCTTCGTCGTGATCAGGACTCAGGGTATTTGGCTTTAACTAAACAGGCATTGCTACTGTTTTGTTGAGCCCATCTTTCAAGTGGACTCTCTAATGAAATCATGGCAATCAACAAGATGGTTGTCACAGCGACAGGGTTACAACAGGCTCTCATGGGCTCCCTTGTCTTCCCTTTAGCAGGAAAGCAGGAAACCAGACTCTTGGTGGTGCTAAACCAGGAGAGAACCACGACAACTCGAGATGATTTGATGTTTTTCTCATATTTCACAGAGGATGTCTTTAAATACATGACTACAGACCTGCACGGCCTGGCTAAAATGTGAACAGAACAGAGACAATGGGTGAGTTATGTCTGAATCATTCTACCACTGTAAAGCTGTCACTGTATGTAACGAATGTGATTGTTTTTACTCTGATGTAAAGTAAGGTAAGAAACAGTGTGACCTGTTTAAAATAATGTTTAAAATAATTTAATAATAATAGAATAATGTTCTGATTCTGATTAAAGTTAGAGCAGATAGTCATACTTCGGAGTATGTAACTAACTAATGTATTTAGACCATCAAGGGACATGAAAACACATGAAATGATTCAAATCAATCAAATGTGCAAAGAAAGGTAAACTGTCAGATTTAAGTGTGTCTGCAGACAGGAGTGGACTGTTCTAAGCTTCATTTTGCACATATAAATGGAAGAAAAGGGAATCTTTCGTCACCGTGAAGATTCAGCAGCTTTCATTTGGACTCATCATTTGCATTTTGGTCAATAGATGCTGCACAAAGACTCCCAGGTTATTGTGAGGAGCAGCTGCAGAGCATTCATGCAACCTACAATATGACAGACGCTGTAAAGAAAGAGACAGACTGTATTTTATTTATGTATAAAGGTTCGTCAAGAATCATAAAGAATTGTTCCCCTGTGTTGCACATACGGTAGGAATGAAGTTTCAGTGGTGACCAGTCTCATATGGTACATATTCACTGTGAAATGCACAAAAACACAAAAAGTTAAAGTACTCTTTATGCAGTGGCAGCTTTCAGATATAGTCTCTAATAGTTCTTATTGGATCATTGAGTAATTGGCATGTTGCAGGTGGTGGAGGTGGAGCAAATTGTGACTTCTGAATTGACTTTGTTCTTTATTTGATTGTAGATTTATGGAGCTGCAAATGTGTTTTGTTAAGAGGGCTCTTCTCAAAAGGTTTTTTTTCCTCCTAGGCAACTCCATCCTCCTGTTGGCCAGTGTGGCATCCACTCTGGGTGGCCTGGTCTTTGGTTATGAGCTGGGTATCATCTCAGGTGCTTTGCTGCAGCTCAAAGTGGAGTTCAGACTCTCGTGTGTCCAACAGGAGGCTCTGGTCAGCTCTTTGTTAATTGGAGCTCTGATGGCGTCCATCGTGGGCGGCTTCTTGATCGACCATCGAGGCCGCAGGAACTCCATCCTCCTCAGCAACATCCTGATCCTAACAGGCAGCCTGGTCCTGCTCGTCAGCTCCTATTCTGTGCTGGTGGTCGGCAGGATCATAGTGGGCTTTGCCATGTGCATATCCTCTATGTCCTGCTGCATCTTTGTGTCCGAGGTGGTTACCCCTGACCACAGGGGCTTCCTGGTAACACTGTACGAAGCTGGGATCACTGTAGGCATCCTGGCAGCTTATGGCATGAACTACATCCTGTCTGATTCCAAAAGAGGGTGGAAGTGGATGTTTGGATTAG
This sequence comes from Collichthys lucidus, assembly GCA_004119915.2. Taxonomy (NCBI): domain Eukaryota; kingdom Metazoa; phylum Chordata; class Actinopteri; family Sciaenidae; genus Collichthys; species Collichthys lucidus. The sequence goes on from CM014082.1 coordinate 20,987,510, forward strand.
CCATAGTCCCGACTTTAATCCAGCTGGTCTCTATCTGGTTTCTTCCATCCACCACTAAAGAATCTTCAAACCAAAGAGGTGGAGAGTCCATGACAACCATCGAAAGCCAAGAAGCGGATGATTCAAAACTCAGCATAAAAAACACTAAAATTCAGTACAACAGCATGTACCTTTTCCAGAGTAAAGACAACATGCGGACACGGACTGCCATTGGCCTTGGTCTGGTGCTCTTTCAGCAGTTCACAGGCCAGCCGAATGTTCTCTTTTACGCCTCCACCATCTTCCACTCAGTGGGGTTTCAGAGCAATGCCTCAGCAGTGCTGGCGTCTGTGGGCTTGGGGTTAGTCAAAGTGATTGCTACTCTGACCTCCATGGTGTTTTCAGACAAGGTGGGTAGGAGGCCTCTGCTCATCAGCGGATGCGCTTTTATGGCGCTGTCTCTGATAACCATTGGACTCCTCAGTGGACATTCTGTGATGGATGCTACGAGGCCTTGTAATCCTGAGGACTTCAACGTTAACACAACAGATCTACCTCAACTAACTGTTAGTGGTGGTCGGTCAGTCTTTGGCACACCCTTTGATGAGAACCAAAGGCTCCTTAATAACAACACACAAGGTCAAGATGTAGTACTTGATGACATTAGACAGAAACCACTGGACACTCCTCTGGCATCTTCTCCTCGAGTCCATGACGCAGTAGTGAACTGGATCATCCTCGTGTGTATGATGGTTGTTGTCAGTGCATACTCTGTTGGATTTGGACCAAGTTTGTATACTTTCTCAAAATAATTTTTTATTAGTTAGTTAACTGTAGGTATAAAAAAAAGTATTCTGGATTGTTCATTTAAATCTAAACAAAGCAAAATGTAAATGGCGAGCAGCTACAATGCAAAGTCTTTAAAATAACATTATGCAACATAGAGACTCAGCTTTTCCAATGGGGTAGTAGAGCTGGGACATAAAGTGTATTGTTTTGTCTTTTGTCTTTGTCTCCAGTGACCTGGCTTATCCTGAGTGAAATATTTCCAGCTGCTATCAGAGGAAGAGCTTTTGCATTCACCAACTGCTTCAACTGGGGCGCCAACCTGCTGGTCACGTTCACTTTCCTCAATTTAATTGGCGAGTTCCCACCGACTTTACAGTGGACACTTTGGTCAAGTGTGACTAATCATATTAATGATAGTTCAGCTCCATTAACATTTCTGAGTTATTTATGAATCACACATTAGATTTTAAGAATATGCCAACATATATTCACCTTTTTAGTAGATATGGCTAACAAGTGAGCAAACAGTGCCTCATAACAAACCCAGCACACCAGGATTTATTGGATGTGTGCATGTTTGAACTAATATTAAGTAACATGGGCTCTCTTTTTAGCTCTGTTTTCATCTCCTCCTGAAAAAATGTGTGACTCTTTGGTTATTTAGATGCTGCATAATGTTCATCAGCTACTCGCTAACTTTGTCTTGTTGTGGGTTACTTCACTACATGAGAGACTATGAGACTGTGAGACTACTATTTTTACATACACTTGCCATGTCATCCATTGATAACATAATAATACTGACAAGTGCAGCTTTAATGAGGCCAGTCACACTAAACTAAAGTGCTCGCAAACTGCAAACGATGATGGAGAATGATGAGAAGGGATATGATTGGTTATGGTTATATCTATTTATTCAACAGATGTGATTGGTTTGTCTGGGATGTTCCTCTTGTACGGGATGTGCGCCGTGGCAGCTGGAATTTTCTTCTACTTTATGCTACCAGAGACCAAAGGGAAGACTCTGGAGGAGATAGACAAGGAGCTGCGTTTAAACAGGTAGGATCAGATTTTTGTGATGAAGTACATATTATCATATCAGACCTACATGCTGAGGCCCTAATGTGTTTGTCCTTGGCCTTGCAGGTTTCACCACAGTGAAGAATTCTGTGGCATCCTCGGCTGGAGAAACGCTTCCCCGCAGTACCAGAGAGTGCACTGTCAAGTCAGCACCTAGGAGTGATTCGAATGACATGACAGGCATCACATGGAAGGCCTTACTGAAAGAGAAGAACTTATTATGTTGCACTTAATGTGTAGTATATTTGTGAATGTTCATAAAATGTGTTGAGTGATCACCTGTTGTGTTGCTGTCAAACTGTGTTGTAAAAAACATTTTATAACCTTCACTATAACCTTAATTCACATCGCAGAAATCTGTTATACTGTGGATGTTTACCACCTGTCATTTTACCACTGTTGGAATAAAACACACACATTTAACATTAGAGATTATGTGTTATAATATTAGGTTCCATACTCCAGAAGTGATGTTTACTCGGGCCCTCCTCAGCTACGCTCCACCATCCAGATGGGCTACAATCAGTTACCTGTTTTTTGTCCCAACCATCCATCAGTCAGAAGAGTCAACCTAAAGACATGCTCATTAATATTAATCAGACAAAACACCCTGTTCTTGTTAGACCTCCACAGAGAAGCATCAGAGATCTTGAGATGTTTTTTTTTTTAAATAACAAACAGAACTTCTGGCTATCAAACTGCAAATATTGTTTTTCAAGCAGCAGCCAAGTCATATTCTCCATTTGCAATTTGTGTAGCATGTTACAGGTTACGTTACTTGACACCTGCAGAAAAAACTAAATGCATACGATAATGTTTCAAGTGAGCCTCTAATTGTTCAACAGAAAATAAATCAAACAGTACCAGGATTAAATAACAATAAGCACACTTTTCTGCCATACTGTTAATATTCAAAGGGAAGCTCTGAGGCTTTACATTTGTTATATATGTTATAATACAAGATTTCAGCTGTAAACAATCCTATTGGCTCTTGAGTGTGACAATCTGCCAATAAAAATCTGACATCAGCTAACACTTTTTTTCCTCCTCAGATCTACATTGATCTCATAAGTGGCCTCTGAGTCTAAATGACGGAAATGCATCATAGGGATGGGGAACTTTAACCCATGTAAATTATAGAGGCAGGAATGCTTTGAACAGTTGTTCTGACACTTTTCTTTTATCTTTTCAATGTTTTTAATCTTTGAAATCAAACTGATATTTTTTTTCCAAGCTTATCAAGTTTATAATAGTCAGCCATCTACAGAACTTTCAATATGTTATTTTTCTACTTCTTATCAGTTATTGTTTTAAGTGAGCCTCTAATCAAATAACAGAAAAATACATCAAACAAACAGCATCAGGATTGAATAACTATAAATTTTTGTTATATAAATTATGAGATTTCAGCTGTAAACAATACTATTGGCTTTAGAGTGTGACAATCAGCCAACAGCCAACACTTTTTCTCCCTGGATCTGCATTGATCTCGTAAGTGGCCTCTGAACTCCGAATGACGTAAATCCATCCTAACAGGAAACTGTAGTTACTGTTTTTTTAAAAGAAATTGCTTATTTGGACTTTGAACTCTTACATCTGTATGAAGATGATAGACATAAATCAGTCAGATGTACCTGATAAATAAAACACGTTTATTTACACAAATATTTTCAAATACTAGTCATCTACATAAGCACATAAAAATATATACAGTGATGTAGGGACTCAAACTGCTCCGTTTTCAGGTCAATGTATACATGTTCTGATTTATTTGCATTTTCAGGTTTTGAAATGAAAAAAAAAAAAAGATGCATATGTACAGCAGGGTCTAAAACTTACTTTCAAACGCTGGCACTAAAACACTGGGGGCGGGGTGGGGAAGTCTACCCTTCAAGTGCTATTCAACATTTTAACTTCAATACTTCCCTAAACATGTTGGTGAAAGCAAGTAAACTGTAACACTTGTCACAAAGCTTACCCACTACACGACAGAACTTTCCTCCAACACTAACAGCACTTTAGTCACCTGCAGATGATTATTATTGTCATCCTATTCACTAGAACCCAAACTGTCAACCTGTGTTACAGCATGAGGAACTCCCACAACACAAAACTAGGTTTGGTCAGTCTCTTCTTCCAACGGAGTAAACTTTGGTTATGTCTTGAAGTAATTCAAGAAAAGCCACTTGAAGTAATTCAAGGAACTGGAAAGCAGCATGTTTGAGAAACCATTTCTTTGAGAACCTGAATGAACCTTACCTGGCTTCTTAAAGAGATCATAGTACAACACTAGAGTTGATCAAACCACTTGATGTTGAATGAACCTTATCCAGCAGTCCAGAACATTGATACAAAACAAATTAACAACCGATGACAGGATGACGGGGGAAGTCGCATTATCAAAAGAAGACTGGTGATCTGGTCTGGTAACAAAGGCAAGACAAAACTACTACAGGCAGAGTACGTGTTGAAGTGTCACATACACCTGGAGCACAGAACAGCACCAAACACTTCCAAAATGCTGTGATCTGGAGGGTGTTTAGACTCATCTGGGGAGGTACATTAAGTCTTCTCATCAGGTCTCGTTTTTGATGACGCTGCAGTAGTAAACTATACAGGATGTGCTCCTTTTGGTCCTGATGGCCAACTTCTTTCTTTTGCCTTCTGCTGATGTACTTATTGACCCCCTGCCTTCACAATCCAAACTGAAACAACAGGGGGGGGGGGGGGGGGTGGGGGGGGGGGTCAGCCACAGATGATGCTCACTCTCAGACTCACCACACAAACACACACACCCCCTTAGTATTCACTACAGCTTGTAGGAAAATGAAAGGAATACCTGTATATTCAGTAACACGGAACATTCGATTTTAGATGTCAGGTTAACACGTTCGTTCGAGGAGGAAAAAAAACAAACAAAGAAAGTTTTCTTTTCCTCCAGCCAGGAGGTCGGTGAGGTGCGGAGTTAAGTTGGATGTGGTGAGGGCTGGCACCTGTCTAGTTTTTCCTCCCCCCCTGGGCTGGGTAGTGGTGGAGGTGGGAGAGATTTGGAGAGAGAGAGAGAGAGAGAGAGAGAGAGAACACTGGGGGGGTGGGGGCGGGGGCAAGTGTGGATTTGGGAGGGGTGTCACTGTGGGGCGCCGGCAGCAGCGGGCACCGGGGAGCTCAGGGCGCTGGTGGCAGCAGACAGGACCGGCGAGCCAGTGAGAGGGCCCAGGGCAGTGGAGGCTGGCAAGGCAGAGATACCTGAAAGAGGAGCGGTCACGGAGACATTACAAAACATGCAAACATACTGTCTGCCAAAATAATGTGCACCCCACCTTTAACCTAATCTAACATTTGACTTCAGAATTGATTGAGAATGATCACATGTAGTAAAAACAAAGCGTTACTGTCACTTGTACATGTACAGGTTTAACCAACAGTCTGCTGTGGAGACTCTGAAAACCTGTCTAATCACTTGTGGGCTTTCTCTGTGTACTGTGTAAAAAAGATTAGCATATATCAACATAAAAAGCAACGGTTACAACTAAGTGTTTCTAAATGTAGCACTGAAGCGGCGCAGAATATCTGAGGATCCTTGCAGTTTTGCAATGTCGTGCAGCGTGTGATCAAATCTTCAGTCCAGAGTTTACAGCGACAGAATCATCCTGTAACAATGTTTTATAGAGGATAAGCAGATATGGAAATGTAGGAAAAGTTATGTGTGTGTGTGTTCTCACCAGTGATCATGCTGGCTGTGCTGACAGCTGTGTTTCCACTGGGCAGGTTAGCTGATCCGGCCACACGAGACTGATCTTTCACAATGGGGACTGTAGGAATAACAAAAATATAGAACTCACTTATTTTGTAATTGACATTACTGACTGGGATCTCATCCTTACGAACAAACAAAACAAAAAGCACTGGCTGTTGGAGGGCTTACAGAAGTAAGGGTGATCCATGGCCTCGCGGGCTGTCAGCCGGGCCTGGTGATCGTAGCGCAGCAGCTTGTCGAGGAAATCTAGAGCCTCTGGGCTGACCAGGTGCTGGTTCTCACTGTGGACAAAGCGCTCCCATCGCTTACGAGAATGCCTGAGGACAACAAAGATAATTAAAAACACTGAATTCTGACATGAATTCACACTGAAGGAAGACCGTTGTGGATAGTTGCAGATGAACTCCAGTTCAATTTGAAATCACTTTGACCCAGTTAGTAGGTATGTAGTTTCTCCAACACGAGTGCTAAGAATAGTTACAAAACAAAGCCCACAAAGCTTAGACCCCATCATCATGTGACTGCAGTAACGGTGCTGACCTTCCCAGAATGTCGTTGAAGCGAGGCTCCAGCTCAATGTTGTACTTGTCGATGTAGTCGTAGAGGTCTTCAGTCCCTAGAACCTTTGCTATTCTCACCAACTACAGGAGCACAAACAAAGAACAGTTTCAGACAAACCTACAGTGGCAGTCGCACGAAATGGCGGCCACTTTGACAACATCTGTGTCCTGAAATGTCATTCCATAACAACAAAAACATGATCTACACGAAGCACGAAGAAAATCAAGAGAGTAATGTAGCTGCACTTCAATGAAGAGAATTGAGTAGAAGTAGCTGCAGTCTGTCCAGATACATAAAAGGTGTGAGTGTTAAAGGGCTAATGGTGGAGAACTCTATCCATCAACCTGCTCCTTGTTTACCTGGTCATAGTTGTCATGGCCATGGAAGAAGGGCTCCTTCCTGAAGATCATGCTCGCCAACATACAGCCCAAGCTCCACATATCCAGACTGTAATCGTACATCTGAAACACACACACACAACAAGTCTCAAAGGGAGCAGAGACGGGATGAAAGCAGACAAATTTAATTTCTGAGACCTAAGTCCATGAAAGCAGCCAGACCCTGTTCAATGAGCAGCAATGTATGATGAGTGGGAAATGGGTGAAACGATGTGGCTGTCCTTTGGCAGTCGGAAACAAGCATGTGACCTCGTCTGAACCTGCAGCAGGGGTACTGTGGTTCAGATAATACCAAAGCCTCAAGGGACGAGCTTCATCATGTAACCAAGATTCAACAATTCCCCAACAACCAGCAGTCTGCGGCACACTGACTGTTTAACCAGAGTTTTTAAAAGTGTACTACTGATCCATTTATGAGCTCTGACATGCACAAGCACAGAACCAGGAACAATATTGTTGTGGTCACATTTACCACCCATAAAGTAACATCCAATCCAATTAACTGTATGACGATCAATATTGACAGAATGAAATCTGTATGTGATCACAGCATCCATCACTCAGTCAGCTGTGGGAATGTGCCAGTGATTGAGGATAGAACCAGAAGATGGATGACTTTCTGGCACCCAGGACATAGCACTGGACTCTGATATACTCGATAAATTGCGGCTTGTTCTCCGTGAAAAGTATGAAATGACTATATCGCGAATATCGAGTACTTGTCCCGTAAATGTTTTAAGCCGTCATTTAATTCTCCCCGGAGTTTCGCCCGTCACTCACTCCTGGTGCTGCTCACAGCACGCAGCACACTGCCCCGCCCACCCAGAAACATCCTCTGCGCGCATGCGTACTTTCTGTATCAAATGAGGAGAGAAGTGAAGAGCGAGTTATTTGAAGATGGAGACGGACGACTTTGTTCAGAAGAAAAACAACTCTCAAACACGCCAGCCGTCTCTTGTTTTCCGTGTGGTAACGTCAGCTTTTCCAATATTTTCAAGTGTGCCCTTATTGCCGACTTTATGGCAAACACTTTGAGAAAACCGGGAAAGTCAGCGCTAGCCTACTGCAGCATGTGGACACTGGGTGTTAAATGTATTAAACGTTTATAAAATATGAAGAATGGTTAAAATTTGATTTAAAAAAAAAGTGTCTCATAAGCCAAGTATGATCCTGCACTGCTTTAAAGCTCATATTTACATTATGAAATATATTAAAAATTCATAAAAAATGTGTTAAAATGCTATAAAAAGAGTGTGTGTTGTATAGCAGGTGTAGATCGACTGTTCTACGCTGATTTTGAGCCAATAGGTCACTGGACCTGGAAGCTATTGAGCTTTAAAGCTCATTTTTACATGATTAAAAATATTAAACACTTGTTAAAATGCTATAAAAAGAGGTGTGTCTCACAGCAAGTGTAAATCTACTGTTCTACATTGATTCTGAGCAATTACAATGCTGTCAAGGTAATAATGACATTATTATTAGAAATAAATACAAAACAACAAAATAGAGATATATATCGTGTATCGCGATATAGCTTAAAAATATCGAGATATTGGTTACAGGCCATATAGGCAGCCCTACTCTGATATTCCTCCATCACATACACACACGTGTACGGGAAAACACGAAGAAAGAAGGTTTACAGAATCTTACAAGTTTCACAGAGCAAAGACTGTGTTGTTAATGTGGCTGCCATATAACTGACTGTAATAATGTCATTATGAAAAAAAAATTATAATGTGGTTTGATAGTTATTTTTATTAGACCATTTACCACCTGCAAAGTAAAAGCCAACCCATTCCATCCAATTACATCTCTAAGTGATAATATCAGCCTTAATTTGGTGAATTTGTGAATAAGTAAGTAAATTGTAAATGAAGATGTATCATCTACAAACGCCCTCTGAAAGACTGAAATCTGCCCTGCGGTGTCTCACATTGTGTGTGTGTGAGAAATACTCAATGCAAAACAAAGGGCATAGCACTAACAGCCATCAGATAAAGCACACCAGTCCATAACTGTACCTGATAGTCCACCAGGAGCTCAGGTCCTTTAAAGTAGCGGGAGGCCACTCTGACATTGTACTCCTGTCCCGGGTGGTAAAACTCTGCCAGCCCCCAGTCAATAAGGCGCAACTACAGAGGGAGAAATTAAGCAGTTCAAGTAAGTGGACATTTCAATATTTGTCACATGACTGAAATAATGGATCCAAGCACACATCAGGGGAAAAAGAACAGACAGAGACGACAGCCAAAAAAATCCACAACAATACAGAGGAGTTCAGTTGTCTGTGTTTTGGCCGCAGTTGTGTGCTCAACACTCACCTTGCGGTGTTCATGATCAATCATCACATTATGTGGCTTCACATCTCTATGCATGATTCCCATGCTGTGGCAGTAGTCCAGGGCCTGCACACAGGAGCAAAGGGACTTCATTATCCACTGGACACAGCAAGTTTTTTTTTTTCCCCTTCCCAGTAATTACAAAACAGCAACAGATTAGAGGAAGGTGCTGACTACTACACCACACACACTATGGTCATGTACCAGTACCCGAACATGTACAAATACACCGAAAATAGCTGAAGAAAAGTTCTTGCTTAAAGGCGTCAGAGTGTTTAGAGGTCAAACATTACGAGCTGAGAGGCAGCTGAAGGACTCACCTTGAGGATCTCGTACATGTAGAACCGGATGTCATAATCTGTCAGGGTCTGGTACAGTTGCTGAAAACCAAAACAAAGTCATTAGAATTTTTATAGTAATATCTTGCGCTGACAAACATCACACATTCCTGAACACTGACGCGTCGCTCACAGTCAGCTGTGGAAATGTGCCAGTGATTGAGGATAGAACCAGAAGATGGATGACTTTCTGGCACCGAAGACATAGCACTGGACTCTGATATTCCTCCATCACATACACACACGTGTACGGGAAAACACGAGTACGCCAAGAAAGGAGGTTTATAGAATCTTACAAGTTTCACAGAGCAAAGAAAAGATTCTGTTTCTACCTTGAAGTCTGTGTTGTTGACATGTTCAAAGACCAAGGCAGGTGTCCGCGACTGAAAAAAAATAAAAATCAAGGTTGTGTAATTAACATATCTACACCTAGACCCCGTCATTTGACTCACACAAACAGTTCCAATAAGCTACAACACTAATGCAAACTAACCAGGCAGCCACACTGTGAGCAAAACTGTGCGAGTCCACAAATGACCACTCATTTCCTGGATGTGAGGAAGCAAGGACAGTCACCAGCATGTGGACAGCCAACAGCTGTCGCTGGCCAATCAAATTAATCTCATCTCATGAGACTCACCAGCTTCACTGCTGATTAGGTGGGAAAAGGCCATTCACAGCTTCCATAATTTTAGAAATGATTTGAAAGTGTGGTTGATGTACATCTAAAACAGGGTTTGTTGGCTTTTTCAATAAGGATGTGGAATTTGCACATAGTTGTTTGATAGACAAATAGTCTGATAAACAGTTAAAGCTGCTGGCCATACCCACAAATAGTTGTGTTGTTGCTTACAGTGTGAACTACAGCCACAGCTAAAAATCTTTCACTATTTATCTACCAACTGTGTCTGACTCCATTAAATCAGCATCTAAGACTCCAGAGCCCAGCTGGTGTCTTTGAGTGATTTGTGTGTATGAACAATCAAAGGGTCTTTAATAAATGTATTTCATTTACAATGATGATCTTTATGGATGCCTTCTAATTATCAGCATAGCAGAACATTTAATTTCAGGTTCATGTACGAGTTGTTTCAGTGTATAACAAAGCGGTCCTCAGGATCTTTGACAGAGGCAGGAAACTCGGGCTCAGCTAACAGTCATTTACATCATTTGCATGTTTTTACATTGAATCGTCTGTTTAATACCCAGATATACAGATCACATGATGCAACTAGGGATGTGACTTTTGATCAAAAACACTATTCGAAATTCGCTAAACACTATTCGATATTCGATTCGAAAATCGACAGAACACCCCCAGACCGGCTGCGGAGAACACACGTTCCGATGGCATGGACGTTGCTGGCACACACAGGTAGGCGCTGGCCAACTTTGCCAGGCGAGGGTATTTCTGTTTATTGTCTTTCCACCATGTCATCGGGTCGGTGTGGAGTGGTGGGCATGTATCCTGGCAGTACTGAGTCAATTCAGTCACGCACGTTGCGCTCTGTGTGCTGTAATCCTCGCCAAATATGACGGCAATTGCTGCGGTTAACGGGCCATCCTTTCGGGAATGTTTCGGGTCGCTATTCTTCTTCTGTTATTTTGACTACGTTTACTGTACGATAGCGACACCCTCTGGCCGAATTAATGAAACAGAGTATGTTAGGAACTAGGAAACGCCTTTCCGTGCTCATTTTTTTTAGTGGAATGCAACGTAAGCCAAAACGGCATTCGAAATTACTATTCAATATTCGAACTCGTCACGAATATTCGACTATTCGAAAATCATGTCCCATCCCTAGATGCAACATATGAAAGGTTATAACAACAAATGCAATCTTGATTGCCTCTTCTCTTTTACTCTGTGGTGTTTGTAAATCACAGTTCACGCAGTGACAAGATATTACAAGCATTTTGGGGGCTTTCTATTTTTATTGTCACAACGAACAACAAAGGACAAACTTCAAAGCGTAAGTGGATTATCTCTCAGATTTGAAATGATGGCAGTCCACCATTATCATGACATGATAAGACTTGTTCTGTTTTTTGGAGAGAGCCGTGACACAACACAGGAACACAAGGACGGAGAACTGCTTATGTCTATCTACCTTAAAGCCAGAGCTGACTAGGTACTTACAGACACATACTTCCCAAGCCCAAGTGAAATGGATAAGCTTGCACAGCTGGTGGGCTCACCACGCTATTGGACCAGTGATGATATTTCAGAACAACATACAGTTTGTTTTTAGAAAATGGAAATCATGTTATCAGGACAACAAACAGAGGCTATGCTGTACTTATGACCAAAGAGCCCAGTGTTCTTAGAAAACAGTACACTATACTCACCACGGGGTCTTTGACGATATCAATGAGGGAGATTATGTTAGGACCTCCACGCAGGTTCTCCAAAATCTTGATCTCACGCTTGATCTTCTTTTTCTTCACAGGCTGATGGGATGGGGGTGAGGCACGAGTCGGTTAGATGGGATCACAGCATTGAATTCAATCAGAGGCACTGGACTTGATCAGGCCTTGGTCTGTAGAAATTTACCTTGAGAATCTTTACCACCACCTTCTCATTATTGGTGATGTTGATGGCCTCAAAGACTTCGCTGTACTTGCCACGCCCTAGCTTCCGCACCAACTGAAAGTCATCCTGGTTTCTGTCAAGGAGGGGAAAAATCCAAACATCAGCTGGGATGAAAAGATGTCAAGCAGTGTGTGAATGTGGTGCCACAGTCGACAGGATATTTACCCCCATTCAACTACGTGAGACTCGTAGTCCCAGTACTCCCTGGGCCGATGAGTGTTGACCTCGGTGTACACTCGGGCCCGGCTAGGCACGGGTCCTGACATGTCCGACAGCTTGGCAGAGATGGTGGGGAGACCTTACTGCAGCGGAGTACAGTTGGAGTACAGGGAGGATGGGTGGGAGGGAGGGAGGAAGAGGAGGGAAGGTAGGGGATGAGGGGGGCTGAAGCCAACAGGGCAAGGGGTTTTTTTGGGGGGTGAGGGGGGGAGGGGGAAGGGGGGAGGGGGCTTTGCCTGAGGACGGGGGGAGGGGCCACCAGGGGCACGGTGGGATAGCTGACAAAGAAGACAGGAAAGAGAGGAAATAAAGATTAGAGACATTGAATTCCTGAAACACTGATACACCACAGGTGTCTGCAGGATCTCTGACAAGGCCATGTCTGAGTCATCAGATTTACTCAAACCCCTAAAACACACTGCATGCGGAACAGCTCCAGAACATTTTAGTCAATGTGTCAGCTCAAACAGTTTTCGGTCCCGCTGCGTCACAGCTCCGGAACGACTGTGGCGGTGTTTACCGCGGATCAAGTTTCATTACAACACGTTATAATAGATGGGGGCTACCTGAAGTCAACAGGTCAAAAGTTTTCAGGCATCTTTTCACCCCGTCGATGACAAGAAGTTAATTCTGGAGGTCCAAAATCAACCTATTAGTTATGACACCTCAAATCCTTTTTATGGAGGACACCAGAAAAAAGATGCGGCATGGAATGCCATTGCAGGAGTCAAAGAGACTACAGCTGGCAATATCGCGCGATTATGCGTGAATTTGTGAGATCTCGTGCGTTCTCGCAGCGCTCAGTGTCAAGTGGAGCCGCACCAGAGCGCATCACAAACTGTTTATGTGAGTTGGCGGACTGCGGAGTATGCTGTCGTTCCGGAGCAGAGCCGTCAGAAACGTTTTGGCAACACTTAGCTGGCAGGAGAAAGACGACCTAAAGTTAACAAACTCTCCTAGGGTCACGGTGGGACTGTAGCCTATCCCAGCTGACATTGGACAAGTAGCAGGGTACACCTTGGACAAGTCGCCAGTTCATTGTAGGGGGTCCTTCATAGCAAACCAAAAATATTTTTACACCAAGTTTTACAAAGAAATGACACTGACTGGCTCAGGAAATTGTTATACAGTTTATAGTTAGAGCATAATCCCAAGATACTGCTAAGCTACGAATCCAAATGAAATGATAACGTCTATATAATTTTTTACATGTTAATACTTAGTTAGAATAGTACTAGAATAGTTAACTAAACAATGCTACGATAGATGCTTTAAATTAGGAAAATTTCCGATCCATGAGTTATGCCTGTGCTTTAACGTTGTCCGATCGCTAGTCTGCTAGCTGGCTGCAAACTGTGGAACAGATTATCTTCAGGAAGTCCGTTCCGCAGCTTGCAGGTTAGCGCCGAGGCTAACAAAGTTTTCCACACTCCGCAAAGCAAGACAGCAATGTTTGCAAATCCATTATTCTGAGAGGCGGAATACCACTAACGTAATCAAGGGTTAACCCTATCTTGGAACTGAATAAATATTGACAATCAATTTGAAATGCTTACAGTTGCATATTTGTTTTCAGGGTGGGATTTTTCCTGTTTTCTGAACTGCATACGTACCTCAAGTTGCCATTTGCGACATGACATGCATACTAGTGCTGTCACCCGAAAGAGAAATCAAGTTCGAACAAATCTAAAAAGAAACGTCATCGTTCGCATATATTCTAATCAGCCTGCCGACCTGATGCTTCCTTTTACTGCATCTCTGACCTCCACCTATGGTTATGATCTCTGGGTACTGAACCGATAGGTGGCCAAAAATGAGCTCCAGCTCAGAGTTTGAAACATCACCACTGACTCACAAAAATCAGACGACCTGTTGAACTATCAGGCCATGAAGGGATAAGCTGTGTAATTATTTGATCTCAGTGAAACAGCCAAATCTATTCTTTGAATGACGCAACACTGACAGAAGCAGACCGACTTAACGCTTTAATCTTCTCCCAAGTGTTTGCTTATAACTAGGGCTGCATCTAACGATTATTTTTCTATCGATTATTTTTTCGATTAGTCGATTAATCTAACAACTATTTTGTATCAATTATTCTAACAATGATTTTTAATTACTTGATTAATCACAATGAATTTACCTAAATAAAAAGCAAAAGCATGTCTTCTTAATATTTCAAGATTTTATTCAAACACATCTCTTGAAAAACAAAGAATGGGTTAGGGTTAGTTAGGTCAATCTAAATAGTCTTAGAGGTGGACCTGAGGCAGGCTGAACGAAGCCTGGCTGCTCAAACAAACCACCTGTCAAACAAAGTGTCCATGCTCGTAATCCTGCATAACTTTAGGCCATAATATCATTTGAACAGGTGAGTTGTATATAAATTCACCCTAAGTTGTCATGAACGCGGAAATTATCTACAGAGACCAAAACTGTTTTTTGTACCAGGCTGTAAACATGTTTATTGCTGCTGTGAAGTTGAACATGGGGACTAATGGAGACTGACTCACTTCTGGAGCCGGCCTCAAGTGGACGAGAAGAGGAACTGCAGTTTTCTGCACTGGCTTCACTTCAGAGTCACGGAGGCAGCTGCTTGGTCACACCACAGCTCCTTCAGTTGATTAATGGTTATCTATCCATTTACATCATCGATGAGTATTGACGTGAACAGATCCGCTTGTGTCTCTCATATTCTAACCTGTGTAGTCTAAAGCTAACACTGACACCCGATCATATCTTTATCTTTGCCCACAGTCCGGAGGTCTTTCACTTCCGGTGAGAGAGACACAGGGCTTCATTTCAATCAATAGTGTAACGTTAGCTAATAACTGATATCTAATCGCTTATGATCTACAGAGACATGTAACATGAATGAAGACCGACTCCTCCATTCATACAGCTGCAATACTCCATCACACTGTTCACACAGGCTGAGCGCTGCTTCGGAAAGCACAAAGGAGGCTGTGAGAGTTTGTGTTTAAGTTCTCCTTATACTGTTATTCACTAAAACGATGCGACACCCGTCACGTTAGTGTCCTGTCGACGTTTACACAGAAACTGAGGATGTATGGATGTATGTATGGATGTGTGTGTGTGTGCGTGCGCGCGCTCACAGGTTTGTTTTAGGCGCTAGTTAATCTAATTTTGGCTTTATTTTCAGATGGGTGAAGCAGTTGCTTGTTAGTTAAGGTTAGCAGACTCGGTTGGCCCGGAATAGCTCGGTGTGAGCAGAGCTGTCAGTAACTTATCGGCTCGCGGCGGGCCCGGGTCGCTAGCGTGCTAAGCTAACGCTAGCGCCCGGTGCTCTCCACGGAGACTGTGAGCACAACTACCGACAAACACACAGACACCGGGCCGGATATTTACCCCCTTGATCAGTTCGACGACCGAAATGCTTCCCAATGAGCTGAGTTTCGTCCGGCCAACGCTCCTCGCCTCCCTCCGTCGCCGGTGTGTCCGTGCCAGTGTGTGATTTCTGCTGTATCAGAGACAATATGGCCGACTGCCGCCACCTACGTCCCCGAGTCCTACGACGGAGGCCGCGGAGGAACAAGCTACTCACGTTCAAGCTGAGGCTCCGAATTCGACTTCGCGTTCACACCAGCTCACCTAACAATACAGGGGGAACGAAAAAGCAGATCAAAGTGCAAATGAGGCAGTAAAGAAAGAGGAGCCGGAAATTAAAGTAAAATGATCAAAAGCAGAAGGACAAAGTTTAATATGGAAAGAAATAATCAATCAGTGGAAACAAAATAGGAAAATCCAGGAAAAGGGGAGACATTTATATAAGGTGAAGTAGGAGAGGTGGGGTGCTGTGGAGGATAGTGGAACAGGTGACCATGAGCAGAATAAGAATAGGGCACAGTAAACTGAATAACACACTTAATATAAAAGTAAAACATCCAACTGGTCGGTGTAGCTGTGGGGAGAGAGAGAGTGGAGCATGTGATGGTTGCTTGTCATGGATATGAAAAGGAGAGGGAAGAGATGATGGCAGGCTGCGGAGGACAGGAGCAGTGGAGAAGAGTTTCAAAAGTATTTAGAATAGAATGTGGGAAATGTAGAGAAGAGAGAAAAATCATATTGGGATATCTTGTGTTAACTGGGATAATTAAAAAAAAAAAAAATAAGGGAAGAAAAGAAAAAGGAAGTAGTAAAGAAGTAAAGTCCAGAAGAGGGCAGTGATGCAACAAAAAGGATGCTGAGGAAGAAAGAAGAAGAACTTTGCTTTCATAGTTAGATTTCAGTGTCAATGTGCTGAGGCCCAGAGCTGACTGTGCATACTGAGCTCAGTCATCACACACCGTCGCTAAACACTGAAGCATTGAAGTAAACAGGAAAACCTGTAGCTTCTCCTCAAAGATATAATGTCAGTGTTTGTCCCACGGAATTTTGAGCTCTCCTTCCACGTCTATTGGTGTGCCTTCTATGTCAGTATTGCATAGGACAAACATTAACATAGAAACTGAATTGATAGATCTTTTTTTTTTTTTTTACAGTGTGGAATTGTGTGTAGGTCAAAGCAGCCGTGGTAAGATGGCGGCGGCTCAGAGAGGGAGTCATGGAGCCTCCTGAATGTAACACATGGTTAGACAGGTTGGGGCCAGGTTAGGTCAGATCACACAGATTATCCACCTGTCTGTCATCGAAGTTTGAAATGTTCGCTTTAAAATAAATTGACTAGGCTAACGAGGGCCTTACAATGAAGTGCTAAATCTTAGAATCGCCTGCTAAAGAGGTGGTCTGATACTGAGCACTCTCTGGTAAATTATGCACTTTGTTACTGACGGACCAAAGCAATGGCTGGAGGAGAACATGGTTATTGTTACAATCTTTATAGTTCCAATTTCTGAAGAGTTAACATTGTTTAACAAATACAATAGAAATGGTTAAATCAATACATATTGTTTGAATTTGTTATTTCAAAGTGAATATTTAAAAAAAGAAAGAAGAAGATATCAATCAGGAAAAGTCCTGACAATGTCCAATAGGGGGTGCTCAAACATTCAAAAACTGTGCTTAGTGTGGTCATCTTTCAGCAAGTGCCTAAAGACTAGTGGAACATGCTCTATGCTTAGAATATTGTAACATACAGGGATAATATCTGATCTATTTAGCTACTCTAAATCACACATTGTGGTATGGATTGCAATTGTAGAACAGCTGTACAAAATATGAACTAACAAACAGATCTTCAGCACAAACTAAGTCTTATAAAAAAGAGGCAGAACTGAAAAAAGCACACGCTGTCTGCAATAATGATATAAGTTTAAACACAGACAGATGATTTCCAAAATATGTTTTTGCATACATGCAGAATTTCAGATGTAACCTATCAAGAGGTCTGTCTTCTCAAATCGCCATACTGCATATCTATACAACATAACCGAGATCACAAGACCTATCAAAGAGCTCCAACCTAAGACGTGTTTAAGGACTTACTTTAACATAATGATGTTTTCTTTCACTTCTCTTGTACACTTCCAGTCAGAGTTTCCCCTAAATGAGTTTTTGCCGACATACTTTTTTAATAATAGGGTTTGTTTGTTTTTTAATGATGAAGAAAACCAAGTTAAATTTGATTAATTGTCAAAAAAAAGTGCCACATCATTGAAGACAATTTTTGCATTAACACATAATGTTGAGGCCCCTCTTCCTATTTCTAAATAAAGTTGATTTTAATTCAAAGTAGTCCCATTAACTGACACAAAGAAAATCTAGGGGCATGTAGCATTTCTGGAAGGGACAGGGTACACACACCAAAAGCACAGTGGGAAGCACTTTAGATTAAGAAACCAACCTGGCCATGTGTATGAATACATTAAGAGCCCGAACTAAACTTGAACTTGGAGTCTTATCTCACCTTCAGGGCAACGACAAGTCATTATCAGATGAGTGACGTGTTAAATGGCAGCAGTCTCCTTCTGGCATCGTCCTATGGGAAACAAAGTTCAGGTGTCACTGTGGTGATGTGCTTGGAGCGGGAGCCGACACACTCATTCCTCTGCACCACACAGCAGGCAGGACGAGGAGGTTGTTGGGGGCAGCAGGTTTCTGTCAGCGAGACTATTCATTGTGCTCTTTGGGCCCTTGATTGAGGATATCCTCTAAACAATTGCTCTGGGTGTTGAAACTGGTTCAAAGTTTTCAGACATATACCAGACGATGCCTCCCGTCCATCTCCCAGTCACAAGATGCTCTGAGCAATGAACAATTGCATTTACTGGCTCCAAGATCATTCTTCATGGCTTTTTAAAATACAGATCCACAGGCTTCCTTATACCCAGGAGAGATTTTTCCCATGCAGTGTCACAACTTAATAAATGTCGCTTTGTGTGTGTGTTTTTCTGGCTCGAGGGGACATTTATCTCCTAAACATCTCGGGCCAAACACAGGCTACCTGTGATTGCTCTGCATCTGGGGTTGAAGGGAAGTTCACAGAGCAGATCTTGGAAAAAAATGAAGTGAGAATATTCTGCCCCTCTGAAGTTTTAGCTTTATTGTTTAAAAAAGGGTTCAAGTTAATAATACTCATAGAGCACATGTTGAATCAAATGACAGTGTAAAATGCATTCAGCACACTTTTAGAAGTAAAGTATTTCACTGAGAAAAGATAAAATGAAGGAAACATAATACTTCAGCTAATAAAGCTGCTGGGGTCGTTGTAGATGTCAAGCTGCTGTGGAAGTCAGCTTTTTTCCTCTTTCAGAGCAGTTTGTGAAGACATATTGTAGTATTATTATGACATGGGGAGAAATCAGGCCTCAGATTAGTCACCTTTCACCTCTGCATTAAGGACCGCCGCCCTAAGACTGAGGTAGCGCACAGGAGTGGGAGCCAAGCAGAGAGCAATCAGAGCCCGGCCCCGGTGGACTGATATTGTCTGTACTAATGTCTCAGGTCATTCCACCACTTCCTCCCACTGCATGTTCGGATGGAAACAATAGTCCCGAGAGCGTCCGTCAACACCATCGCCCATACAAAACACACGCCCACATAGACACTCATTCGCTCTGTTAGACCGATATGTCAGTGTGATATTGGCCATACCGGACATCAGCAGGCAGGGTTGTCCTCCTCTGATATACAGTAATGCAGGTCCTTTTTACCATGACTTGTAATTACATATTGAGTAATTAACATTGAGTTTGCTTTTGGTTGATGATCTAAACTCTAAAAAGAAGCACTATGTTTCACCACAGTCATAAAGTGTCAGTCAGCTTATTTGAACTTATAGGAGCAGTGCGTAGGATTTCATGGCATCTAGAATTAGGACTGCAGTTTACAACAAACTGAAAGCCCCTGACTTAATCGACGACTAAGATACTGTAGGAACATGGCAGTTCAACATAGTGGACTCCCAAGGCACATTCTAAGGTAACAAAAACATAATGAGTCTTATTCCAGGTGATTATACGCCAATGAATACATAGTTATCAGAATTAAATTTAATTTCTGCCACATTCTGTACAGCCCCCTACATCTGACACACTGGACCTTTAATGTCCACAAGATGCAGACTTTGAGAACTTCTAACATTCTTCTTGAAGGTTTATATTTTTTGTTCACAAGACGTTTAGAGTCAAACCAAAATGCACCTTCTTAGTAACCTGGTAGCCTCAAAAAGGCTACAGTTTTAGTACAGCATGTAAAATACTAATCCAATAATCTGGTAATCTTAAGGCAAGCCTCATTACGGTTTATCTTTTGAAGACAGCCAACCAGTTTCTGATCTGACAGAAATCTATCTGATTGCCAGACCAATCAGCATCCTGTGATGAAACTACTTGCACCTACACCATCAGCTACTAACAAACTGCTCGAGAGGTTAGCCTGGATGCTGTTCGCATCAGTCATATGAGAACTGGAGCGTATTTCTTCACTGAAAGAAGAGCACAAAACAACACTGAAGGATTTTCTTGTCGGAAAAAATGTTTTTGCTCTTTTCCTGATTGATTTTGTTACATACTTATGTGGTTTGTTGATCTGATTAATTCATTCGATTGCCTGGCCTGTCCAAAAACAACTTCTCAGATGGTTCAGATGTCCTGTAGCAGGCTCTTTGTTTTGTAGCATGTCATTCTTACAAACAAACCTGTTGAAAGTAATGCCTTGTGCAAGTATACCGCAACCTCAGAAGACATGCATTAGTATCGGCCTTCAAATAATCTCATCAGTCGAAGTCTGTGCACAAGTACACACACAGACAGACACACACACACTACTGTGTCTGGCCCAGTTAATGCCTGTTTGGCTGCTGCAGAGGATTGGGTTGCTCCCTTCACTCCCACTCCACCCATCAATTGAAAAACAATCATAAAAATCGGAAGCGGTCCATCCAAGGCCGCTGTCCCATGAAAGGGTCCGCAGTGCATGTCTGATGGCGATTACCTCCTCTGACAGAGTCGAACAAGAGGCATTGAGGGGGTGGAAGGTGCCTGTCCTGTCAAAGAGTTGAGCTATAGCACCATAAGGGTCTGTTTAGGGCTAAGTGTGGTGGAGGGGAACTGTATTGCAACCTAGCCTTTCCTATTTGCCCCTTGGTATCCTCCACTAATGCTTACCAGATGGGCCTGAAGATTGGGAAGGCGCCGCTGAAGGTTTTGACAGATTAATTTATGTTCAGATGGAACTTTATACTGTCCTGTACAGGGATATCACTAACTTTAATAAGAAACCACAGCAGTAAGAGGCGATTACTCCATACTTTCCTTTATACCTCTGGTGTATAGAAAGGATTCCAATAACTGTAAAAATTTCCCCTCTATTATTTCTATGTCTATATCTATCTATCTCACTTTTTACCTTATTTTAAGTCAAAGATACTTTGCACCTTGTCACCTGTGTAAGTAATTATGTCTATTTTTTCATCATTTGAGTTAAGCATGTTTCTTCTTTCTTTATGGTTGTCATCACATCACAAGTCAGCGCAATACAATCTGCATGTACTCTTTTCAATATATGTGACATCCACAAATTGCTGTCAGTGTATTTAGATCTCATGTATGTCATATTTTCTTACAATGCCACCTGTATTTACTTTTCCTAAAGAATATGTTGTGTTTAATGAGATCTACACTCTGGGTGACGTTTAGCTCAGTTGCTAGAGCAGCTGCTCCATGTGCGAAGGCTCAGTCCTTGCTTCTGAAGCCCAGGGTTCAAATCTGACCTGTGGCTCTTTCCTGCATGTCATTCCCCATCTCTCTCTTTCTCCACATCAGAGCTGAAGAGTGACTCCTGTCGAAATAAAGCTTGAAAAGGCCCCCCAAAAAAGATCTACACTCAGTGAATTCACTGTAAAATCTGAGTCACAATAATGACACTAAATAATAATGACTAAACGGCTCAGAGTTTTGTTCAGCCACACTTTCCCACCCAGGAATTAAAATAAGCATCAGCTGAGCGCAGTGAGCCATCTGGGCCTCGGCTGATGACAAAGCTGGCACTGACCCAGGGCCCCAGGCCCCACAGGGAGGGCCTCTGCAGGGTTGAGCACTCAGGCCTTTTCCTTCCTGTTCCTGTATGACATCTTCCTGCTTTGGGGCGGGGGGTGCTGCGGGTGCTGGGGGCCTCTGGGAACTATTGAGCTGGGCTCCGCCAGGCCCTCGGAGCTGCAGGATAAGCTCACACAGCAGCTTCTAATTAGGCTTTAGCACTGACAGGTGGAGAGAAACTGGAGGGTTGGGATGTTTTATGCAAGTGTGCAGTTATTTGTGCCGCCCCGGAGGACTGCGAATGCAATAACTTTCTTCCAGAGAAATGTACCTTCGAATATCACTTCAGGGCTGATTTAAAGGATTTTCAGTTTGTGTTGTCAACTGTTCAAAACTGCAGTAAATCTTATGGTTGGCTGTGACTTGGGTGTTGCATCTCACAATGTTATAATGAGTATTCTTTTGAGTGTCATTAGTTATGACTAAAGTGTTGTAGTGCACACAGATGTGCTGTTCTCAAAAAACGTTTTTCTGTTATTCAGTGAAAGCACAGCTTCTATATATAAATGCATGCATTAGGTATAGCGAAAGGACTTTGATTAATATACTGTGCATGTTGCAGTGGCAGTGGAGTCTTAAATCCGGTGCTACACCTTCTTCTTAGAGTAAAAACACTAGAACTGTAGATGTAACTGTATATGTCAGGGATCATAAAAGTTTGGCATGTTCTGCCTATTTAACATAAATCTTCTATACTTAAAGGAGGTGTTTGACATTTAGGGAAATGCACTTATTCACTTTCTTGCTGAGAGTTTAAGGTCAACACTACTTCACATCTGCACTGTAAAGCTAGAGTCAGCAGCTGGTTAGCTTAGCTTAGCAAAAAGACTGGAAACAGGGGAACAGTCTGCACTGCATGCTCCAAAAACTTTTTTACCCTTAGATTTTGTATGTATTAAACAAATAAGCTGTTAATTAGCAAGACATAGGCCCCTGTTTCCAGCCACATAGCTTCATATTTATTCATATTAAATAAAGATTTAAATCAGTGAAGAATTTCCCCAAATGTCAAACTATTCCATTCCAACATGTCTTTGTCTTTCCGACAACTTCAGCAGTGTTTTACATTTTTCAGTTCATTTCACTATAAAAATCAACTTGCAGTCTTCAAACTTACTCGAGTGGGATAATCCATCATTGTGGACGTCTTGTCTTTTTCTATTCTCACTACATTGTGTGATTGTTGCAAGGTAATGCGCTGCAGGTTTTTCAAATCAATCTGCTGGCATTAACCCTTTAAGCACTTCCTCCAAACACTTTTCTGTTACTCCAATTAAAAAGCTGGATTCGTATCTGTCTCTGCGCGTACACTGATTCTCACACGTCACACACTGCTGCTTTCTTCCTGTGATCTATAACATTAATTCCTCAGCAGCTGTGTTTGTCTGGACACAGGGTGCTAGGTGATATTAGCTGTGACTGATCAACACCACATGTGGATCCCAACCCGAGAGATTTACTACCAGAGCAGAGTCATGCCAAAGATCAGCACTCAGATTTCTGTATTTTCCTGGATACTGGCTCCAAATGTCTAAAACTTTGAATAGAGTGTTATTTATGAAAACAGAAAAATTCACTTCTCCAGTTTCATCTGGATTCAAGAAAACAACACCAAGTGTTTGATTTGTCAAATGTGAACATGCATGAACTTGTAAATGTATTTTTAAAGAGGTGTTTTTTTGGGAGTTTTTTTTTTTTTTTTTTAGCTCCAACACCAAACTTTAAACTCTGCTCCTTCCTCTCTGTGGTTGATCTTGTTGGCATGGCTCCAGTAATGTGCTACACTCCCTGATGGTCCCCATGAGTAATCATCGGTCACCACAATAGATCCAACAACACTAATTTGTGTCTTTCCTGTTTTGCCTTTACCTTTTCCCAGAGTTGACTCTGATTCATGCCTTCCTAACTGGCACTCTGCACCTATATCACCCTGACACAGCTCTCTGTGGTCAGATACTGCTGGGATACAACGATTTCAGAGAGAGTCCGCTGAGAAAGAGATTGATTACTTCCTCTGCTAGGATTCCTTGGCATTATTCAGATCGAGAAGGTAAACCTTCACTGGAATTCCCCGTGTAGGTTTCCTCCTCTAAACAGTTACAGGCAGAAGATGCCAGTAATGTGAAGTGGGCTGTTCTTCAGTTTCCAGCTGCCCTTAATTTGCATGAACCACGTTTAGAACTACAAACTAAACTTGCGTGTGTTAAAGGATCAGTTCACAGAAATGAGATAAATCTTGCACCCCAGTCCTTGCAGTGTCATGTAGATTTTGAGATATCTGGCTCTGAGATTTCTGCTACTGCCCAAATAGCTCTGGACAGACCACAGAAAGCACTGTCAGCACTTTTCATGGGGACTGATTCTTCTTTAGCGGTAATTTCACAGTGTCCCAGTAATGTGGACAGTATGTGAAAAGTAATATTGCATCAAATCTCAAGAGACAGATAAATAAATGTATAAAACTATCTCTGTAAAAGGTCATTCAAAAAGTAGAGAAACGGTCACTTTCTTTTTTTCTTTTTAGCAAACTCGGTGAATAGAATACAAAAGAGTCATGTGTATGTAAAAATAAATTTAATTTCAAAGTAGATTACAACATGTCATTAAAAAGCAAACTGAAAAGTGTCCCACAGATAAGTCCTGTTTCACACAACTTGACTTGACAACATCAGCTTAGGCATCTGTCCTCTCACACGTGATTCCTGAAGCTGCTCTGCTGAAGGCAGCGAGTCTGTTTGTGAGCCACACTTCCTGAAATCATCTTAAAGAACAACGCAACCTTCTGTGTCTCACCAGTCCCTGACCCAAGGCACCAAAAGCATCTCTGTGTCTCTTATGGATTCGTCTGTTCACCAGTCATGCTCCTGCTTTGGCATGATCGGATCAGTTCAAATAAATCAGCTGTAATTTCATAAATATTGAAGTAAACAAATGATTGTTATGAATTTGAATGATGAAGATATTCTTTTGTTCGCATTTGGATTATGGATTGTGCCTTTAAGTTATAATAGGTGTAAAACATTATTCATACTGAGTCATTATCATAAACCTTTTAGAGATCCAAAACAGGATATTGTTTACTGTGTGGCCTGTAGATTTCAAACTGCGGTAACACACGATGGTTTTGGTGCCAGTGCTCTTATCTGGGTACTGGGTAAAGAGACTGATAAGCCGAACTCCAGAAGCCAGAGTCTAATCAAAATCGAATCAAATCAATTTTATTTGTATAGCCCAAAGTCACAAAGTACATTTGCCTCTGAGGGCTTTACAATCTGTACAGGGAGTGACACACTCTGTCCTTAGACTCTCGGTTCGAGTGACACAAAAAACCTTTAACAGGGAAAAAATGTGGAAGAAACCTCAGGAAGAGCCACAGAGGAGGGATCCCTCTCCCAGGACGGACAGACGTGCAATGGATGTCACGTGTAATCATCCTATCATTCCGAATGATTGTTTGTGGTGCTGAGATGCTTCTAGACTCTAGGAATAGTTCGGTGGAGGTCTGCTCCGAAGAGATCCAACCTCACTCCAAGTCAGTTTCATCGTCGACTTATTTGTCTCGCACTGCTTCCGTGCATTTTCACACAGCTTCGCCTGTCTTTCACCTGCAAACACAGAGAGAAATGTCTGTCAGCACAAAAAAAATCACTGTGCACCTACAGATATATGTTGGACTGAAACATAATTTCTAAGATCACATGTTCTGCTGTACTTGAGCATCCTGAGAGAATACAAATAGATTGAGTGCAATTACACATCTGTGCAGAATAGATGAAACACGGTTGGATATCTCCATGCACTGAATGATATGACACCTATAAATAGACTAAACCCCAACCTAGAGATCTGGATGGTGGACCCTGTCCATTTTACTGGGTTGCATGCAGCTCATTCTAGGCACACATATGACCTCCCTCTGCAGAGGAACACACTCATTCCAATGGAACTTTTTCATGTGCTCATGAAAAAGTGCAGACATTTACCGTCTATTGAATATAAAAAGGCTACATGTGTGTGAAATATATGTCTTATTAGAATTAGGAAAAACAAAAACTGGCTAGTGCACCGTACTGCTACAACAATTCACCAACAATTCACCAAAATATTTCACTGGCGTTCTGGATGCACTGGCCTTTTTCCACGTTGTAATGCAGTGAATATGCAATTTAAAAATAATATTTTGTCTTTAGTTGAAATTCGGCATACAAGTGATGTATTTGTCGTCCAACTTGGATCTTTTGCAGGATCTCTGGTGCAGCGACAGGCGGACTATATATATAATAATATTGCATGTAATATTTGCATGGTGAAGGTGAAGTGAATATATGTGATAGTAAATAGTGCACTTAATAAATACAACATGTGCTTATCAACGAGAAATTAAATTCAATAGCGCGTAACATTTAAATAAGACTTTTGAAATGGAGCTTTGGTTCATACTCGTGACACCTGCCGGAGTTTTTTTTCTGTGTGGCATGTCTCAGTGTTTTACCCCTTTCCGCTGGTTGCTGAGGCAAAATGTGCAGATAGTCCGGGGCTGTTTGCCTTCTCCACTCCCCTTCACCTCCTTGTAGACCGCACTGAGGCACGGCTGGCCGTCCTCCCTCCCGTCCCCGACCACCAGCACGTTTGCCAAGTGCGCTATATAGCTGGACGCCAGGCGCAGCGTCTCGATTTTGGAGAGTTTTCTGTCCACCGGTTCCGTGGGGATGAGTGTCCGCAGCGCCGTGAAGGCCGTGTTGACGTTCTGGGTCCGGTATCTCTCTCTGGCATTTGCAGCGTTCCGCTGCCGCACCACGCCGCCGGACTCCTGCCGGTAACTTTCCCCCGGAGTCCCGCAGCAACCGTAACTTTGGTCGGTGCTGCCGTCGCTCTCGCTGCGGTTGCCCTCCTCGTCATCCGAAATCAAGGTCAGGTCAGCGGGATAAGAGAAGGGATGAGTCGATACCGGCCGCAGCATAGTGAAAGCCATGGTAGGTGGTTTGACAGGGGAACATTCAATCCCGGATTCTCAAGTAGAAAGCAGCTGCATGCACAGGAGAGCCGTGCGTAAAAGTCGCTGTAACTCCAAGCTTCAGCCAGCAGCAGTCCCCAGTTTGTTTAGACACGTCTCCATAAGGTGGTCCATCCAGTGTGATTGTCTTCATGACAGGGAGGGCTCTTATAGCAGCTACAGTAGCCCCCCAGCTGTAAGCGGAGGGGTGGAGCACATGCAGGGGCTCCATCCTCCCAAATGTTTGGGTCCTAAAAGTCTCAGGCAGCAGTTGAGGCGTGGACACAAACAAACATGAAGATTCACAGTTTAGCCTAAAAGACACTCAAACACATTTATTTCTGCATTACTCGAAGCTCCCATGATGGAACAGGGTGACTTTGGGATGATGAGTTTGGTGACCTTCATTCTTATGACCTTCAACCTTTGACTGTATGGTTTGATCACGTTAAGAATCCTGTAAGAGAACATTTACTTAAGAACTGCACTTCAGCCTCATTCTGATGTCAGTGTTCAACAATTCAGACTAATATTGTACTTTTTACTCCACTATACTTCATATTTGTCAGCCAGAACTGTACTACTGTACTGTACAGAATATTGAGGAATAACTGAGGTTAGGTTGCCTGCTTATTGAATCACATATCAGTGAGGGTGTATGTGTATTAGAACTATCAAATTAATGCAGTGCAGTCCTACAACAGCACAAACAACAGCCTCCAAACTGACCAACAACTCCCTAAACAGAAAGAAACCTTCAGTCGTTTTAGGGACTGTGCACAAATGACAGCAGTGGGTAGGGGGCTGAACTTTCTGTTTCATTTTGTAAAAAGCCAAGGCCCCTTCCCCAGCATTATTAATAATTTATTTGGACCCCCCCCCTGAAAGAAAATGAGCACTTTCCTTCCCTTTACTCCAAAATGATATACGTCTTCCATTGTGCACACATTAAATAAAGCTTTTAATGTCCTGGTAACAGATCAGCTGACTGAGGAAGAGCACAGGATGAAGTGTGTGATCAGATACACATTGACGCGATCTGCATCAATGACGCGATTAACATTACAAACTGTAGCTATTTCTAATATAATCCAATCTAATGTAATTCACTTCTGCTGCTGCTGTGGACGAAGGTTGGAACTGTCTGAACTGCTGATGAAAAATGTTGAGTTCTCTGGAGGGATACTGTTTAATCACTAATAATCATGTGTGAAGAGAAAAGGTTCATCCCTGAAATCAGCATTAGGGTCCTCGACATATATAATATGTCAAAATGCATCTCTCTGCATGGAAAAGCCAGATTTCAATATGAAGAAACAATAAATAATAGAGAAACACTCTTCCCTCAATAACTTTCATAGTACGGTTTTGTTGATCAGCGAGGTGCCACCAATAATGATCAGGGTACAAACTATGATGTCATTTTCTGGATTAAACTGTCTAACAACAAATAAGAGTTGAGTAGCTAATGTCTCAATGCTTTAATTACTCAATGTCGCAATGATCCAGTGTGTGTAATAATGACATGCTGACTTAGCAGAAAGTAATTCTGTACCCATAGTAAAGTTCTAAATGCACGTCTGTTGTAACTTTGACTTAAAGTTGCTACGAGAACTTTCATTTTGTGGTGATTCTAGCGCCACCTGTGGACAAACGAGCCAGCGCTGCCTTGAATCTGACCAAATCTGAGCTGATGGCAGACGTCAACAATCACTATACAGGAATGGCCAGTCTTCCCGCTGATGCTCTTGTCTGTAAATGTAGGTCATGTGACATCAGTATTAACCCTGTGGGGTCCTAGCAATGGCCCTATCAGTTGCTTTTGCAATCATAGGCTATTGCTCGGACCCCGGAGAGTTAAACTGACACTGTTTCATGAGAGGTTAAAAGCTCCTCTGAGCACGTTTTTGAATAGCTGTGAATCACACGCCACGGCCTGCACACTCTGCTATGGGAGCTTTCAGTGTGACAAGTTGAGCCGTGCACTCCATGAGGCTGAACACCCAGCGAGGGAAGAATGTCCAGCACTTCACTGGATCACTGGACATGTCACCAAACTTCTCATGACGGCAACAATTAGACAGCTGTTATGTTGTGAATGTGAATTTGAATGTCGCATCATGTTGCATCAGTATATTTTGGTATATTAAAGATGCATGCACATCAACAATGTGTATGATGGAAACGCTGCGCTGGCTCCTGTCCTCAGAGAGCTAATGTGATCGGTGGCTCTACAGTTGCCCTCTTTCAGTTTGTCTAATGGGTTAAGTGCTGTGGGTAAATAAACACTCAGCAGATGCTGGAGGTGATCAGGCCTGAACTTTCTCTGTGGAGAGCGAGCAAATGGCTTCCAGATTGACCAGTGCTGTTGGAGGGAAAGAGGGAGGGAGAGGCCGAACTGCTGGAGCGGGAGAGAGTGTCATCAAAGGGCCTGTTTTTACAAACACAACCCCTCGACACATCAAACCGGGACACCAGCGGCCCCTGGCCCCCAGCTCAGCTGCACCAACAACAACGACCTGTACAGAGCCTGGTTCCACTCATAAAGCAGGACACCATGGTGTTTTACCATGCGCGGCCAGCCAGCAACACGACCCTGCTGCACTTTCTCTCCCCCAACACCACCGCCGCTTCACAGTTTGGAACCGTAAATACTTTAACCCCCAAACCTCTCACCCCCTGCATCAACTTAAAGGAATGCCATTAAATGCCTGTTGAGGTGATTAAAGTAATAATGAAGTGTGTGGTGGGTGGGATTTGTGTCAGGGAAGTTGTGAGAGTGGTGCTCAGTGACTTCTTACTTTTGTATTTGGTTTGACTAAATGGTTTTGAAGCTGATACTAATATCATGTGATGAAGCTACCAGCAAAGGATACAGCGTGCTTTCCAAAAGAAGGGATATTGTTCTTGCCAGAGTAGATTAGTCTTGTGAAATAGACCAAATAAGGACTCCAGACAGCGTCAAACAGCCATAGTAAGATTACTTTTGTGGGACTATATGAGGTTTACCGCTAATGTAATCACATTTTTAAATAACAATGTATTACGTTATTAAAAAGAGACTCTTGTAGTGACTAACCCACCCACAGTTATCACACAGTGTAGAGATTTTCAGCCTCTTGTAGCTCAGTGCTCACATGGACATTGTTTTTAGCTGCTTTTAACTACAGAGTGCTATGATAAACCCACCGTGTTTCCCATGCCCAGCACTAAACATCATAGAGGCAAAGTTAGCAATTGTCAGCAGCGACTCAGTTATTGATTTTAACCTCACATCTCGTGAAGAATATGAACATGAAAGGTCGTATGTAGAGTCAGTGTTTGGTTTGTCCGTCCTGGGCTACTGTACGAATGAGGCAGTTCACAACATGACAATATCAACAACGTCTGTAGATATTAAAGACTCATTCTAAGGTGACAGAAACATTATGATTCTTAGACACAAATGAAAATAGTTAATATATACTATATTCCATTGACACAGTGGACCTAGTCAATGATTTTTCGTGACTAATAGAACGTTTTTCACAGCAAATATTTAGCAGGATGAAGACAGGTGGGTCCTTATTACACTTTGTAGTTTGGAGACACTATATAGTTCATGGTGTGTTTTGTACTGATAACCACATTTACATGCAACAGAAATCACTTTGCATGCTGAATGCATGTATTTGATTTACAGCTTGTCTGATCTGATTTCTAAAAAAAAAGAGCAGCATAAACCTACACCTATACTGCACATACAAATTAACAAAATAATTACGAAGATGGCAGACAAAATAAAGAGAGTTCAGGTTTTCCAGCATTGGGCGGTATACTCCCCCTCTCATGCACAGTGTGAAGTGATGACACGATGAGCGCATGGCCTGACAGTGTTAGTCGTCTGCTGGGAAAGACTGCGGTCAGATAACTTGACTCATCGGAAACAGCTGCACTGGAGAGAGAAGAGACTCCTCCTAACAGCCAGCTGCAGTCTGCTGCATAGGGCCTTTAATGATTTATCTGTGTGTGTGTGTGTGTGTGTGTGTGTGTGTGTGTGTGTGTGTGTGTGTGTGTGTGTGTGTGTGTGTGTGTGTGTGTGTGTGTGTGTGTGTGTGTGTGTGTGTTGTGTTCATGGGAGAGAAAGTGGACAGTGAAGACATGTACTATATTGTTATAGTTTTACTTATACTTTAATGTACATGAAGACCGGGAGAGCTCCAAAACAGTTTTTTCTTCTTTTATTGTTGTAATGTTGTACTGAACAGGAAGTTCCCTCTATTTTTCCTCAAATCATCGTCCAGTCATGAATGAAATGTCCTCATCTTTTTTTTCTTTGGCTCTTCCATGTTGGATATCACAGCTCATCATAACTTTCCACTGTCTCTCTTATGTGTTTTCTTTATTCTGGATGTTTTCTGCTGTTCTTTAAAGATCCACACAGCAAAGTTATTATTTTATTTTATTTTATTTATTTATTTATTTATTTTAATTCAGTTTAGGTTCAATCAGTTTCCAGAGTGGATTGGAGTGGTCTCTCTCTCTCTCTCACCAGCTGTAAACATACCAGCAGGTTCTCATGGATCGTGGCTGCTGCTGTGGACGTCCACTACATATATTATTACTGTCATTATTGCTACCATATCTCCATTACAAGAGCAAGAGCATAAGATATCTCTGTATGCTGATGACCTTATCCGTTTTTTGAACAGGCTCGAGGACAGTATTCCAAATGTAATCGTATTAATTCAGCAATTTGGAGAGTTGTCTGGATTTAAATGATTTTTAAATAGAAATGAAGGTTTGACATCTGACATCTTGACAACTATAACAACTCCTTTTACAAATGCCAAAAATGCTTTTACATATTTAGGGGTCAAAATTACACCTGGAATCAAAACTATTTTATCCTTAAATTACGACTAACTAACGGAAAAATATCAATATCGTTAAATCACTTGACAGTGATGCCAATCTCAGTGACAGCAGATTTTAAAACATTAAGAAAAAAGACAAAAAAACCTTTTCTTAAAAATGTCATTGACATTTGGTATTATGTACACCAGCATATTGGAGACACCCCTGCTTTATCTCGTTTTTCTCCTATATGGGGAAACAATGATTTTACACCAGGTAGAGGTGATGGTGGGCTTCGGGTAACCAAAGGTATGCAATGTGCAGAGAATATATACATAGATGGCAAGCTGCTTACCTTTGAGCAAACATGTAAGTATGAGTACGGTCTACTAAAAAAAGCATTTCTTCAAATATTTACAATTGAAACATTTTATATCATCAAAAAATAAAGACCTAATGTCTGAGCCACCACCGACAAATCTTAAAAACCTAATCATTACAAATGTATCTACAAGGGGTCTAGTATCCTTGTTTTATGGGACGATAACCAGGAGTCATCCGACGACAGATTAGAAGCATGGAAATTGGAGAAGATATACATGAAGAAGACTGTAAAATAGCATGCTTAGAGACACAGCAAAATACAATTAATTATTAACAATTAATATTATTATTGTTGTTGTTTAATATTTTGTTGTGTGGTACACTTATACATTATTTGTTGTTGTCGGGGTCATTGTTATTTTTATGTTTTCTATCTGTTTTAAAACAGGTTAGGGTTTGCACCAAGTTCATTGTTGAGATCTTAGAACACAGCAACATCTCAAAAGACCATTGGTCCGTCCATCTGTCTCTGTCTATAATGCAGTGTCCTAGACACGGACAGCAAGGACAGCAAACCTGACAACCTTGTTGTAGTCAAGACGTAGTTTAAAAAAATAACTTCACCTAAAGCCAAAAAATTGTTGTTTTGCGTCTCTGTCTCCTGATTAAATGAACATAGATGTACTATATTCATGAAACCGAGAGATGCTGCTACACAGATATTTGCACTCTGGATGGAAAGCAAAAAATGTATTTCCCAAAATGTTGAACTAATCCTTTGCAGAACCAAGGGAACTTATTATTTCATAGAATTTTATGTTTTGTCTTATTCACCATCAGAGTGCAGTGCCAGTTGATGGAGGCCCTCAGTTAACTCAGTAAATGACTAAATGGCATATTCAACAGTCCAGGCGACTCCTGTGGTAAATTAGTCAGTGCTTCTCATGCAGAGCAAAGCTACTGTAATCCCCCATTCAGTGGCAACAGTATTATCTTTCTTTTGACCCTCGGTCTGACCTCAAGATAAGACAGCGCTCATCTGCCCATCCTCCTCCCATCCCACCAGCTTCTTCCCCTTTTTCCCTCCCAAAGCCGATCGTCTTTCACAGCTCCTGACAGTCTGAGCAACCAGGACAGGTGGAGCAGTGTGTCAGTAAAAGTTCAACAAATGGCCTCGGCCACATCCGCCACTTGTCTCACCTCTCGTTTTGAAGCCTCGGCTTGACAAATTCTCCATCTGAAGATGCCAAGTTTGTCTTTTCTAATGAAATGACATCACTGTCAGAGATTGTTCCCGAGTTCCAAATCTTAAGAAAAAAATCAAATGTTTTATAGGTGATTCTTCTTGTGTTACACTTGGAGCCGCTAAAGGTAACACTAGAGGTAAAATAAACACCCTGGGGCTACTTTATGGGACTAATATCTAAAAGAAGCAGGTGTTTCTTGATCCTGGGGTTGATGAACCAGTGTCATCATCTCCCGAGGGATCAGAGAAGGCCTCCAAACAGGCAGAGCATCAAGTCAACCCCTGCGATACAGGAAGTCGACTCACACGCAATGATTCTTTTGGAAAAGCCCACCGCTGCCTTTAATGTCCACCGGGCTGGGCTTGACGTTTCTCCGGCCCACGTCTGTCTGCTTCCTCCAGAGTCACCTGGGACCACTGAGCCAAGGCCTCCGCGGGTCAACAGAGTTTATCGCACCAGAGAAATCTACAAGTCGACTATAAAACCTTGTCTGACATGATGTAACAGTCGTGGCTTGAGGTCTGATAAAGGAGGCTATAATAAGACTCATCCGTTTTGGCCTGGAGGTCATTCTGCATGCTCTGGACACAGCGGTCATATCCTCCGTGTTGATTGGCAAGCAGTGTTGACCTGCAATGGTGCTCTGCTCCTTTGTTTGCGGTGTGAGTTTTTTGCAGACGTTTTTTTTTACAGTGACTGCTTGTTTTCATGACTATATCCTTTTCAGAGTGTGAGCATAAGACATAAAGGGGTCAGGTTTATACTATACTTATTGTTTAGTCTGTAAAATGGCAGACAGTAGTAAAAAGTCCAACTTCTAGAGCCCAATGGTCTTTAGACAGCTTGTTTTGGATGAACAGCAGTCCAAAATATTCATAATTATGACATGGAACAACATTTGTAGTCATGTTTGTGTCCACCTGATGACTATCTGGTCCAATATTCAATTTCCTTTGGCCCTCAAGAGGGAAATATCTGTCTCTGTAGCTGCTAAATGCTTCACTGTGTTCACCAGCTCGTTTCTAACGGTGTCTGTCAGCTGTTTGCAGCTGACGGTTCATCGCCGCTTTGTCACTTAAAACAGCTGCCTGCTGCAGCTAGAAGCCAATAGACAGTAATGTGATTATTTTTTTCAGTAGCAAGTTGCATAAGTTACTAATCTCAGCAATGTACTGTGGTTTATCTGTTTGGTTTCATATAGATTTTGTATTTGTGAATGTATGGACCCATTCAGGGCGTCTTTGTTTGGTGCAGGACTGAAGAGACGGCTAGACCAGGGGTGGGCAAACTTTTTGACTTGCGGGCCACATTGGGTTCTAAAGTTTGACAGATGGGCCTTATTATTATATTATATTATTATTATATTACTGTTATTGATGGTGCTTTGAATGTTAAACTCAATCTTTGTGTATGTTATTACGTCTTTTTAAAACACATTTTAACATATGTGTGTGTTTTTGAACACATTGGAATATATTGAACCATACTTTTGTTGAAAAAAATCTTCACTTTTTTAACCTAACACAATTTAACTTTTCAGCTGATTTTTTAAACATGTTCATTCATCAGACGTTTGCAGGCCCAGTAGCCCTAAAAGTTATCGCGCCTGCAGTGTGGATGATTGACACCTGTCACCTGTCGACCAATCAGAGTCAAGAGAAGCAATTAGTACCGCCCACATTCACCTTTGACCCACCAATGACGATTCAGAATGAAGTAAACCCAAAGGTGGCATATCGCACCAAGAGGTCACACTTCACTGTCAAAGCCCTCTTTGTCTTTATGTAAACAACCAGGAGCTTCGTTACTGATTTAAACTAAAGCAGAGACATTAGCAACGTTTCTCACGCTGGAATAGAACTTTTGACACAAACAGCAAAGATAAGACATACTGCATCATTTTGTGTGTTTTGTTGCTACTCTATGTGAGATATATTTTTATTTTTTGGATGTGGATAAGTTCGGCGGGCCGCATTGAAAAGCCTAACGGGCCGTAGTTTGCCCATGTCTGGGCTAGACTCTGCAAAAAGATGCTTTCCAACTCCAAACTTGTCTTATATATATGGGTGGTGCGGTGGTACCCGGGTACTCTGGCTTCCTCCCACAGTCCAAAGACATGCACTTAACAGGTTAATTGGTGACTCTAAATTGTCCGTAGGTGTGTCTACGTGGGTGCACCCCACCTCTTGCCCTAAGTCAGCTCATAATCAAGAATTCATGCTTATACTGTCTATACAGGCGTAGTGATCTGTTTTAGGGATAGCAGTGTTGGAGTGTACATCAGTGTCAGTGTTATTAATGAAAGAGTGTTTCATCCCTGTCTTACAGAGTTCTGCAGTTTTTCTTGATCTCAAAGTCATCTAAGCTCAATTCTAGTTCAGGATAGTGTTCGAATTAATAATTTCATCTCACACCAAAAAAGTTTGGTCAGTCTTTGTCAATCTCATGCCAGTTAAGGCTTCAGTGTCTGGCTGTTTTCATTGTTTCTTGTTCTTACTTTGGTTATGTTGTCATGTATGTAACTGTGTGAAATCCTCTCATGTTACTCTAACCTGCAGGTCAACACGGTTCTTTGGCTCCTGATGCCATCTTTGCTGGTTTCAGCAATCCTTTAGCTTAACAAATACACGTGCACAGCTGCCCATGGGGGGTGTCGAGGCACGACTTGTATTTACAGCAGAGGTGTAAAAGTGAATTGCACTCAGAGACAGTCAGGGCACCAAGTCGTAAAAAAATACCACTTGTTGCACAATAGGACTTTTAGGATGACAATATTGATTATTGTTTTATTGGTTATTATTGATTACTACAGATTTAAGGATGTTGGATAGAAATGCTTTCGGTATCACTACTACTGCTTTAGATACAACACATGGAAGTGTGTGTGTGTGTGTGCACACATGTGTACATATGTACAGACATTCATATTCATATGTGTTTTGAATAGTGGCCATTTTGTCTGAAAATAGCCACGTCCAGCCTGTGGTCTTTTGAGACACATACTTCCATTTCTCTTGAGGGGTTGGTGGCTCTGGGCCACTGAGGGCTCAGCCCTGTCTGGTCTGGACCAGCAGCCCAGTTCTCATGACACCTGACCTAGGGCACATCCTGTGGTCAGGCCACTGTGCTGTGCTGTGAAGGTCCAGTTTGTGTTCATAAGGAATCTCCTAACATGGCAGGGTGGGAGGAGGGGGACAGACAGACAGATACTGGGTTTGGTGCTGCTGATGTGGATTTTCATCTTTTGAATGAGGCTGTTTACACATTAATCCTCTTTATGTCCCAGCACTGGGGAGGTCAGATTTTGGTGATGGTGTTTATAGGGCTGCCCCCTCTGCTGGTCAGGGTAAGCACTGCACTGACATAAATACTGAGACGTTTCATTTTGGTTTTCACACTTTAATTGTGCTGGATCATCTGAAGGTTGCATCTTTGGCTGCTTCCTGTGGGTCACAAGATAAATGTGAGTGGCTGGGAGATAGGTAATGGCAAAAGACAAAGATAAGAAACAAATTGAATGCTGTTGTTTTCTTTCATAGCCTGTACTAACAAAATGAAACAATTTGTGAAGCTAAAACCACTCTTTGACTAAACTGCTCCAAACTGATGCAAAATGTTCTTCAATCGAAACTGTTGGGAACTACTGACCAATGTTATCTATCAACAACCAGGAAATTGCCCTAAGAGAATCCACAAATCAAACAGCAGAGTTACAACTGGTATTCACAAATAGTTGAAATGTTGATTACATCCTGCAGTGTTTTTCACTGCTCTGCTTATTCTGTTTTTTTTTACTAGTGACTGATGAGCTCCTGAATGGTAGACAGAATATATTGTTGTGTAACTACACATTAGCCCAAACGCAACATAATTGGCCAGTGGTTATTAGTTTATTCAAAATTCAGACTACTAATAAAGTTTGGGCTAAGGCTGAGGTTGCTGCAGTAATGCAGCATTTCAGAGATCACATATATAAAGAACAACTGGCCACCAAAATTAAATGCAGGCACTGTAAGGTGGAAGAAGACCCTGTGTTAGCACAAAGAACAGTGCAAAATATAAAGGGACTGTTAGAGATCGAGGAGTATATGCAAAGAGGCAGTCACATAAACAAAGTCTGTATATGCATTTATATTTATTAGTCATTAATGTTTGGTGCAGTCCGTTGCAGCTGTAGCTGTTCTCTCTACTACACAAAATGATGAAATGTTTGTCATGTATAGAGTCATGGGCTGTTTTTTAAAAGGTCCAGTTTGAATGGGCTCATTCACACTGTGAGATTCAGTGAGTTGTAGCAGTCACATAAACACATGTGGTCAGTGATGTCTATCCATCAGTGATCAGCTCTTCAGTGGTCAGTATTCTTCTTTGCACTGTGTGTTTAGAGCATGCACTCAGACGTTTCTGGCGCCTCACACTGCCTCACTTGTATCCTCACATTTGTTGTGGCTGTAGACTAGGGTTAGGTTAACAGGGCCTGCGATAGGTCAAGCTGATAGTGATTTATTTTTTGTCTATACAGGCGTAGTGATCTGTTTTAGGGATAGCAGTGTTGGAGTGTACATCAGTGTCAGTGTTATTAATGAAAGAGTGTTTCATCCCTGTCTTACAGAGTTCTGCAGTTTTTCTTTAACTCAAAGTCATCTAAGCTCAATTCTAGTTCAGGATAGTGTTCGAATTAATAGTTTCATCTCACACCAAAGAAGTTTGGTCAGTCTTTGTCAATCTCATGCCAGTTAGGGCTTCAGTGTCTGGCTGTTTTCATTGTTTCTTGTTCTTACTTTGGTTATGTTGTCATGTATGTAACTGTGTGAAATCCTCTCATGTTACTCTAACCTGCAGGTCAACACGGTTCTTTGGCTCCTGATGCCATCTTTGCTGGTTTCAGCAATCCTTTAGCTTAACAAATACACGTGCACAGCTGCACACGGGGGGTGTCGAGGCACGACTTGTATTTACAGCAGAGGTGTAAAAGTGAATTGCACTCAGAGACAGTCAGGGCACCAAGTCGTAAAAAAATACCAATTGTTGCACAATAGGACTTTTAAGATGACAATATTGATTATTGTTTTATTGGTTATTATTGATTAATACAGCTTTAAGGATGTTGGATAGAAATGCTTTCGGTATCACTACTACTGCTTTACATACAACAGAGAGCACCCTCTGCTGGACCACAAGGCAAACAAGATATAGACTGTCAAATTTGAATGTGAACGGGTCAAATTTTTCTGATTTTGAGTAAAAAGTGACTGTCCTGGTGGAGACATTGGACCACGGGTGGAAGAAATACAGATAAAAGTTAACTGACATTTTAATTACACACTGCTTCTTTAAAAGAACATACGTGGCTGAACAGAACATTGTCAGTTCTACTTGTGTGCATGTCAAAGATGCAGTTTGTATCTTTATGTTTTAATGTTTAATCTTTGCATATTCAGACACAAGTAAAGGGACTTTGTGTGGTTATTCATTTTCATCAGTTTTATTGTCATCACCAAATTGATCAGACAGAGAAATATAACATGTCAGAATATATTTTGGCTTTTGTTTTCAACAAATCCAATACATGGCTTCTAATAAATCCATGTTCAATTCACAAATACGTTAAACCATAATAAATAAATAATCTTCAAAATTGGCAAATAAATAGTTAAATAAATTAATAAATACACAAATACATTATTTAACAAATAAGAAATAGTTTGAGGTAAATTAAGAGCTACCTGGCATATAAAATAATACTGGCATGTAAATTATTGCAATTCAATTTATAAAAAACAATATAAAATATTTTTACATTTGTGATCAACACTGAGATTTTTATGAATTTCGTACATAATTCCTGAATAATTTAAAGTGAGGTTATTGCTTATCAAAAGGCAGGATTATGATGCATGCATGTGACAAGCCTGAGAAGCCTCTCTCTGACTTTGTTGTATGAACTATTAAAAAGTTTATAAGTAGAAATGAAACAGATGAATATTTTCCCATCAGTCCTCAGAGCTGCAGTCGTCCTCTGCTTGGTATCCTTTGAAGCAGGCTGACTCGTAGTGCTTGTTCAGGTAGGACTTGAGCGCGAAGCTTTTGTGGCAGCGTTTGCAGGAGTAGTGCTTGAAGGACGAGTGTGTCTGCATGTGGGCGCGCAGGTTGGAGCGGTCGGCGAATGCTTTGCCACAGTGGGCACAGGCGAACGGTTTCTCTCCGGTGTGAGACCTCATGTGGCCCTGCAGGAGCCACGGTCGACTGAAGGCTTTGCCGCACACCGTGCATTCGTGCTTCAGGTCATGGGTTAGCATGTGCATGGCCAGTGCTGGCATGGACACGTACGCCTTGTGGCATGTGGGACACTTCCTGGCCTGCTGGCTGTCCAGGCTCCGGTGAGTTTGCTTGTGTCTGCTCAGATTGGAAGATGTGGCGTAAGACTTGCCACACTCGCCGCAAACGTGGCGCCCTTTGGATTTCCCTTTGGCTGGGCTGCAGTCTGCAGAGCCTACATCCTCGCTGCTGTCCGACTGACTGCCTCCCTTGCGGGGACACCTCTGGTTGGACCTCCGCCGGGAGCGTCCATCAGAGATGAGGAAGGCATCGATGGTGCATGCCTCCAGCTCAGGGCCGCTACTGTCTGACTCGATTGTGCTGCTGGAGACGGGGCTGTCCGGATGCTCCATGTCATGGTCGGAGAACTCTTCCCCAACACTGCCGCCTGGGGAGTACAGGGGCCCTGAGGAAAGCCCAGTCTGCTCATGACCTGGCTCCTTTGTGCTCTGCAACACTGAGGGGATGATGTAATCATGGATGTAGCCTGTAAGTAAAAAGACATTTAATAAAGAGATGGAAAAGACTGTTTTTTTCCCCATTAGAGTAAATGAATGTAACATCTTCACGATCTCAACAACCTCTGAAGAAAAGTGCCCTCTTACCCAAACCTCCAATCAATATGAAACCT
Organism: Collichthys lucidus; assembly: GCA_004119915.2. Lineage (NCBI taxonomy): Eukaryota > Metazoa > Chordata > Actinopteri > Sciaenidae > Collichthys > Collichthys lucidus. Next base: position 21,027,415 of record CM014082.1, read on the forward strand.
ATACAGGAAGCTATTTGTAAGTGCCAGGTTCAGCAAGCTTTGTGAATGAAATATTAATGAGTGCACAGTTGTGCCCCAATCAATACCTCCACTGGCTCAAGTGCTATCATAAGAAAAAACAAATGTGAAAGGCTGAATTCAAGTCAGACACGAAGTGCTGACACTGGCAAAAACCGTCACAGAGCGATAGTTTGGCTCTGGATCGATTCCACCTGTCGTCGCCTCGCAGCAACGCGTCTGAATCTGTAAATCTGTGATGGAGGGGGTTCCGGGGGAGTGAGGGGGGAAAACAGAGCTTCTCAGCAGTGAAATCCCCTCAATCACTAAATCATTTTAATCAGATCATTCCCCATCTGTGCCGTTTCTGAGAGTGTTCATGAGTACGGAAAGGGGGAGATTGAGTGACAGGTGGGGGACTGCGATTTGGCAAAGAGGGAAAAGGGAGGGTGTGTGTGTCTGTGTGTGTTTGGTGGTGGTGGTGGTGGTGGTGGGAGGGGGGGGGGAGGGGGACTACTGTCTGATCTTGACAGCAGTCAATGGTATATTGAGCCCACTTGCCCCCACCACCACCACCATCCCAACCAACCCCTGTCACACACACGCACACACTGAAACACAAAGGGAAGCAGACAGCTGGCATCCTATATCTGGGGACAAATGATTCAACTCGAACACAAGATCTGTGATGCTGCTGCTGGTGGTGGTGGTGGTGGTGGTGGGTGTGGGAGGGGGGGCGAATCCGCTCAAAGCACACATTTCTTTGGATGTTTCTCAAAGCCAAACACACACACACACACACACACATGCACACACGCCATATTGTTTGTATTGCAGGGTTGTTCTCACATCCAGCCTCTCTAGAAATCCCACGGATGAGAATCTACTGTCTGCCGATGTACTGCTCATGTTGCACTTTATTGAATTACCTGCAGCACTCTGTATTTTCCAGTCAATACCCATCCTCTAAAAACCCTGTTCCATCACCTCTCACTGCTCCACATATGGATTGTGTTGCTGCAATCCTACTCCCTGTGGCTATCTAACATCCTGCAGGATCAGATGGAGAGAGATGGAGAGATGAACGAGGTTGGGGGGGGGGATGATAAGAGGAGAGACTCAAGGGCAACTGCACCATCTAAGGACAACACAGTCCCATGTGGCTATCTGCTTTCTCCCCATTTCATTTTCTTTCTTTCTAGTAGAAGCTGACAAAGGCTTGCATCAGATTTTGTGCCTAAAGCCTGAGTACACGTATATCTCATCATTCATGCACACAATAGTATTAAAGCCAGAGGCTGCTGTGTGATCTGGTTTGAGTATTAAGCAGATTGAGACAGCGTGACCTGAATACTATTTAGCATCCGCCGAGTTAGAAAACAAAAGTCCTGAGGGATACAGAAGAGGGGGGCGAGTGATGGCTGTGGGGGATTTTGGGGGTTTCCAAGAGCGATTAGGAAGAAGAGACAACAACATAAACACAGTTGGATGATTTCTCTGTCTGTTATTTTAGATTTTTTTTCTAATTATTTTTGTGTGAATGAAGAAATCAATAGCCACTGCAGCAGAAATGCACATGAAAAAAGTTGGAAAAACAACTAAGAGAGACATCAACTCACCATTTTCACTCAAACGCACCGCCAAGTTGGTGGCTGACTCTGTGATGGCATGTGTCACAGAGTAAGAGTCGTCCCAGTGCTGCTGGTGCTGATGGTAGTAGTTGGAAGATGAGAAATCATGAACCTTCGGCTGCTTCACCAAAAAGGAGCGTGGCATTTTCTTGTTCTTTTTTCCTGGTGAAAAACTGATGCTAGAGCCTCATAGAACAATGTGAACAGACTGATGATCAAAGAGAGAAAAAAAAAGAAGAAAAAGCAGAAATGTACTGAGCTTCCAAACGGCCTTCTTCTTCAACAGGCCAAACAAGAAAAAAAAAAAAACAAGATCTGTCCTGAATTTGGTTTAAAGCCAGAGGGAAGGAGAAAATGTAGAGAAAGTAGCAGGGAGAGAGAAAGCAAAAGGACAGGGAGGATGGAGAGGAAGACAGAAAGTGGCGAGGGAGAAACAGAGAGAGGCAGAGAGAGAGAGAGAGACAGAGAGAGAGGGAGAGAGAGAGAGAGAGAGAGAGAGATGGCTGGACTAGCTGAGCTCAGCACTACTGCAGCCTTTTATATGTGGGGCACGAGCCCCAAAGATCAGGTGGTGCTTTGGAAGAGGGAGCTGCTTAGCATTAATCCATCAAACATCCCCGGGGACACACATCAAATTACCACGAGCCGTCTGTGCTTCTCCCCACGCACACACACACACACACACATATGCACGCGCGCACACAGAGCAGTCAACTAACCCACCTCCTCCCACATCCTCCTCCTCCTTTCACCCCTCCGTCTCCCCTCTCCCAGGGAAGGAGAGCAGACAATAGTGGTGCAGAAGCACGTGGGTGACACTACACACAACATCTTGTCCTCCATTGTCTTTCAATGAAGTAGCTAACACAATTTATGCTGCCCCCAAACACACACCCCTTTTGCTCCAACACCACCACCACCACCAATATCACCAGCTCTGATATTTCATCATCATCATCAGTTCATTCTTAAAATTGTTTAAATGGCCTCTGTATGTAAATCAGAGTCTGGATTGTTCATTTTCATCAGGCCGCTGTTAACTTTCACCGCCTGGAGAGACACACAAAGGAGTCTGGATGCAGATACTTCTCAGTACTTTTCAAACTGTGGTCAGCGTACTGTAGTACTTCATTTCTTTGTTTTATTTACTTGCATTCTGATACAGCAGGCATAACTTCAGTAATTTCTTCATCTAAGTCATCAACCTGTCTCTTAGACCCCATCCCAACCAGTCTGCTCAAGGATGTTTTACCTCTAGTTAGGATATGAGCATTTATTTTTTCTTTATTATCAGGATATGTACCACAGTCCTTTAAGGTAGCTGTAATTAAACCTCTTCTTAAAAAGCCCACTCTAGACCCAGAGGTCTTAGCCAACTACAGACCAATATCAAACCTTCCCTTTCTGTCTAAGATACTTGAGAAAGCTGTAGCTAATCAACTGTGTGACTTTCTCTATAACAATAGTCTATGTGAGGATTTTCAGTCAGGATTTAGAGTGCATCATAGCACAGAGACCGCATTAGTCAAAGTTACAAATGACCTCCTAATGGCATCAGACAAAGGACTCATCTCTGTACTTGTCCTGTTAGATCTTAGTGCTGCATTTGACACCATTGACCATCAAATTCTTTTACAGAGACTGGAACATCAAATTGGCATCAAAGGAACCGCCCTAAGCTGGTTTACGTCGTATTTTTTAGATCGATCTCAGTTTGTTCACGTCAATGATGAATCCTCCATGCATACCAAAGTTTGTCATGGAGTCCCACAAGGTTCTGTACTAGGACCACTTTTATTTAGTTAATATATGCTTCCTTTACCGAACATTATTAGGAATCACTCTATTCATTTTCATTGTTATGCTGACGACACCCAATTATATTTATCGATCAAGCCTGATGCAACCAATCAGTTAACTAAACTCCAAGCATGCCTTAAGGATATAAAAAAATTGGATGATCTATAATTTTCTGATGTTAAATTCAGACAAAACTGAAGTTCTTGTAATTGGACCCAAACACCTGAGAAACTCTCTTTCTAGAGACTTAGTTACTTTAGATGGGATCACCCTGGCCTCCAGCTCCACTGTAAAGAATCTTGGAGTTGTTGTCAACCAGCATTTGTCCTTTAATGTCCACATATAACAGATTTCGGGGACTGCATTCTTCCACTTACGTAACATCGCCAAAATCAGGCACAATGTATCTCAAGCGGATGCAGAAAAACTAGTCCATGCATTTATTACTTTTAGGCTGGACTATTGTAACTGTTATCAGGCTGTCCAGTAAACTGTATAGGAGATAACAAAAAATTAAAATAAGGCACCATAAAAAGACATTATCTTGGAACCAACAGTCAAGTATCATCTTGTTCCCAATATGGATAAAATGATAAACATATTTTTAATTAGTATATTAGTATGTACTGACTCCCTGACAGTTAAGATTCCGTTCAAATTTCAAATATGTAAACTATAAATAAAAAAACAAAGTTATGTAAACTGATATTCTTCATACAGTTGATATGGACTGATACATGACACAGCAAGACATATGTACATTGAAACATTTTAATGAAGATATGTTATACGAATAAAACTCCATTCATTTATATATTTGTTTGTGACATCAGGCTACAGATGAAACATTTCTATTGTTTACTTTCATCCTCTGTACGTCTCTGGCACTTTTATGTCTCTCTGTAGAGCCCTCAGCCCTCCATAGAACCATATAACCATCATGTGGATAAAAAGGCCCCCGCTGTGACTTCCGGCCCATCAGGCCATGACAGGCTGACCTCCGGATGCCTGCAGGGTCACGGGGTCAAATTCTGGTTGGCTGGAGAGATGGCAGCAGCTTAAACGCAGAGTGGACGGCTCACTCACAGATGGCTCTGCAAGGTACAGTTCAGTATGACTGGCTCGTAATGAATATAAAAAAAATATATATAATCTCACAGACAGATGTCCACGGGGGGGTTTATCCATTACCTCATCCAGTGTGAGGTGTACAGACGATAAATCATCTCTCTGGTCTGATCTGCTGTAAAAAATAACTCAAACTGCAAACTGAGATTTTTTTGATAGACAAATGCCATGAAAAGACCCACACCAACAATAATTGTATCCTACTAACATTGTCACTAATCACACACACTATAGACTCACGCATTGTTCTGCTGTTACAAACACTCACTAGAGCCTCAAACATGTATTAGTCCGCAACTGGAAATAGTCCCCAACAAATACAACTATTTCCTCCAGCATGAGTGACATTTGCTGTAAAGTGCAGTATGTAGCTGTTGTAGGAAATCACTCCAAAGCTACTATTTATTTCAACTTCTTCTTAATTGTTAAAAGTTCATTGAAACTTGTAAATATGACAATATATGAGAATTTGGGCCTAAACAATTCAACAAGTCTGAAATCTCAGCTGTTTCTTTGACACATACAATGTCAACAATGTAGTTTTCTTTGAAAAATTAAGATTTATATCTTCAGTAGTCAGAGAAGAACATTATGAAAAATCTCTCTCCTAATGTGTCATTTTGTATAAAGTGTAAAAAAAAGTTTTCCTCATGTTGTGTTCTCAAACCAGCTTAGGGTTAGTATTCAAAGAGCAATTAGAGACCCTGATTAAATGTTTTTTTTAGCTAAAGATAGTTTATTTCAGTGTTTTGTACACGTGTTCAGTCCCACATAGAAAGGTGGACTAAATGAGCAAATTGTAGCAGAGTGGATCAGGAACACAGTGTAGACTAACCTGGGAAACAAAACAAGGCATATTTTAACACCAAACTGACTCTATAATTCCATATTTTTTTTAACAAGTTGCCTTAAAACGTCACAAAAAGGAATTAAACAGGCAGAAGCTGAATATTTCTCCGAGACGAATCTGCTCCCTGTGCATGTGATACTGACTGCTGAGTCTGATTAAATGCATGTTAAGTAGCGCTGCAGCGAAAGCACCCAGAGACTGTCTATCTAAGCCTGTTGAGGTGTGATAAGTGAGATAATTTGTGTTAATCACATCCAGTCATTAGAGAGCCATCTGAAAAACAAACGCAGGTCCTTTTCACTGAGGCATCTTTTCAGCACCTCCACAGAAATCTCCCACTCCGCCATCTGACAACGAGGCAGCTGCACGCCAGTGAATGAGAGTGATTGTCTCTTTTCTTTTAATCAGCACTTAGTGAGTGAGAAAATGGAGAATTTCCCCCTCTTCACTCTGCATGTTTTTTCAAGGGTTGATTGTGGTTAGCTGCAGAGAGCAACTTGTGATTTATGTTCCACACATTTCATACTTCTTTTTTTTTTTTTTTACCAAGCAGCTTTGTGCAAATGGTGTTAGGAACGCTCCACTGAGACTTGTCTCACACACTTCTCTGCAGAAGCAAATAACAAAACACCTCAAAGTCAATTTGGAAGTGACTGGTTAAAGTCTGGCACAATCGGGCACGTCCGCACCATGTCACCTCGAGCGGGGTGGGATGAGAGGTCAGTGGAGGAGATGAGAAAAAAATTCCCAGCCATCAGGTGTGGTGACTGACAAGGGGATGGAGTTGGGATGCTGAGAAGACCAACAGGGATGCCAAAAAGGGGGGAGGCGTTGTACAACTGCATTTTAATCTAGTCAGACCTCAATCCTGATAAAAGGAATCTGTCCATCTCTCTCCTTTCCATTCTGGGGGTCATCAATCACACGTGTCACTGGCCTCTGCTCTGGTGGATGTCACAGTCTCGGGGGAGCAGTCGCAAGAGAGCTACAGATGCTATCCAAAATGGAAAAAGCGAGGAGCGATGAAAAGAAAATATGGTGGATAGATAAAGCAATGACATGCCTGATGACAGCTGAGGCGCTGAGATAGATAGTTCAATGACAACAGGTGCCATATATAGATACTACAAACATTCTAAATTACAAAAACAATTTCTTATTAAACTCATATTTAAAGAAATCAACATTTGGAGAAATACTCTCATGTCATGAAAACAGGTGGAATAAGCTATTCTGGTTCTGTCCAGCGTGAGAACAGAAAACAGAAATGTAAAAAAGATGATTTGTTACATGCAGGAACTCTCGGCGGACAATAGTCACATGCAAGCACCGCATCACAGAGGTGGTGGGTGGATGGATAAATTCACCACCTGCTTCCAGTTTCTATGCTAAGCTAGGCTGATCATGTCCTGGCTCCAGTTGACCACCCATATCATAATTCAATTGATCAGAACACAGAAAAAAAGGTGCATTTCCCAAAACATTCATTGACTCCTTCAAAGGAAAATATCAGTCTGTGATTCTAAATCCAGAAGTTATTTTATGACAAAAAGGTTAAAAGTGTGACTTCTTGGGGCGGTTGGTAGTGTAGTGGGTTAAGCGGCCGCCCCGTGTGTGGAGGCTATACTCCTCACTACAGCTGGCCCTGGTTCGAATCCCGCATCGTACGGCCATTTACTCCCCCTCTCTCTGCTTCCTGTCTATCTTTAGCTGTGCTATCAATAAAGGCCAAAAGAAATAAATCAAATCAAAAAAATTAATCTTAATCTAAATTAATTTTGTGTTATTCTAGTACATCTAGTGCCTTTTGGCAGATACCAGGCTGATCATGTTTAACTGATTGACATGGGAGGTGAGAGTAATAGTTAAGACCTGCAACATAAACTGTAGCTATTAAATTTCAACTGTAGCTGCTAGAAATATACGTGTGTCACTTATCTGTGATGATAAGAAGCTCCTTGCTTGCAAAACAAAAAAGACAAAGTTTCAGCAGTGAAAAGTGCACATGAGCAAAATGATGAACATCAAAGAGGCTTCAGAAATGTATGAAACAGCCTGGCGACGTCTTCAGGTGATTCCCCAGAGAAAAACAGCAAAAAGGGCCAGAAACAACAAAATAGACGTGAAAAATCTTTATCTGTATTTTGTTTTTTATTCTTCATATTTCACCTGTATTTTACCAAGAAAGACTTCAAAAAAATGGAAGATGCTTCTTCAAAGTGCTGATTCAAAGCTCAGACAAATAATATGAATCTATCTGCGTGAGCGCCACAAGAAGAAACTGAGAAAATGTTTCTTGCGTGTAATTTGAGTGAGCCGATCGATCTTTTGTCATGTCTTTTTTTATCCCGTGCCCATTTACAGGAGCTCAATCTACGCAAGGACACTGTCTTGGCATGTGGAGAGCATTTCTGTGGAAAGTGTCTGTTCTCTGCTGCAGCCTGTAAAAAATGATCATGCAGCTCACGTTAGTGAAATCAGGTAGTTTATCGCCTCACAGTCCTCGTCCCGGTGTCCTTGGCACCTGGTATTGACAGAGACCTCCACAGAACCCATCTGAATTTGTTTTTTTCCCCTCGGACACTCGCCTTGGACTTCGCCCTGCCAATAATGCTGCATATTTCTGGCCTGAGGCCTACGCCGCTCCTCCATTTCTGTTCAATACACAATCAACTGATGGTGTCAGTGGGGGTGACATTGTCTCTACAAGTGTCATTCGCTGGCTTTGAGAGCACTTACACTAAATGGCTCTTCGCCAAATAGCCCTTCAGCGGTGGCCAGTTCAATTGCACTGTCAAAAGGAGAATTACCTGCCGTGGGGCCCCAAATGGGAGCTCCTGCCTGATAAAGGACACCAGAAATCATTTAGGCTAATGTCTCCGCATTAAAGGAGCCCGTTTCACTAGCTGTGAGGAATTGAGGATAAATCGACACATCTGCATGAACAAGGGACGGAGTGAGTGATTTGTCTTAATTGAGAGGCACGTGGCAAGTAAATGTGTGTGTGTGTGTGTGTGTGTGTGTGTGTTAATGGGGGGTGGGGGGTGGGTGGGAAAAGACTCATTGGTCTCCAGCTGCAACGCTCAGGCAACAGACTGCTTACTTCTTGTTGAACAAGGTGGGGGGAGAGGAGGGGTCACTAGGAAAAGTGAGGTGTGGAGGGGGGTGTCGGGGGAGATGGGGGGGGGGGGCTCTCTCACCCTCACACACCCTTTGTCTCCTGGCCATCTGCTCGGGTTCTGTAATGGTTGTAAGGGAGTGAATGTGTGCGTGTGTGAGGAGAGGAGGTGGGTAAGGAGGGGGTGGGGTCGGGTGGTGGGTGGGGGGCTGGGGGGTCGTTATACATTCCGTCACCTTACAACCATCCACGCTGAGCCGAGCCGAGCTGGGCCAGGCCGAGGCAGGCCAGGCCACAGGAGGCTGCAGACACGCTGTCACACTGGGAGAGAAATTTACAGCCCCAGTGAACCTGCTCAGATGACTCTCCTTTACCCAAACACTCACTCTGCTTTATTGCTCATTTTGTTAAGGCGCGGACGTCTGTGGAAGGTTATTAATGACAACACTGAGCACATTTAAAACCAACCTGCCACAATTCAGAGAGCAGAGGGGCGCGTTTTTAAGTCCCAAACAAGAGCACAAAATCCAGACTTCTCTACACTGTGTGAAGCTGGGAGATGTATACATACTGAATGTTTTTGTCAAATGCGTTTTAGACAAACATAATTACTTTGTTGTGTTCTTGCGCCACACAAAAGTTGCAGGGAGTGGCTCAGGGTGGGTGGTGGGTGCACAGCATGCACCCACCACCCAACATAACGGGGAATTAAAACCAATTCCCCGTTATGTTAACAAACTTCATGAAGGCAGCGCTGCATTTCTCCCTAAATGTACCTGCTGCTGCAGATCTGTTAGGGTCAATTTAGAGTTGATAAAAGCTAAAAAGGAGCATGACCTATTACATCTTATGTCAACAGACTTTCTCAGTATTACACAATACCGGCGTCTCTTTTAATCGGCAACTTCCATGGCTCTGAAGTGAAGCCAACGTGGAAGTGTCAAAAACTGCAGTTCCTCAAATGTCCACTTGAGGTTGGCTACAGAACATGTCTCCATGAGTCCCCATGTTCAAATGTCCAACTTCACAGCAGAAATAAACATGTTTACAGCCTGGTACAAAAAACTGTTTTGGACTCTAGCTAATTTCCCCATTCATGACAACTGTACTGAGGGTGAATTTATATACAACTCACCTGTTCAAATGATATTAAGGCTTAATTAACAGCATAGCCACTTTGATTGACAGGTAGTTGCCTCATGTCCATGTCCACGTCTTTGCTGATTTTAAGATCAGCCAGGAGGTGGAAGAAGAAGCTGAAGATGCGCCTTCTTTTTTTTATGTATTGCAAAGGTTCTGCTGAAGACATCTGTTTATCTCAAAAGTGACAGTACACATCAGCCAGCAGTGTGTTATTCTAAGTCACTTTTAATGTGGCGACACAGACAGTTGCTGTGTCGTAGCACTGCTTTGGGCAGATTTAACCAGCGCCGAATGAGACTGCATAATTGCGTCATTCTTAACATCTGATAACACTTCTTTCAGATGACATGAAGTCACAGATTTCTGCTCTCAGTTAACTCAAGTCCTCTCACAGATCTGTGCTGCTCTCTAAATCTGATCCCGCTCTTTGCTTACTGTTATGTCCTTGATAAAAGTTCCAATGTGTTTTTCCAATGTGTTGTGCTGAGAACTGAAAGCAGGACACATCGTCATCAGCTGAGCAGGTCAGCCTGGGTTAGCAGCCGCTCAGACTTACAGTCAAACTGGTGTGACTGGAGGATTTGTGAGGAAACACACCTGCTCCAATGTTCAGATACTGAAAGCAGCGCAGGAAATAGAGTGATGTTGGACTTTGGGCCAGGGAGGAAAGGCAGTTTTCTTTCTTTTCCTTCATCTTACATGTTCAATGTGTGTTAAAGTTATAAGAAAGAGACATCACTGTGAACTCAAACTAGAAATATCACCACATGTGTATATGTATTGCATTCAGCAACAAATGTGGAACATAAATTTGACATAAATTATACATCCACTGTGGCCCAGGGTGGCTCTGTATGAAACTTATTTGTTTAATTTAAAAGGAGCATTTTTTAATTTCAGCCCATTAATGTGAGTATTAAAACCATGTGCTCACAATAAAAAATGCAAATCAACACTGAGAAAAAAATCTGCCTCATTTAGCTAATTGGCACGCCCAGCATGGGTGTGTGTTTATGTTTGTGCGTGTGTGTGTGTGTCTGAAGAGAGAGAGAGAGAGAGAGAGAGAGAGAGAGAGAGAGAGAGAGAGAGAGAGAGAGAGAGAGAGAGAGAGAGAGAGAGAGAGAGAGAGAGAGAGAGAGAGAGAGAGGAGAAAGTGGTATTGACCCTGTGAGCAGATGGGCTCCTCCACACTGCTCTGCTCAGTCCTGAACACACACCGGGTCGTGCAGTAGAATGGATGTGGGAGTGTGTGTGTCAGCGACCATCTGACACCTCCCACAACTGGTCTACCCCCCCCAGTGCTTTACATGTGAATGAAACAAATGGAGTGCAATCTGACCAATGGAGTTAATTATGGTGATGGTGCGTGAATGCAAAGTTCCAAATGATAATCGGGGATATTGAAGGCAGAGGTTGTGCAAAGCTTAACATAGCCTACAGGTAGGACTGACTTGATGTTTTAGATATTCAGCAACAGATCAACAGATCAACTTTTACAGTTTCACTGAACATCTGTTGTTTATTTCTGCTTTCTTTCTTAAATGATCTACACAACAGATCTGCTCTTGCTGTTCACAGTCAAAGGTGGTAGTGGAGATAAGGGCAGAGGCAGAAAAATGAATCTTGTGGTTGCATTGCATTCTGGTCACGTGTAAAACGTGAGAACTCTACCTCTGCATTATTGGCTTCTCTCTGGCCCATCACTCGATTGTTGAATGCACCGGAAATGCTGGTTAAGAAATATATGATACCTCATCAGCATTTTCCCAGTGACAGAGCAGCCTTAAAATACAGTATTTTAAAATTATGCTGACTTGTGAAAACATTGCTGATATTGCTGTAGTTTCTAATGCACCAGAACAAGATCTGCCGGGGCCAGTCCAGGGTGAACACTGCCTCACATCCTATATGTACGGTGGCCGGAAACCCTCAATGCTGCAAATAAAAGAAGCGCTGCAAACAAAAAGAAACAGCGCTACAAATAAAAGAAACGCTGCAAACAAAAAGAAACAGCGCTACAAATAAAAGAAAGGAACGCCGCTGCAAATAAAAAAGAAACGCTGCTGCAAATAAAAGAAACGGCGCTACAAATAAAAGAAACAGCGCTGCAAATAAAAGAAACGCTGCAAACAAAAAGAAACAGCGCTACAAATAAAAGAAAGGAACGCCGCTACAAATTAAAGAAACTTCACAGTGAAGTAAATTGTGGATGCATGGATGGATGGATGGATGGATGGATGGATAGATGGAGGAATAGATGGAACATGACCAATATTTTGTGTAAAGAAGTTATTGTGTGGGGCCAAATATCTATATACACCCATAGGAGGAAACAAGATCTTTACACAAGTATATGTGACCCACAGGATGTTGTTATAGATTTTGTATTGTGGGCAAAAGATCCATAAACAAGTGGACAAGGAACAACACAACAAAATATATATTTATGCATCAGAGCAACATTTGGGTGGTTTCTTCCTGTATTCCCTGTTCAGTTCACCTGTGGTGAATTAATTGATCATGTCAGGAAAACACAGGAATGACAATTTTCAAATAGATTCCTTGTTGAGTCTCTTTGAATACTCCTAAATTGTAACATAACTCAATAAAAGCTGTATGTGGTTTGTTTGTCCAGGGACCGGAGGGAACCACTGGTTGCTTAGATCACCTTGTTAGTCCTTTGTGCCCTCACCCAGGAGACTGTTCACATACAATTATGCTGATTGAGTGGCACACCATGTTGTCGTCTTCTTCCTCACTCTTTGATACAGTTGGGCTGATAGAGAGCTTGTCCATCACAGCTGATACGATTAGAGTGATTGAGGACTTGTCCATTTATTTTTGCCTGTCACACACGCACACACACACACACACACACACACACACACACACACACACACACACACACACACACACACACACACACACAAACTGAGCAAGAAGGATGGGATGTGGTCCCAGTCAGGCAGCACGTAACACTGATAGAAAAAAAAAGTAAAAAATAGTAAAGAGATCATTTTGTTATAATGTCGTTAAAACAATCCAGCGCCTCTTAAATCGTTTTCCCTGTGTTCTCTCTTTGTGGTTCACACTCAGTGTAATTGTTCTTTTGTACATTCATGGTTACGTCTCTCTCCAACTTATTTCACTTCAGAGTGTATCATTTACAAAAAAAAAGAAAAGAGACAAAACACACACTGAAAGACACAACTTTCAGGTCTCAGGATACTTGTCACGATGGTAAATCACTTCATCAAAAGTGATTTTAAAGGCCAGCAGGGTCAGTTGAACTCTTCTCTTCATCTGTTGATTTTTGTTTCTGAATCAAACCCACATATTTAACTCATCTCGGTAATAACAATATTGCATCTAGCTGATTGTTTCTCCTTGGAGGTCCTTAAGAGCGTCTGTGTATGGTATATGATGGAGTGAAGGGCACCCAGCTGTATCACCCACTGTGATTGATTCACCAATCTTTTCTCCCCCAAGCTCAGGTCACGTGCCACTCTTTGTCCTGTTTTCCCTGCAGCATAGAAGATGCAAATAGAAGCAACAACAGCTGCTGAATAGGGATGCTACGTCTGGTTTGGTTTGAGAAGCATCTTGCTGTCAGCCCGGTAAGACGGACGAGAAGTGCTGTGTGCCTGTGCCACAGTTTACTTTACTGATGCCTTTCCAAAATGTGATGGATGAGACAGGATTACTCTGCTGGCTGCTTTGGTTTCTCAGTTCTGTAACATGAATGAAACCCGTGTAGGCTTAATATAGAAGCTTGATAGAATTGTTACATGTTGGAGTAATGCTCACTGCAGTGACCAGTTAGGAAACAAAACAGCCACACTCTGGTTTTCACAGTATGTTAGCATCATGAGCACTAAAGGCTTCCAGAATCAGAAATACTTTAATAATCCCAGGGGGAAATTATTAAATTAATCATTTTGAATATTAAAGGTTAAAATAAATACAACTTCCTTTATGAAGTTACCACTGAGAAGTTCACCACTGATTTTACACAGGTTATTATGTCAGTTTACTTAGAGTTATAAAGAGCACACAGTGCAGCGTCCTCTGGAGGAGCTTTATTATATCTGAGGAAATAATTCATCAGAATCAAAAGCCTGCATTTCACAGTGGGAGGGCACAGAGTGTGATGTCAAAGATTTCCATGGGAGGGGGGAGTTTATTGTAAGTAAGGTAAGCAAGTAAGGTACACAGATGAATAGTACAATTGTTTTTTGGTTTTGTTTCTGTAACCACCCCCCGTTTATATCGACCTTTGGAAGATCTCCTCTTAATACACCTCCATTATAAGTGATAAGCAAACAGTCTGCAGTCCGCAATTTGTCTTAAAACCTAATTGAAAAGTTTATGTGGAGTTAAAATAAAGCTGAACTGAAAACACACCTATCATTTAGAACAGGGGTCTGCCAATTTTTGTCATAATGGTTGACAATTTTCACCAGAAAATGTGAGAATTAAAAAAATATAACAAAAATGATACTACTTTTGACAAAAACTATTTACAAAATAAATTATGCCATTATGTATGAACTTTTTAATCAATCATAAACACATATATGTTAAGCTGCTTCTGTCAAATAAAGCTCAAAAAACATCTTTAAAAATAAGTTATTTTAGGCCAGGCTTAAAATGTGACACACGTGTGAGTCTCTGTTCTGTTCGTCTCTCGTCTAAGGGGTCCTTGGGCTGAAAAAGTTGAAGCCCTGATTTCGAAGGTTTAGCTTATGACTACATTTGTTTCATTTGTCATGAAAACAGCTAACTAAGATAAAAGGCAAGGGAGTCATATTACTGAAACCAGGAGGAATACACAGACCATAAGCATGGACAAGTAAAGTACATTTTAAGATGAAACTGTGATCACTGGCATTCATTTCCATCTTCAACATTAAACTGACCCAGTGTCACAACTTTTAGCTGAGCGGTCACTTCTACAGTCTACAGAAAGCAAGAACATACTAAGAATGGCGACTTTTGATGGAAAACACTTCACGAAGTGAGACGAGTTATAAAAGTCATGAAATTAGTGTTGTGCATCATTGTTAAAGGTGCTTTATAGACATTTTACAATATTTTGTTCATCTTATTGGTCATTTAATCTAGTTCTTAGTCTAGCTTTATTTTCTTTCTTTCTGTGGTTGTTATTTTTTATCTTTTTGACTTTTTAATATAAATTTAATCGATTTTTATTAGTCTACTCTTTTGTCTTTGTCTTTTTATCTTTGAACTGCACTAACCTGTAGGAAAAGTGTTCTACAAATGAAGTGTGATTGATTGATCACTGTGAATACAAAGTACTGACATTTGCTTCAGGGAATAATGACACGAAGGCGTGCAAAAGTAATAACGTTTAATTCAAATAAAACCATGCAACAGGTCACCATCACCCTGATTAGATTCAACCCCTGTTATAAAATAAACATCCAAAGCCGTACATTACATACGCTCATGGGCATTCACTGTATGAGAGAACAGACAGAACTCCATTAAGCACACACAGGTCAGCCCAGAGACTATAGAACAAAACGAGGACCCAAAAAACAGCAAACAAGAAGAAAAGAATCACAGCTCCTCCTGCTCTGCACAGGCCACAGTACAGTGGTGATCCTGAAAAGGTGCCAAGCACACAAACTCCACGTTCTCTGAAGAGAGAAAGCACAAGGACCTGTAGCCCCTCCCATCCCCCTCCCCACCCTACCCCCCCACCGGCTGCTAATAATCAATCACTATCACAAAGCGCTATGAACCATATGGCACACAGAAGACAAGTCTGAGAACATGAGTGATGAGCCAGTAGTGCCCCGTTGATACATATGTCGCTGAATGTCTAGTAGCAGTTTATTCCCATGTACCGGACATGCACTCGTTTAAGGAAGGCCCGTCAAATTCACATCGTCGGGATTGTGGAAGCTGGGGGGGGCAATTTAAACTAACATGGCCTTTGGAGACCAAGCAAAGCATTGTTTGGGTTTTTTCTGTGAGGGGAATGTGCTTCAGCGAGATGTTTGTTGTTTTAACGAAAAAAAACAACCGAATGATTTGAACATTTAACATTTGACTTACAGAAGTATATTAGTTTTGCTGAGGTGAGTGATTCGAATCCCTCAACACAATACCCATACAACAGGGACTGTCACCTCGTGAAGGATCCAGCGCACACATGTGATTGGTACACTCAATCAGCTCAATTGTTATTTTACAATCTGGATGTAGAACACAAAGAATAGAAAATAACATTAGTAAGATGTACAGTATTCTTGTTTTTCATAATGTCTGCTCTGCACCGTGAACTTTAATGGATGACTGGGTGCTGAGGTGAGGAGGTCAGGTTCACCTGCACATTCCTCCCTCTGTCCAATGGGAAGGCTCCCGAGGAAGCAAGTGGGAATCGAGAGTCTTGGATTACGTGATGGTTGTGTAGTTTGAACATGGCAGAGTCAGCGTTAAGTGTTTAGGATGCTGTGCATGTGTCGGTGTGTGCGTGTGTGTGGATGACGAGGAGGGACAGCAGCAGGGGCCTCAGTTGCTGTACACGTGGCCTTCTGGCGGCTGGGAAAGCCTGCTGTTCTCTTTCGACATCATGTGCTGCCTGAGCTCCTGCAGCACCATCCGGATGTTGTAGGAGTTTTTCCACCTGGACAGACCTGTCAACGTCTTAATGTCCACCTGCAAGGAAAAGAGGAGGAGGAGGAGGAGGAGGAGGAGAGGGCGGAAGGAAGAGGGAGATTTTAAGTCACACACCACCATCTATTTGATTAATTTTGGTGAAAATGGATCATATTTCATGGAGAAAATGTTTTCTGGTTTTCTAATGGACAGTTTTCTACAGTAAGTTAACCGCTAAGCTAGTTAGCTAAGCCCATGCTGTCTAAAGCACCGGGGGAGTGTTTTTTTATTTACACTGCTAGCAAAGGAGCTTTGCACCTTATGGACATAATGACAGAGGGGAAGAGACTGAAGAGGACGTTGACGGAGGAAGCTAAGAAGAGAAAAGGAGAGAGGTGTCAGACAAGAGTGAATGTGGGACTGACCTTTAGTGGCTGGTGAGAGCTTGGTGAAATAAAAGGCTGAAAGACAGACGCCGAGCTGGGCTGACTGCTGCTGGACTAGTCAGTAACATTAGCTGCTGCTGGTGACCTGGTTGATGTTTGGCCGTCAGCAAAATTGTGGACTCGCTAGTTTTTAATCATCAGTAATGTAATCAGAACAAATACTCGAGTACAAATGAACGTATTCACCACAGTGGGATTACACTCTGAAACTGGAGGCAAACAAATCATAAAAAAAATACAAACTCTTACATAATAATATTACTACAAATGTAGACTGCAGTTTTAGACTAAAGCAGTATGTCGGCATAAAAAGTCAGATTCAATTATTTAAAGAGGTTTTTAAATCAAAACACAGAAATGTAGAAATGATTTTTAGGGGCTAAATGTCAATTTTCTAAAGAATAAGCAGAATGTCAGTCGAGTCGACATTTAGGACCGACTAAGTTTGCAGTGTAAAAATAATTCACGAAGCATTACAGGGCTAAACGTTAAGAGGCAGTCCAGAGGACTCTTCCTGTTTACAGTCAGTCAGCTGCTGCAGGTCATCCAAAAAATATACATATATTCGGTCTGTGTGACAGACAGATAATATTTTAAAGATTATTTTTTAGTTTGTATTCACTGTAGACAAGGTGACCAATCAGTGAGCAGCTCTGCTTTCTGCCATGTTTGATTGATAGTGAAAGTTTCAGTAGTTTAATTTGAATCACCTGTTCATCTTTATATAGAAATGTTTCCCCTCAAATAAAGTCTGTGAAAGACGCACAAACTATGAAGCTGAAACACGGCGTTTCTCTAGCATGAGTAACTCTTCAAAAATGTACCACTGAACGCCACCACTGAGACTGTAGCATGACATAAGTCTTAAATTCAACCGGCAGCAGAAGATGAATAAATGCATATATTATATTATACACTGTACCTGTAAAGACTCCAAACTGAACGATCTAACAGGTGTGTGTTAAAGTTGGATACTCACCACACCGTTTGAAGTGTGTACGCCAGTCAGGTTGATCTTGTTCACAAAGCGGACCAGAGGGGGGTGCTCTGGGTATCTGAGTCCACACTCTATTTTCAGACTGTATATCCTGCCGTCATAGACAGTCTGTGAATAAAGAAAGAAACGACAGGTTAGCTCGAAGTGTGTTAGTCCATCAAATGTCACGTCTGTTCACATGTTGCCATGACATGTTCGGCATTAAAAAAGAACAAATGCTCAGAAAGCGAGGACCTCTATTTAATGACGACAGAGTGGTTAGGTGCATGTAAACAAAGCTGAGTGAAGCCTCGGCTCTGATTACAGCGTTGGCTGGATGTTCTGCATGTGTTCACAACATCAGTAGCGTGGAACAGAGTTTGTTCTGCAGTCTTGTGGTTTGTGACAGGTCAGACTGACATCTGCAGCACCTGTGTGAACAGCATTCGAAGGCAGCTGCACAGAAAAGCCGAGTGCATTGAAAACAGCATGCTGGTCCTCACAGCCTCCACACTCCTGTACGCAGTGGTGGAGGAACAAGGCTGCAACAACACTAGCTAACTGGTGCATGCATGCACTTCTCTTTACTTGTAAACCACACAAGGAAGTACCACATCATCTCAACTCTCTAGAGGCAAGGCAGAACCATGAAAGTGCTGCCAAAGGGAACGCAACTACCCACAGGCATGCCTCTTCCACCTTAGCACTCTTCTTGCACACTGCAACAGAGTCTACACACACTCAAACACACCTTCTCACAGTGCATTCACTCATCTGTAACGTGTAGTCCACAGTGCAGGACATTTTAACTTTGTGTTTAGAATCTGACTATTGAGTTTATTGTATTTCAGAGTAAGACACATGGACTGTGCTGAGAACACAGAAAAGGTTCTTTGTCTAACTGTTTCAGTGAGTTCGAGCAGCTGCTTAGTTGAAGTCAGGCCTGTTCATAAAACATGTCCTATCTGAATTTTTTCAGTTCAGTTTCCTCAACTAGAAGTGTTACCATAGCATCTACCTTACTACTGCTGTTTGATTATTAGCAGACAGGGATTCTTCATCATGTACTGGATCACATGCTCACTGTTTAACAGCCAAACGGAACGCAGCCGGTTTCCCACATCACCGACATTTTGTTTTTCTTACAAGACGAACTGTTGGTTCAGGTCAGCAAAAGCAACACGTGGCTTTCAAGTACTAGTTTGAAATGAAGTGAGAACTCCACTCATCGCAACAGTTAGCATTTAGAACACATCGGCTTATTGGTCAACATCACAGAAGATCAGTATGATGTATCAAAGTGTTGGGAGGTCCCGAGGGTGGCTCACCTTCGCGGGGCCGATGATCATGCCATTCCAGTGAGTTAGTGTCATGTCGTCATCATCCGCGAGGCCCCAGCTCACTGTGCCGTCTCCACCTCCCTTTTGGCCTTCCTCCAGTTCCTCCAGCAGCCGAAAGCTGCGGGGAACAACGACTTCACGCGCACGCGCACACACACACAGAAAGAGGATAATAAATGACTTTTGTGTGACCACACTGGGAGAACATTTAATCATATCATACTCAATCATTTCTCTGAACAGAAGCTGCTGACCCAAGCCTAAAGGAAGGTGTATGAAAGAACACACTTTTAAACACGGATACATGTAGAGGTGACTCAATCAGCTTTTATCTGCAAACCTTGTTATCAGTCCAAAATGACAACAAGAGATTGGTATGATTATTACCTATTAAAGGTCAAAAACAAATCTAGCCCATCTTATAAGCTTCCACGGGGATCTTCAGTCCTGTTACTGTTCAGTTATGTTACTGTTCGCACAGTGTTTGCTTGTGGTGGAACTGTTGGTCTCTGTTAATAATATTATAAAGAGTACAGTCCAGACCTGCTCTGTACGGAAAGTGTCATGAGATAACTTTCATTATGATATGGCACTTTATAAATAAAAGAGAATTGCGTGCACACAGACAGCCTGTCTCATCCTTGAATATAACTGAGACAGGATGACTGCCTCAAGGAAACTGAATCATGCTGACGAACAAGAACTGCACTGACTTCTTGGAGGTTTGTGAGACGAGGCTCAGCTCATTTGAATACAGCACTCTGTATGTTGTCACTGTGGGCAGGCACATCTTATGACAGATGTGAAATAAACATGTGGATCTCTGTGTCTCTGCAGCAGCACTGTGAGCTAACCTTTGGACGGCGTGAGGTTTAAACTGAGCACACAGGTGTGATACTACATCGGTTTATTGTTGTTGTGCCTATATTAATCATGTGTCCAGCCTGCAAGAGGATGCGCTTGCTATTTTGGAGTCCGCTGCTAGCTGTTTACAGAGTTACCTTGTAACTACACGCCAGTTAAGGACAGATGCTGGCATTAAGAAAGCAACACGGTGTGTTCAAGCTGCCACACACCGTGAGGGTTCAGCTTCTTTGTGCATTTCTTCCGGAATGCTGCTAAACAGAGCCGCGCTGCCTGCTAACGTTATCCGAGCAAACCCGTCAGGCTGGTCCCGGGCGTCACCGGCTCCAGCACAAACAAACAAACCACCAACATGAAGACAGAGGTCATGTGTGGGTCGCACTCTATCCCCCCTGCAGCATTTTCTGCTTCAGGATGGAGCATCGAGGTTTGCTGCGAACGGCCCGAGTGTTGCTCAACGACGGAGGGCCAGCCCGGCTAGTCAGAGAGCTAGCTGACAGCGTCAGCGTCCCGCAGAGTTAGTTAGAGCCAGGCTCCGCCGCACACGGACTCTTTGGGTGTATAAAACTATCGTGCAGCTACTGCGGCATGCTGTAAATATTTATTATAAGCAGAATGAGCGCAAAGCCGCTGTCTGAACTGTCGCTGAAATCGGCTTACCTGATCCGGCGGTGGCCGCCATCTTTGTCACTGCTTTACGGAAGCGCGCACGTACGATGTTCACATGCGCGTGTCCGCCGAAATAAAACAACAATAATTATTTAACTTGATAAAAATGTTTTTCAATAGTTCACACTTCGGTTTGAGTTGATCCTAGTATGTGTAGCTACAGTTATTTTATAGTCTCTTTATCTGCTGAGACATGAAACTATATTAAGACCAGTGCAGCTGTTTCACCCTTTTTGGATATTTTCATTTTTTTTAAAAATGTATTTGTATTCGAGAAAGGAAGGACATGGCAGAAATCTCATTTGATTTTGGCTTGATGTCCTACAGTATGTACAGCAGCTCAGAACACTGCACTGAAGGAGCTTGTTGGAAATACAGGCTCGCCATCTACTGGACACAATGACAGTATGAAGAACAACATGGGTAATGTCATATTAACGTTCACCCTTTATCTTCTCTGTTTGAGAACATTACTCATTTTATATGCCACATGAACAGTTCATGTGAAACCAGAATAATGTGAACCTATCTTATAGCCCCTCACACATCAGCCAAGCATATTTTTAAATGAATGACTTTCTGCCAGCCATGTTGCCAGATAAGTTATACTTTACTAATGAAGTTTTTACTTATTTTTATGAATAAAATAAATCAATTCAAATCAATTTTATTTGTCTAGCCCAAAGTCACAAAGTACATTTGCCTCAGAGGGCTTTACAATCTGTACAGGGAGTGACACCCTCTGTCCTTAGACCCTCGGTTCGAGTGACACAAAAAACCCTCTAACAGGGAAAAAATGTGGACGAAACCTCAGGAAGAGCCACAGAGGAGGGATCCCTCTCCCAGGACGGACAGACGTGCAATGGATGTCACGTGTACAGGACAAATCAACACAAACATATTGTACAATTACAATGACTGACAAAATGACAATGAATCACAATGAATGATAAAAATGATCACAGTAACAGATATGGTAGTAACAATGACAGTAATAATATATGTAGTGGACGTCGTGCAGGGTCACAGCAGCAGTCACGATCCATGAGAACCTGAAGTCTAAACCTATGGCAGCATAACTAAGGGATGACCTGAGCCAGCCCTAACTATACGCTTTATCAAAAAGGAAAGTCTTCAGTCTATTCTTAAAGGTGTTGATCGTGTCTGCCTCCCGAACTCAGATTGTTAGTTTGTTCCACATAAGAGGAGCCTGATAGCTGAAAGCTCTGGCTCCCAATCTACTTTTGGAGACTATAGGAACCACAAGGAACCCAGCGTCCTGAGAGCGCAGTGTTCTAGAGGGGTAGTAAGGTATTATGAGCTCTTTTAGATATGATCGTGTCTGACCATGAAGAGATTTGTAAGTAAGCAGAAGAATTTTAAATTCTATTCTAGATTTAATAGGTATATAGCGCGTCCTGGCTTGGTCCCCGCAGGCAGATATATAGATAACCCTCTGATTGGAGGTTTCTGGAATTATAAAACAAAATCAGCAAAGCAGGACAACTGTTGCTCATTCTCCATTCATCCGGATTATATTTATTCTCACATTCATTTGAACCTTTTTACTGCAATCATGAATTATTCGTTATTTTGTCTGCATTAAAGCACTAGTATTAAACATTTTTAGGTAACATTCACATTAAATGTCTATTTTATACATATTTCCAAAAAAATCAACTTATCACAATTTGTATTAAACCAAAAATAAACATTTTCCCTTTAATAATGTCATCGGTCTATCATCAATCATGTATGCATTTAGCCCTTACACACATCATCCTTATCCATTGAAAAAGTATTTTCTTTATATAACTGTACATAAAGTATGTTAAGTACATTAAGTGCTCATTTAATATAACAGAATAATTCTCTCTTGCAGTTCACCTATTTCACGTTTACACTATATGAGCCTGCTGCTAGTAAGTGCTGCCACCCAGTGTCCATTTTATGCAACAGCATGTCAGTGTGTTTCTTTTAAATTAGACAGTTAGACAGACTGTAATAAAATAAATAATACAATAGCAATAAATTAAAAAGTGACTCTTAGTGATGAAATGAAATGAAACAATAATATCTCAACAAAAACACTCTTTTGTGGGTACCACAGGGAGCCAATGCAAGGAAGCCAAAATGGGAGAGATGTGATCTCTGATCTTGGTTCCTGTCAGGACGCGTGCAGCAGCTTTCTGAATTAACTGTAAAGTCCTAAGAGACTTATTAGAGCAGCCTGATAACAAAGAGTTACAATAGTCAAGCCTTGAAGTAACAAATGCGTGGACTAGTTTTTCTGCATCCGTCTGAGAGACAATGCATCTGATTTTAGCAATGTTATGTAAGTGGAAGAATGCAGTCCTCGAAATTTGTTTTATATGGACATAAGAGGACAAATCCTGATCAAAAACAACTCCAAGATTCTTTACAGTGGAGCTGGAGGCCAGGGTGATCCAATCTAAAGTAACTAAGTCTCTAGAAAGAGAGTTTCTGAGGTGTTTGGGTCCAATTACAAGAACTTCAGTTTTGTCTGAATTTAACATCAGATAATAGCTTATAGGTCATCCAACTTTTTATATCCTTAAGGCATGCTTTATTGGTTGCATCAGGCTTGATCGATAAATATAATTGGGTGTCATCAGCATAACAATGAAAATTGATAGAGTGATTCCTAATAATGTTCCCTAAAGGAAGCATATATAAACTGAATAGAAGTGGTCCAAGTACAGAACCTTGTGGGACACCATGACAAACTTTGGTATGCATGGAGGATTCATCATTGACGTGAATAAACTAAATAAGTCTTTTTGTTGAGGTTTGAGGGTCATTCCTGTGCTGGAGTTTTAATAAAACAAGATCCAGCATCTGTGGTGCTATCACACTGTATGATGTTGCTCTTTTATTTTAATTTTCCGTCTTCCATTTTTTATGTATTCTGTTTTGAGGTGCAAATACTTTTAATATATGTCTAATATCTTTTAATACATTTCTCTGTGCCTTAGGTTCAGTTAGGTTGTCACCCACAAGGATTAAGCCTTGGTAGTGCGGTAGCTATAAACAGTAACCCTAATTAATCATGAATATAAAATAGAAACATGTATATTCAAAATAACTCTATGATATCTATGTCATGCCATGTTTTTAGGACCCTTTGATGAATCATTCATCCCCTCTCACTGGACCGGGTTCAAATTCTAATTTCAGCTACAGTTTGTGACCTGGGTCAGAGGTCTTCCTGACAATGTTGTATGCCCTCTGCAGGCACCGCTTAGTGCCAGTGGGTGGGAGGGGAGAATTGGTGAGTTTTTAACCACCCTCTGCAGTGCTTTTTGGTTAAAGACAGAACAGTTCCCATAATATACTGTGATGCTGTTGGTAGGAATGCTCTTAATGTTGTGGCAGTAGGAGTTCACCATAACGGATAGAGACAGCCTTGTGTCTCATCAAAAAGAAGAGACACTGGTGAGCCTTTTGAATCAGGGTAAAAGGTGTTTAGGGTCCAAGAGAGATCCTCCGAGACACCTAGAAAAAGAGGGCTCAGCACACAGCCCTGTGGGACACCAGTGTTCAGGTTGAAGGTTGTGGAAATGTGGTTGTCAAACCAAAAAGGTTCGGTCCTGTTTGTTAGAACAGTCCAGTATCCAGTTGCAGAGGGAGGTGTTGATGCCCACGTCACTGAGTTTGGTGATTAGACTGGAGGTGATGGTGGTATTAAATTTTGAACTGAAGTCAAAGAACAGCATTCTCACATAGGCATTGTCCAGTTACTGGTGTTAAGTGAAATGATCATTTTATGTTTTGAAACCTTTAAATGTGCAGTATACTTACCCAGGGACAATGGATACAAATTGGCATTGTGCTATATCTGGTGAAATACATCTCCTTTACTCTGTCCCTTTTAAATCCGTCCGTTTTAAATGAACCAATAAATGGAATGAATGAATGAACCATCAGATGGAAGTGAAAGGTGTTTGATGTACAGCTGCTTGTTTTCATTCCCATCAGTTATGTATTGAAGCACATTAGACTGCACAGTCTGGGTATGTGATAGTGAACATACTGGGAGGGGGAGGCGGGGGTGGGTTGCCCTCTGACCCACTCTTTCACCCACACCTCCCCCAGCTTTCCATTGCCTACCAGCCAGCACTCCAATCCTCCATCCCCCATCCCAGCCAGCCCGCCCAGCTCCTCTCTCCACTCTAAAGTTGGTTCTCAGAGTGACGAATCCGAGAGCTGTTTGTGTGTGTGTGTGTGTGTGTGTGTGTGTGTGTGTGTGTGTGTGTGTGTGTGTGTGTGTGTGTGTTTGTGTGAACTTATGGGATGAATGGCTCAGTGTTTCTCACAGGGACATGAATACAGTGGGTTGCTCCTGACAGACAGGCATGTTCATTCACACTCTGCTTTTCCACTTTTTAAACTCACTCCTCTGTCACTCTGCTATGAATACAGGCCTGTGCTGAGAAACACAAATCCACACAAACAGCCACAGAGTCTGGGAGGGTCCCCCTAGAATTCCCGGGCATGACGGGATTCAACTTCACATACATTATCCACATACAGGCTGTTACAGCAGACTTGCTAATAGTGGCTTAGAGTGTTAATTCTGACATGTTCTAAATTGTTTCCAGCCTGTAACTCATCTCTCTGTGTTGTTAGTACACTGGGTTAATTCCTTCTTTCATGCTCACCAGTCAATGAACAGAATGTTTACCTCTTTTAGCTTTTTTGGTTTTCTGACATTGGAACTTTCCCCTCAACTTTAATTATAGATTTTAAATGAAAAAATCTGCTATTGCATGTACAGTGCAGACAACATACATATGAATAAACATAAATGAAAATCTAGCCCCATGAGCAATTGTGAAGCTGTCAGTTGAGCCTCTGAGAGTATACTTTATTTTTTCAAGGTGTGCAAAAATCTCTAATCCAATGATTATGCAATGGTGATGATTTTTGCTTTAATTTCAACAGAGTTAGGCACCCAGAGAGAAAAAAAGCTACTGAATTAGCTGTTGCTGTGAGTGGGGAGGGTTCAAAAACAGAGGTCCAATAAGGCGATGGTCTTTGACAAGTCCAGAAAGTGTGAATAAGTGAGCATCTGTGTGATTTGAATGTGTTACAGTTAGGATCTAAATCAGGATGAATCCTGAAAGGCTTGAAGGTGATGTACCATTTTAAACTGTTTGAGCCCACACCAAGAGCAAATATGTATGGGCTCCACGCATCCTCTTTTTTGTGATCCTTCTGAACTTTTTATTGTTTGTTTACTTCAGATATATACAGAATGTCAAGAATATCCCTACAACATGAAATAACACTAAGCTTGT
Organism: Collichthys lucidus; assembly: GCA_004119915.2. Lineage (NCBI taxonomy): Eukaryota > Metazoa > Chordata > Actinopteri > Sciaenidae > Collichthys > Collichthys lucidus. The sequence continues at coordinate 21,053,325 of CM014082.1, forward strand.
GGCAACTAGTCGTGCATGAGGAACAACCAGTAATCCTTGGTCAGAAGACCTAAATGACCTATTGGTGATATAAGGATGGAGAACATACTGTCTGATATAATGCCCATAATGCTGTAATACAGGACTTTTAGAATCAATGATAACTGAAGACCACATCTTCTCTTGTTAAGTGGATGCTCTCCGATAGAGTGCTTTAGAGCGTTAATCTATAGATGCAGAATGGAAACAGCTTTATTGGAAGTAAACCAGAAGAGTGAATAAGAGTGAGAAACCACACCTCTTTTCAATTCATAGGATGTGTGGTAAGTGGAGTGTTCCACAAAGGAAAGCTCATTATCATCATGCTGTTCTCTGATGCACACAAACTAGAAATGTCATATGACATCACTTCATGTGTGTCAGAGGGAGTTTCCCCCGAGAGAGCAGGTTCTGTCCTTACAACAGGTATTAAAGACTGTCATGTACTGGGCTGACTGAGTGGTTCAATGAAGATGACGATGAAGACAATCATATGTTATGTCTAGTATACAACAGTACACAACAGAGCAGGAGAATCGATGCCAAGAGCTCACAATTCTCCTGCTCTAGTTGTGTGCAAAGAGCTACAGTGTGGTTTGTTTACCTCACAACAAATCCTGGAAAAGTCTGCACCAGTGGCAAAAAAAAGGATAAAGGGGGGTGATTTTTTTCCACTTAATGGACTGACAAAGCTGCTGCAAAATTCTGTCTTTAAAGATTTATGCCAAAACACATCAGCAGTTTCTAGAACAAACATCTTATTATATTATTATGGTGTTTTTTCTCTTTCATGTCTCACCTGTCTGTGTGTATATATACATATGAAAACATGTGGTCTGCTCTGTCAGCAAGATTGTGTGTCTTTGCTCAATGAAATCCCAAACACAACAGAAACAATTGTATTTTAGGTTTTTGAGTTTTATCATTTGAAGCCCTACATAACTGAGCCAGCATTTATTAGTACTAATAATGTATATGTAATGATTATATAACTTAACATAACATTAGTAAAGCATAAACATATAATGATTACATTCATACTTCAAACTGTACATATGATCACATACATTTGTGTTAGGTTTGGACTGCGATATTTACTGATATGCATTTATACATGTATATCATAACTATGATAGTATAGTGTATTAGAGCAGAGTGGATCTTGTCTTGTCTTGTCAGTGGTGGGGGTTGGTTTTAAGGAGTGGCATGGTGGGTGGGGCTGAGTGATCTTTGAAGTGAGTGTATCTTATCTGGCTTCAGTTCTCATTACAGGAGAATTAAAGAGAGGGGGAGATAAAAGAGGGGCCAGTGTGTGCAGAGGGATTGTGATCTTTGTGTGGTCTCCATTGATATGCATGTAAAGTCTCAGAGTGTGATACATCCACTCTAAACGGAGGGCAGATGATGACCAAACCCTGAACAACATAATCATCATCATCATCATCATCATCGAGCAGAGGAAATGTTTACAGCTTCATTTCCAGTCAGCCTGATGTTTAATAAATGCATGATTTATGCTTCATTACAGAAGAAGACTGAAACGGACACCACTGAATCTCTTTTATGTCCCTGCACTCAACTTGACTCAACAGTAAAATCTTAAAAGTAGTCGTCTGCACACTCAAATAAATCACTCTCACCCTTTAAAACAGCAGTTAGCTTTATCTGTCTGAATAAATGTTACTGCTGTGAGGTAGTTGGTAAGTGAACAGGCAAACTTTGGGGAACACATGCCGTGTTTATGCGATGCATGTCTCCAGTTGACCAGGAGGGGTCTGCCATGCACCAGTCATTCTCCAGCAGCTGATGCTGCCTTCACGTACTGGGAACAATATTGGAATACCAATGCATCGCAGCACACAGGGAGAACATCACTTAATACTTATACTCATGTTTACCAACCTGAGCAGTTATCTTTTATACCTTTCCTTTATATAATCTAGCTAAGCAACATGAGTTAAGACTGGGAAGTTATAGTTCATAATGAACCCCCGGGGTGCGTTCAATGCCAAAGAAAATGAGTTTGGTGCAAAAGTGTCCTTTCAAACTTGTGCAAAACGTATTATTTACATTGTGGTTTCAACAGACATGCTCCCCGGACATTTTTCTAATAACGCAGATCATACTCTTTATCATATTATTTGCAAGCAGATGTGCTTGTTCTAGTTTTGTGGTCACATCTGGAATGAGGACCAACACATCCAGTATCCAGTATCAGTATTTATTTGCACAGCTAGTAACTTTAAATGCACCACTGTTTTTATTGCTCTTGGTCTATTTTACAACCAAAACTGAGACCCCTTTTTTGTACGTGTGTGTTGTACGATTTATTTACAGAATATTCGAGGGTCACTTGAAGGCAGCATGATATATCCCCCTAGTTTGCCAAACCCCCTTTTTACGCCTGCGGAGAGCTGGGCGCTGAACGCAGCACCGCACCATTCCCACCACCGCTCACCGGCTACATGTGCGGGAAGAAACCTGCAGAGTGAAAGCAGGCAGAGGGAAGAAAGCAAACTGAAGAGCACTTTTTACTGTGTGGAATAACCGCACTTTTTATTTTTATTTTTCTTACTGAGGCATTAGGTGTGTGAACCAGTGAAAGTTGGATGCCAGAGAAGAAAAAAAAAATGCAAGTCCCGACTGAACGACAATGGAATTTGTGATCTCGTAACCTCGAGAAATAACCAAATCTGTCTCGGCTCACTCAAGCACCGGTTGGTTTCGGACAAATTGGATAAGTCCCACCCGGTGAAAGCGGTGAGAAGTTGCTTTGCTGTAACGTTACCGAGAAGGAAAGGAGCCTTTTGAACAAGTGACTTAAAGAGTGGAGCGCTGGACAAGGTGAGTGGCAGTCTGGTCTCTGTAGTCAGCCGCTACACTAACTCCTCCTGTTCGCATTTAACAAGTTTAAATTGTAACTGCGTATGTTTGTTTCCCTCTAACTGACCAAACCCCGTGAATAACAATATTAATGAAGGCGTAGCATTATTTCAACGACTTTTTAAACATCTCTGTATTCATACTTTTAACCTAAGCCTACTTTTTCATTCAGGCTTTTGCTTATTGACCGATATTATCCACGTTAGCTTTAAGTCAGTGCAGTGTGCCTCACTCAGCTAACTTTGTCTAATACACATCCTCTAGGCGTCGTCGTCCCGAGGCTGTAGCTCTCAGTAATGTTCATTATTTTGGAGGAGGTGTGACCACATTTAACAGCAATTAAACAAAAAGGCTGGTAAAGTGTCAGAATACTCAGTGTTTTAAGTCAGACAGAAAACAGCTAACGTCAGTGTTCAGTCTGATTAATAATTGACATTTTCTCACACTTGATTTTACATTAAAGTTGTCACATTTACCTGTCATAACACCCACCACCATTACTGTGTTGGTGAATGAAGGACTGTGTGATGGACAGGTCTAAAAATGTCCACATTATTCCGACTTAGATAGATAGATAGATAGATAGATAGATAGATAGATAGATAGATATACTTTATTTATCCCAAGCTGGGAAATTACAGTGCAGCAGCAGCATTACACAAAGTGACACGTGACAACAACATAAGAATAAAAATATACTATAAAGCAAACTATACATAATACAATATCAAAAAAGCAATAGTAAATAAATAAATACTCTCAGACTTCTCAGATATTTCTGTTCATGGGACGTGCAAAGTGTATTTCACCAACATATTGTGACTCAGAAGATCAGCTGAGAACCAAAACAATGCGTCAATTAACTTCATCAAAGCTTAGGAATCATTTTCTTCAATATTCACATGAGTGGATCACTGTGTTGCGATCAAGGATGATTATTTCTTGCGTTAAAGCATAACACTTTCCTTTCCAAAATTCCACCTTGATATAAATTAAACTGCAAAGTGAGTGCACGTCACTATCAGAGAAGTCCCCAGGAGACATTAAACTCATGACTATACTCTTTTACAATGAAAGGTCAGCAGCGGGGCTCCGTGTTATTTTCTTAACACAATAATTAGTTCAATATTTAAATGTTTTTATCAACATACACTTGGTTACAAGTGTCATGGCTGACAGTCCATCAGAGGGGCTGCCAGTGAGAGTGTGTGACCTCTGTGTCCCATGGGTGATGGTCTCCTTTCATAGTTTAGTGCCTTCTTAAACCACAGCCATCTGCTCCTATTGCCTCATAACAGAATTGATGGCTTAGTATAAGCCAGGAAATGAGATGGAATATCCCCCCCTGATGATGATGATGATGATGATGATGATGATGATGATTATTGCTCATTTATTTTGCATTGCTGGTAGCATTGGGATGTGCCCAGACATTGTGCCTGCACACTCACATGGTTGTCAGCGCTTCAAAATGGAAACTAATTTCCAAGTTTTTCACAGTGACTTTTAGTCAACACGAGCATTACAACATGGTTAATTTAATGTTGGACCTGAATCCAATCCAACCAAGGTTTTCAGCTACAGAAAAGGTGTTACAAGTAGAAGTAAATCTTTTCATTGCTTTCTCAAGTCAAAGCTGTGTTTCATGTTTCATGTGACTGTGAGGGTGTGCATTTAGATAGCATGTTTAAGTACACTCTCTCAAGGCCTACTCACACCGGACACGGAACAGAAGCGGAAGGGCACCGCCGCGGTCACCATAGCAAATAGAAGCCAGTCTAGTCAATGAGAGCACTCACACCTGGGCGCGGCTCAGAAGCGTCCCAGAAGCGGCTCACTGCGCCACGGCGCGAGCTTTCCGTTGCATTTCTATTTTTACAGCGAGCTGCGGCTGAACCTCGTAAATTTCAACAGAGCACTGCGCACCAAACAGGAAATCCTAAACAGAATCAACATAATAAACTTCCGCCCCCTTTCAAAATAAAACACAATACACAGTTCATGTAGCTTTTTACAACTTCACATCAACGTTACGTCATGACCGGTGGCACCATGTGATCAAAGATCGATCAAAGGGTCTCAACGAGAGACTAATTGTTGAAGTGGAATAACACACAATCATTTATGACACAACAGATGCTTTTTATAATCTCCTCAACGTCGGAGAAGCAAAGTCGCAGGGTCTCGGGTATGTGCAAGATTCTCGAGTGATCTCGTGATCTCGCATGAATACGGCCGCTGCCGTTCCGCGGCTGATACGCGTCCGGTGTGAGTTGACACTGGGCAAAGTACCACGGCGCTGCCGTTCCGCCTCCTGTGTGAGTCCCGTGTCAGACTTAAGTGGAGTGCATGTTTTTATTGCCCCTGAAGTGAATGACTGTTTATTAGCAGCACCAGTAGCCTTGTACCTGGATAAAGTCAGACACCAGGAACCAGAGCTGTCTGGACTTGTAAAATGACCTTTGCCCCTGTGTATAAATGGCGTCATTGTGGTGTTCACATTTGACCTTTTACAGGCTTGACCTGTGCTGACCTCAGATGGAGGAAAGACGTAATTTTAAAGGGTGCCAGATAAATGAAGAGGACTATTTGTTGTTTCCGTTATTTCAGTTCAAAAAACATTATTGTTACATTAATAGAAAGAAGACCGTCAGAGCCAGTGGATTATAATCTTCTCATGTGGTTCATCAGTGGTCAAACATTAGACGAAGACTTCAAAAGACGTCAACAAATATTTTGACTTCTCAACAGATTGAATTCAGTAACAGGACAAAAGTAGCAACTTTACAGATGTCAGCATTTAACACACAGGATCTGTGACAACAGAGGTGGTAAAGAGGCTCTCCAACAAACAAATTCTGTCACAGTCAAGGTGCCAAAGGTCAAAAGGTGAAGGGGGGTTGGGTGTTGACTGCTCCTGTTTTTTGTGCCTGGCAGCTAGAGAGACTGCAGGGACGTTGTGGTGTCAAAACCAAGCAAATGTCCTCAATGCAAACTTTACCCAACCAGTGTCATCTGCAGCTGTTAGAGAGGGTACAAGGGCAAACGTTGTCTGAGAGCATGAGGGAAGACTTCCGTGATTTGTCTTGCCGAGCCTCCGTTGTGACATTTATGTTGTAATTCTGGTAATGAACAGGTGGGGAGATGTCAAGGATGGTCAGAGGGTTTGATAAACTGGCACTAGCTCATCAGCTTGGACGTTGATGAAGGATCTGTGAATATTACACATTCCAGGATAGAGCTGTGACTTCAAGATGTCAAGTTTTTAGAGGTGTTCTGGAAAGCCACATGGGAGGGGAGGGTGAAAAGCTGGCCGTCATTGAGCGTAGAGAAGAGACATAGTTTAAATATTGAAATAACTTTGCATAGTTTCTCCTGGAAGACTTGTACGCGTTGCACTTGGTTGTGAAAAGTGACAAATAGTTAGTGAATAATGAAGAAAGAGAAAGCTTCAGGGAGAACTTCCACTTCTTTCTCACCTCTGTTCAACCAGCCAATCACGAAGTGGACAGGGTGTGAATGTTGGAATGTTGGTTTCGGAAAATTACGCAAATTGTGAAGTCAGAAAGGTGTGGGGGAGGGGCTTTCCAAAGCTATTTGACCAGCACCCAACAAGCAGTGCCAATAAAGCATACTGACAGCTTAAACCCCCTTTCAGTGTGATCGTAATACAGTCAGGTGCATGTTTAAGAGAAAACCCACCCATGGATCGTTGATGTTTTAAAGTGTCTGCATGTATATGAAGTAATTCTTATTGGATCATCAAGCGGTCTCTGACATGCCTTTCTGGTGGACACTTCACCCGACTATTACTGTGACTTCTTGTGTGTGCAGGCGGATTGCAGCACCATGAATGCTTTGTGAAAGTGTGACTTATCCCGTTTTAGCAGTTTTGGAGTCTTGCCCCTCTCTCCGACGTGAGCTTTTTACCCCTTCAAGTGTTGACATTTGTAGCACCTATAAATATATAAATACAAGACCACTTTTTTTCAAGCATACCCCAGTCTGCATATCTTAGTGTCATATCTTTTAAGTTCATTCCATTTTCTTCATGGATTCATATACCAGAAACCAACAGGGGAAATCAGCTGACAGGAAATCTACAGGCTGAACATTCTCTGCAACCAGTTTTTATCTAGACCATCCGATCACCCCAAAGGGGATCAAAGTCCAAGCTATTTGGGCAATCGAGACTTGACATATGAACGTTCGGCTTGCCCGGCAGGGGTCGAGTGCTCCTCCACTCCCATGGCCAGATTAAATACGCAATTTAATTATGTCACTGAGCATTAAGTCAGTAACCTTATCAGAGTTGTCTGGCTGTTTTAATGGGGCTTTGTGAGCCAGCAGATGCACCAAGATTAGGGACAATATGCTGGTGGTGCAAACTGAGTGAAGGGATAAATAAGGGGCACGGAATCTGATATGAGGTGCCCCTCCTAGATACCACCACCACCACACTGAAGGACACCTCAAGATAGCGGACATTAAATATAGCCTCATCGGTACAGTATGTATATCTGTATACGTGTCTCTGTGGTGGGGGATTTATATAAGATGACATGTAATTGGTAGCTTCATGCTCTGTGGTGTACATTTGGTCTGTGGTGTGGTGGAGTTCCACGACATATTCATGCAGTGGTTATGCAAATTTATAGTGGGGGATTTAGGTTTTTTGCATATTGATGTACAGTTTGAGGCTGATTTTAAAGAACCCCCTGTATTCCCAGCACCATGAATATGTGATAGTTTCCTGTCTTCTATTGCTAGAAGACGGCCCCGTATGAGGAGTGCTGCTGTGCCTGGAGATGCAGGCCCTCTCCTGTTACCTATAGTCACATTTGGACTCACTCATCTCTCTGCACATTGCTTACAGTGAACATCACAACTCTAAGCCCCAAGCCGGACAGGATAAAGCTCCTGTATTACTGTGTCGATTATCTGAATCAGCAAAGCCTTGATTTTTTTTGGTGGGGGTGAGGGGAGAAGGGTGCTGAGGATTTTCTTTGATAACAAGAACAGTGATAACACTCCTCAGGATTCTCTGAGGGTTTAATTAGGGAGGGTAGCCTGTTCATTATGCAGATATGTAAATGGAGACCCAGATACACGCAGTGCTGTGGATTGTAAAATAGATTTGAGTGTTGAAATTCCTTTGAAGCAGGAAGCATAGTGCTCTGAAAGAGTGTAAATTATTAACTCATCAGAGTACGCTGCATGCTTCCGCCACATGCAGCTCATGGTGTGTGTGTGTGCTCTGCAATTGTTACTTCATGAATGAAGCTGGTGTGTTTGCTTGAGGTCAATGTTGAAGCAGGAGCACACGTGATGTGATGGTTTAACCCAATCACCTCCTGAGCTTGAACTGGACTGACTGAGGACTGCAAAAGAACTCTTTCCTTACTGATGTCACTGACATACATGATGCATGAAGAGATTCATATGTCAAACCTTTAACTGAACATGAACGAGTAATTATAAATGTTTAGGGATGCATATTAAAACTTAAAAGTATGGCCAACGTCTTGTACTGCTGTTTGTGTTATTGTCTTAGATAAACTTTATTGGTCCCAGACCGGGGAAATCCACTTCTGAAGGGATAGTTTGGGTTATTTGAAGTGGACACACATATGTCAGTGTGTTATCTACAGTAGACAGCGGTAGAGAACTTTCACTCTGCTTCTTTCTCACCTCAGCACAGCTGACCAGTCACAAAATGAGTGTGAATGTTGGTGTAGAAAAATAACAGAAATTGTCGGACGTGGTGGGGAAGGGGTTTCCAAAGCTATTCATCAAGCAGTGCTGATGAAGCATACTGGCAGCTTAAACCTTCCTCCTCTGTGATAAGCATACTCTTTAATCCTGCATCCTGTGTTTTGTGAGATAAAATGCTAAAAAGGAGAGAGAGAGAGAGATAACTGCTTCAGTTCCCATCAAAAGAGCAGTCTGACGCCAAGTTAAGCAGTCAAAATATTCTAAATGTAGTGAACGCTTTAGCTGATATTGATTTATTTTTTTAGGTGCATAAATATGTTTTGTTGCTGTCCCTTTCCATAGAAATACATTTCTTAGCTTCCATGCTGGTCCTCGTGTCTGCTTCTCCAAACTGGCAGCGCATCTTTTTATTTGTAGAAAAAAAATCTCTCTTTACAGAAACTAACAGTGATTAAATCAACATGGGCTTTCTAACAGTATAAATGAAATAATAATTATACTAACTGGAAATTCTACTGGAATATTTGAAGGATATTAAATAAATATTTACTTTCTTTAAAAAAAAATGTCTACAAATTTATTCTAGGCTTTTTATGCAATAGTAAAAAAATAGTGAAAAATTTAACAACCGCATTTCATATTCGATTTCAGTATTCGGCCGCGTCAATTTCCACAGAGCACCTCGAGCGGGCGGAAGCCAGACACAGAGAAAGCAAAGAGAAACCGGTGGATTTTCAAAATAAAATACCCCGTGCAAACTGCTGGTCATAAAAACAGACAAAAGCGAAACTAATTAACTACATAACATATTTACACATGTAGAAGCATGTTTATAAGAACATACACCTGAAAAATGTCCAAATCTGAGCAAGTAAACAAAGTCTGGCGGGCTAAACGCTCGCTTCTGAAACACTCCCGGTGGATTTTCAAAATAAAATACCCCCTGCCAAATACGCCATGCTCACGCAACGGAAGCCTGTTTGACCGGGGGGAGCACTGTGCGGGTTCCCATTCGCCAAGAATCGCGATTCATTTTTTCTGTCAACCGATGCAAGTTGTCACGCATTTGTACCGATTTTTAATCGTGTTACGATGCATCGTTACATCCCAAATCAGTACCTCATATTAACATCGACAAAATCAAGATTTTTGGCTTGATTTGAGCAATAAAAATGTTTTTGCATAAGTGGTGTGTTTCCGCATTCAGCATGATCTGATCTGTTTCTCATCCTGTGTAAATCTCTGTCTCTTTCTCACCACGATCAATCCCTGAACGACTTCATACATCACTCACTCTTCCAAAACACATCTCATTTCATCCCATCCTTCCTGTCCACATTTCATCGCTCCCAGCTTAACACTTGACGCTCCCCACAGCTCGTTTTCTCAGTATTCCCCTGGGTCTGCATTCATGCATACCTCCACTCCCGTATCATTTCTCATCTTTGTGTGGAGCTGAGGCAGCCGTCTGTAGAAGGCCCTCAGAGAAAGAGGCCCGGCTAGTGAGATAGGGTGACAAGGATGAGAAGGGCTTTGTCACTGCACTGGTAATGAGAAGATGAGACCTCCACCTGGGGAAAGGTGAGGGCGGAGAGAGTGCTGCACATACATACACATTGGTGTTCTGTACTTATGAGGTCCTTCACTTTAAGGCATAAATTCCTTTACTCTTAACCTGAGCTTTAATCCTCTCCACTGTCTAATCTAAATCTGATCCTAATGGACCCTAATTTTAAACCCAGATCAATACACACACATGATTAGATTAGATAAAAAAGCTTGTGTTATAATTTTTCTTGACTGGAACCTCTGTGTGGGGGCTGGGTGTTGTTCAACAGACTTTTAAGATGCATGCCAGACCAGAATGATGAAATGAGCAAAGAAATATACCCTTCTCTCCCAGACTGTCCCAAAAATCTGATGATCTGTAAATTAATAAATAGAAATCACTGCTCTTCAGATATGATGATGACTGTGGACACAGTCAGGTTGCAGTATTTATATTCAGTACATGGCCCTATCACTGTTATTTGGTTGTTTTTTTACGATAGGTCTATCTAATACAAAAGTCAATTTCACTGTATGTATAGGTCAGTTGTAAAAAAAAACTGCAGCTGCCGCTGGAGGCTTCACTATTAAAATGGATCATAGTTTATACAAAACACATCTGCTCGTCACCATCAACAGTCCTGCTAGAAACCGCGAAAGAAGCTGGAACTATCACCTCCTCATCAGTGCCCGAATTTAGTTCCACAAAGCTGTCCTCATAGTGGGTGTACAACAGTGGAAACAAAAGCAGAACTAGAGACAATGGCTGCATGTTAACATTTAGTGTTGTTAAGTTCCTACAGTGGAAAAGGACTGTTTGGCAGCATGGCACAGCACCACACTGGAAAATGGCTACATGGGAAATGCTGCCAATATTGCCCCACCCCATGAAAACATCCTCGCTCCAAAAGGTTTAAAAAAAAAACTTGAGCTTGTTCTCACAGATTTAGAAGTACACCACACATGCGTATTTGGGACGCGCAAACAGCTTAGGAGGAGACAAATTAAACATGAGTTTTATGTTTCTGCTTTTGCATTTTCTGTTACTGGCTGCACCTGCACATTCCTAGGCTACACAGATGCAGGAAAAAGCTTGTTTGCCTGTGGTTTGCATGTTTTCTGTGTGTGCTGGTATAAGGATTCTGCTTGCACTCGCTGTGCTTGGTTTTTGCAGCTTGGAAAGGGTGGTCTGCAGGTCTTGTACCCCCTTCTCCTTCTCTCTGCAGGGGGGGAACAGGGAAAGTAGCCCTGCCTCCTTTGTTTCTTTTGTTGAAGAGGAGGCTGAAAAGACCAGCCAACCAGGGGGGTGGGGGTGAGGAGGAGGAGGAGTAGTGGTGGTGGTGGTGGGAAGGTGGAGAGGGGAGGGAGAGTAGGATGTGAAAGTGTCTCCTCCTCTATCTGTCAGTTGGAAAACAGCTGGTGTTTACTGCAGACTCCTTTGCTGTGTCCTCAGAGGACAGACAGGTGAGTGGGTGTGTCTGAAGAGGAGTGTCCACCATCTGGAGCATTAAATGTTGGGCATTCAGGCTTCGGCATCCAGGCAACTCCTTTGAAAGTGAACTTTGTGAAGTTACCTTGACAGTCAGCCCAGCGTTTGTGGGAAAGTGTTAATTTTGATTTAGGGAGTGGAAATCTGTGTGAAATCTCTTTTCCTCTTGCTGAATTGTTCTTTGCATTGCATGGCTGCAGTCAGACAGGTGGCAATTCACCCCGGCTTATGATTTCAAATGAATGGACTTAGAAGCGCGCTTGAAATTGAATATCATTTACATGACGTCAGGCAGCTAGCGCTGGATTTGACTCCAGAGGCAACAATACAAGAGGCATCTGCTGTGGTGACACTAGTCAGGTTTTTCCCCCCCCTCAATCCATGTTAGTGTGTGTGTGTCTTTTTGTGACACGCAGGCAAGTGTGAAAAGCAGCATTTTGAAATACCGACAGCTGACTGTTGCCAAGTGGCAACCATGAAAGCGCTTGGAGAACAGTGAGCGCTCAGTTTCCCCAGTAACGCCCTTTTTCTCAAGACAGCTCCCCCTAAATCGACTCAACCCCCTCTTAACTCCCTTTAAATGCCCTGGGGGAAGGGACCCTCTGTCCTGGGAAAAGGGGGGTTGCTATGGAAAGCCAAAGACGAATGTTGGACAGGCGTGTTAAAAGTTCAGGACCTTGGCCGGCTGGTGGTGGACTCCACTAGTACAGAACAATGTTCCAGGGATGTCTCACACCTGAATATCACTGTCCCTGGCTGGAAGTAGAAGAGCAAGCTTTAAAGTGTCTCATAAGTGATGGTCATAAATTCTTATCAGGGCATGGTTGGTCATGTAAAAAAACAAGTGAAATGCCAAAATTGGTAGCTAATGAAAGAAATCGGCTCAGTTTGTAATCAGAGCAGCCTGCATGCTTCTCGTTGGTTTATTGAGCATTTCAGAAATGATAGATTAAAGCTGCAGTAGGTAACTTAACTGAAACTTTGACTATATCTTGATCATAGTTCATGAAACAGATAATCTGCTTCCTCTGGCTCATCTTAGAGTTCATGATAGCAGGTCATCTAGTAGTTGGATGGTCGTTAGTTAAATTCCCAGCTCCCCCAGTCCAGATAAAGTGTCTTTGAGCAAGATACTGAACCCCACAATGCTCCTGGCTTTGATGTCAGTTTAGTTTGAGAGCTTTGGAAAGGAAGCCCCTGATGAGCAGTTGGCACCTTGCATGGCAACCTCTGCCGTCAGTGTGTGAAGTGTGTGTGAATGGGCGAACGTGACAAGTGTGGTTTGAGTGGTTGATAGACCGAAAAGGTGCTATAAATACCAGTCATATTACCATAATGCCATTTGCCTGAAAACACCCAGTCAGAGCAGAGAATGATAGATTTTTGCATTTACTTCCTACAGGCAAGCAACCTAAAATGTTGGTGTTTGATGAACTAAGCCAACTATCTTTAAATATGTATTTTTATAATGGATACCTACTGGAGTTATTACCAAAGCCATCAAATTAAAATGCGTCCCTATTATTAAAGTCATCCAAATAACACAAACCTCACATAAAACATATTTATTTCCATCTGATGGCGATCGCTGTGAGATGCTGTTACATGTTTGAAACTAAATGCTGAGTTAAGATGAACAGGTTGCAGTGGTATGAAATGGAGAAAAGCAGCAAGTCTACATGCTCAACAATGCATAACCAGTTTGCTGTTTATAACTCCATAAATGACTCATAATCAATTATTCAAAGTGTCTTCACTAGCTCCTGGTAACCATATGTTATCCCGTTAAAGTGTCACTTACATGTCATTTACACACAGTAGACATGTTGCCTCAGCAGAGCAGTATTTTTACAACCTGCCTATCATGTGTCTTTTTACCATGACACTTCCTGTTGATTCACACTCCCACAGGGGTCAGAGGTCACAGGGCTCTGTTATCCTTGCTTTGACACCATACTCCCCCAGCAGGACCCAAACTCACGTTGAAGTGTTTGTATGAATATGTGACTGCATCTGTGTGTTCGGGCATCTGTGTGAATGTGAACGCCCTGCAGGCCCACAGTGTTTCCTGGCAACCTTTGCCACTTGCTGGTAAGCTGAGCAGCAGCACACAGTGTCGCAGTGTACAGGCTGCTCCGTTGCTCTCACCGGGTTGGATTTACAAGGCTTTGATTTAGGCATTCCGTAAGACGATCTGAAATTTTGGTTCCATTCCTCGTTTACTGAACTGTAATCCTGGTGAATAAAACCAGATCCACGCTGTGATTCAACATCACAATATATGCTACGTGCCTGCACAAGGTGCTGAACTTGTCATGTAATAGCTGAGCTTACAACATACTGGACTCCTGTGTGTATACCAGTGAGGCAGCTTTCATAAATAACACCCTCTTCATGTTATTAATGGGTGGCTTAAGGCTTTTTTTTCTTGCCTACCAGGAATAATCTTTTCCACCCGCTCCACCTCAGTAGCCTTAATCTGGCTGCAAATGAACAAGGCCTCTGTTTCCAGAGTTATGAAGCACTCTGAGGGGGGGTTTGTGAGTGTGTATGTGTTGGTGTGTTGTTTGCCCCACCTCCCAAGTTCACGTAACTCAAACAGCAGTTGAGTACTGGCATGTGTAGTTGTGTCATGAGTACAAATATGCAGGAAAATGTGGGAGTTGCATGTCCAGTTTGCCCACATCAGACTGTAAGTGGTTTTCTTTATTTGACAGCAGTCACTGTTAAAAACAAAAACATTATAATGGATTCAACCACACTGATAAAAGTCCAGTTTGATCACATAAAGAACCATTGTCTCTGTCCTTATCTTGTTTCCGTCCCCTACTCCATGCTCTTTGCTCCTCTGTCTTTCTCTGTGGGAGCTAGCTAGCACATTAGCATTGAATATCTCTTCCTGTCAGTTTGATTCTCATCAGTGTTTCAGTTTGTTGCCACGGGTGTTTCATCTAATGTCAGTTTCAGTTTCCGGTGTAGTGTCATACACTGTTGTTTCAGTGTGGACGGTGATCTCGTACTAGAGTTGTCACGATACCAAAATGAGTAACCACGATACTTTACCAGACAAAGTATCACGGTTCTGGGTATTATCGTGATACTGCAGCCTTTTTTATTATTATTAATATTATTATGAATGCAATGTATTTGTACACTTTAAAAATACTTATTAATGACCTATAATATTGTTTGATGCATGATAAACATAATACTGGTGAAGTAAGAATTAGACTAAAACAAGTTTGAAACAACAAGTTCGGTATTTTGAGCAAAATTAGTGGAGCTACTGATGGCGATGCCGAAGCAGACTTGCCACTCGGGCCCGGTACTGCTATGGTAAGTGTGTTGTCTCGTGTTTGTGACTGTAAGCCGTACACGCGTCTGGGCGAGACAGAACTTTAACTTGTTGTTTGTTCTGAAGCGAATTTCAATGGAAGCGGAGCTGTCTTCATGGAGTTCGTTCTTGACGGAAGAAACACACAAACAGCCAATCAGCTAACAGACATATCTCCGACATCACCTGTCATCAGTAACAGGCCGATCATTCAGCAGCTGTGGAGTTCAGTTGCGATTCTACTAGGGCTGCATTTAACGATTATTTTTTTATCGATTATTTTTTCGATTAGTCGATTAATCTAACGACTATTTTTTATCAATTATTCTAATTTTATTCAAACACATCTCTTGAACACTTGACATTTTTTTATGAATTTTTAATATATTTCATAATGTACATATGAGCATTGAAGCAGTGCAGGATCATACTTGGCTTATGAGACACTTTTTAAATCAAATTTTAACCATTCTTCATATTTTATAAATAAACGTTTAATACATTTAACACCCACGTCTTATTTTGAAAACCGGAAGTGTCCACACGCTGCAGTAAGCTAGCGCTGACTTTCCCGGTTTTCTCAAAGCATTTGACATAAAGTCGGCAATAAGGGCGCACGTGAAAATATTGGAGCAGCTGATCACGTGAAAACGAGAGACGGCGTGACCGCAGCTGTTTTCCTTCGGAACCAAGCTCTCCACTTCTCTCCTCACTTGATACAAAAAGTACGCACTACGTACTACGTGCAGGGGATTTTTCTGGGTGGGCGGGGCAGTGTGCTGCGTTCTGCGAGCAGCACCAGGAGTGAGTGACAGGCGAAACTCCGGAGAATTAAATGCCGACGGCTTAAAACATTTACATGAACAGAGTATACTCGATATATCGCCCACCCCTACCTCCATTGTTTTTACCGCGAGCAGCCATCTTACTTCCACATATACGCCCGCTGCCATGCGACCGCGACGCATCGGCGCACGTTTTACGAGTCGACGTATTTATGTAATCGACGTAATCGATGACGTCGACGAATCGCTCCACCCCTAGATTCTACGCTGGTTTGTTCACAAGGGAGTAGCATGCAGTGAGAAGCCGGGAGGAGAGGAGAGGTGGAAACTGGCACCAGTAGTATAGTAATCCATGGTAGTACCGTCGTGTAGAATTTCTAGTATAGTAGGAACCGTTACGATTTGGCACCGCGGGGTACCGTGGGTATCGTGCAACTCTACCTTTTACAAAACAATAGTGTTATAAAAATTAGGATTATACTGGGGCGTAGATGTTTTAACTCATTGAGAGTGTGTGTGTCCTGTTTTTTGCATGTCTCGTCCACTTCCCTTATTTGGCCTGTGTTTACTGAGGCTGGCAGGGAGAGATAATTATAAAAATAGTACAAGGACACAAGAGACAGGTTAGGGAAGTATTATTTGGATATGAAACATAATGCTTATTACTGAGCAGAAAACCAAAAAAGGATGTTATGTAATATTAACTGTATCAAACAAATGTTTAAGAACCTACTGATAGAGCTCCTCAGGGAGCCTTTTCTCTGTAACCTCTCTTCTGTGTTGTACTGTTAAACGCTCCTTCTTGTTTTCCTGGTGAACCAGAAGCTATGTGTTGACGCCCAGGGCACTGGGCTACACAACCTTCTGGAGCAGCGTTGGTTTCACTCTCCTCCTCCGTCCAGAAAGTAGCCGGGGCAGCACGACGAATCAGGATCGTAGGGAGGGATTTGAACACCCTCCCCCAGTGTTCGGCTGTGCCCTCCCCCTCCCTGAATCACAACAGTAATGGCGGCGCTTACGTGACGACACGTCCTACGTCACAAAGCTTCAACGTGAGTGGTCGAAGTGTCATGTCATTCATATGAGGTTGCTCCAACCACGTGCAAGCATTTTTTGACTAAACCACGCCTGCGGAGAGGCGTGAAAGGGCAGTGTACCAGAAGCCTGTTCTTTACAGGCTACTGGTTCACCAGGATACCTTCTTGTACAAGAATAATACAATTCAACTTAAACTTTGATACTTTAAATCCAATCTTCCCCATTCAAGAGTTTTTCTTAAAAAAATCCCATAACAAATAGCACTAGTGTAGATGGATCCCGTTTGACATGCAAATGTTATGTTCAGGTTCACTAACTTTTGTGTGAGCATGGCATCAGAGACGGTTTAGAAAGGAGACAACAGTATGAAGTCATTTCATCTATCTGTGTCCCTTCAGGAGACTAGCTGCAGCCAGTGAGAACAGATTGTGAGTGATTCTTTGGCCAATGATGTAAATATTACACGCCACATATCGTCCAAGTCTGACACTAAAATGATGTTTTTCTGACAAACGTATCAGGAGAACACTTTGTTAGAGACCTATCTTTGTCCCTGCAGTAATGCAGATATCTCTTCTCTTCTGTTTCACCAAAGACTGTCTAAAACGACGGCACTAAAACTTACAGAACTTTCTGAATGTCTCTGGAGCTGCCCAGTCTGCTTTCATCCATCCACACCATGTTCACAACACTTCCAAATAGGTTTGGGTCAGTGGTGCAGAGTTAGTGCTGTCTTCACTTTAAGCTGCTAACTAGTTTGTGAAATACATTTCTGGAAAGTTGATAAACAATGACTCATCATTTCCCCATTTCTATAAAACTCTAATATAACCCTGTCTCTGACAAATCTCATTAATTTGATCTATTTCTTGTGTTAGTGAGGTAGCTATCCAGCTAGTACAGTCAGAAATGTAGCAGAAGTCCACAGCCTTGTTTTGATCTGCTTGTTTGCCCTGTTGAAGTTGCTGCAATATGCTGTTACTCCACACTTCCTGTATATGTTTCAAATTAAAAGCTCTCAAGTCATGTGTAAAACTTGTTGGAGTCTTGTTGAAGTATTACAGAATAACAAAATGTACAGTCCAAAACATTTTCTCTGGAAATTTTAAAAACAACATCTGAAATATTAAAGATGATGTAACAATGATTTGACCGGAAGCCACTTTGTTCACAACAGTCTAGCTGATGGAAGTGCATTTATTGTTTGTTTCAATGGTTTTCTCCTGCTGGGTCCACTTGTTGACAGATAGTTAGTTGACTATCTCAGGCTGTCTGCCATTAACATTCCTTCCATTGAAACCTGGGACCGACAGAGACCCTGCTGATAAAAGACCTCCAGGGTTGGTAGAGATGCCCAGTGCACTGTTATGGTCACAGTGTATCGATATGGTGTAAAGAAGTATTGTTAGTGAGACAACTTTGTGAACATAGAAAAGGAGCAGAAAATTCCTTTTCTTAATAATTCAGATGTTTGAACGTGATTTAGCAGAGATTTGAATAATTCACTGGCTGAAGAAAGAGTTAAAACTTTCTGCCAAAATTTTGCAATTTGACACTATTTGTCTGCATTTCCTGTTGGTTATTGCTGACATTTGGAAACAGTGTGGTGTTTAGTGATGCATAAATCAGCAGAGGTAATAAAACTGTCTGCAGGAAAACTAGACCCCAACAGTGGAAACCAAACACATGCTGCTGCTGCAATAAAATAAAAAATCACACGTTACTCAGCAGGAGCGATGATCAGCGAAGGCAGCCGTAAAAATTTAATGGCAAAAACTAGCCCTCCTGTTTTCACGTTATTGCTGCGTTTAACACAAACACATTAGACATTGTTTCCACTGGAGGAGCTCACACTGATTATTCATTACGATGTGAGCTACAGTCATCTGCACATTGTCTGCTATTATCATGTCTACAGGTGTAGATGGTAAGGGTCGTCTTTAGTTTCATCATTTCACATGTCACCTTGGAATAAGGTGTGATGGAATGATTTAGCATATTTCCTAATGAAACTTGGCGTATGCCAAAACCCGGAAACTGTTGTACGCACAAAAAAATTCAGATGTATCAAAGTGTGCGTACACATGGATCCAAGCAGGAACACCAGCGTAGTCAGGCAGCTGGCCCGCCGGCCCCCGTTGCGCTCTCGGGCTGGCTGTAGGTAACCGAAATCGTCTTATGAGCCAATTATCATTGTTTGCAAGTAAATCCTCGTGTTCCTTAAATCGCTCACGGTGGATTGCACCATTTGCAAGGTCCTCTAACAACGCTAACGCTGCCATTGTTAATATCATTTTCTTCATCACATTACGCATGCTTTTATATCTACCCATATAATTGCAAACACGTGGGTGTGTTAATTGTTCATAAGTGTGTCTCTGATGTGTAAATCACTTTGATGACTACTTGTTTTCACATTATTAAGAGTTTCCCAGCGTCACCTCCAGGGACGGACTGGCAATCTGGCATACCGTGCATTTGCCCGGTAGGCCGACAAGTCCCGATATATATATTTGACGAGTAGATCACACACCCCAAACACACTCAGACTCCCAGTCCTTCCCTGGTCACCTCTAAGTGTCGCCAAAGGAACAATAGCTGTAGAAACGTGCGTACGACAGCTATGAAATTGGCGTGGGGCACGCACATTTCTACGATCGTTTCACGTTTGATACATTTGAACGTGAGCGTGGAAAGGACGTACGCCCTTTTTTTGTGCGTACGCATGCTTTGTACATGAGGCCCCAGGTGAGCCTTCAAAGCCCTCCACACTCCCACAGCTGTTTTGAGTCATTAGATGAGTTGAAGGTAGGCTGAGCCATGCTGGAACATGTCAAACAGGTAAAACAGGAGTAATTATTAGTTTCAACAGAAATCTTTTAAAAATAGAACTTCTTCAGGTTCTTACACAGAGACATTTTTTTTACACTAAGACCTCGGCTCAACATAAATGATTGTCATGGGAGATGTAATATTTATAGAGTTGAACATACCAGAACAAGTATGTACATATGTAAGCTGTTAAACGGCTCTTCTCACAATAGCTAGAACTCGTATGCCTTCTTCAGAGCCTGCCAGAGAGCCATGTGCTTCCGGGATCACACACGCATCAGCAGCACTCTGAACTGTGTGTGTGTTCAGCACACATGTCCCTAAGAAATCCGACCTGAGTGGACCTCCCTATGCAACAAGTCGCTCGCATCAAAAACACACATTCCTGCCATCCGGGCTGCAGGGAGGTGCTTTTTGGTACAGCTCATTCCAGTGCATCGAGGGGTCAACCCAAAATATGTTAAGCTGTGTGAGTCCAAAACAAAATCACTAGTTTGTCATGCTGAGACGACATGGCAGGTCTTTGCCAACAGATATCATCACATATTTCATGTTACCTCTCGATGTGCGATGAAACGAGACCGGAGGAACCAGTGTGAGTGCTCCGAGTGAAAGCATGTGGAAAGCTCTTCATTCTAATCTATGCTTCCACATTAGGTGTGAAGTGATCAGACAGTTCAGCCTTCTGAATGTTAATGTAAAAATATAACTGTGCTGATTGACCTTTACTTCAAAGTGGGACGTAGAAAAAAAAGCTTACCTCCAGGCTCTTATTGATTACACATGTTCAGTCTGCTGCTCATTGATCATGGACAACAACTCGATTACTAGAACGACCCCATGACCCAATATCCTGTGTAGTAGAAGGCAATCAAAAGGCGATGGCCTCATTCAGAAGTCCAACTCATTACTGTTACTACAGGATTGTACAGACTCTGATGTCATCAATGTTTGCTTTTGGAATCTCTGAATGGTGTTTGATGGAGAAATGAGATGCACTACTTTAAAGTGACTGCATTAGAAACTGGCTAAAGAAATGAACAGTCGTCTCAAAGAGCAGCCTCTGCTCCTCTTGTTGGTCTGTCTGCATCAAGTGCTCCTTTCCACTTTCACACGTAGTGTTAAATTGAAATTAGCAACCTTGTAGCTTGTCCACAGATTACTGTAATTCTGCCTAAATGGACGCTTAATGTGTGGGTCGTTTTTCATTTTGACAAGCAATCAGTGTTGAAACTGCACATATCTGTGCTGTCGATACTTTCTGTTAATATATTGTACTTAACAACACGATATACAATATATTATAAATATTTTTATTTAGATGTTTTTTAGCTTCTATTCCCTGGCTATGGCACTAAACATTTTATTTTCTATATTTCTATTTTTGTGCTTAGCACTTCACTAACCATCCCGTTGCTCTCATACACATATAGTGTTTCATTTTTAAAACCAGTAAACAGCTGGGTACTTTAGGTTTTATCACACATTACTCAAACAGGAGGAATGCATTTGTTGGGGACTATTTTCAGGTGTGGAGTAATCATCATTTGTGAGTATGCTAGTGAGTATTTACAGGAACAGGACTGTGTGTGTGTGTGTGGACTCTCAATAAACTTCAGTGGCCATTTGATAGTTGACAATTGGAGCTGTATGGCAAACGTAGTCATTTCAGTGCACAGGTATTGAACCAGACACAGAGGGTACTTAATGGCTGTTTATGTATCTATGAAATCGAAATACTTCACGTCACGTTACTCTCCTCTGTGACTGTGTGGAGCCTCATTTTCACACAAAATAGCAGCGGCTGCACCGTGTGGGACTGACATCTCGTCCAATTGAAATCCCATGGGAGCGTGGCAGTAACAGTGTCGCAGTGGCTGCTGATTGAATGTAGTGGAAACAGTGCATGTATGTAATGTGATTTTCTTTCCATAATTTGAAAGAAATGAAAATGAAACAACCATGCACTGTAGACGCCAGCCCGGCTCTGTTACCCAATCACACACATTAAGATGCGAGTCATCTGTGGGCGGATTATGGAACAGGAAGAGTTTTGATAATTTCAGTAATAAAATATAATCAAATCATTTCAGACATGGAACAGTCCGTGTTTTTTTCATGTAAATGAGTTGTGTTTTACATTCTAAAAGTCACTGACACTGTTCTGACACTGCTTTGATGTGTCCTAATTTTGTGGAAGGGGTCTGGCCAGTTGAACGACTGATCTGAATGTTGTGGGCCTCATGGGTTTGGCACGGTGACAGAGGGGGATATCCTCATTGATTGCCTCTGGGCCACTGCTGCTGCTGCTGAACTGTTGTTGAGCTCCATCTGAAAGCAAAGGAACAAGTTCACACTTGATTCTTTGCTCTGCTTTGTGTCAATTCCAGGAGGAATTTTTACAGCGCAGCTTTTGGTGCTGCAGGTGAAGATTTGTCTGACGATTTAAACGTGACATCATCTCAAACAAACTGATTGCTGGTGGCTGCAGGCCTCACAAACCTGCTGCCTGCCTGCCGCCTCCAGATCAGATTGACTCGGAGTACTGTTGCAGTACTTGAGTTGAGTACTGTGCAGATGTGTGAAAGCGCCTAGCAGGCATAGCAGGGACACACAAAACTGCTGAGCCTGGGGAGAGAGGGAGAGGATGGAGGCAGGGGTTACAACCACTGATGCTCCTTTCATACAGGAGGAGCATTTAAGTTTTAATATAATAATAACAACAATAATATTGCACTGCAACTGTGCTTCTGAATGACACAAGAGTGAATCGCATAAGCAGCAAATACAGTTTTAGTTTGAGCTTTTCATGCACTCTGTGTCTGTGGCCCGCCCAGACATGTTTTCGTTTTCTGTGTCTCTTTAAATGATTCAGGAAGATTTTCTAATAATAAAGCCTCCTCACCAAAGCCAAATATTGTTCAATGGCAGCAAAGATCAAGACAAGTCAGACGATGTGCACTGACCCATTCAGTTCAGGCACCCATGTGGGATTAACCTGTGTCACCGTGTCTGTGTAAATGTTACAAGGTTACAAAACCCCTGTTGTTGTTGTTGTTGTTGTTGTTTTTTTGTAAGATTATTTTTAGATTTTTTGCTTTTAGATAGACAGATAAACATTCAGTGTTAAACCTCTGAGTGAATTTAAGTTCTGTTGAGTTTTGAGATTGCAGGATTGAGGCATTAAATCCAGCTTTAATTTACATCAGTGGGAGTGTGTGTGTAGATAATAAACACATCTGAAGCTTTGGGTGAATGTTTGGCACATAGTAAAAATACTGATTGCTGGAGTAAAAGCATGAGGCCATGACAATGGACAGAACAGTGTTGGTAATTAAAGTAGGCAGATGAGGCGAAGCTGATGATGCATTTCCTCCACTGACTTCAAAAAAACAATCCTGGCTAATATGAGTACTGGGAACTGGCACACGTGCCATGTGTTGTCAGATTACCATGATGAGCTTATCCTTTTTGTACATGTTATTAGAAAATATAGTACTGCAACTGAATGAAGTGGCCATAGAGACAACATGCTGCCTGTCATCTTCAGTGTGAGAGCACAATTAGACTTAATGGCCGAGCTGTCGCTGCAAAGCGTTTATCCTCTATCTCATTAAGGCTTAAAGATAGATGCCCAGTTTCTCACTAGTTCACCATACAGTTAAAAGATTAATCCCTGTGCTGTCCCCACTGAGGAGTACTTCCAAGGAACATTTTCTGCTGGTTTGGATTCAGTGCCACATTTACCTCTGGCTCTCAGGAATTCAACCACAGCACTATTTCATTTTCAGTTTGACACCAAGGCTGCCGTTTCTGCCTTATTTCTGGTGGAATTTGTTGGTATAACCTTTGTTCATTCTGAGGTTTAATGACCAGATGTGGATTGAGGAATGAAGCAGGATGGCATCAGCCCTGTGCCAACAAGCCTGTGAGGGAAGGGCACAAGTTGTATTTAGACCCTGTATATATTTTCCAAGGAACAGTGGGGGAAAAAAAGCTGAAATTTCTGGTATTTAATTACAGAGCGGCCATGGCCGAAGGCACCCTGTCAATGGTAGCTTTAAGGCCGACAGCTTAACAACCTCAGGAATGGTGGCACTGTTGGCTTTGGTGACTCTGTGTCATTTCCTCCTGTGAAGAGTTGGGTTTTTTGATGTGTTTGGGATATGTACATGCTCCAGCTCCACTCAATGGACAAAATTAAGAAGGCAGTAAAAAAACATTATGGTGCTATGATGTGTACCAAAGTTCACCAGCATTGCCAAGTAAAGGGTGAAAGCTCAGACTAATTTTAGGACTTTATAATGCCTGGAAACGGCCTCTTTTTGAAGTCTGTTTTCTCACGAGAAGCCTTCTGGTGACAGTTTTAGTTGTTTTGAAGGACATATCCCTCGTGTTTACAGAAAATATGCCCCCTGCCTCTGCTGTGTGGTGGTACTGATGTTTTCTTTCCCATGTTAATCTGACCTGATTTGAGCTTAGTCTGTTCCCTCTCTGCGCTGTCAAAAGGCCCCTGTGTGTTTGGAGCAGTGGACTTGTTTGAGAGTGCTCATGGGTGTGAGGTCCCCCTGTATAGTTTGTAGGGTGGTGTGGGGGCGGGATAGGATTTACCCGCCTTTTTTGGCCTGTGACTCACTGGTTTTGGCAAGGGTGAGCAAATGCACCATGTCACCAGTTGAGTCACTGTACATTTCCCAGCAAAGGGAAGCCTGGCTTAAAATGGCACAGTCCTTTCATGGCCACAAAGGGATCTAATAAGGCTTAAATACATCCGGATTCAAGTTGCCCCCTTAACGTGAGAGAGTGTGCCTGGCCGTTGTTGTGTGAGTGCTCTTACATAAGGTTTCTTCATTTAGCATGGCATCAATAGAGCTATTGGCTGAGGAACATGGCGTCACTGTCTCTAGTCTCCGAAGGCTAAACATGTCTACTAATGTTCTCAGAGTGAAGGTGCTCCAGGCTCCCTGATAACTCATCTGTACTGTTTGCTCAACCTGATGAACCATTGTGTGATACAAGTCAACTTTAATCCTTCAAATAGGAAACTCTCGGAGGGGAACAAACATTAGAGTAAAGACTGCAGTCCTTCCTGTTCCTGTCAACGTCGATACTATCAGCCTAACAATCGTGTCCAAAGTTCTACCAAAGCAAAGCTCTCTCTAAACTTCCATCTTCAAACTTAATGCAGCTCAGCTTGAGGCCTCATCCTCACAGTTTGGGTCTAAGATCAATGGGAACGATATATGAGTTAGTTGGTGTCTTGCATCGGAGCCAGCTTCTCACCTGAGGGAATCGCCATAAAACAAGACCTTACACATCCCAGCCAGAGGGCAGAGGTAGGAGTTGTGAGATCAACTTGCAGAGGGCTATACAGTTTAAAACCACTTTTTCACAACTTAAGGGTGAATTTGAAAAAAAAAACAGGTTTGACCAAACTTAGTCCAAGTTAAGGCAGCATTCCTTGACAATGACTATCATCTGGATCTCCTGTGGCAAGGGAATGATACTGCCTTTACAGCTTCAGGACACCCGTGGGGAAGGACATGCATAAAATGAGAATTTATTAGGCTTGCAAAGGCTGAGAAGAATCCAGATTTAATTTCATTTAATGTGTTCTTTTTTTTATAGAATTAAGCTCATGCAGGTGGGGGGTTAGAGCTTGGTAATATGCAGTACAGAGCTACCATTTGAACATGTAATCATGATCTGAATCTGATCAGAATAATTAAAATTCACACTACTGTTTGCTCTGATGTCATATTGGTGAACTAGAAATTTGCTCACATTTTTTGCTCACACTCAAATCTAATGTGCTCGCGCTCAAAACATGTCCTGTGCGCTCAGATTTTTTCTGCTCGCGCTCAAAACATGTCCTCTGCGACGATAACTCTTTTTAGGATTATTTAAGATTAATTATACATAAACAAACTGCCGTCTTAAATAGGTGACAATTCAAATAACTGGCTAGTATGGTAAATTGGTGTATTTTTAAGAAAGGCAGTTTTACAAACAGACCATATACCCGCCCCTGCGAAGTGCCAAAAAAGCGTGAAGGAACACACCCAAGATTGGGCCAGACTCTAGCTGTCTCCCTATTGGCTGGTGAAACACACTAATTTAAGCGCAGGGCGGGACATCCTTCAGTCTGTGCAGACACTTCAACCTGAGAGGATGTGCTGTTTTGTGCGTGAGCAGAAAAAATTTGAGAGCGCAGAGGACATGTTTTGAGCGCGAGCACATTAGATCTGAGCGCGCACAGGACATGTTTTGAGCGCGAGCACATTAGATTTGAGTGTGAACATAAAATGTGAGCACGAAGACAATAAATTTGAGCACGAGAAGGAGAAATCATGCTCTTAAACTGAAAATGTGCGCTCTTGAATAAAGATAGGATAATTCTTCCATATTGAGGAACTTAATTTTTTTCCGTTAGCATAATTACAGCTGACTTGTTATCTGTTATTGTGCTAATGTTACTGAACTGTATCAACTGTTCATATGGGTTAACAAAGTCAGCGTCGTAGTGTAGGATTAGGCCTAGTGTGTTACGTCTCAGTTCATTTGACTACTTCAGGCACAGTTGGACATGGCAGAGTCCGATATTTCTTTCAGTGTGGGAATGTCTGTCAGTGAATATCTAGATTCAGGTAGTGATTTGCAGAACAAGTTGGGATTTGAAAGGTTTTTTTTTTGACAGTCAAGTTCACACAGAGTTTGGTTTGAATGTGTGGTATTTAACTGTTTCTGAAAGTCTTGTATTGGTTTTTCAGTACACATCATTTTAACACCAGTAGAAGTCAGACATTCCCCCTCAGAGCATACCTCAATCATAAATCTTTTTTTTTTATTGCTGCTTTCTAAATCCAGATGATCTCCTAACCATTCCTGACTGCAGCTCTGAGTGTGTGTTATCAATGTGCTACACAGAGGTCATGTTTCAAGTTGTGCCAGGCTGTCTTCACTGTGGCAGCCATTTGTCTGCTTTTTAAAAGGTGACTTTTGTGGCCGCACCGGCCTCGCTGTGTTCAGCACGGTCTTTGTTGTTGTACTGAACAATAGTCACCTTGTATGTAGAACAGGGCCCCTCACCTGCGTAGCATGAATTAAAAAGACATGGCAGGCGTTTCAAATGGTTCAAGCTCATTTCATAGACGAGGCTTCTTCAGTCTCTTACTCCTGCTATCATCATCTGTTTCCACATGGTTCCAAAGGCCACTTGTTTTGGATCTTGTGTCATGTGTTTGGCTTTTAGAGAAGAAAACCATTAAAATGTTCTCTGGATTTTCTAACTTCTTGTCCTCCTCCAGGTTTTCACTAATCCTCATGGGAGCCATGGAAGGGTTGGAAATGGCAGGAACAGTGCAGTGATCTTCAACAGGTAGGAAACCTGTCATGGTACCAACCCATGGAAGCCCTAACTCATTTTTATTCTCATAATCATTGCAAAGGTGATTTTCTTCTCGCCCCCACTTTTTGGCTGTGCTGATGTTGTACACCAAAATAGCCAGATATATCTTGGGGGCCATCACTCAAGCTTTTTTAACTATTTCCTTCAATTCATCTGAATTACACAATAGCTCTTGGGATTTCAGTTTCCTCCTCCTGCGGTGTCAAGTCCACTTCCCCCTTAAACCGCATCCCACCACACTCAGCAGCTATTTAAAGTGTCAGCGGCTGCTCCCAATTACTCCTCCCTATGCCAAAACCAGAAGCTCAGGCCACGCAAACAGAGGCCTCCCCACTGTGACTTCTATCTGTTTGTTTTCATATTTCCCTTCCATCTGTTAGCCCTCCTCCCTTGTGCTCTTACTGTTTTTGCCCTTGCCAAGGATTATTGTGTTTTTCCTTCAGCTGACCTTGGTTACATAAACTAACGCCTGATCCCCCCCTTCCTTAATTCTCCTCCCTGTCCGAGTCCTCCTTCATGTCCCACCACTCTGCCAGGCTCCTATCCTCTGGGTGCTCCCACAAAGCCCAGTGTTTTGATTACATTGTGAAATTGGAGTCAAGACTATTTATTCCCAGGCTGGGGTAGTGTGGAGGACCTGGTTGGAGGATAAGCCAGAGAGGAGGAAGCCAGGAAGCTGTTGTGGTTGACTCAGGCGGATGGTGTTGGTGGGTGAACTGTTTATGTCTTCTCATAACCTCTCTTTGTGGGCCATGCATCCAGCCAGCTGTTTCAAAAAAGCAGAGCTCGCAGGGTCGCATCTCACTGTCAGCAGATTCTGCACATAAACCCAAACCCCATCATTCAGCTTAGGCCGCCACAGGGTGGCACATTGGCCCAGTGGTTTGAGACACCATCCAACTGTTGTTCAGCTGCAGGACAAAGGCTCAGGCCTCTTGTTTTAGGAAGCACAGACCGTCCTGAAGTCTTTTCAAGATTGAACTCAACTTCAGAGCTTTATAGCAGAACTCGTGCAGGGAACATGTTTGATGCATGTTTTGAGGTTTCACATTAGAATATTTATTTTTCTCCTCATGGCTCCCATGGCTCTGTAATAGATCCATTTTCGCTCCACACAGATCTGATGTAACCTTCCTCACATAAATACTTAAATGGTTAGAAAACTGCAAGAATATGGAAGCTGCTTCTCCTAAAATTTCTCGTAAAGCCGTCCATGTGGTACCTTTCCGACTGGGCTGAATTAGTTTTCTTGCCTTTTAATATCGGAACAGAAGAAGTGAGTAGTGATGTTTCCATAACTGGCTCTATATCGGCACAGACACTGACTTCATGAAGTAGATCAGGTATCAGCTGGAGGTGAACAACTGACATTAAAATCAATTTCTTAGTCACCATTATTAGAAAATAAACAGGCAACACAATGACAGATAATTACCTGCTTCTCATGGCCGATACTGATATCTCACTTTTGTATTTAAGCTCATGTGAAACGTGTCAGAATGTTCCATCTTACACCTCTTTAACTGTCACTCATTCAGTCACATTGAATGATACACATAGAAGTATTAGTTACAGGATGATACACTTTCATTCACAATTAGGTTTACTATAAATTTGGCTGTCACACTCTGCATCAGCTAAATATGTAACCCATTTAGCCCAGTATTCTTTTCCCTTTTCCTTCTGTAGTCTTAAAAAAATGTGATTCGTTCCATACTGTATATGTTAGTTATTATATTTTTCCATTTTACCATCTCAGGATCTGCCCCTGGCTATCTCAGCGTCTTACTAAAAGCTCTCGTCCCGACCAGGGTGTTACGCTCCGCTCATACAAACCGTCTAGTTATTCCCCGCGCCTCTCGCAAAGCGAGGTCACTCTAAACTCTTCTCTGTGGTTGTCCCCAAATGGTGGAATAACCTACCAACGGCTGCAAGAACAGCAACATCCCTTTCTACCTTTTAAAAAAACCTTTCTGTTTCGAGAATGCTTCCCTGCCTAACAAAACTAACAAAACTAACAACTACTCTGTGTTCCTTTACACCTTTGTCGGCTTATGTCCTCCTCTGTAAGGCACTTTGGATAAAAGCGTCTGCTAAATGCAATGTAATGTAATCAAACTTTTGCACCGTGTAATCTTCGTGAAACCGTACCGTGACGGTTCAATACGAATACTTGTACCGTGCCACCCCTAAAAAGGACATGGACACATTTAGTTCTCACACCGCTCAGAGGTTATCACCGAGTCACCTCATGTCCACATTAACTCTGCCCGTTTTCAGCACTCAGCTGCGACTGTGATTTAAGTGCAAACACTGATTCACTCCATGAGCCTCTGGGACACACGTTTCACTTATCTGTTGCTTTGGAGCTGTGTTTTTTCAGCGGCGCTCCTCTTCCAGTAGCTCAATACTGTCATCACACAGTATTTCTAAACACACACACACACCTCATTTGCCTCAACAGGACATACACTTGACCTTGTGTTACATGCAAAACATTCAAATATGCGTGTCCTCACAATCATGTACACGCGCAGTCTTTTGAGTCAGGTTTGTTTGGGAAAAGGATGAGGTTTAATGGTGTGTGTTACTCTCGTCATTAGTGGATTACTGGTTCACTATTGTTCTCAGAAACAAAATCATGACACACACATAGCTAAGGCCAACCGGAGATGAGCAGCCGAGCATTAGATTACAGGGAAATGATCAACCAGGGTAGACAGGAAATACTGCAGGAGAGTAAAGTGTGTGTTATTGTTAGTGTGTTTATGTAAGTGTGTGTGTGTGCTTCCTTACCATGGCCGATCTCATACCAAAAACAAGCAGACCATGTAAGTGTGTCATTTTGAGAATCTGATGGAACACAAAGTATGTCATTAACAATTTAGCTGCTTTTACACACACAGAGTGAAAGATGTTAAAGAAAGAGGTGAGGATGAGGCTGCTTTCAGAAACCACACTCAAACCAACTGTCCGTGATCTGATTTAGGAAGAGGATACACAAAACAGGATGGGATTTGCAAATGGATCTTCTGTTTGGCTTCATTCAGGCGTGCTTTCTTTTGGACTGAGGCACAGGGCTGGTTCTCATTCACTTTGAACTAATGCGCTCAGTACTGGTACCTATCTTCTTTTGCTCAACATGACCATCATTCAGCATTATCATGTTATCTGTTTTAAAATAAAAAGTATTTAATATTGAATTAAAAGACAGACCTTGAAACATTGTAACATCTTCATTAGTCCTAAAATACCATAGCAACCTGAATATATTGGTGCTTTATTCATTTGTCGTTATTAAATAACAACAAAATCTCTTAGCTGAGATGCAAGTGAGATGCTGTCGGCTCTTGATGTGACACTCAAGTGGCATTTTTTAGAAACTTGATAAACAGTCATGTTGTATCTCCTATGCACCACCAAGGCAATGACTAAATTAATCCACATGGCTCACTTCTTGACTGCTTACATCATCATCATCATCAGAAATGATATGTTTCATTCTTCTTTAGCACTTTGCTGTTTGGCCCAGGGAGCTGCTGGGTTAGCTTTAGCCTGGCTGTCCTTGTTGTTGCATCCTGATCCTGTAAAGTCAGCAGTTGGGACATGTTTAGAATATAATTAAGGTGCGCTATGGCCTGATCGTGTATGATGCATCCATTGTAGCATGAATCAAAAATGACATTGTAGGTATCTATGACAGGAATCTCTGTAACTCTTTGGTCCAAGATAAGTCCAGCTCCAGACTATAAGGCCACAGGTTCTCTAGTAATCCACTGTACTCAGCAATTCACTATACCAAGGTCATCCACCACCAGTCGTGTCTCGTGTGATACAACATTCCCATACATGCTGTTCTGATTGCAACAAAGACGCATGATTTAACAGCTGCTGCCCAATAGATCTGGCTTATGTGTGGTGTGCTATGACTGGAGAACAAAAGGCTCTTCAGCCTGCATCGTTAACATGTGTTACAACACATCAGTGTTCTGAAAGAGCTGCAGCAGGCCTGCCCTGCACAGACTTAGACAGGGTAGCTGCAGATGCTTTTAAGCATATCAGACATTTTAACTAACATCGGGGGGTTTGAAAAGAATCTGGAGTGATACCAAATAAACCTGCTTAAATGAACCCCCACTGTGTGCACAGATTATCTAAAGTCACAGGCCTTCATCAGACTTCATCATCAGTATGACTGCTGAGCCCAGCCTCTGAAACACTGCTTCCAGTTAAGCTCATAACTTCCTGTTTATTCTAGTAGGTACAGTACATGGTGATGTGTTTGTTGGGTTACGTGTTGGTTTATCCTCCTCCTCCTCCTCCTCTGTAAGGCGCTTTGGATAAAAGCGTCTGCTAAATGCAATGTAATGTAATGTTTATGGAGGTACTCTTTTGCCATTCTTTTGCGTGGGTGAAACAGTTCTACACTGTTCTCTCCACAGACTCTAGAGAAGGCAGGGTTGAGAAATCAGACCTGTATGACACGGCCACCGCCTGCTGCATGAGGTGTGTCTGCCTCCAAGATGAAGCAGAGCACGGCAAAGTTTAAATGTCTTCTCAGACTCCCGTTAGATGGTACTGCCAGCAAATGTCAGTGTACCGTCAATGTGAGCTAGGTGAGACTTGCTAATGACGACAGTGATGACGGTACCCTCGGTCTCATACCAGTGCAACAGTGGCTCATAGTTCAGAGCACCTTTCCCAAAAAGTCAGTTTTTCCTGCTGAAGAAGGTGTTTGTGGGAAAGGCTGTCTTTCTCTTTACTGAAGTGAATACACATGATGGAAGAGGGTTTTTTTTTAATCACTCGATAAACTAACTGCTGCTGTCGGGCTAATCAAGCTTTCCACAGTTTGTTTGGGAGGATCAGAAAATGCAGCAGAGGTTGACGGTGCTCTCCAGGCCCACGATCAAATTATTTACAGTAAAACTTTGCACTCGGAACCTTTTTATAATAAGCTTAAAATATCATGTAACCCCCATTAATATGTATGTATGTCCATTTAAGCCCAGTCTTGTGAGAGAAACCATGTAAAATGTGGTAATCTGTTTCAATTACGGGCCTCCAGTTGTAGTTATAATACATCACTGTGGTAAATATGGACAGTTCACATGTATTTGTTGATTACATTACTTATGATCAAAAATCGAGACCAGAAACATTTTTCTCCATAAAATATGAGCCAGTTCCACCAAATCAGTGAAATGGTAGGTGGTGTGTGACTTCAGTAACGTTACATAGTGAATGAATAACAGGAGACACCATTCACCTGTTTACAAGTCAGTGTAGCATCAATATGATAGTGAAGCTGTTCTTCTGAAGGTAGAAAAGTTACATAACGTGGCTTTAGTGAATGCTGCTTTTCAGTGGAAACATGTACGTTTTCAGCTGTGGACATGACAGGGTGTGGTGCAGCTAATGCAAACTGCTCTGCAGCCACATGGCAAAGTGGTGCTGCTGACACAGACCATAATAGAAGGCTTTACAGACAACATGTTACTGTGAGATCCATGTGGTCAAAAACATCGCGGCACAAATGGAAAGCATTGGGGGGGGTTAATAAATGAACAATCTGTTTTAACCTCTTGAGGAGGCCAAAGCAAAAAACAACAAATAACATAATTTCCCTCCAGAGGTGACCACGTGGGATGTAACCACGTTTGTAATCGGTGCTTTAGTGAGTTTAAGCCTGTCAGAAGTGCCATCCATTATCACTCGGTGGTGGTGGTGTGTGTACGCCAGAAGGATGTGGTCATCTCAGAAAGAGGCTGCTAATCATAAATCCATTCCCCGGAGGACAGTAAATCACTAGCAGGCCATTTGTTCCCTGGGACTAAATGTTCCCAGTGACAGAGATGTTGCCTTTTTGTAAGAGCACTGTCTATCCTTGCCTGAAGTCCTTTGAGTGTTCTCTTTTATTTCCTTACAGACGTAAGCCTCCTAACTACTGAATATTTTTTATTCTTTGAATCTCTCCTGTCTGTTTGACAGTGCATGAAAGCGTTAAACAAGTGATGTAATGCCAGGCGCAATCGACCCTGCTTATGACCACACCTTCTGCGAGACAAGGTGACTTTCCTGGAGCGAGGCAGCTGAAGTACTTACCGCAAGCAGAACAATATAATCAAATCATGTTGTTCAGTTGTCCTTTTGTCTGCTTTTTTTTTGGATTGCATTTTGGTCTCAGGATCCTCATGAACCACGCCTGAACTTCACATGACTTCCACGAATGAGACAGAGGGCTGGGGAGTAGGAGCCTCTGACTCATTACACTGATTGTGTCCTCTCTCTCTCTCTCTCTTTTTTTAAATTTAAAGTCACCTACATTCATCTTTGAGCTTCCTGGACGAGTGGAGCAGGGTGCAGAATTTCAATCACTGCTTGACCATGTTCGTGACATTCACTCACTGACATTCAGCTGCCTCAAGCTTTTTCGCCATTTACTTCCCTATCTAATTCTAATGCCCTACCTAAAGATGCTCCAGGCCTTTAAGATATTAGACCTGAGCAGGGATTGAGTGCTTTTACCGGAATGCGTACTGCTTTTGATCGTGGAGTCCTTTGCTGTGAAAAGTGGGGGGAGGCTGTGAAAAGGTGAAAAAAAGTGGGTCATCCCCAGGATTTCCTTTCCATATTGTGGCTTGGCTTTAAAAGGACCGTGGTGAAAGGTGGAGGTTTGGTCTCTACAGTGAACTTTTACTTTAATCTTAATCTGATCCATTACCCAAATGTGTGTATGCAAATTTGTCCGAACCCCTGGGAGAAAAAAGGAAGACAAGAAAAACAAAACATTTCTGCATGAAATGTTTGAGGCTTTTGAGCTGGACCGTGGCCGGCATCGCTCTCAGCTTTTTACTATTCAAATGTATTAAAATGAGAAGAGGTCTCAGCCATTTGCTCTGTGGTTGATTTGTTGTCTGGGCTTGATTATCTGCTTGTTCAGTTGCTCGTCTCTCCCATCTGTTAGATGATTTTTAAAAATGTCCATATTATATAAGACATTAAAAGGTCTTCTTATTCAATGTCTCTTTTTCTAGTTAAGATAGGTTCATGCCTTCTTTCTAGACATGTCTTAGCACACAGTCTCTTATTTTTCTCTGCTTTTCAATAATTCCCATCCTCCACCTTGTCCCATACCCTCACCCCTCTCATTTAACCAGCCGTCCTCTGCCTCTGTTCTCCCTCCCCCCTCCATCCATCCCAGACAGACTAAATTAATAGACAGACTGAGTAAGAGCAAAGACGCAGGGAGACAGAAAGGTAAATTAGATGCTGAGAGAGACAAAGAGAGGCAATACAGAGCAGGGTGATGGGGAAATGGATGGAGCGGCGGCTGGAGGCTGAAGTGAAGACATATATATGAGAAATAATATATTGAAAGAGACAATGGACAGATTAGAGATGGAGGCCAGATGATACCCAGAGGTACAGTTGAACACACATGAGGCTGATCAATAAGGAACACCCCAGAGGGAACGGGCCTGACCCATTGAGACACACACACACACACACACACACACACACACACACACACACACACACACACACACACATATCATGGGGATGAAAGGACGATGCACAACCCATTTTACACCCCCCCCCCACCTCACTAGCTACACATTTACACACACACATTGTCGCTGGTCTCTGGGGGGGGGCTGTCCTCACTGTTTCTCTTGCCTTTAAACGACCGACCAATTAATCTCTGAGTGGAGAAAACAAAGCATGGAAAAGCTGCAGACTGGCCAAAATGACCAGGTCTCTATAAAGTGCCTGTAGGACCCTCTGCTGCTGAAATGAATTGTGGGAAATCAATAGAGGAAAACATGTATTTATAGAAACACTGTTAGAGTTTTTCCATGGGCCCAGGCTGCTCTGTGATGACGTGTCACATCAGAGGGAGTCACGGCAAACTGTGGTGCTCAAGAAGGACCAACCAGGGCTGTAACCTCCTAACCCTGCGAGGAAACTGGACTAGGGACTTCATGAGAAAATCCTTCATGCCAGACTTGAAGCTATGTGTTCAGGCATCTTAAGAAGAACTACTGTCAGCTACAGGATGAGCTACAGCCGTGCTTTAATGCTAGACAATGCTAGACACAAGAGTATTTCTATGTTAGCTGCTCTTCTTGAGGGAAACAATGTATTCACTCTGTAAGAGTTTGACTATGTTCTATGGTTTGTGGATCTGATTGGTTGAAGTTTGACCATGATAAACGTTGATAGACAGATGGTTCATCTAATCCATTTTTAAAAATGTGTGGTCATGTACAGTCGTTGAGTGAGAGAGGCGAATGAAACAGTCACAACATAAATGCATCAAAACAAGAAGACCACAGTGCCTTACCCTCTGACCTCACTTTGCGTTCCTGCAGAAGTTGAAGTTGTTCGATAGAATTCTTATGATCAGAGTCTACCGGACTTCATCATGTCACATTAACTGACGGCATCTTCTGCATCCATGTTGGCTAGAGGAACATTTTGAACCACTCGCAGAACAAGACTTCCAATGAAACTATCAAACCAGTTTCATAACACATGGGTCCCAGACAAGGTTGGGGGCATGAAGGGGCTATTAAACAAGGGTGTGCGTGGACCCTCTCACAGCAGGGGGGAGGTGCTGAGTCTTTGTAATGACCTTGTCAGCGTGCAGATTCTTGAAACTCACAAGAGAACGGGACGGCCGATTGGGCTCACGGCCTGAAGGAATCTGATTGGTTGCTGAGCAGCTCTTTCTGTGATTGTAGCTGTAGAGCTGTGTGAACGGGCCCGACCAGAGAGGACTCACTGCTGTGAAGAAGAACTAATGAAGACATTTGGGAATTGGAGCAGCACTGTGGTGTGACTGTGTGTTTGTACTAACAAGTTGATTAGATGTTTGTGTGTGCCTGTGTGTGTGTGTTTTAGAGTGTGTAATTACTGGTCTCTAGTTTAGTGCCAGCTTGTGCATCTGTTACCTGACTCCTTCAAAGGCCGCACATCCAAAGGAGTGGCGACCAGCAGCCTGTGAAACCAGATCCACTTTGTGTACTCATGTGCTGTTTACTAGCTGTGCAAAAACACCCAAACACAGCATGAGGAGTCTCATAAAGGAGTCCCACACTCCAAACTGACACTGAAGCCGCAGCTCTACTATAGCTGTCAACTGCTGGATATAGCCTTAGTGTAAACAAAGTATTGTAAAAATGGATTGGAGTTTAAGCTCTCTGTGAATTTACTGAGTTATGGAGTTCTTTACTGGTGTCACCGTTTGCGCAGCATCAGTCATGGTGACACATGGAGCTGCTGCTGCTGCTGCTGCTGCTGCTGTGAGGCTGCGTCTATCTGAGCCGGCCAGCAGGGAGGACAGAGTAATGACTAGTATTTAGGCTGCTGTCAGGCCACTGTGCTGATAACGGTGTTTGGGAGAGACTGTGGAAATAGACTGTCAATCCCTCAATATGACTCCTATAACCACTGCGGCACCCACAACACACACACACATAGACAAAGAAGGTAAAATGAAGTACAGGAGTTGTTGTGGAGCTTTAAACAGGCAATCCAAATATTTTCTGCCTCTTGGGGCTTTGAGACAAAGAAGAAATAAACATGTTTTTTCTTTGTGGTGTGAGTCTGAACCACATCAACACAATGAGTGCGACTCTGTGAAGAAAGCCAGTCCTTTTTAATTGGGCCCTGCAGATTTGGGACACTGAGATTAAAACATTCTCTCACAGTTATGATGACACTTGGGACACAGCAGAGATGTATTGCAGCTGATGTTGAGCTTTACACTGGTCCACTCATGTCCTAGTAACCAAAAACTGACCTGGGACCAGAGGCAGACTTCCAAATCATATTCAGTCTAAATCAGGTTGGGTCCAAGTGGACACCCTGTGAGCACAGATCACATGGTACACACAGACCATCATGGACTATAGAGAGGCATTAAACATGCCCATAGTGAAGCAGCCTGTGTAAATCCTTATATGGAGAAAAAAAATGAAGAGTTCAACGTCCTGGATCAACTTTGACACACAGCACTTCTTTATAGTTACAGTACAGACTCATTGAGTTACAGTGCAATCATTTGTAATAATTTGGGGTATTACAGATATCTGTGGTACTTCATTTTCACGTCCATATAAGGGTTAGGACAACCTAAAGCAGGGGTTAGTTTCAAATCTGTTGAGTAGTAAAGAAAGCATTGTCCCCAAATATCAGTACTGAGACCTGTCAGCCGAATGTTATTCTAACAGATTACAAATGATGTCAAAACGACAAAAATAGGCTTGTTTTAGAAGATGGATGTTCCTGTTAGGAAAGTTAACCAATGAGAAAGTCTTTTCCAGACTCTGTTTTCCTCTATGATCCTGAGCTGATAAGACTACAGCTTTACAGCTAATGTGCTATAGTGCCGGTGCTGCTCCAGAGGCTGCGGGGAAATCCATAGAAGTGTAACTTCTAGTGGAAACAACAGTAAAAGTGCAGTATAGAAATTATTAAAAATGAGTGAACACGAGTAAGAATGACTGTCAACGTCCTAAACTGTAACTTTAAGAGAGCAGACATATTCCTCCTGCCACTGTAGACGAGAGCAAACAGAGATGTTTGTTGATAGTCTATGGCAGAGTCAGGG
The DNA here is from genome assembly GCA_004119915.2 of Collichthys lucidus. Lineage (NCBI taxonomy): Eukaryota > Metazoa > Chordata > Actinopteri > Sciaenidae > Collichthys > Collichthys lucidus. Next base: position 21,090,993 of record CM014082.1, read on the forward strand.
TGTGGCTGGAGTGCTATTGTTGTCTGTTTGTGTATTTGTAGGCCGGAAAGACACACACACACACGTCTGCCTAGTGACTACCCCTGTGCAACCTGGAAGAGTAGATGTGCGCACACACACAAGCTGAGGTGTGTGTGCGCACATGTCAGTCATCTGGAGTTCATCTGTGACACTACAAGACATACTGATGTTGTGGTTATGTTTCTGTGCTCCATAGAAACAAATGAATTCCTAAATTGAGCATGAAATAAAATTTAAGATTTGAATATATATATATATATATATAATAATATATAATATGATATCTGTCTGTTTAGGTCAAATGTCGAATGTTCTGATTATGGATCAGCATTCTTGTCCATGCAGAGACACACACACACACACACACACACACACACACACACACACACACACACACACACACACACACACACACACACACACACACACACACACACACAAACAAACTAGTAGTTGCTGTCAGCAGGAGACTGATGGGGGCTGGGAGGGTGCCTATTGTGTTTTTATTGAAGCTGACGTGTATTGGAACAGAAGGATGAGAGGTGCACACAGTACCAATCAACCCCCAACACACTAAAATACACGCACACACTCCTGTTTTCTCCCAGCCTCCCTGGAGCACCGGGGGAGGAGGATGTGGATGGGACCACTGGTTGCAGCACGACGGTTGGGATAAGTCATAAATCAAACCCATGACCTGTCCCAGCTCCTAATCACCCCCTCCACATGCACACTCCCACCACCCTCGTACAGAAAGGCCCACCCTCTTGCATCCTTTTTACTTTGGCTTGGTTTGGACTGGTTACACTGGGAATTGGCTGGGACCGTTTTTACGTGGCGATGAAGGGGGTGAGGCGCACCAGCGGCCCCTCCAGGTTTACCTCTGTGAGACGAGCACATCATGGAGTTTCCTCTCAGTGGAGAGAGAGCTGTGGGTTTTACCACCTGGGGCTAAGGGGAGAGGGGGGAGCATGTCATGACACTGAGTGGGAGGTGTGTGTGTGCTTGTGTTGGAGGTTGTGACACACACACACACGCACACACACACACAACACACACACACACTGACATCTCACCCCTCACCCAGCTTATCAGTGTCCAGGCAGCTGTGTACCTGACGGTGTGTAATCTTATTGATCCTATTACCAGCAATGTTGGACCAGAGCTCAGCCCTCAGAGCTGCCTGCACTGGTGTCAAAGGGCCATCTGGACGTGGTGCTGAATGTTGGACTGATGAATCACTTCAGTACATTGAGGTGTTAAAGCCAGTGTAAAGGCAATTCTAAGATTTCTTTCAAAATACATTAAATATGTTTGAAAATAGTTGCTGAAAACAAGTGAAAAGACTTTGGAGTTAGAGGTTTTTTCACCAGGTTTCAGTCCAGGATTTTGTGGGCTGTCCTTAAAGGGTGGCTTGATGACACGCTGAGGCCACCCTGAGCATAATGCCCCCTGCCTTCCTAACCCACAACAATATAAAAGCCTTCAGTGTGTTAGCGTCTGTGCTTCTCCATATGCTAGTTATTCTTGTTTAAGCCTGGATTTGACCTGATTTTGACACCTAATTTCATAAACCTGTAACACTTATATAATAACACTTTTTTTCTTTGTTCTGATGAACTCAAAAACATATTTGTTTTTACTTTACACAGACTTTAAAGGAACACCATCACACACCCCTAAACCCAGAAAACTGATATCACTTTGTCTTTGAGGGTCCACTTAGAAAATACTGGGATGGTTTCATACTTACGACGAGCACAATGCTAATGCTGCTGTTTAGGTCTTATGTTCACCATCTTAGCTTAGCATGCTATTATTTGGTGATTATCACTGAAGCTGAAATGTAATCTAACACAGCAGTGCTGCAGTGAATCTCTTCATGAAGGTTCTGATGAGACTCACTTTTCCACTCTTAGCGTGCAGCTATTAACTTTCTCAGTTGTATGCCCCTTCTGTCAGTGTTCCAAGAAGATGAACCTTACCTACTATTTATTAAAACCAATCTCTATTTCTGCTCCTTTGTTAATGTGGTTTAATTGACCTGAATGTAGGCCAAAGACACGCTGCACACATGAAAAGCAAAATGTACAATCATTGGATGTATTAAAAAGAAAAGTCCTGCTAAGGAAGTTTGTCATCCAGATGTAACGGTGAATGAATGAAATCTTTACTCCTGTATCATTACTAGTGATAAAAGTACGGATAGCAAAACATTAGAACTCAAACTCACTCAGATCTTTAGGTATAACCAGGAGGCTTAACTCTCTCTCTGCATGGCTCTGGGTATAATGTACTCCTAATCTGCTGTTTAAACTTGCACTTGAGTATGTCTCAGACTGCTGCGTCTAGGACTACTTGGACCGCTCGTCCATGTTTTTGCTGTTTAAGTGGGATCTGTACTTGTGACACTGATGAGGAAATTGTTTTCTCTGTCTTCTTTTTATTTAAAAAGTCACCTCTCACCATCGAGTGCCACCCCCTCCTGTCATCTTTGCCCAAACCTGGCAACCTCCCTCCTCGTGTTTATCTGTGTCCAGGGGCTAACCTCCATCTTCTCATCGGTGGACCACAGTGGATCAGGTCAGATTTCTTTTATTTGGGATATTTGGGGTGACAGCAGTAAAAGAGAGGAAAATTGCTGAAAGTCCTGGCTCCTCCTCTTGGCTGTGTCTGTGTGTCTGTGTGTTGTTTACCTATCTCTGTTCCTGCCTCCCAACTGGATGAAAGCACGGTGCTGCCTGCTGCCTGCCTTCCAAGGTCGGGTCACTCAGACCCCGTTTAAGTGTGTGTGTGTGTGTGTGTGTGTGTGCGTGTGTGTGTGTGTGTGTGCGTGTGTGTGTGTGTGTGTGTGCGTGCGTGCGTGCGTGCGTGCGTGCGTGCGTGCGTGTGAAGGGTTGGTGACCCTTGTGCTGTCTGGAGCACCATGATGAATGAGACTGTTAGAGTGGAGGTGTGAGACTTGACTGTGATACAGCCAGCTCATTACTTTTCTTCTTCCATTTATTCCTAGTTGTGACTGGTAGTGGGTATCGTGTGCAAGCTTTTCAATGCAGATGCCAGTATGATGCATGAATCTCAGTACTGATGCTAAAACAATGCTTCTTCAAATTCTCACTACTTTTCACTTACTCGCCTATTTTTTCTAAGTATTAGCATATTTTCTCTTTCTTAAAAACTTCATATAGAATATGCTATAAAAGGATCAAATTATTTTAAATTTAAATTGACGAATAGCTGATCAGAGTAAGTGGCACTGGTCTATAAACACAAGCCCTGTGTCATACATGTTGTTGTCGTCTTGTAATATCCTACATATTAGATCTTGATCTAGTTGCTATAACTTCCTGGTAAACGTGGCATATGTGGAATATGTCAGAGAGTGAGGAGCGAGCATGACTAAACACTAAAACTTGATGATCCCTGTGAATATGATTTGTGCCTGAGTCGCCTCTGATAGATTTTCATCTACAATTGTAGTTTAATAATAAAGACAGCAACGCCCATGAGGTGATGCTGCTTCATGCTATAATCAGACTATGCAGGATACGTACTATGTCTTTATTCTTACATTCTCTACAGCAGTGGCCAGATTTGATAATGTGAAGATGTCCAGGGGCCAATACTAACATTTAAAAAAAATGAAAAAAAGGAACAATAAAAAAAAATATATATTTTTCATTTTATTTTTTCATTGTTACATTTATCATTTTTTAAAATGTCAATGTAACCAAATCTAAGCCAATCAGGTGTGAACAAATCTAAAAACCAGTTCTTCCCTTCTTTCACATCTGGAGTTGGATAACAAAGAATTACTTGGGCTATACTTTGGACATGCCTGCTCTACAGTATAAATACTGCGTCTTTAAGGTATCATATCTCACTACTTTTCTTAGACCGTCAAAACAGTTGTCAGTGAATATCTGGGCCAATATATCTCAAGAGTACAAAATCTGGCCTACACGTCTCCTCCTGTATCAATATTCTTAAATACAGAGGAGCGATCTAGAGGTAAATGTGTCAGGAGTTCCCAAGAGTTATTGTGTGGGAGGAGGATGTTTATGGCTTTAATGGCTGATGACACAATGAGCTTATTAAACGACGGTTTGAAGGCCGTTTGAATGATTTTTGTGACTGCCGCTGTGCAGGATAGAAATGAGCTCACTGTCTCTGCAAAACTTAATCTTCTTTACATTTCATATAATAAAGCATATTTTTGGTACGTGTACTGACTCTCAGACATCATATTGTCACCTGTACTGACGCTGTATCAGATCATAACCAGCTCTTAGTGTTCTCAGAACAGAGAACATATTGACGTAGCATACATCATCCATACACAGTCTGAAGAATTCCCTGTTAAAATCACCAGCAGCCCCAAGAAGAGTGTGAAAGCACCTCTGTGCTCCTCAACCCTCTCATTTGATGAATGCACAGAGCACAGTCTTTAAGCAGTCATCATGCAGCTGAAAATAGTCCCCAAAATATGACTTAACTTCCACCCAAAACACTGCAAGAACCACCAAAGTCCAAACAATATCACCATGCAACAAGCAGCAGCGCACAGTGACGTTATTGTGTAGACATTCACCCACAGCTAAAGCAAGCTGCTCCACTGTGCGCCTCCCACAGCGAAGAAGTCATGCTCTTTTCAAACGTAGATAAATGGTCAGGACCTCTTTTACATTTTTACATTCCCTATTGTCTACTGTTAGAGAAATAATTTAAGGCACATTCCTTCTGCTTCTGCACCTTTAGAAGCGTGCTGCACCGTGCAGATTTTTACTGTATATTCCCAGCAGGTGGTGAGGCCGGAGCTAAGAGGGAAATGTTCCCTGTGTGAGCATTTAACTCTGAGAGAGATGCTGCACTATTTATGGTGAGAGAGTGAAGAAAGAGCACGGGGGTCAGGGCGATCTAACATTCCTGCATCTGTACTGCCTGGAGAGCAGCACACTCGCTGTAGAGTGAAACATACTGATTCAGCACCATCACTCGCTTGTTCTTCCTGCTATTGGCAGTTGAATAATGTTAATTTGTAATCAGTGATTCATAAATTGTGCAAGATTGTTTTGTGTTTACAAGGAAATTCAGTGGAAGCAGTAAATCATGGGCCAGGCTGCGGGAACATAGGGAAGGTGTTAGGCAGATGTTTTTATTTAAGGGTGGAAAAATCCAGCACCAGAAGCACCATTAAATAAACACACACACACACACACACACACACACACACACACACACACACACACACACACACACACACACCAAATAAAGTATCTAGTGTTGGCTGCTGTTGTGGGTTTTCAGACAGTTGCTAAATTTGCTGCTGTATTGATGATAAGATGTTTTTTCAGAGCACACCAGCTCTCAAACAGAGACACTCACAACTCTCCTGCAACTATAGCTAACATCAAAACAACAGCATGTCTTAGCAGACTGAGAAGTAACCTTTAATTTACCGTTACCTGACACACAAATCATGACTGGAATAACAGGTTGCTGTTGCGTCACTTGGTCGGATCCACTCTTGATTGTTTAACTGCCAGATTTTGTTTTCAGCGCAACACAGAGAAGAACGCACGTATTACTGAATCACATGACCTATAATCGCTTTAAGGAGTGTCACTCAACATCACGTGACATCCCGGTCTCCAAACTGTTCACTGTCTGTGTTGTATTTGACATTATGCTTTCTGAATGAATCTTGATGAGCTGAATCATTTTGACTGTCATGACAGTCTGTAGCAGTTCCATCAGTGGTTGCCATACAATGCTACAATTGATGCTGTTATTTACACCTTTATTTGACAAGTTTAGCAGTGGTAATTGTTGCATATTTAGAGTGTAAAAGATTGCTTTGTGGGACTGAAAGTAGTGTACATGTACTTTCTGACAGCATTATGTAGACACTCAGAATTCACTCTGTTAACATGATAAGTAGAATGTGTGTAGTAAATAGATGAATACATGTGAGGTGCAGCCAAAAGGCCTATAGTGTCACTCCATGTTTTACCTGGTTATGTGCGACCCCCCAGATATGGCTTTACGCCCCAGTTTGAGAACCACTGGTGATGAGTGATGGAGGTGACTTTTACACCTGTAGTTTGGGTCAGTAAAAAAAATGATTGACATTGCTGGCTGACGGGTAACTCATTCATTTGGTGAACGTCATGCTTCATTATGAGACTACCTGAGCCCAGAATCAAATCACATTTTACTGACGGACAGCTAGACATGGCATGCAAACAAGACGGCATAATAATACCATAATATGACTTTAAGAGTGTCAGCTCTGTATGTTTCTGTAAAAGCACCTTTCAGTGTGTTTTTCAATGTTCCCATGCTTTGTGTAAATGAGTAATGGGGACAGCAGCTCTGCCTGTTCTTGCCACTAACATACTCAGATTATTAGAAGTGCCTGCACTCACATGAAGCTTAAACATGTTACCATGGTTACTAAGCCATGGTGCATAAATAAATGTGTATATATCTTATAAAACTTTAGTGGATTGTGTTGACAGTTCACAATCAGCAGCTTTCATTTCATATTCAGAATCCAGCTAAGTGAACAGAACCAAACGGGCTAACATCAGATTAGGTTTAAAGTGTACGAACTGGTTAGCTGTGAAAGCACATGCTGAAGATGAGAGAGCAGACCATCAGGAAAGCCAGGCACAGTTCTGACAGTGTGAGGGAACGACTGACAGACATGTGTCTTGAAGGGAGGGTGATGAAATGGAGGATGACTCCTCTCTCCTCCCTTTACCCCACCCTCCACCCCTGCAGCCTAATAAGCAGACTGACACTCGTGTCCTTCAGCACCTTATTGTAAACCTCCTGCTTGTAAAACAGGCAGAGGTGAGAGACAGTCACACTGACAGTATCTCTGCCTCTCTCTACCACACACACACACACAGACACTCTCTGTGTCAGTTAGGAAGTAAACAACATTTCTGCAGTCTCCATTCAGACAGGAATGTGTCGCGCTCTTATCTATTTTTCTTTTTTAATGAACATCTCTTTTCCATGACGCTCTTTTGTGTGTCAGCTCGGTCGGACCAGCATGCTTTGCTCCAGCCAGCAGCGGTACATGCGGGCGCACTCACCAAGGGTGGCCCAACCCACGATGGCAAGTCCATCTTCAGGGTGGTCTGCTGTGGCAGAGCAGGTTTGGTGTTAGAGATTACTCATAGTTTCAGACAGTGTCACAGTTCTTAGACACTGTTACACTGGAAGGTTGTCATGGTGTCACACACACACACACCTCTCTCTCTACACAGCCCTCCCTTCAAGGCATTTACCAACAATGTAAACTTGCACAGGTACTTGGAAATACATCCACATGAATATTCTCTAGGGCTGCAGCTATTGAATATTTTGGTCATCGAGTATTCTATGGAATATTCCATCAATTAATCGAGTAATCGTATAAAATTATTACCATAATTTTCGGACTTTTGAGCACACCTGAATATAAGCCGCACCAGCTAAATTTTAAACGAAAATAGGTTTTGTACAAATGTAGGCCACACTTGAATATAAGCCGCAGATACATGAGGTATTTACACAGAAAGACAGGTACACAGAAGATTGTTTTAGTTTTAATTTAACATGCTTTTTTTTCATACTGTGCCTGATTTGACGGCCAGATCGATTCCCTTGAACTTAAAAGCTGCATTATATGCATTTCTTCGTGTGTTTTCCATGATGAGGCTGCGTGCTTGATGCGCAAAATGACAAATCAAAATCAAAACTAGTGTCTTCTCCGGTGCATAATCTTTCCCCATGTCTGTCTTGCTTTTGCGTTTACTGCTAGAGAGCGCCCCTGGTGGCCTATATACTAGCCGCACCGTTGTATCGGCCACAGGGTTCAAAGCGTGTGGAAAAAGTAGCGGCTTGTACTCTGAAAATTACGGCATTCTTATTACTTTCGATTTGCTGCGCTTGCTCATTTTCGCTTCCGTTCTGAACATCAACACTGTCCACACACGTTGCCAAAAGCCTTCTTCCGTCTTCTTCCGCTTTGCAGGGGACGCATAGCCTGTAACAGAAGCACGTTATGTCACACTAAAAAAATGTGCGAAACGTAAGCTTTAAATTTAATAATTAAATGAGGCTTCGAGGAAATTCCTTGATAATTTTTTCTAACCGAGTTACTTGAGGTACTCGAGGAATAGTTGCAGCCCTAATATTCTCCTCTCTCTCTCTGACACACACACACACACACACACACACGGCCTCCCCTCCCCCACAACATATCCAGAAATATTACAGTACATTTGCATTGTAGGCAGCTCATAGAAATTCTCCTCCTGAGCTTCATAATTGGCTGTTGGGCTGTGCCTGCCAGCCTGGAGCACTGAAGCTGGGTTGAAGCAGCAGCAGGCGATGGTTCCTCCAAGAGGCACTGAACAGAGCCTGGTGAAGTAAGAACAACAACAAAAAGTTTGTATAACTGTGTTACTTCAGGAAACGAAGTCAGATTCGTTTAGAAATGAGGAACCACACAAATCTGATAAATCCTATCTGATCTTGTCGTCTTAGTTTGTTGCGCTCTCGAGGAAACAGACTTCCACGTATTGATTTTTGCTGTTGCTTTTAGAGATGCAGCAGTGAGAGCTGCTGGGGTTACTCCTTTTCTCCACAGATTTGTGAACAAATAATTAGAGGCTGAGCCCTTCCAGTGACTTGGATTGTGTGCGCTTGATTCTGTGTTTGTCCTGGTTATCAACCTGTATCATCCCATTATGTGACTCACAGCTGTGGGAACGCTCCAGGCTCTTGATGGTTTCATGGCTCGTCAAAGCTGTGGAGTGGCTGACAGCACTTCTGCTTTCTGACTTCTCAAACTGGAGAATTATTCATTTTTTTTTTAATTCTAATACTGTGTTGGTGTAGCTCATTTAGGTTTTACTGCGCTCCGCACTCTGCAAACTGTTTTATGGCTTCACTCTGACCTTTGTATGTTACACAACAAGCGTGGCTTCATAACCAACACACACCCTAATGTTTTATTAAGGCAACACTATGGAAAAGCAGCATTAACCGCATGGGACCACAAAGAGGCTGTTTGTGTAGCGGTCTGTCTTATACACACACACACACACACACACACACACACACACACACACACACACACACACACACACACACACACACACACACACACACACACACACACACACACACACACACACACACACAGCAGGGAGGACCAGACAACACAGCAGCAGACGCACTAACATTTACCCTTCACTCACATTTACCCTGCACTGCCCTTGTCAATGTCCAGAGCACGCTCACTATCCTTTACAACCTCAACTCTGCTGCCTTTAAGAACACTGCCTTTAATATGATCCTGAGATTACAAGAGCAGCATGTTACCTGCTCCTCTGATATGAGAGAGAGAGAGAGAGATGTCAGTCTGAATTGAATTTTCAGAGGGCTAATGGAGGATAAGACTTTACTGAGGTCTGTTTCACAACCGCGCAGCAGCTTCAAATCATGTCTGCACTGGTGAACCTGAACTGTATGCTCTCAGTCTCCCTGTGCCATGTTGTGGACAAAAAACATCTCACGTTAACTCTTCCAGTGCCGTGATTATTTCCACTGAATAGTGCACTGTCATCGGTTCTCATGTGATGAGTTCATCTCTATCTGTTTATTCTGAGGTGAGATTCTGAGAGAACACGTTTGTGTTGTGTTGTGTTGGAGAAGGAAGGTGCTGAATGCCAAAGGAATCGGAGGGGTTTTGGGTTGTTGTGGTGGCCAACTGGTTTGTTGGTTATTAAAATGCACATATCAACCAATCAGTGCTACTCATCCAATGATGGTCTGAAGTCAAATCCTGAACTTGCAGTACGGGCGAAGCTCCAAACACACATAATGTGATGCCAAGCATCTTTCAGCTGGCAGCTTTTTGTGTCTCACATGTGAAATATTAATGGCAGAGTGACAGGCTGTATACTTGACTGATAAAAGGAGATTCTCCAGTGTCTGCAGATCGAGTTCACTGTATCTGAGTGAAGGATTCTGTATGAAACCAAGAGGGACCGCTTTTTAAAAACACTATTTTTGAATTTATGAGTGATGATTATGCAGTCTTAACAATTCAGCCAGCTTTTAGCAGCAGAAACATAATCCCAGATCACTGTCACAGTGAAATCTGCTCACTGTGGAGCATTATTTAAAATGGACATGATAATTAAAGCACAGAATAAGTTTTAAATGGACCAATAATCCTTAAAGACCTCACTCTCTCACATTTATCCTTTCAATTAATATTATGGTGCCTGCACTTTGCTGTATTTGTGCTATTAAGCCTGTTTTTCATTTGCCTAATCTCTACTTGGAAAATTAGAAAAAAATAATGGGAACAAGCCATGATGATTCAGGTTATAAACTTTGCTTTACATCCACCTCCACATCCTTTATTTGTATTTTCCCTAAAGCCAAATGTTCATCAACATATCTGAGCCTGACATGAGCAGGTCTGAGAACCATGTGTGCTGGGATGAACTGCACAAATGTGGCTACAGTTAGTAGATAAAAGGCTCTGTCAGGGTCGATCTCATTTAATATTTCAGTAAATCTGGAAAGTCAATCAAGACGTGGTTTGTGGGTAGAATAACTAGAAAGTAACTAATCATTACTAATCAAACAAATGAAACACTGACAAATATGGGTTCATCATTGCTACCAAGCTCAGATGAACATCCAGTCATACCAGAGCTGCTCATTAATTAGCAACTTTACCAACGGTTGTCAAAATTATATTTCCTTACAGTTTTTACTGTCATAATGTGGCTAAGATAGTAAATTTAGATTATTACTGTTCAACTGATACCATGTTTGTTGCCGTAGTTTAGCATGTTAGCAGGCTAGGTTAGTTTGGTTTACTGGGGGTCTGATGATAATGACTAATTATGTCACATTTAAGACAACATGCATGCACATGCTTGATTTTGTCTTGTACATGTCATGTGCTCTGGAGTTCCGGTCATCCAGAGAGGCTCTGTGTCACATTTGGACACAGCTGAAAGGAACAGCCAAGTGTAAAGACTGAAACACTGAGTGAGCGAGGATCATTAAAACTGAGGTGAGAGACTTTGGATTAGTGATTAGTGCAGCGCCTGCCTACTGACTGTTGAGATCCAGACACACACACACACACACACACACGAGGCAGAATGTGAAGTTTTAATGTTGTTGTTACTGGGGATAGTCTTCCTCTCTGTTGCTAGGAAACTTTAACCAATCACACTTCATTTCTCGGCTGCACTATCGGTTCGATTCTCACAGTCAGCATTGTGCTGCTGGCATAAAATCCTGCACTGCAAGGCCAAGTAGCATTAACAAGCTGTCAATGCCTGAGGGGTGTGTGTGTGTGTGTCTGGTCCTCTCTCCTGTGACTTGAGTCATGAATATGGAGCAGCTTCTGGCTTTGTTCAGTCACTCACACACAGCATCAAACAAAAGATAAGACTGTCAGAGTGAGAGTGTGCCTTCAGAGCAGGTTAGACCAGCTGAATTACAAGCCCTGAACCAGCACTTTATCTGGTGAGGCGTGGAGAAGCGCAGGTGGAGGTGATCCAGGGCTGGCTGGAGGGTCTGTTGGCTGCTCATTATTATATCAGGCCTTGAGTTCAGGGTTTTAAATCAGAAGTTAGTAGTTGGATCTATTTTCATCGATATCTGGTAAAGTCTTATGTAACTTATCACTTGAGCTGCTGAAATGTTAGAATAACATCATAGTTAGTCCTCAGCAATCCCGGTACTATTGGCTCTCTGCAGTAACCTGATTTCCTAAAAGTCAACAAGAAGCCTGCTCTCTGGAATCAGACTCAGGGATTAAAGAAGCTCAGTGTGCACAGCTGGATTATGTGTTCTTGTGTTCTTCGCATGTTTCTACATACACTTTATTTTATTCAGTGTATTCAGAACATGTAGCTCAAACTTAGTCTGTTTTGTTCATTTTGCAGGATGTGGTGTGTGCTGCTGTTTGTTTCTATAATTTAGTCTGACCTCATGGATATTAAGAGGCATTTTATTAGACTGCTGTAGGTTTACCTCATTGGTTGGTGTGCCAATACCATAGCTAGATGATTAGACAATTCATAAGCTTGACCGTATTAAACAGATCTCTCCAAAACACAGTTTATAATGAATACATGTAAATGTCTAAGATAACCATCCTCAGAAAATGTGTGTGTTCACTGACTGTCTGTTTGAAGCATACTGAGGCCTTCAGGCGATCAGCATGCTGAAAACCAGACAGTGTTTCTCAAATCAGCGTCATACTCAACCGAGTGACACCATGAGTGCCTTCCAGGGAAGACTGTCTGAAAGTGTGCACGTCGAGACTGTTCAGGCTCACAAAAAGACAGACAGAACTGTTGAGAGGGATCAGAGAGACAGACGGCCTCGTGCAGCAAGATTGTCTTCAGTTTCCTATAGTCTCCAAAAGTAGATTGGGAGCCAGAGGTTTCAGCTATCAGGCTCCTCTTCTGTGGAACAAACTACCAATCTGTGTTCGGGAGGCAGACACGGTCAACACTTTTAAGAGTAGACTTAAGACTTTCCTTTTTGATAGTTTCTGTGCTCTGTCGTCCAGCAGGTTCTCGTGGATCGTGGCTGCTGCTGTGATCCTGCACGACGTCCACTACATATATTATTACTGTCATTATTACTACCATATCTGTTACTGAGGTCACTTTGACAAAATGACAATGAATCACAATGAATGATAGTCATTGTAATTGTACAATATGTTTCTGTTGATTTGTCCTGTACACGTGACATCCATTGCACATCTGTCCGTCCTGGGAGAGGGATCCCTCCTCTGTGGCTCTTCTTGAGGTTTCTTCCACATTTTTTCCCTGTTAAAGGTTTTTTGTGTCACTTGAACCGAGGGTCTAAGGACAGAGGGTGTCACTCCATGTACAGACTGTAAAGCCCTCTGAGGCAAATGTACTTTGTGACTTTGGGCTATACAAATAAAATTGATTTGATTAAATCTGATTTCAACTCCAGATTCACCAAAACATTCTTCACCGTCTGAGCCTGTAGTAAACTTGGAAGTTTGTAGCATCAGTACTGTGGTTAGAGGAAAAACCCAGCAACGGCCTGACATTTTTAGATGTTGCAGATTTCCTGTCAGCAGAGGAAAAACACACTGCCCACCTGTAGCAGTCTATAGGCTTTATTTCAGATGTGTGCATTTAAATATTTACAATAAATATTTTCCAAAAATGGCTTTTAATTTATATATTTAAATAATATCTTGTCTACATCTTAAACAATCCTTTGAAAAAAACATTTTTTACTGATTATTATTTATTTATGTGTGGCCGTTGAGAAATACAGTGGCGATATGATATGGTATGGTATATATGATATATATGGTGATATAAATAGAAAAGTGCGTCAGGGACTAAATAATTTAGTCAAATGTTTGTTGTGCTCAGAGCTTTCCACCCATTAATCATAACGTCTCAGCAGCTTGTGTGTCAGAAACGTTGTACTTCATCAGTCCAGCTCACGACGCTGTCATTCATGCATTCACCCTGAAGTGCTGCATTTCTTCTGTGACTGTATGTCGAGGCAGCAGTGGCTGCCTTCCCAGCTGCCTATAGACCATTACTGCTACCGAGCTGTGTAACTTGATGGAAATGAGCGGACAGGAAAAAATAGCCCCTGTCCGCGTACTTTTCCTCTCCGTCAGAGGAGTTTCTGCGTTCTTTCTGATAATGTGTGCATAGTTCTCCTCGCCATAATCAGCATGTCAGAACACAAGCTATAATTTTCCTGTGAAGACATTGCCTCATGAAAACACAAGCATGTGCGTGCACGCACGCACGCACGCACGCACACACACACACACACACACATTGACTCTAGCCTTCCCAGAGAGTTAGTGCTGGAAAGTGACTTTGTCCTGTTTATAGGGCCATGATTACAGCTGATCTCACAGTTCAGTGGAGCACAAACACACACTGTAGCTTCTGTTTGCATCGAAGAGCCTTAAAGTCCAAATGATCGTTTCTCATATCTGTCCAAGTGTTTGCTTCCTGGCCTCTCGTCAAGCTTTTTTCTTGGGAGGTCTGTCATGTATTGATTGATATGATATGTGACTCGAATTAATACCAAAGAATTTAGAATGTCAGTATTCTATCGAATAACACCTGGAAGATGTTCAAAAAAAAGTTCAACACAGTTTCATCCAGATGTTCCAGATGTTGTTGTGGTGTGCATCACGATGTGCTGTTTCCTGTGGTCAGTGTTGGTTGTCTGGTGGTGATGGCAGCATTTCCTCCACCAACAAAAAGTGAAGAAAACAAAGCGCTGCAGAGCTGACTGCACCATGTACCAGCCAACTGGTCCTCAGTGGCCACTCAAAACACACAGCCTGTAGCCACACACTTGTGTCCACAGCCGGCCATGGATGTGCTATGGGCAGGACCAGAGCCGTTGGGACACAGCAGTCCAATGTCAAAGGTTGTGTTTGGCTAATTTGCTTCAGGATGTCTGCCGTCCTGCCCACAGGAGCTCCTGGTGAAACAGCAGAGCTATTCACTGCAGATTCACTTATCCTGACTCCTGAGCTTCAGCTCAGTGCCTCCTGCTGGAGGTGGCTAAAAGCCTATTTTCATAGTTCACTTTATTGGCGTCACGTGTCAGTATGATGTGTCCCCCGCTCTATTTTGTCTGATGTTTCTTGTCAACTCTATCACTTGATCTGCTTCTCGTCAGAGCCCATTCTGGTGTTTACGGCCGTCTACTAACCCTCTCGCCTGGTCAAGTGTCTCCTCCCGTCTGTGGGACTGATGCTCGACACTTTTAACTCTGCCCCTCTCAGACCCTAAGCAGTTAAATACAGTGTCCAAGAGCGTGTCTCTGTGTTAAGTTGGTAATGATAACCTGTGTGACAGTGGTGTGTCTCCACCCTTCTGTCCTTGTAAATGTGATTGTCCCGTTGGACAGCTGCCAACCACAGTGACTCCTAAACAATGGAATTATACACTTGGATTCGACACACATACACACCACTCTATACTTTGCCTAACCCGTTGTGGTGCAGAGGTTACACCACACACATGTACGATACACCTGCAACTATGACCGGCATGTCCATCATTGAACAGGACCGTGAAAACACACATTAGCTGCGTTCTTCTTTTTGAAATCGTCTGGACAGAAACTGTCTTTTTAAATAAATGATTTTAAAGTGACTTTAATTTAGTTTTCACATCCTGAGACACAATGTTTTGTATACTCACAGCTAACTGTGAATATGAGGGGAACACATCACTGATTAAAAACTGAAGAAATCCAGAAGAGCTGCTGGTTTCGCTGCATGTCAGCCAAATTCCCTCAGAGTCAGCAAAATAAACGTTAGCATTAATTCTTAAAGCTTAAAGTGTCTCAGCCACAGAAAGTTGTGCACTTTCATAACTGATGGTTTAATAGGAGTCTTTCTAAGTCAACATACCTCTGGTTCACTGTTATCTTTCTAAACCCAGTACAAGTAAAGTTATGTACCATCACAGGAATAGTTACAGTTACAGCCTGAAACAGCAAAGCAAAATAGCCCAGCAGTAACTTTATAGTATTTCTAACTCGACAGGAGACGCTGTGCCAAAAACAAGTATGTTTCAGAATCATCACAGGCCTAACTGGATCGTATTCTGGAAGCAAGTTAACTGGATGTGTTAAGGTTATACACACAGTTGTGCTCTGTGCCAAGTCGTCTAAACCTGCCTCATCAGTCTGGTTTGGTGTTGGTCGGCTCTTGTGTGGAATAAGATGACGACACTAACACTTTGCCTTCGAGGACAAATATCACATTGTGAAGCACGTGAGTTTTAACCTACCCTAAAGCATTATTGCTTCTCCGCTCGAGTGCATTCACAAGTTATTGCTCGCTCCACTATAGTACTTTATGATGTGTGTGCTGCCAGCCGCACCTGTCTGCATGTGAGTTACGATCCAGATAAACTCCACAGACTTTAACAGCTTCCTGTCTGGCAGCTGTGACTGTTTATGATAGCCCTGATGACCCGCTACTTGCTCTCATTTATGCCCCTTAACATCTAATTCCACCATGTACGTGGCCCCTTTGTCATGCTGACATGACTTGAAGGACTACGGTAGCCTGATTGGAGTCATGCAGCGTGATTTAAAGTGAATATTTTGACACTGCTGCCAATGAAAGGGAGGCAATCATTTGAGCTCTAAATGGGATTGTGTGTAATAGTGAAATGTTATTATTTGATGGTTTCCAGCTGCTAAAACATCAAGTTTTGGTTAGTCTATTGACTTGAATAATGTGGTGACAGACAGGAGGTAGATCTCGATGTAACAAAAGATTTAGAGCTTAGCTGCTGTCTGCAGTCTCTACTCTTTGTGTACAGTCAGTGAGCCTTACACTTGTGAAGTGTCTTTGATTATGCCAAAAAAAAAAGAAGGGGAGCAGTCAGTCAAATGACGCCAGAGCCTCTTTTTGTCTGATGGCGCATCTGACCTCAGCCCAGTGAACAGCAGCACTGATTCATGATGAGGGAAAAGGAAACGCATGCACACGTTTGGTCAAAGCAATCCTAAGTTCCCCCTGAACGTGGAGGTGATCCCTAAGACCCGGATATCCGTCCTGTCTTATATCCAGGCTCAACCTCTGTCACCCCACGGCGATTTCTTCAGGGCCATAAAAAGTTTAACAGCCATGGGAACTTCCTTTACCCACCCAGCTCCTCTGCAGCAAGTGGCTCTCCCCTGACCACTGAAACATGTCATGTCATTGAGGGATTCATTCCTTAAAAGGGCCTGATCAGAGACACTGAGGGACTTTTATGTCTTCATTTCTGGAAGGACATTTTCCAGAAGAGAGCACAGAGTGATGATTCCCCTCCTCTTCCTCTCTCTCTCTCTCTCTCTCTCTCTCTCTCTCTCTCTCTCTCTCTCTCTCTCTCTCTCTCCCTCTCTCTCTCTCTCTCTCTGTCTCTCTCTCTGTCTCTCTCTCTCTGTCTCTCTCTCTCTCTTTTAGATGGGCGGCAATTGTTGAGGGGTTTCTCTATAAATAACTTCTTGTCAGGCAGCCAGCTGGGCTGTCCATCTCCAGCTCCAGTGGACACAGACACAGTACAGTAACCACTGCTACTTCTGCACATGCTTATTAAGACCATGAAGCTTTGAGTCAGTATTTAACTATTAGAGATAGACGATATTTCCTGTAAAACTCTGAGCTAGATATGGTCAGACAGATTTACAGACGGCGTGGCAGTGATCCTGTTTGATTCTCACGCCATATAAGAAGTGGAAATCTCACACTTTATGATAAACAGCTGTGCATGCTGTCTGTGCAGCAAGAACTTCTCCGGGAGCGATGTTGGCAGCACGCAGCAAGCTGAGCGATACGCTTTGGTCTGGTGTTATGACTGAGTCTGTTATTAATAGTTACTATAAAGAGCTACCTGCACGGTGGAAGAAGCTGCAGCAGACAGCTGCACATTAAAATGTGTGCTCCACCAAGTGTTTCTATGTGTTACTAATCAGAAGACAAAGATTAGTTAATAAGCACAAGAGTCCGATAAAGATTCATGGAGTTCAAGGCACTGCCAGAACAGATCTTTTTTTTTTGGCTTATCCGGATTGATTGACATAAAATGTTTGCACTCTGGATCAGAGCCATGTTTGGTGGTTTGAAACGTGATTCCATTTGGATATCGATATTTATATATACTAAGGGTCGACCGATATATCGGCCGGCCGATATATCGGGCCGATATTAGCGTTGTTTAGGTGTATCGGCATCGGCCGATACACATGGCCGATACGGCCGATACGCATCCAGCGTCATTTACAGACAGGCGTTCAAGGGCAGCTCTGTGAAGACCCGCTATGCACGCTGCTGCAGCCCCCGCAGCATAGTATGCACATGGCATTGCACTGCATACAGTAGCATGCGTGTGCCTGAAAGTCATTAAGTGAGTCGAAAAAACGGGAATGCTGTTTAAGTGCGTCGCATTTAAACTGCCAACCTAAACTAGGGAGCTGTAACACTAAGAGTAGGCTATGATGCAATCACCCGCAGTTTAAAGTTCAAATGAAGTCGGTGTTGTTATCAGTCACTGTCAATTCGGCGTTTGCAGGAGTTAAACCGGCGAACACCGGTGAAGCAGCCCAGTGTGTGTGTGTGTGTGTGAGTGAGTGAGTGTGCACGCACGTGAGGGAGAGACAGATGGAGCGAGAAAAAGTGATCAGCGCGGAGCGGAACAGTTGCTGTAATCAGATAACTGCACAACGAACCCAACAGTCCAGGACCTAATGAAACGTTTTGGGGTTTCGAGAAGAGGCTTGCTAAGCCATAGACTACTTTAGCTTACGTACGGGAATATTTTTCAACACATGGGGTAGCGCCGTGTCAGTGCATGTCGACACCGCGGGAGCAATAATGGCATGCGAGTGATTATCACTGAATAAACTTCTAAATCCCTCCTAAACGTAACTCGCCACGCATATTGTGTGCAATATAAGGGTACACTTCGTTAGAGTTAGAGGTGGCGTGGGATTTGATATTAACTAAGACAATGTCGAAATGGATAAAGTTTGATGCGTCAAACCTAAAGGGAGATTGTTGTGATTTGTCCCGCCCCTCTCCCCTCTTCCTGAAACAAAGCAGGGGGCAAGCAGCGAGGTTTTGTTTCTCCACAACTAAAACAAATTATGGTGTGCCCATTTTTTATTTTTTTAAAAAGTGACAAATCTACAATTCATTCACTCACTTTGCAATGCGGATGATGATCAAGTCAGGCTATTTACTGTCACTGCCTGCTTCAAAGGCAATGGTATATCAAGTACAATATAGGCCTAGAGTTGTAAAATAGGCCTAAACATTTACTCTAAATAATCTTTGTGTCATCCCCAACATTTCTCAAATGTGCAGTCAAGCTCTGTTGCCACTGTCAAGCCACAGTCCTTTGAATGTGTCAAGCCAAACTAATATATATTTTTTAAATAAATAAAAATGAATAAAAGCACCGAAGTATGTGGGCTATTCCTTTTTAAGTGGATATAATACTGTATAAGCATTAAGCAGACTCTTAAAAAAAAAAATGCTCAATGGGCTTCAGACATGATTGTCATTTTCCTGTTATTCATGTTATTATAAATAAATGGCTATTTATTTTTAACTTGAGACCTGGAATATTTGTCATTTTTTAAACTTTTAACCCATATCGGTATCGGAAATCGGGTATCGGAAATCGGGTATCGGCCATGGGCCATGGGGAAAAAATCGGTATCGCATCGGCCATCAAAAAACCCGTATCGGTCGATCCCTAATATATACAGCTGTGTCTCAGATTTCAAAGTGTCTTCTGCATCAGTCACAATGCAAGTCAGAGTCATGCTGCTGCTAGCTGAGCAGTGAAGACAACACAGGTTGGAGTTCTGCCCTGTGATTTCACAGCGCCATGAAGACAATGAATCCTCATTTCTCATGCTTCCATGTTAAACTGCCACGTCACCAGCATACACAGTTACTGATATCACCATGCTTACCACAACTACCTGTGCAGAAAGGGCCTGGACACACACACACATGATCTGATTACTTGCAAATAGCAGTTCAGACAGTCTGTCTTAAAGATCTGATTTTAAACAAAAGTGATCTGTCTGCAGTCTGAACGCAGCCTGAATGAAACACGGTAACATGAGAGGCTCTGTCTGAACTGACTGTCTTTGTGGGTATCCTGAGGGTTCACTGTTCTCTCGTCATGCCGGAAGTAAAAGTCCTGTTGATATCGTTTGGTGACTGACAGCGGGAGAGTTTCCAAGGCTTGCATTGACATGAAACTCATACCATCATAATCAAATCATGTTTGTTGTGTTAGCTAACAATGAATTAGCTGTGCACTGTTTGTTTCTTTAGCAACTTCTGAATTGTTACAAGGTGTTACAAAGTAGTCCTGCACAGCTCGTATATCCCAGCAGCAACAGTTGTGTTGTGTGTGGAGAAGCAGGAGGATGTTGAAGGCCAGTGTTTGTGTAATTGAACACCGTGGGCTCTCACAGCCACTAAAGCATCCTTTGTAAACACTGTTTGTTGATGTAAAGGCAATGACTGATTGCAGATGGCTGCATTCACTCAAGGCCTTGGTGTGTGTGTGTGTGTGTGTGTGTGTGTGTGTGTGTGTGTGTGTGTGTGTGTGTGTGTGTGTGTGTGTGTGTGTGTGTGTGTGTGTGTGTGTGTGTGTGTGTGTGTGTGTGTGTGTGTGTGTGTGCGCGTGCGTGCACACATGGGCATTTTGGAGTGTGTTTATTTGTTCAAAGTGTACAGAGGAGGACTTCTCATTATAGGCGCGCGTGTGTATGTGCACGTTTGTGTGTTTATGCTCACAATCATGTCACTAATTAGAAACTTGCTTTATTTCCCCTCCCCCTTGTTCTGCCAGTGAGTGGGTGTTGAATGGGGCATTATGGGTAGGCCCCATAATTAATGGCCACAGCTCTCTGTCTGTCTGTGTCTCTCCCTCTCTTCTTTCTCTCTCTCGCTCTCGCTCTCTCCTTCTCTCTCTGTCTCCTTCATTCTCTCTGGCTGTGTCCGAAATCACTCACTCATTCCCTACTCCCTACATAGGGAAAAAATGTAGTGGACTATATAGTGAGCTTAACAGAAGAAATGTTCGGACACTTTCGGACACTTCTCTTGGCGCCGGTAATTACGTCATTGCTGTCGCATAATTAAAACGTACCACATTAATGTCGTCTCACTTAATACTTGTCCATTTACTACTGCATTGTTATCAAATTACAGTCTTTTGATTACTGTCCTGTACGTTTTATTTTCGTGTTTTGTTTTCTATATTTGCATATTTTTATATTTTGGCTCTTTAGTAACAGAAAGTTACAGTGTAATCTACTGCAATGTTTAATTATATTTTTGAATTGTGTAATAAAATAAACAATAGAATAAACTGGCCTTGTGACAGTTGTACTGCTCCACAACTCTTGTTTCGCGCCTCTCATCCTCTCATCCATCCGCCGAAAAAAACACTTATTTACACACCGTTATTCTAGAAAACTCCCGTAGCGCTATAGAAATGCCGTCTACTGTCAGTCTGGCTGTTTGTGTTTTATCAATAATTCAATTATTGATGATCAGGAGGAGAACTAGAATAGTGAGAGAGAGAAAGGAGAAGATGCGCTGCTCTTCTAAGACTAGCAAGACGCCGTCAAATTAGCGCCTTTTTAATTAGAGTAGATATCATTTTCTTTAATTAATTCAATAAACCATCCTCCGTCAAACTACACCCCCTGCTGCTTCCCGTCCACTCCCAATGCATGATGGGATATCTTGCTTCAGTTAGTTACCATCGGATGTTCACTACATTTTGCATTGAATTGTGGGATACATGCAGTGCACTATAAAGTGGACACTAAACATTCGGACACCACTACAAAATGGCGTGGTCACTATATAGTGCACTACATAGTGGTTACGAAGTGATTTCGGACACAGCCCATCTCTCTCTCTCTCTCTCTCTCTCTCTCTCTCTCTCTCTCTCTCTCTCTCTCTCTCTCTCTCTCTCTCTCTCTCTCTCTCTCTCTCTCTCACACATTCCATCAGTTCTCAGTGAGCAGTGAGGCTTGTGAGCACTTGTTTGTGGCGATTTCCCTCGTCGTGTCCCCTCTTCTCCGTCTCACCTCTGTCTCCCCCTTTCACCATTGTCTTCCTGTAACCCTGTTTCTGTCTCCTAATGTCTGTCTCTGCCAGCTTTTTCACTTCACCCCCCCCTGCTGCTGCTGTCCTTGTGTCTCCTCTAGAATGTAGGCTAGTTGAATTGAAAGCGAATGAAAGGCCGGACTCAATGAAGCGGATGATGGCTCAATTGAATGTGCCTCTCAGGAATGCTTCGTTGTGTTGCAGTCTTTTGGCTGCAGTTCAGTCCAGTTGCTAGACTGAGGTTAGGTGCTCTACCCTGCTGGTCCTGTCCGTCTGATACTGTCCCCACAACTACCTGGCCTCTGTCCACTTTAGTACAAGTGAAGAGGTGCATTTGAATTGAACCTCTCCTTTGTAATCATCCTCCCATGATCCATCAGTCTGGCATGGCCCTGCCTTCTTCCACATGAAACAATGAGTCATTTGAATGACTGACAGGATGTGTGGCTACCAGCTGAACTCTGTCAAGGCAAGGAGAGGGACATAGTTAATGAACATACGCACCTTTTGATGGTCCACATGATTCAGCACTACTTGACACTTCACCGCACACAGTGTCTACCCAACACCAATCACCACCCTCCACCAGCCATACCACACGGCTTAATCCCTGAGAGTTTAAAATACAGTATATACATATCTGGAAGTTTTTGCTCCTGCACATGCAGTTTTCTTTTTTAACGTTCACCTTTTTCAGACAAATGCAAAAAACACAGGAGCTCTTCCTCTGTTAGAAGGTCACTATTATGTTTTCTAGTGTGTGTGTGTAGTGTGTTATGTGTATATTTAGTACATAACCGTAACAGAATAGAACAGCTGATGAACTGAACAACGAACAGTGAAACTATAACTGCAGGAAGTTTGTGTCAGTTTTGATTTTGTCAGATTATCAGAGGAAGTTATCCTGATATTTTAGGAACTTTTTATACAATTCTGTCTGTACTATTATTGTAATTATTACCACCTACTTTTCTCTCTGTGAAAAAAACTAAGATCTTTACTGTGACCACATCCTGTGTGACACCTTTTAAGGTTTAAATCATATAAACTTAAATAACAATTTCATCTAGTTTTCTTAATTAATATGTATATTACGTATATATTTTAAATGAATCCTTGGTGACTACTGGAGGTCGGGAGCTTCAGGTTGGGAACCACTGGACTGACGGACAGTCAGTTTGAAAGCTTATCAGATGCCAAAATGCTGCACAGCAGATTATGATGCTAAGAGGAAGGACAAGTTGTCATGGTCATTGTACTGCAGCAATCACGAGGTTAAATTCTACACAATGTGTTGTCACAGTGGGTAATTCTACCCCTACAATTACAAATGACTAAAGGCAGTGCTGGTTTGTGAACACATATTCCTGGTGATAACAATGCCAGGTAGAGGACTGTGTGGCAGCTTAAGGGAAGCGACACAGTCCAAGCCAACTGCACGTCAAAACAGATAAACATTGTGTTGACTGCTAAGCATAGCATAATAAAGTGAATTTATGGCACACAGTAGGTTGGCTACTCTGAAGTGTAAATATGTCATAATTTATCAGGTTTTTAGTCCTATTTGTCAAACTGTCCTGTGTGTTTAGTTGGAATAAATACACCATATCATCATGACTTGAGTTATGTTTCTGCAGAGAGTGCAGTGGACCAGACTGGAGTCCATTACCTAAAAGTAAAGGAACAGATAAAGTAATTATGGACAAACATTTCCTCCTCTCTCCTCACATCGAACTGATACCTTTGGCTTGCTGAAGTGACCAAAAAACACTTCCACTCGAGGCCATTTTTTTTTTTTTTTTAACGTGAGAGAATTGAATCAGAAGTCCATTTTCTGGTTCTCATGTGTCTCAACCTCTGAATGAAGTTCGACCTGATTGGATTATTAACTGCAGGAAAGGGAAACCACTTCCAAACGAGGTTGGCCTCAGAGTGATGGCAGCCCAGTTTACTGTAGTTTTTGGCTTCTTGATTTGCAGCTTTCAACAAATAACAAATTAAGATAGATAGGGATGTAACGATACACTCAACTCACGACTCGATTCGAGTCACGATTTTTTGTTCACGATACGATTTTTTCACGATTTTTTAAAATCAAAATGAGCTACAGACAAATTCTGACCAAATAAAATTATCTTTTTATTTGTAGGAAAAAAATGTCTCTTTACAGAAACTCTCAAACAGTTTCTGTTCTTATTAGGGCTGCCAGCAAGCAGCTGATCTGACCTTTACCTTTCAGCTTGAAGTATGAGCTAACTGAAAATAAAAACAATTAAGATGATAGCTCGTTAACCCTTTGATGAGAGTCCACGGCCCCGGGAAACGGCGAGGTCCGGGCGCTGTAAACGCAGAGCCGGTCGCGGCGCACCTCCGCCAGCGCCGGGGAGAGGTCCCACGAGCGGATCCTCCCGCACCGTGCGGCCGAACCTGACCTGTGCTTAGTCCCCCGTGCAGACTGCGCGGAAGTTGCGGAGAAGTTGCGGTGATTGGTTAAAATTGCAACACCGCCCTGAATTCACGGGGATTCACTGAAGTTGCGTTGAAGTTGCAAATCGCAACATCGTGAATTTTCTGGAGGGTCTGTGTTATGGTATCATTTACTGTACAG
Organism: Collichthys lucidus; assembly: GCA_004119915.2. Classification (NCBI taxonomy): domain Eukaryota; kingdom Metazoa; phylum Chordata; class Actinopteri; family Sciaenidae; genus Collichthys; species Collichthys lucidus. The sequence goes on from CM014082.1 coordinate 21,115,343, forward strand.
TCAGGCCTGACGCCGACTACCACTACTGCGTATGTGTGTAGGGGTGTGTGTGTGTGTGAGACACAGAAAGGCAGACGCGGCAGTGGAAGCTGCAGCCACAACGTGACCTATTTCTAATTAAAAAAAACTTACTCTCGCATTCGCCAAGAATCGCGCTTCATTTTTTCTGTGAACCGGTGCGAGTCGTCACGCATTTGTACCGATTTTAATCGTGTCACGATGTATCGTTACATCCCTAAAGATAGACGATGATCCAAACGACCTGTTACTCTTAGATGATTGTGGAGTGACAGCCTGCAAGAGTTATTGAAGAAGACAACCCTGTGCTCTTATTCAACACCATTAGCCATGATGTGATTGATATACATCCAGCTTGCAGAAACTGTTGGCTAGAGAAGGAAACAGGAGAGTCACTGTATTTGTTGAAGCTGTGCTTCTACGAGGTATTAGCCAGTCATTCCTGTCTCTGCTCCGTTAGGCTTTGGACCAGTGCCTTCAGGATTATCTGCACTGGGCTGTAAAGCGCCTTTACCAGAGAGTCGTGACATGCTGACTACAGGGTTCAGGCTCCTGAGACACAGAGTTGCAGTTTTTTTTCACCAAGTATTGAAAAGTAGCTCTCCCCCACCCCCAGGGGTCAGAGGACAAAGTCTGTCTTTTGATTTAGGTTTGATGATTTTAGGGTGAGTCACAGAGGCATCTATCAGTCGCCTGACCTCTGTGCCTCTGCTTGTATTGGAACTGGAGGCAGTTCTACATGAGCATGCAATCGAGCAGAAAAACAAACATTTGCAAGGAAGTGCCTGATCAGGACTTTTATTTCATCCACATTTGTTTAAAATGGATAACAGTGATCATAATCATTGTGTTGCAGTAAATGTTTTTTTAGGTCTTTGGCCTGTTGCCAGGCCTTTACCCTCATTCCCACACACAAGAGATTGCCACCAACAAAGCAAGCTTTCTAATGCTTCTAGTGTGTGTGTGTGTGTGTGTGTGGGGGGGGGGGGGTGAGGATTGGTCTGTTCACTGAGGTAAATAGTGTCTTTTTTAGTCTGTCTCCCTCTTTTTTTACCCTAACCTCCTCTTTGGATAGGCCCACTGAAGATCTGCCTGAACTCGCAAGACATAATCCTGCTTCTGTAGCAGTGGTGGAGTGTTGGGAGGCGATGCAGGAGGAGGAGAGGTGGATAGAAAGAACAAGGAGATTATGAGTGGGAAAGAGGAGAATATACTGTATTTGGAATGAAAGGGAGAATTGAGTGTAATTTAGCAGTCATAACTCGAGGAGACATTGCAGTATTTCACCAAGTAAGCGTGAAACAGATTCAGGTGCCCAAACAAGGGAACTCTTAAGGCCCCTCGCGAGGTTCTCATGCCATCTTCTTTTACCTCACAGTGACTTGTTTTTCTGGCAGGACTCTGAAACCAAAGGGTTTTGTACCTTGTATCCTAGCAATGCTGGAGGATTGTATAGTGTGTGTGTGTGTGTGCGTGTGTGTGTGGCACTGAAAGCCTTCTTGGACTGACAGTACTTGACTTGGCCTCTGCTGAGGGCTTTTTTACTCGCAAAAACGGATGTAGCCAGTCAGACATAGGTCTGACAGGAATTTCAATGCGTATGAGCTTCCCACGAGTTTTAATGGAGCGTACCGTTGCCAAAAAAAAAAGGTGTGTGAACGTCAAGAGTCTGTGTTTGGAGAAAACACACTGTGGTTGAACCACGGTAATGTTGTTCAGACATCTCTGAATTCACTGCCACTGATGAATAATTTTTTCCTCATGCGTCCTTTCTTTTGTGTTGCAGGTTGTGTCCAGAAGAATGTGTTTCTAAACCTGAGCTGCTGGGAGGTTGGGAGGTGACATGCCTCTGTAAAACACCACTGGAAACAAATGGTGAGGGGTCGAAGTCTCAGCTCGTTTATTATTCTGAAGGAGTCCTCCTGAGGTTGTTCAAACTGTTAAATGCTTCTCAGTATAGTCATAGATTCTAAAAATATCTTATCGCATCTATCAGTAGTTTTATTTGTTGTTCTTATATGACTAATCTGCCAGAAAAAAAAGACTTGTGTGCAAGTGATACTGCTCAGTGCAACACAAGTGGATGTGGGATCAGTTAGCTTAGTCCAGTGCACCATAGGAACTCCAGTTCCTCTTGGACAGTTGTTCTCCGAGCTGTCCTCCACAGATTCTTGAGAGGATTTCAAAGTGTGGCTCCTAACCGTTTTTACACCATAGATGTTTTTTTTAATAGCAACATTGTTAGGAACACACTGACGTTTTAGTTTTGGCTCTAGGTAGATCCATTGTTGGGGTTTTATCTGTCAAAGTTTAGGATGTTTATCTGTCCTACTTCCTCTTAAGCTTGCGTTTTATTCAATGCCTGGATTACACTAGACGTTATCAGCCGGATATCACCTGGTGTTGAGTGTGACAAACGCTTGTTTCATGTCCTGTAGTGTGTCATGGTGGAAGACAACCAACACAGCATCTGGAATGCTTCATAATGTCCCGACAAACACACTATGAAAGACTGCAAGTTGTGACTGGTTTGAGTCCAGCATGTAGTCTACCATGTCTCTCAGCCAAGTCACGACAAGAGTTCATGACTCTATGATTGCATATTAAGATATTGACACAATGGATCCAGCAGAAGCATCCCCCAGCATTAGTTAGCTTGTTGCAACCGTTATATATATATATACAGCACATGCAGATCAAGTAGGTAAGAAGGCCTCACATACTGATGATCTGTAGTCCTTTAATTCAAAAGTCCTTCAGTTGTTTTTGACTGTCCTCAAAGGTCTGCATACGCACAATGAAGTTTTAATATTCACTATATCCAATACAGCCAGTAATCCATACAGAACAGTAAAGAAATGTATCCATAAGACTTTCTGTAACTAAATATAGGATCATACAGGGATCCATGGCTTGTATCTGTTGGTGGTTTGTGACATAAAAAAGTTTGTCCACTGTTTCAGTGCTACATGCTTTGTAACAATCTGCCCTGTCTTCTGTCCCGCAGCTCTGCTGCCATGCCTCCGGGGATGGTGCGTCGTCTTTCAGTGTCAGCAGTCCACTCACTGCTGTCTCTCCTACTGCTAGCCGTTGGCTGGCCCTTCACCTCATTACTTAGTGGTGTTGTCCAAGGATCGCACTCCCCTTCCTCCAGTCTTTATCCCACCTTCATCCGGAATGACACTCTGTTTGAGCACCTGGCCCTGCATCCTGACCCTAGTGTCAGTCGAGTCTATGTCGGGGCCCGAGATCACCTGTTCCAGTTGGATCGATTCCTCCAGCCTGAACTCCAGGATAACACTGGACCTGTTAAAGACAGCCGGGAGTGCTTACCTCCTGTAACTGTGAGCAACTGCCCTCAGGCTAAGGAGACACACAACCACAACAAACTCCTGCTAGTTGACCCTTATTCCATGGAGCTAATTACCTGTGGGAGCATCAACCAAGGGATTTGCCAGAAGCGTAGTCTGGATTATGTAAATGTGGTACTTTTCTCTACAGAGAGGCCAGTGGATACTCAATATGTAGCAGCTAACCATCCCAACGTTAGCACCGTGGGACTCGTGGTTCGCTCTCAGCCTGACAGGCAGCCAGTTCTGTTTGTGGGGCGGGGTTACACCAGCAGCCACCCACCTATCTCCACGCGAAACCTCGCCCATGAACCCGTCTTTTCTTACGAAGAGACTGCTAAGTTGGCTGTGGCTGGCCGACTGTCAGAATACGACCATCATTTCGTAGCATCATTTGCCCACCGTCAACACGTATACTTCCTCTTCTACAGGAGAGACTTAAAGTCACAGTCACGCGAGTACCGCACCTACATCTCTCGGGTTTGTTTGGATGACCAGGCCTATTACTCCTATGTGGAAGTACCCTTAACATGCTCCAGGGCAGGGAAAATTTACAACCTGTTACAAGCTGTACAGCTTGGGCTCACCAAGAATGGTGGGGTGGGTCATGGCTCAGAAACCCTTCTTGGTGTCTTCTCCACTTATTTGGCTTCATCCACTCGGCCCAGTGAGGACTCAGCCCTCTGCATGTTTAACCTCGAGGATGTGGACCGCAGGATTAACTCCACCAGAGACCTGTGCTACACACAGACAGGTAAAGAGGCAGGAACGGAGGCAGCCTACATTGAGTATGAAGTCAAATCCAACTGCGCCAACCTGCCAGAGGTGAGTTCAATAGACTGAATTAATTTTTTTTTTGTGTGGTCACCTGTCACAGTTGCATTGTATGATCACCATACGCTGTAGTAAAGGCATCATACATGAATAGCAGTTTGAATTTACAATACAAAATGACTTCCCTAATAGCCATCATGTGATCCCGATGAAATGACATCACACATTTCCATGCTTTGCCTTACTACCACTGACACTGGCTTGAGAAAGGCACTCACCACAGAGGGGTCAACAGACTGAACAAGATAGCAGTTACAGCGCTCCACTGCATGTGTCAGTGTGTGTAATTGTATGTTTGTGTGACGGGGTGTTACTGAAACGCACACATATGCTAAGAATGACTACAAGAATAAGAATGGCCTTGTATTGTATAAGAATGACATGTGATGTAGGGATTCGATGCTGACGTGTATTGAAAAATGCCTTTTGGTACCAAATATTGATACCTAGGAAGTAAATCTGTGAGCCAATAAGCATGCCTGTATCGCTCGTCAGTGAATCCATTCACCACATCATCCACTGGTCCATCCTTTTTCTGCTGCCGTGGCAAAGTGTGGGGCGTTTCTGACAGCAGACCGACAGGTAAAAGGAGAGGAACGCACCTGAAGTTGACAGTGGATGATCAGACCTGGGCTAGCTGCTCTTTATTACAAACCACAGACATCACCCACAGTCATTCCCTTCTTCGTCAGAGCAGACAGACTAAGACACTACATCAGTATTTTGCCTTTTGTTAACATGAAGTTTCTAAAATTGGTATCAGAGTTGAAGCAGCGTTAAGTCATCAAGCATTGGTACTGGTGTGGAAAAGTGTTAGTAGTTAGTCAGCCCTAAAGTGGCCTTATATTTTATTATTCTGCCTATGTTTTAAAATTAGTATAAAAAAAAAAGTCCACACTCTTGTTTTCATTGTTCTGTTTAGAGAAGACCTCGCTGTCCTGTGACAAGCTCCCAAAGCTGGTGCCGTGCATCTGAAGCTGTCCACGGGTCATATTCTGTCATATTCCAGCAGTGACCTTTGTACCAGACAGGCTAAAATGAAATGTGACATTTTTGTAATAGACAGATGTGATGCTGAGGAGGAGGGTTTGAATTAGGTTGGCGCTCTGATAACACCAACTCTGCAAATCCTTCCTCTTGGTGGTGTGTTCATGCGTGTGCACGTTGTGGGCTAGTTTGACATGCTCCTCAATCACCACATCTCCTGTGACGAGGACATAGAGCAGCGCTGACCCCTCAACCTGTGCAGCTGCGTACGACAGATTAGCTCTTGGGTAGAGAATAGTGCGGGCTGTGTAGTTTAATAGAATTGCTGGTCAGGGAGGGATCAATCGGTGGCATTAGGGGTGGAGAGTAATGTTTAACAAGGATGGATAAAGAAACACCAGGCAGAGATGAGGCAATAAACGATGCATACAGATGCACAGTGAGAAGAGGAAAAGGAAATAGTTGGGGAGGGAGTGGACGGGACAGATATGAATATATGACTGAACATGAAGGTGGGAAAAAGCAAACTGCACGGCTCTGTGGGAACAGTGATGAGTGATAAAGAGATTTAATGTGTCAATAAGATGTCAAATCTCAATTGGATCCCTGTACACAAACATTACAGCAGCTTCATCTCTGTTCATCCCAGCCAGGACCGTCCATCTGCACCAGGGACGGACTCTCACACAATCTCAAGCTATGAGGAACATGCTTTGTTATCCCTATCAGGGTTCAGGACTGCTACCAAGCATTAGTTTGCGGCTTCAGCAGTCTTTTCTTGTTAATGTTAGTGTGTCAGTGTTTATGGCTAAGTGCCCAGATGATTGGAGTCTGCATTGTGTCATTACAGCGTAATCACTGGCCACCCTCAGCCAGAGCAGTCAGTGACACGCCAGCCTTTAAGCTTTTAGGCAATGTTTCTAGACTGGACGTCATAACTTCATAACTATTTCAGTAGTCATAATGTAGTTTGGGGCTATTCTTAGCATGCAGTGACTCCTGCTTGTTTTCAGCTGATGGTCGGGTTCTCATGATGTGGCCCAAACAGTCTAAACTGTGCTTTTCTTCCCATGGTTAACTTAATCAATACTCACTGAGCCTATTTATAGCTGCTTAGACACTGTTTGGCTATGTTATTAAAACCAAGTCTACAGTTGTGCGGCAGTGAAACCAGGAAACTTTAAGTGGTACTGTAGTATTATTGTGTGATGAGAGTTCAGCAGTCTTTATAAAAGCAGGACAAATAAGGAGCCCATTCATAACAACACACCAGCCAACTACATGCAATCCATCAAAACAAGTACCCTTCCAACAGGCAGAGCTCTCCGGTTCATTGCCTTTACTTCCTATTGTTAAGATTACCAGTTATGAACTGATGACCCTGCCTTCAAACGTCCTTGTCGAAAAAAATAAATTGCCCGGAACAAAAAAACAACAACCGTGCTGCCAGAGCAAAGACTCCCCTCTGCCAAACCATGGAAGAAAAAACAAATTGTCTGTAAGCTTTAAAGCAGCGAGTGTACAAGTATCTGGAATCCAGTGATAGTTTGTTCCCAAACCCCAACCCCTCCACAATAAATCCTGCTGGGATTTTTACTCACCACAGTCGGAACACTGCTGCTTTATTTTTGGTAACTGGCTTACTTGCTGAGAAATGGATAACAGCTCACTTGAAAGGCTTTTTGCTCAGAACAGCAGTGCACTTTGATGTGTGTTTCTTTTAAAATCAAGTCTTTTTGTGTTTTTCACACACTCATTGTCTCTCTTCTGTGTCCACACTATTAGAACACCCTGGACGCATACCCCTGCGGCTCTGACCACACCCCCAGTCCAATGGCCAGCAGGATAGCCGTGGAAGCAGAGACCATACTGGACAGCCCGTCTGCCCGCCTCACTGCTGTGGCTGTCAGCGTGAGGGCGGGACATACCATCGCCTTCCTGGGTGACTCCAAGGGAAACCTGCACAAGGTAACACGATGTCACAGCTTTTGAAGGCACGCACAGATACATTGTTGGCTTGCACTCTGGGGTGTTTCAACACGCACACATCAAAATCATTAACAAGGTGTAGTGTTTATGTACTAACTGTGATATTGTGCATACTTGACAACTGTCATTATTTTGAGTTCAGATCCTATTTGGGTAACATGTTTGGTACCTGTCATATAACTGCGACAAACACGATGGTCAACCCAGCAGACATCCAGTTCATCTTTTCTGTGTTCACCCTTTAGACACCAAACCCCCTCTATTCTCCTGCCAACCAGCAGAGGTCAAAATAGTCTCAGTGTGTAGGCAGGCTAAACTCATAATTCAAGATGTACCAAGACTGCTCCTGAGATGAATTCTCGACTACTGTTACCATTTTGTTAAAAAAAAAATCCACTAAGATTTTGATAGATGGTCCCATTGTACTGACTGCACTCATCCTGTAAATGATGAGAACATAGATCACCAAGCACAGCAGTCTGTCTGTTAAACCAGTGCCTCTGGTGGCGTAAAAAGATTTTAAAACAAGGTTTAGTGTAGCATGGCTTTGTTTTTAGTACTTTTATAGGTGTACATCTGCATGTTATTCTTCCTGTTCATTACAGACAACCTCACCTACTTGTAGTAATAGAGAATAGTAGTACCTCCTGCCAGGTTTTCACACTGTTGTGTCCTGCAAAAACTGACTTTAGGTCATGTCTTTAATGCTTCCAGTCAGTCGAGCCTTCCTAACTCCTAACTCCCTTTTTGCAAGGCTCAAGAACCTCAGTCAGCTTCCTCCTTTCCTTACTTAGATATGCTCTGTGCTAGCTTGTCTATGTTGGAAAGACAACCACATCTTGAAGATGAACAAATGACACGCAGTATATGGGCTACATCAGTTTTTATTTGTACAGCCCAAAGTCACAAAGTACATTTGCCTCAGAGGGCTTTACAATCTGTACAGGGAGTGACACCCTCTGTCCTTAGATCCTCGGTTCGAGTGACACAAAAAACCTTTAACAGGGAAAAATGCGGAAGAAACCTCAGGAAGAGCCACAGAGGAGGGATCCCTCTCCCAAGTTTCTGACTAAGGCTTGCTCAACTCTGATTGGAGCACAGGAGAAGTGTCAATAGCTCAATGTTCTTTGATAAAAGCAACAGCAAACTGCAGTTTTGTTACAGTAACAGTGTTTTTGCTTTAGAACTCTTACCATGGCCTGTTAAAGAGAAGCGAAAGGTAATGGGGCACTGTGTAATGTTTGACTTACTTGTTAAGTCTTGCTAAGTCTCGTGGGATTGAATTATAATGAATAATACTCTGAGATGTTTGTACTGTAATGTAGTTGGTCTGACCCCAATTATAGCAGCATGAGTGGACTTGAGTGGTCAGGATGGAAGACAGGAAGTAGTAAATTATAACTTCTGCTTGTATCACAGAAGCTCAGTCTGCTTTAAAGGGGGGTTCCCTGCTGCCACCATCAATAGGAGAGTTTGTAACTTTGAGTCATGGTGACCAGCCTGTGAGCCTTCAGCTCGATAGCCGGCCGATCATGTGAATCTCCTCTGTAGTGGTGTTTTCCTCATCAGGCTGTTAGTTTGATTTTCAAGGTGCTGCATTTGAACACAGGGGCCACAGTGGAGTCATGGTGGGGTCATGTAGGACAGGTTCTCTCTGCAGGTTCAGATGGAGGTTAGGGTGAAGCATGGTACATAAGACACAAGGAATGTCCTGTTGTGGAAAGAAAAGCACAGGATAACAGGCGTATGTAATTGAACAGAACTTGTCAGCGGAGCATGTGAGCGTGTGTGTTGGTCTTAATGATCCCAAAAATAGTGTGTTTATTGTCTATTTATTTGAATTATCGATAACATGAAACACTGGGCTAATGTATAAGGTCAGTGATTGTGGGGGAGCCCCCTTGATATGAGGAGTTTACAGATCGTGAGCTCGTCTCCACACAATTGGCTCTTTGTGTTAGTTTTTTTTCCTCAATGGTGGCCTGTGGCGGAGGCCCCCTGCACAAGCAGAAGTAGCACAATGAGGACCATTAACATATTTTTACACAGTTACGTCATACGGAGACGGCTAAACTCCGAACAGCACATCACGGCAACCAGATAACGAAGCTGCAGGCTCGCGTTGTGCACTGTCATCGCTGACTGGCAGACACGTGCACATCCTAACAGAGACGCTCATTCACAATAATGTAGAGATATCGGTCACAACAGCAGACAGTGTCAGCGTCAGTGTCACCGTCATTAATGGACACATTGTCAGTCTGGGTCCTCCTGACTGCAGCCACCAACAATGAACATTCAAATCTCAACTTTGATAAAACCTCTAACTGTTCATCGAATGTGCTGTGTGCTAAAGAAGATTATCTGATCATCTGCAAAGAGAACAAAGTGAACCAACTTCAGGCACAAATAACCCCACGCACTCACTAACTCCAAACTGATGACTGATCCTTTTTTTCCTGTGCAGCAGGATCAGAAAAAAAATCCTGTTTTTTTTCGTGCCCTGTATGAAGTGTATATATTGAGATATTGTTGTCATCTAAGATAGTTGTTTATCAGAAGAGGAAGAGTTTGTGCTTGCACTACTTGCTCATTCATTTCTCTCTGCTGCGTGGTTGTGTGGATGAATCTGTCGGACAGTGTCTACAGATGAAACAAACCAGAATCATCGATTTACCTCCTGTCTGAACTGTGCTGATACTGGCTGTGTGTTAGGATCAAATGGGCTCCGTGTTTGTTGTTGTTCGGTCACTTCAGACACTCGGCTGTTTGTTTCCCAGCTGAGAGTTTATCCGTCATGTCTTGTTCTCACAATAAATCACAGAGCTTCCTGTCTGTCTGCGTGTCCAGTATTTCCTGTGACAAGTAAACTTGTGTTCTTATTGTTTGTCTTTATGTGCCTCGTGTAATAATCTTCCAAAGCATTGTTGACATTACATGAAATAGAAGATAAACGATGTGGACACTCAAACATTACAAACATGAATGATACTATTCCATTTAGTTATTGAGCCTAAGTGGTAGCTTTTTCAGACACTTTTATATAAAGTGACTTACGAAAAGGAAACAATCAGTGTACAGTGTGCAAGGACGTGTTAGTGCAGCAGTAAGTACTGCTCACATAGACTCAAGGTCCAGTTGCAGAGTGGGGTAGATTTCTCATGTCCAGTTCTTGGTAGTGTTGGAGAGGAGGTGCTCTCTGAAGAGCTGGAGGTCTTCAGGAGGGTTTTGAAGGTAGAGAGGGATGCCCCTGATCTGGTAGGAACTGGTAGCCTGGATTGTCCTAAGCGTACAGGCAGAGTCTATGACTATGCGTCTAACGTATGATTCCATGAGTGTGCTGCTGTAGCAGCCCTCACTCTTCTGGTTTCCACCATGAGCAGAGATTTCAGCCACAAAAGCATTATGTGTCCTAATAATTAGTGAGGTCCAACACTGATGACACATGATAAGGTCAGACACAGGGCATTGTCCTGAACCAGGAAAGAGCTTTCCCCTGGCCCTGACTAGAATGTTCTTCAGATCAAAGTCTTCAGTCATCATTGATCAGTCCTTTTTCAATCACATCCACACAACAGAGCATGATGAACAGCTAAACAAGTAGCATTTTATGATACTTACCTACAAACTTTGAAACTATTCCTATGACCATGAATCTGTTACTGAATGATGGAGATCAATATTTACCTTCTAAATCTGGTCTGTGAGTTTCAGTATCTTTCAGTACAAACGTGTTGTGTCTGAGTTATATATCAGATTTCCTTAGGTTTCCTTGTTTTTTTTGTGTGTATTTTTAGATAAGAAAATCTGATCTTATGTTTCGAGTGCAACATGTTGACCCCCTCCCAGGCCCCTGGTAGATAAACATGGTGTGCACTGATTGGCTAATTGCAGCTACTGGCAATAACAGGAGAGCTAAATGAAGTTAAGCTGGTGTTCAGGACACAGGAGCCAGTATGATTTTAGGGGGAATGTAATTGCTGAAACGTCAGCAGTCTTCTAAACTGTTGCATGGAGAGGCTGATAGTGACCAGTTAGGATTCTGTCTCTAAATGTTTGTTTTGTTGAGGTCAGCTCAGTGCGTAATGGTGAAGAAAGAGGGGTTTTGTGCAGCGAGCATGCAAAGTCTGTTCTGCAGCTTCCAGTAAAACTTTCTCTCTGACAGCTCACACTCCTCCTTTAACATCTGTGTTTGTGTTGGATTCTGTCGGACGTATTTTGTGTTATTTGACACATTTTTCCTTCCCTCAAAAAAAAAAAATACATGAAATAGTCATCTTCTTTGTGAGCAGAAGAAAGCCGTGGTGTGTATCCCTTCTGCTCTTCTCCTTGATAGAGAAAGAAATGTCATTTTGTCACTTGTGTTTCCTCAGTCTGCAGTCTGCATGGACACGTATCAAAGCCTGGACAGTCTGTTTTTGAGGGCCTGTGTGATCAAAGAGCGTCAGGCTGCATTGCTGACCTCAAATCCTGCACATACCTGGAGAATGGGATTAGCCTGGCATCAGGGATACATCCCGGTACACCACAGGCCAGATTGGGGTATTCACACTTCCCCCTGACCTGTGCTGGCTTTTTTGTTAGCACGATTGGCGTCTTTGTTCCAGCAGAGTTCCCCTCACAGTGGAATATCCCGCTAATGGCATTAGATGGAATGAAGCTGATGTTCAGGCCTCTGTAAATAACATCTGATGTGGAGCAGTTGTTCAGGCTGTCCTTTCACATTCACTCACTTCACGGCAGCTCTGGACTTTTCACAGCCAGCACTGTCTGAGTGCTCCCAGAAGCTTCCTAATGTTGTTTGGTTAGTTGACTCTCAGCTAACAACTGTCTTTCCACTCTGTCAAACCTGCCTTTGTTCTAATATGGACATATTTCTTTCACCTCTTTATTTCCAGGTGTTTTTTTTCTGGTTGTACGTCAAAGCACAGCCGTCCTTTGGCACCAAATATCTGGATTTTTGTCTCTTCATGCTGTCAAAGCTTAAGGCAGCCTGAGGCTACAATTCCTAAACTTGATGTCATCAGTGTTGTTCCTTAAAGGTCTAGTGTGTCAGATTTATGGGGCTCTATTGACAAAATATAAAGTCTGTTTGAATATGTAAAAATTGAGATTGTATCTATCCTATTCATGAAATGACTTCCCTAGGTTCAGATTACATTCTTCTTCTAGCCCTTGTGGTTACATCCTTTAAAATGTGCCATGACGGTGTTATGAAAATTGCAAAAAGGAAAAATAATGACCCAATCCATTTTTATGTTCTCATTCCAAATTAAGGCATTCTTACATAACCATAACACTTATATATTTGTATGTGTTCGTCAGGTGTTCCTGGGTCCAAACGGAGAGGTGGAGGAGTACTCTGTCATCTCTGTTCAGCAGAACGCAGCTATCAGTTCAGACCTGATCCTGGACCAGAAAGAGGAACACCTCTTCATCATGACGCATAACATGGTATATACACACAGACGGACACACACCCACACAACATACAGTAATTGCATTGTTGTAGCCTCATTTCATACTCTTCTTTTTAGATCCATCCTTACTGTTTTAGTATTAAGCACAGGAAGAAAACACCGCCTTGTTTCTGCCCCAGTTCTCTCAGGATTATTCTAATGACCACATTATCATTTTGCATTGTTCCACTGGAGCATGTGGGCCACCTAGTCTGTTTAATCACATTTCTGGCAGCTTAGTGTGCATGGCTTGCATGATTGAACATGGATGTGTTGCTTTTTGCTTCCAGGTGCAGAAGAGGCCAGTGGCTGAATGCCAGCAGCATCCAGACTGCCACTCCTGTCTGCTGGCCCACGACCCTTACTGTGGCTGGTGTGTCCTGGAGGGGAGGTGAGACAAACCCCGACATTTAACTCTCAGAGTCTTTTCAAATGTATTCACTTTTGACCTGATGATGGCAGTAGGTGAAAAAATGAGAGGGTCGTCATTACAATTCATCCTGAGAGGAACATGAATATGTTGATTTGAAATATGAAATCCATCCAATAGTAGTGTAGATATTTCAGTCTGGGATCAGTTGTGAGGGATTTCTTTATTTTTTCAGTCTCAATCTAAACATATGTTTAGACGTACCTTTGGCTCAGCTTTGCATGATCAGCATCTGCCTGCATTATATATATATTTTTACATTTTTTCATTACTTTTGCTGAACTGCAGCCAAATGCTAAAATGTAGCATGTCAGTAGAATAAGTAGTAATATTGTTGGGTTGTGTGTATATGTGCCGAACATAACAGCTATTAGCAATCAGTAAATAGCATTCCCTCTTATTCATTAGCTTCCTTGATACCACCACTCCCTCACTCTCATTTACTGTCTGTGTTTCCTTGACCATCGCTCTCTCTCAAAACACCAGAGGCCTTCGTGGTGTTATTATAAACTTTGAGCCATACACATGGAAGCTAGTCTATGAATCCACCTGGATAAGTTTCAGTGACATTTCAGGCTGTCTGTGGAGGGTTTGACCAGCGCAATCGTCACCGCAGCGAGATCTCAGGTTGCGTTTCTCAAAAAGTAGAATCTTCTCCCTGCAGGTTTTTTTTTTCTCTTTTTTTTTGGCATCCCCACAGCTCACACCTCTGCAGCCAAAACGCACCACCTCCACTGAAATGCAAAAACATGTTTACGCTGCATTGCCAGATTTGGTCTGATTGGAGCCTGGTCATACCAGAAAAAAGAAATAAGTAATGATGCTTTCATTGCTTATAATTTGACTATTCATATGTGTGCGTCTTTGGGACGAGGCAAAGGGAAACGTCACATTTGAATCTAAAGGTGGACATTATAAGAGGCAGCATTGACTACAATGCTGTTATTTCTTCTAATTTCAAATACAAAACACATGAGTAATGAACGTAACGAGCTGCACATGCTGTGAATGGATAGTTTTATCTTGATTCACACACGTCTGGTTCAAAGACTTTTATTGAAAGGGAAAGTTGAAGGCTGACGTGAAGTATGAGCAGACAAGATGGCTGCTGGCACCCTCGTTAGTGTTTTTGCCAAGTCATCTTAAAATAATTACTGAGAGAGTGTGGTCTGCTGGGACCGTGTGTGTGTGATGAAAGAGATTTGTGTCTCGGTCCGATCTGTGTGTCTTCTCGTCTCCTCACTGCTCTGCCATCACCTGACCTCCCTCCTTCCTCCTCCCTCTCACCACCATGTTTTTCTCTCTGCTCCTCTTTTCATCTTCACTTCCTCTTTAGAAAAAAAAATCAAGCAAGAAGTTGCTGTGCAGTTCACTGCCTCAGTATGATTTATGGACATGTACTATATGCTGATAGTTATTTTCATGGTTTAAGTGACGATTTCATAACAAAATGAACATTGTGTGCATGATGTAACAGGGCAGCCTGTGTGTTTTCCCCGTCAGGTGTGTGTTGCAGTCAGAGTGTGCTCGTGGGAAGCAGTCGGGTCAGTGGCTGTGGAGCTTTGACATGGAGCAGCAGTGTCTGGCCATCCAGGACCTGAACCCATCCAACGTCAGCAGGGAGGAGAGCAGGACGGTAAGGCTGCAATACAGATCCATGAACTGAAGCAGAGAAAGAGCAAAACCAAACTGTTGATGTGCATCCATCCGCCTGCACACATCCTGACAAACCCAGTAATGACAGCCTCATCTCATGCTCTTGCTGCACTGTGGGTGCAATATGCGCCTGTATATACGCCTCACCACACACCGCCCCCTCCTCCCAACAACCTCCTCACATACAAAAACACCTTGAAGCTCAGGCCCACATATCACCTCACGCCCCTGTAGCTCATCCCAGAACTCCTTATCAGCGGAGCTGGAATATTTACTGTACTGTGTGTGTGTGTGTGGAAGATAGTGATCAGAACCCTGTCCGTACACGATGTGCTGCGGAAGAAAAGCAAAGTATCCGTCATCTGTGAGGAAGATGGTGCCTGTCGATAACAGCAGAGGCAAAAGTCTAAACAATACACACACTGTGTTACATCAGAGGAGAGGACAGTGTTTGGTCACACCTATAGATCTGTAAACAAATGGGAATGGGATAAAAAAAAATCAATAAATGAGAAGAGGAAAAGTTCAAAAAGTCACATGTGGAGGAGAAGTTATGATGTAATCAAGATCAGAGCAGCAAGTCAACAAACCGACAAATCAATCGTCAACTACTTTGACAAGCGACCAATCATCTCGAGTCTCTGATCACCTCTCAAATGTGAGCACTTCCTGGTTTCTCTAGTTATGGGACCAACTGAACCTTGTGGACAAAGACCTACAAAACCAAATAAACCAATCCAAACACAAGGTTACAGTTAATCCTGAGGAAAACTAATTAAACTCAACAGATGAAACATATTTCTCTGCAATGCAATGCATCATGGTCACGTGAGGCAGCAGCAGGGTGCTTGTCTTACAGCTGCGTTCATTCATTAAGAAACAGATTGGACAACTCCTATTGATGCACACAACGTGTTTGTGCATGTCAGTAACTGCTCTTCATTTTTCATTTATCCTGACACTGTATATATGGAGCTCTTCAGAGAGCAAAGCTAGCCCAGTTAGGAAAAAATGATCACTTGTCCTCCATCATCTGTGTCTTCCACCTGTTCAATGTGGCGCTCAGTGCTACAGGGGACGTATTTAACAATGAATGAGAAACCCAAATTTCTTCCAACAAGCCACATGACCTATGCTTGAACACACGAATGGCACCTAAATAAAAGCCTGATACAACTTTTAAATTAACATCTACTCTAACGTTTAAAATTCACAGACAGTTTTGTTTAAAACAAGCTCATCATTTCCTGTGTGAGCTTCCATCACACACATTATGACAGAGTTTCAGTAACAGCCACATAAAGAGGTTCTCTATATAAAATAAAAGTCGCTCTGGAACTGGAAAACTGTTGTAACATCACTGTAAAGGTCATACTGTTCGACTGGCACATGATATGTCGGAGCCGCAGCGCAGAAACACCACACGAGAGACGGGAGACAGGTGGAGCCGAAAAAACAATAACACAGTCTAATAAAAAGTCAAGGAGTTTGGTCAGTGTGATTCATGTTCCTGCAGCAGGGGAATCTAATTTAGGCTTCAAATTGAATTATTCCACGTTGTGAGAAGATGAGATTTATGTGTTCAGACAGTTTAATCACTTACTGTCATTATGACCTTCAGCATCCTCTGGAGCAGCACAGGTGTGGAATGCAGAGATTCCTGTCCCCTCCACCGGCTGTGTGTGAGAGCTCTGTGCTCTTTATTCTACTGGTTGTCACATGTGACGTCAGATTGTGTAGGGAAAGGACAGAAAGGGAAAACTCCACATGTCTGATGTGAGAGGCCACACTGAGCTGTGCTGTAGTATCACCCAGGGTGTTGGCCTGACCACTGGGACAGGAAGAGGTGGGGTTTGAACTGCTAACCCTGTAATCAGTGGACAGGCCACTCTGCCTCCCGGGCCACATGTGAAGCAGTTCAGTCTGAAGTGTTAATATTTGATCTTTCCTCAGGTATCCCTGTCAGTCCCAGGACTTCCAGTGTTGGAGAAAGGGGAGTCCTACTCCTGCTTCTTCCAGGACAGCCACAGTCCTGCCATCGTCACCGAAAGCGGGGTCACCTGCCATTCTCCAGACACCAGTCAAGTACCCATGGTGCCTCCAGGACAGGGTAAGTGTTTTAAACCGGACCTGTTTGTTGTTTGTGGAACAAAGCCGGAGTTTAATTACTGCTTTGAACTTTTCAACTTTGTGAGTGGAGGATTTGGTTGCATCCCGTAATGAGATCAATCTTTGTGTGTGTGCGTGTGTGTGTGTTTGTGTGTGTTACATATCACACATGCTTCATTCCCTATGTCCATGAATCTAGGCTAACCCAATCTAAGCCATCTTACATGGCAGAGAGTAATCTGTATTTTAAAGCAAATAACTTGTGTAAATATATTTTATGGAGTAATCCTGTGCTTTTCTTTTCTTTATTATTCACCCTGTTTGTTAGAGTAAGTCTGTGCCAATGATTAAAGGAACTGGTAAATCAAAATTGAAGAGGTCACACTCACCTAAACATTCACATGATTTTTGTGTGTGTCTCTCACACACACTTGCACACACACACACAGACAGCGGTTCCCATGCCTGCATTCCTGAAGCTTGCAGCTTGTTGTAGTTCTCAGGGTGCAGGGCTCAGGCAGAATCAGCCTGCGGCTTTCACTGAGATCTGGACACACAGGCTGCATTTAAGGATCTAGTGGCTTACCTTATTTAAAGAGGGTTAGTGCCAGTGCTCACTTAATAAAAGACGCAACTGAAGGGCCTGTAAGGACAACTGTTTAAGTTGAAGATTAGATTCTCACCTGGCTGCTGCCTGTTGAAACAAAAACATGCCCTTTAGCTCTGCCGCAGGGTTGTTTACAAGATATATTCAGACTGACTCACCCTCATCTGCCAGAAAATAATGTAACAAGTAAATAAAACATAATTCAAAGCCATGTTATCTTATCTCGGATGAAAACGTGGTTGAAATGAAGAGCATCTCAATGTCATCCTCTTCCCTGATCTCAGATATGAAAACAATTTGTTTGTGACTCATGAATGATCCAAACTATGAAAAGAAGAGCAGATCATTATTTGTATCAGTGCAGCTTTGAAACAGGGCAGTATAACAAATCCTGAGAACCTTGATCCCCGCTGTGTTTATGTCTGCTCTCTCTGGGCTGAGGATTCAGGGTCCACATGGATTCCATTAGGCCTCTGTGAAGCAAACCTTCTCCCACATGCCCGCACTGTGTTTTAAGAAACATTACACTCATCCCTTTTCTCATACTCTCTGAATCAGAGGCCTGTTTGCTCAGCCCTGTGTTGTTTTCAGCTCTTCCTCATGCCGTCTTCCTCTCTGTGTTTTTGTGTTTCAGACTTTGTCACAGTCACCCTGTCTCTTCGTTTTGGCAACGTCACCGTGACAACGAGGGATTTCACCTTCTACGACTGCACGGCTGTAAAGCAGCTGTCTGGCAGCATGCCGTGAGTTACCACTGATGATTTATCAGATCTACTCTCCTGCGTCCTCCCGATCTGCCCTTCTCACTGCACACCTTCTAATCAAGTGTTGTTCTCTCTCTGAGACTGTTTTGTACCCTGTTCAGTCTTTGTCCCTCCATCAATTCACCCCTTCACCTGTCTGACTTCCGTCTGTCTTTTTTCATTTCTTCTCACTTGCTCTGCCGGTTTGAATTCTTTACGAACCTGTGACCCTCGACTTTAAATACTCTCTCACACTTCATCCAGTTGTTCTTTCATGTCCATATGTCCCAAGGTCTATAATAGATTATCAACGTATGCCCATAAAGGGTGCATGCACCTGACTCCTGCCCTACTCTCCCTCTCTCTCAGTAGTCTTTCCATCTCTACATATGCTCATCACATGTTCGCCTGTGCTCCTGATCCTGGGTCAACTCACTAACACACTGACTGGCTTTATTCAGGGTAGATCTCCATCATATGACAGGTGGAAGACACAGGGCCTCATGCCTTTCATTTTTCTTTAATCCTAAACCTTCAAGTTGTGATTCTTCAGACCTTTGTATCTGCACAAGCTTTCTGTGAATTGCAACTGATGAATCAACTGTGACTGAGCAGGAGCTGCTGGGCTCTGCGTGTGTCTTTTATTCACAAATACTGTCAATCCTGCTGATAAGGATCAGCACACAACAACATAACAAACTGAGCAGTGTCAGTAGTCACATAAGGGATCTGAACCAATTAGAAAATACAGCTACAAACGTGACATCAACAGTTTTGACATTAAGTTAGATGCTGGGCGGGCGGAGCAGGTGTGACACTCATGCTCTGTCTTGAATTACAGTGTCAATGAACCCTATGAAAGCATAACATTTACTCTGTCTGTCTGCACAGATCTGGGAATCAACTAAATTAAATATTAATTCATAGTTTGTGCACTTTGTTGTTCTGACACGTCCGCTCATCTTGCAGTTCCTGCTCTGCTCAAAACATTTAAATCTTTTTCGATTTTTTACCATTTTAACCATCTCAGTCAGTATGGAGTCCTGGAACTGAGCAGGTGTACAGTACTTAAGGATCATCAGACAAGTCAAAATGTAACTCAGTAAAGGATCTTCTGTTTACATCACAGTTGGCAGTGAAGTGGCTCCTCTGGTGGTGATGATATACTTTCATTAACAGACAGTGAAGAGAAAGGAAAAAGAGAAAAAAGCTGCTTTGTTGTGATGAATTAAATAAAATCAATAATAGTGAGCTCTAATCATATTAGATGAAAATGTTGCCCTCTGAACATGTTTGTTTGGTATCCTCCATGATCTCCTTCACTGTTTCCAGACGCAGAGCGCTCTCTCTCTCTCTCTCTCTCTCTCTCTCCCTTTCTCCCCCTCTATCTCTCTCTATGTCTCCCTCTCTATCTCTGACTCTTCCCACCACTCTGATAAAAAAAAAAAAAACTGAGGCTCAATTCAATTAAATCACTGACCTTTCTTACCACTGGGGCCAGATTGGCAGCAATTGGATTACTGTGTGTGATACAAGCTACAGTAGTTGCATCCCTCCATTCTTTCTCCTCTCTCGTCTCCCACTTTGAGTTGAAAAGCTCATACTGAACTGTCCTCATAGCTTCTAACCCCGACTCATTGTTTTCCTCTTCTTTCTGCTTTTCTGACACCTTACTGTGATTATTACATGTCTTTCATCTGTGTGTTATTTCTGTGTGCAGTTGCCGTGGTTGCGTTTTGAGCCGATGGGGCTGCAACTGGTGTGTTCACCAGCACTTGTGTACCCACAAGCCCACCTGTGAGGAGGGGGTGATCATCTACAACCAACATGTAAGTCACTCCAACAGATGTCCTGTATAGATTTCAATAGGCAGTTCGTGCATGTTAGGTGAAGCATGTGTGGAGACTTCAAGTGTTGATAATACACCAGCCAAAGAGGTTAGTTGACTGGAAATGCTCTCATCCTTAAAGGTGTCCTGTGAGTTTTGGTTGTATGTTACTCGACACTCATTGCCGTTCCCCAGTCATGATGAATGAATTGTGAATGAATCTTTGTGGATTGCTTTCGATGTACAGAATGCATTTTCCAGTTGTCTGCCTACCTTTTAGATGACATCCAACATAAATATCCATCACATCTGAAGCTGAGAACTAAAGAGTTTTCTGTTGTTTACACAGATAACATTAGCTCCAAGCTCATTAGCTGAGTCTCTGACACTGTCTTTACACAGTGTCTAGAAATGACCTTATAATAATCAGAATTACATATCTTCAGTGGCTAGTGTTTGTGTAATGTGTATATTGACCTAATGAGCATGTGAATGCATTTCCTTCTTCATAAATAATTTTAAAGGCCTTTTTTTGTTTTGAAATGACTGCACTGTGCTTGACAGAGAGCAAGTGTCTTCTTTCACAACTTTGACCATAGTGTTTATTATATCATACATGTGTGCATGTATCCTTGCGCACACCCTCCTGAAATACTCCGACATTAAAAGTCCAGCAGACCAACATAAGCCACAGGAGCCCAGCTTTCCTTGCTGCTCTCACAGAGACCTGAACTAAACAAATGTTTAGGCTCTGTGTTGCTGTGTTGTGTGCGTGCGTGTGTGTGTGTGTGTGTGTGTGTGTGTGTGTGTGTGTGTGTGTGTGTGTGTGTGTGTGTGTGTGTGTGTGTGTGTGTGTGCATGTTCAAAAATGTCACAGGATACCTTTAAGGAAGCAGAAAGCATGTAATATGAGTAAAACATTAGTTAATAGATTATACACTGCGGCTCTAGAATCAAACAGAAAGGAGCTTCGGTTGCTCGTTCAGTTGGTATTTCCTCAAACTAAAGGGAATGTGTTTGTCGCACTGAGCACTTGACAGGAGTATTTTTGGTAAGTAGATGAATGGTCAAAGTGTTCCTGTTTAAAAATGTTCATGTCCAACCATTTATCAGTGCCCATACATGTTTTGTTCTATTACATGTCAATACAGGTCATACATCATGCGTATCATACGTAACCACTGGTTACATGTTTTAACATCATGTTCAGTTTTTTTTTTCCCATTTTAATTTGTTCCTTAGCTTTTTATTTGTCTCACCCTCTCCTCATGTCTTCCCCTCCTCCTCCTCCTCCCTCCCCCAGTTTAAACTCCCCACCTCAGCTCCTCCCACTACCAAACCTCTAAAAGTCACCACAACACCCTCTACCACAACGGCCGCCCTGACAACCACCACCACGACAACCACCACGACAACTCCCACGACTATCGCTACAACAACCTCAGCCCCCATCACTGTAGCAACCACTCAGGAGCCAACAACTCCTCCCGCACCCACTATTCCACCCATGACCACCACCAGCCTTGAGCCGACCACCCCACCTACCACCCTGCCCCCTCAGCCTGCCACTTCCCTGCCACCCACCACACCGGCGCCCACTACACCTCTGCCCCCAGAGGTCACCACTAGGAAGGAACAAGAGGCTGAAGCAGATGGGCTTGTTGTTGTCACCCAAAGTGACACTGAAGGCACTGCAGCTACACCTGGTGTCGTCACGGTAGCCATGGAGTTGGCGCCTGTCACCCATGCTGATGAACTAATCGGGGTTCTGGACTATGTGATGCCTTCGATCATCCCGCCCCATGAACCAGACTCCTCCCCCCTGGAGGTGGTGACGGAGCCGCCCGTCAGCGACACTCACGAAGATGAGGGAGCTTTAAGTGTGGCAGAGCCTCTCACCTCAGCAACATCTGGCTTCCCCCTGCCCACACCCTTTCCTGTGGGCGAACCAGACGACGCTGAGTCTTCCCTCTACCTGGATCTGACCCAGGCACCCACTCCAGTACCCACACAAGACTCCCACACTGAGTCAGGGGGCCCTGACACAGACCCTGAGGTTCTCCTCTGGCCAAAAGAGGAAACAGGCGTCCACACTGAGAGTGCCGTCCAGCCAGAAAACGACACAGCCACATTTTCAGCAGCCACTGTGCTGTCAGGTGACGGTGAGGTCGACCACGCCCACCCATCCTACCCCCACCTGTTGGATACTGACTCAGAGCTAGACTACCAGTATGATCCAGCCGACGGCTTCCTTCCGGTGAGTTCAGCCTCCTCCCTCCCTCTTCCTCCTCCTTCTTCTTCTTCATCTACTTCTTCTTGCAAAGCTTCAGCAGCTTCCCAGTGCTGCCAGCTCCTGACTGGACTGTAAACTCTTGCTGCAGGAGCAGAGCTCACACAGACGTCCCTGTCTGCCCTCGTTTCCCCGTTCTTCCTCTTCTGTCTGACACTGTGTTTTTTTTCTTGTTTTGTTTTTGCTTTTTACATTGATCCCAGGACAAGCAGCTACTCCAGTGTGAGCTGCAGCAGCTGCTTGTCCTTTAAATGTTTTTCATGTTTTATTATGTTTCTTGCATTTACTATTGCTTTTAAAAAATCTCATTTGATGCTGTGTGTTTGTGTGTGACGTACAATTTGTGAGTCATATTGTAGACTGTACATACAGTAGACCCTTAACGGTTCATACGCACCATGGATAGTTAAAAAAGTGATTTGGATGGGTAGAGCAGAACCAGAGAGATCAGCTGTTTATTCTGTGCATTCTTCTTTCTTGTCAAAATCTGCTCAAGTGTCTACACTTATTACCCACAATGCAACTCTGCCATTCGGTGTGTAATGCCAGTAGCAGCTAAAGTAGCCCCGAGCAGGGATTTGTGTGTTATACTTTGTGTGTATGGCACAACAGGGGGATGAGGGCTCCTTTGTCAGCTGGGGTTCCTCAGCTTGTCCCTGTGTGGAGAGGGTTCAGGGTTCATCGCTACTCCCTGTCAGGGTGGAAAGGAAGATCACCTTACTGGCCCACAACCTGCACCTCTATCAGGTACAACCCACCCACCCACACACACACACACACGCACACACTGTAGACGCATGTCTTTTTGCCTAGTTTGTGATCCATTCACCAAACATAAGTCTGTGTGTGTTCAGGACACAGAGCTGGACTATGAGTGTGTGCTAGTCATCGAAGGGCAGACGGTGGTGGTGGACGCGTACGTGGAGACCGATGACACAAATCCATCCAACTTTGACATCACCTGTCAGCTCCACCAGGTCTGATACTGTGAATGTAAAGATGTTCATCACAGCAGCGATAATAATGATAATGTAATTAAAGTTGTTCCTTTTTTTATAAAACCGCTGTTTGTCCAGTATACATACTCTGCTCCAGTGGAGGAATACAATGCCATGGTGTATGTGAAGAGGAGGGACACCTTCCATGTGGACAGCTCTCCTGAGCTATTTGGTGAGGTCAAAGGTTGATTCTACCACGTTAGATCAGACTGATTATTCTCGTCCTGTTTACTTCAACACACTCTGGTCTGTGTGTTCTGCCCTCAGTGACTCTGTACAACTGCTCTGTGGGCCGCTTCGACTGCAGCCGCTGCTACACAGCTGACCACAAGTATGGCTGTGCGTGGTGTGGCGGTGCTCATGCCAGCTGCTTGTATTCAGGCTCCTGCAGTGAACCAGTACAGCAGACATGCCCCGCCCCCGTCATCCACTCTGTGAGTACTGAACTTTGACCTCATGACACATTTTGAGACGCTTACAGTCATGTATCCTCATATTTCACATCAGAGCTTAGAAAAAACGGAGAAATGAATTGACCCTTCCTAAGCCCCACCCCTTTTCACTCTGCGCTCCAATCACAGTTGAGCAATCCTCAGTCCCAACCTCGATCAATTTTCTTGTTTTCTTTTCATATCTAAGTACAGGGAAGAAGAAAATTGACCCCGGTTCTGACAAAGGATTGCTCCACTGTGATTGGAGAACAGAGTAAAGGGGGTGGGGCTTAGGAAGGGTCAATTGGCAAGTGAATCATTGATAGAAAGCATGTAGAATATTTCCTTTTTAAAATGAAGCGTTTCCTGCCGTCCCTCAGATTGAGCCTCTCTCTGGCGTGTTGGAAGGCAACACCATGGTGACCATCTCAGGCTCCAACCTGGGCCAGAAACCTGAAGACATCCTCCACTCCGTCAGAGTAGCTGGGGTTCCCTGCACAGTCATCCCCAGGCTCTATGAGGTGTCCTCCAGGTACAGGCTAACTGCTGCAGGGGAGGGATGGATTGACTAAATTCCCCAAAACTAAAGACCACAGAAAGCATATGGATCTTTACAAAACATTGCCAGGTTGTGTGCACGACTCTGTTTTAATCAGAACAACTGTCCTAAGAGTAATGTATGTCTTCAGGATTGTGTGCAGGACCAATGCCAGTGGAGGAGAGAAGATGGGCCATGTGTCTGTTAAAGTGAGCGGAGGAGAGTTTGGCCTGTCCAGCCAGAGCTTCAGCTACCAGGTACATTAAACTAATTCATTCATTGACCCCGCTGCCTAATCATCAGTTTTTTTCTCAGCAGTGTGAACAGCACAAATCATATAGAATCTGATCCTGGTCTATGTATAACAGCCATCCTCTCCTCCCTGCCAGGACCCATTTGTGATGGGGGTGACCCCTGAAAGGGGGCCCAAAGCGGGGGGAACGTTCCTGACGATAACTGGCCGAAATCTGCTGACAGGACGTCCATCTGACCTCACCATCACTGTGGGAGGGGTGCCCTGTAACATGTAAGACTCTTACTGCTTCTTCAGACTTCGTTTAACGTTCCCTCTGTCAGTCTGACCTTTGGACCTCCTTGTGCCAGAGGGGGAAGAGAAAAGAGAGTTCGACTGTGGGGTCAGTAAAATGTCGCACCATTTATGAATCAGTCTGTCTTGTGTGCCTCCTCTTCCTCGTCTCCTCAGTGTGTCGGAGTTGCAGAGGTCCAGTGTTCAGTGTGTGACGGGCAGCAGTAATAAGACAGGGGACCAGCGGGTCACCCTGCATTACGGCAGCAGCCAGCGTCACCTCCACACCGCAGCCTACTGCTACACCCACAACCCCAACATCACCCACGCCACACCTGCAAAGAGCTTCCTGGAGTGAGTCTAGAATCTGACCTTCGTCTCTCAACCTTGTTCCAGACTTGAAGTTGTTCTGTGCTGTGAAACTGAAGTTTTCTGTCTGTTTAGTGGCGGACGGCTGATCTACGTGTCAGGACACAACCTGGACGTGGTGCAGGAGCCCCGGATGGTGGTGACCGTCTCTCCTTTCGAGTCAGTCGGCCAGAATAAAAGGAGGAAGCGAAGGAGGAGGAAGAGGAGGAGTGGAGAGCAAGGGGAGGACAGGGAGAAGACTTTAGGAAGGCCAGCGAGGATGGTTCCTGACTCTGTCTGTCCTGGAGACCTACTCTGCCCTGCCAAACAGGTGTGTGTGTGTCTGTGTGTGCGCACATGCATTGGTTTGTTAGTCCTTCCTTGACTAAACGTGTTTTCTGTGTCATCAGTTCACAGAGCGCTGTGAGGTGAACTCCTCCTCCCTGATACTGTGTCGCTCTCCTATGGTGGACTCCTCTGTCTGGGGGTCAAAGGTCACTGTGGAGTTCCTACTGGACAACCTGCGCTTTGACTTCAGCAGTCTGAACCCCCAGCCCTTCAGCTACGAACCCAACCCTGTCCTGCGACCCCTGAGCCAGCAGGACCCTCTGAAGGCCTACCGCTACAACCCTGGCAGCTTCATCCAGCTGGAGGTCAGACGCAGCTCTGGAAGCAGTAGTTTTTATAATATATAGTATTATAGTATATATTTTATATTGACAAGTGTGAAGGCTCAGTCAGAAGACCACAAACACTCATTCATCCAAACAGGAAAGCCAACAAAACCAACTTATTTTGAAAAATTCACATTTTCTTTAGGAAACAAACTCAATGTCTGAGTTGTTTCAACCAGTCTAAGCTGAGTTTTAATAGTCTCAGGCGCTGAAGGCTTTTATACTGTTGCACTAAGGGGGGCCGGGTGGTCACCGCATGATGTCACGCGGTCTCTTTAAGGACAGCCCAAAAATCCTGGACTGAAAACTGGTGAAAAACAGTTTGAACCTTTAACTCCACATTTCAGTTATGTATCGTTCAAAGTCTTTTCACATGTTTTCAGCAACAATTTTCCAACATATTAATTGTGTTTTCAAAGAAAACATGGAATTGCCTTTACACAGACTTAAAAGTTCCATTAGCTTGCTAACATGCAACATTTTCACGTCTGCATTGTTAATGTGGCAACACGTTCAGGACATAAATGTAGTGACATTTAGCACGTTATTGTGAAAGTAGAGCAGAGGTGGTATTTTAGTGTAAGATGTATCCAGTCATGGACTTGTCACGTCTGACAAAAGCAGAAAAGCATTAATATAGCCTTGGGCGAGTGCTTAAGTTTAGTGCTGGTTTATCATGGCCTGCTGCCACAGTTGTGGTTGTAAGCAGCGTTCATTGTGGTAAAAGTACGAAACGGTAGCATGAATCATGCTCAAACAGGTTATTATAGTGAATAAAACTATTCTAGAAACTAGGACAAAACAGTTGTTACAGAGAAACATGAACACAAAGTGAAACCATTTTGCTTGCTCGTCTAACGGTAAGATTAAAAACACGTTGTTGGAATGTTTTTTTTGTACTAAGAAAAAACATGACCCGAACTGGAGGTGAAAGTAGAAAAGTTAAGAGCTCGCCTCTGTGTGTTCTCAGGGTGAAAATCTGGACCTGGCCATCACTAAGGACGAGGTGGTCGTGTTGGTCGGGGAGGGTGTGTGTGCTGTTAAGACCCTGACCAGAAACCACCTGTACTGTGAGCCCCCTCCTCAGCAGCCTGCACCGGTACACAACAGCAAGAAACGCGAGGGCTCTGACAATCTGCCTGAGTTCACTGTGAGTCTTCCACTTTAAAAAACAGAAAAACATAGTGGGACACCGCTCTAAGTAAGGTGTGTTTGTCTGTGTTTTAGGTCCAAATGGGCAACCTGAACTTCTCCCTGGGTAAGGTTCAGTATGACAACCTCAGCCTGGCCACCTTCCCTCTGGAGGCTCAGATTGGAGTTGGAGTCGGCGCGTCCATAGTAGCCCTCATCGTCCTAATCATCGTGCTCATTTACAGGTCAGGAAAAAACTATCAACGTGGCACAAGTCTGGTTTGAACTGAGGTTAATGCGCACAGAGATCTGATTTTCTGTGACCACTGCAATACATTTACCATTTAATTATCATCCTTAATGCACAAACAAAAGTCATTTTAATAAAACATGAGACACATTTGAAGTGGTTGAGATTCCTCTCATGTCAGATCAGTCAGTATGTGTGAGGTTACATCATCAACATTCCATCATCAGACCAGCAGCACTCACTGCCTTTATTTCCTCTCCATTTGTTATGAACATCAGTTCACTGATCGAGCAGAGAGCTTTTCAAACTTGTTCCTAGGAGGCACATCAGGACAGGGTGTGGGGTGAAGTGCACAGGTTCATGTCAGGGTTCTAAAAAAAAAGCAGACAGTGAATTCTGGTAGTTTGTCCTGCTTTTAAACAGTCAGCAGTTTGAGCTGCAGCAGCTCACAGAGGTGATTCAGCATTTCAAAACTTTTGCCGTCTAATTGCTGCAGTTTGCATCAAAAGATTTCCTCAAATCATTTCTCAACAGAAGATATATTTCTTAGATTCTTAGAGTTTTCTTCACTTCAGTGTCAGAATCTTTCAGTGATGTTTGTCTGAACATACATGGTTCACCCCAGCTAACTCCCTCCATGAGCCCATGAAACATTACCATGATGCCCACCCACACAAATCATTGAAAGGTAAAATGTGAATTTGAGGGGGAACTTTGAAGGTTTTTGAAAATAGACATGAGTCATTGAAAGTGCTTAATATTTTGTTCAAAAATATAAAATAGAAGTTCTTTTGATATTTTTAAACTTAACAGTTAATCCTCCTGCAGGTGGAATCCTCTGTTCTAAAATAATTAACCTTGATCTTAAACTGCTGCGTTTTGTCCTTAAAGCTGAGGAAACTGGACCAGAAAAGTCTTTGAATTTAATGTTTTTTGATGTTTAAGGAACCGTGAGGGAAGAACATTGTAGGGTCAGGACAGTCACCTTTGGGTGTTACCAAATCTGGCAGTGTTTCCATTTTCTGACCCAGCATGACCTCACGATTAACCCTGATCCTTCCTGGTGTTGGGTCAAATTACTTGAGTCAACCTTTTCACAGTTTCCTTGGATTTCCACTAATCCAGTGTGAAACTGGTATTACTTCTGCTTTCTCCTCTCTCCCTGCCTGACCTATCCGTTCCCGTCTCTGTTGGCGTCTGACAGGAGAAAGAGTAAGCAGGCACTGAGAGACTACAAGAAGGTCCAGATCCAACTGGAGAACCTGGAGACCAGTGTGAGAGACCGCTGCAAGAAGGAGTTCACAGGTAGGAAGAGTGCGAGAAGGGGAAAGTAACATGACAAAGAGACGGAGGAACAAGAACGTTTATTTTAGTTTGTGGAGGCCGACTGATCCTCTTTGTTTTCACACAGCCGTATGAAATGATCTCATTACATTACACATCCTGGATGAAATGTTCCTCTGCCTGCTCGAGGAGGTTAAATTTAGTCTGCCAACACTGTCCAGTGTCAATATTTACCAGCTCCTACCTCCCAACACTCCCAGCATGCACTTTGAATATAATCTGTACTGAAGGTTGGAGACAAAAGAGGTTGTAGCAACACCACCTGACCTCTCACCTTTCCTCCTCCTCTACCCTGTCTCAGACCTGATGACAGAGATGATGGACATGTCAAGTGACCTGGTGGGCTCCGGCATCCCTTTCCTCGACTATCGGAGGTACGCTGAGCGCATTTTCTTCCCCGGCCATCGGGAGTCTCCGCTGAGGCGAGACCTGGACATTCAGGAGTGTCGGCGGCAGACGGTGGAGCAGGGCCTGGTGCAGCTATCCAACCTGCTCAACAGCAAACTCTTCCTCACAAAGGTAGTCCTCATCACCATCAGAGTCATAAGCAGAGAGAGAGAGGCCTGAAGGTTTTGAGCAGATGGATGATTTTCCACTCTTTTTCTTCCCCTCAGTTCATTCACACTCTGGAGAGCCAGCGCACTTTCTCTCCCAGAGACCGAGCCTACGTGGCATCGCTGCTGACGGTGGCGCTGCATGGCAAACTGGAGTACTTCACTGACATCCTCAAAACTCTCCTGAATGACCTGGTGGAGCAGTACGTGGCCAAGAACCCCAAACTGATGCTCCGAAGGTAAGAAGGAGGAGAGTGAGTGTGCTTCCAGGTTGAAGGTGTTTTTAAAGATGTTTGGCAGTGATTCAAACCCTGTGTTTTCTCTGCAGAACAGAGACGGTGGTGGAGAAGCTCCTGACTAACTGGATGTCCATCTGCCTCTACGCTTTCCTCAGGGTCAGTCAGCACGAGTTTCTGCTATAACTGCAAAACTGTTAGGACCGGCAGAAGTGACGCAGCTTTTTAATTAGTAAAGTTTTATAGGATTTAGAAGGTTTCCTGGGACATGCTAATAAAACAGACGAATAAAACACTTCCAAGTCCCCAAATGCACTGCTCAAACAACACGTTCCAGTAACTTCTTTTTGTGACTGTTTTCTTGATAGATCAGGTTTCACACCAGAAGCCTACAGACACAAGTGACACAGACTCTTTCTAGAAAGTCGATCCCTCCTGCTGCAATCTTGAGCAAATATTTAAAGAATTTCTGATCAAATCTAAAGTCCAGTTTGATTTTCAAACTTTTCAGCCTCAACAAAGGAGCGAGTTACTGATTTAAAGGGTTTGATGAATGTCTTTGTGTCTGAGTCATTTGAGCCCTCGTTCTCTCTGCAGAGTGTGTTAGGCTAGTACTAATTGACTTCATTGAGTGTGTGTGTGCGTGTGTGTGTGTGTGCAGGACTCTGCGGGGGAGTCTCTCTACATGCTGTTCAGGGCCATAAAGCACCAGGTAGATAAAGGACCAGTGGACGCTGTGACCGGCAAGGCCAAGTACACCCTCAATGACAACCGCCTGCTGCGAGAGGACGTGGAGTACAAGACGCTGGTGAGGAGACTTCTCAACAAAATGATGTCTAATTAAGAAATGCCAGAGTTTCCACTGTGACCTTCAGGGAGTTGTATTCATTCCAAAATCCCCTCTTTGATCCTCATACTGCCCTTGTTTTGTTTTTCTTCCTCCTCTGCAGACTCTGAATGTTTTGGTGCAGGGTGGAGGGGTGAATGAGACCCAGCCACTGCCCTCTAAAGTGCTGGATTGTGACACCATCACACAGGTGAAAGAGAAGCTGCTGGATCAGGTGTACAAGGGCACCTCCTTCTCCCACCGACCCCACGCCGACTCGTTGGATCTGGGTGAGAATTCATATATGACACAGCTGACGCTCAGAGCAGATGATTCACTGATGAAATTGATGCAACCAGCTCTGCTATTATTCACACTGATATCAGCAGTAACAGTACAGTGAGACACATTATGGAGTGGTGTGCTAGGCTTTTCTCTTACATTTATTGAGCTGTGGTGCCCCCTACAGCACGACAACAGCAAATACAAGACAACTTCTTATTTATTTCTTCATCACAGTGTTTAAATGACACCAGTAAATACTGGAACACGTGTGATGGTGTGATCTATTGTAAATTATTTACAAAGGAACTCCATCTGTTTTGTTAAAGCACCAACACTTCATACGAGATTAAAACAGACAAAAAGTCTCACCACACAAAGATCACACACACACTGTGCTGACTGTGTGTCTGGTGTCTCTCATTCAGAGTGGAGGTCTGGTGTTGCCGGTCACCTCATCCTGTCAGACGAGGACTTGACGTCTGTGGTTCAGGGCAACTGGAAACGCCTCAACACGCTGCAGCACTACAAGGTCTGTGTTAAAATCAGTCCAACATGTTTTACTCACAAAACGTCAAAAAGTGGCCTGATAATAACTGACTGTGTTCTGTGTTTTTTTTTTGTCAGGTCCCGGATGGTGCAACGGTCGCTCTGGTCCCCCGCCACAGCAAACACATTCACCATGACAACCACGACTACGTGGCAGGAGAGAGTGAGTGAACATGTTTTTGTAGTGACAAATTGTGGTTTCTCCTTGTGGTGATCAAACTGTCTGCTGTTATCAGACCACTCTGTTCTATAACTTGTAAAGCAAACTGAGGCAGCAGCAATGACTCAGCATGTCATTAAAGGAAACATGATGGTGCAGAGTCTTTTCAAACCTCAAAGCTACAACAAGCTGAAAGTAGTGTTTTTGAGTGAAACTTGTTGATGATGAGCTCATGTTTATGTGTCGCTGAAGCGTTCTGCCAAATAAAGCTGTGAAACACTAAAACACTGTGCAGAGACTCCGATGCTGGAGGACGCAGATGAAGGCGGAGTGAGGCTGTGGCATCTGGTGAAAGCCAGCGAAGAGCCCGAGCTGCCCAAACACCGCAGAGGGAGCCTGAGGGAGAGAGAGAGGGCCAAGGCCATCCCAGAGATCTACCTGACCCGCCTGCTGTCCATGAAGGTAAGCACACACACACACACAAGCTGGCTTTCCATACAGCTGTCAAACTGTTTTTTTTTTTAGAATACTTCATAAAAGCTGAAAATGTTCAGCTGTATGAATTTGGTTCATGATAATTTACATGGGAATCTTTTTGACTTTCCTTCTTCCCTCTACTTGTCCTCTAGGGGACGCTGCAGAAGTTCGTGGACGATCTATTCACAGTAATTCTCAGCACCAGCCGTCCCGTCCCACTGGCCGTCAAATACTTCTTTGACCTGCTGGACGACCAGGCGGGACAACACGGCATCTCTGACCCAGAGACGATACACATCTGGAAGACCAACAGGTACTGTGTAGACCAGAGCATTAAGAGATGTGCAATATAAAGCAGCTGCAGGTCAGTTGTTATAATTGTATCCTCTCCTCTGTTTCTCCAGTCTGCCTCTGCGTTTCTGGATCAACATTGTGAAGAACCCTCAGTTCATCTTTGACGTCCAGGCGTCGGACCATGTGGACGCCGTGCTCTCTGTCATCTCGCAGACCTTCATGGACTCCTGCACCATCGCTGAGCACAAGCTGGGGCGGGTGAGGCAGCATGTAGAATAGAAGAGAGGGCTAATTAAAATCCATCATATATGTATTTTTAAATGTTGAATAGTTTCTTGTGGTTTTCAGTCGATTCAGTCATAACTGACATTGACCAGGTTGAAAGGTTTTTCACATACCAGAACAGATGAGGTTGTCAAGTGTAAGGTGGTGTCAGTCACAGACGGAGCTGAAGCTGTCCCTTCTTCTCTTTTGTTTCTGAGCAGGACTCTCCCATCAACAAGCTCCTGTATGCCAGAGACATCCCACGCTACAAGCAGATGGTAGAAAGGTGGGCTCGAACTTTGATTTCACACCAACAAAACAGTGATGAAGAGTGATCTCTGCATCATAAATAAAATGTAATGATTGTATCAGAAACACAATAGTAGTATGTACACAGACGTAATTTAAATATCAAATTTGTCCACATTAAAATGCTGTTTGTGCATCATAGGTTCTTGCTAATGATAGTCTGAGATTAAAAAAAAATATCCAAAACCCTAAAGACAGTGAATACTTTTCAGTATTTCCAGTCAGGGCTGCCAGTCTCTGTGCTGAATATGGGTCGGGTACCAATGAGATGTCCTGTCTTATATTTATCAAATAATCTTTTATGAAATTTCAAATGTTTGTACTGATCTTTTTTTTTCAAAGCAGCAGTCACAGTCCAGTCCTAGACCATTTCTATCCGTCACTGACGTAGACAAATATTTCTGGGAGTTTAGTTTATGATGGATACATGACACGTGTTGCAGCACTCCGTGTCTAAGGTCTTTAAACCCGGACCCTTTAGAAGCAGGCCTGTATTGTTGCAATCTCTAATCTCAGTGTGAAGCTGATCCTGACTCTCATGGTTTCAGGTACTATGCTGACATCAGACAGACCATCTCAGCCAGTGACCAGGAGATGAACTCTGCTCTGGCTGAACTGTCCAGGGTGAGTGCAGACACAGCTCAGAGCTCACAGTACAGACACACAGAGGACACTGACACTGAGGTTCACTCATCTGATACTTTGTGTTTCAGAACTACTCTGGAGAGCTCAACTACCTGGTCGCACTGCACGAGCTGTACAAGTACATCAACAAATACTACGACCAGGTGTGTTTACACGTCAGTCTGACGCCACGCTGAACCATGGCACAATATAAAGATGTGATGATTTGCACGGAGTCTTTTGGTGTTTGCTTGCTTTGAGAAATAATTTGTGTTTCCAGTAAAGTTAGGAGGTTAGTGTGGATCCAGAAGTCTGAAACAGCTCATCAAGATACTTGATGAATGTCAATGATTTTCAGAATATCTTCTTCCTATCTTTGCCAGTATTGGCCCACGTTACTCACGGCATGCAATAACATGTCCACCTGATGACTTATGTTATCCCAGCATGATTTGACAAAGTTCTCCACAGCACTTTACAATTAATTCAGAACGCTGCTGCACAGTCAGGTCATCTGATCTGATCTGGTCTGATAGAAGAGACTACAGGGGGGTTTATGTCGCTGTTTTCCCTCTGGAGTGAATTTTATGAAGTGGTACCTCTTATGCCTTGTGTGTTTGTCACTGCTGTACGGTCAAGATCAGAGATCACATCTCTCCCATTTCGGCTTCCTTGCATTGGCTACCTATTAAATCTAAAATAGAATTTAAAATTCTTCTACTTACTTACAAAGCTCTTCATGGTCAGGCACCATCATATCTAAAAGAGCTCATAGTACCTTACTACCCCTCTAGAACACTGCGCTCTCAGGACGCTGGGTTCCTTGAGGTTCCTATAGTCTCCAAAAATAGATTGGGAGCCAGAGCTTTCAGCTATCAGGCTCCTCTTCTGTGGAACAAACTACCATTCTGGGTTCGGGAGGCAGACACGGTCATCCACTTTAAGAGCAGATGCAAGACTTTACTTTTTGATAGAGCTTATAGTTAGGGTATGATTTGGAGCCTGCATTAACATTACTGTTTATTTTTAAGATCAGGACTCTAGGCTGCCAATCATTGCGGATGTTGTCACAGTGGGAACAGCTCCACTGTTGCCGACCATGATGAAGTTGTCAGATTTTCACAATCGAGATGAATGTATTGTGACTTGTGTACTACATTATGAGACTTCAAACACATCATCTTCATCAAATCTTCATTTCATTAAAACTATGTCCAACCTCACTCTATAACTTCGATGCTGAAGGGTAGAATAATTCAAGGAAGCACACGTTTTTATCAGTTTCAGCAACAGTAACTCTTCTTTGTGTCTCTGTCATCTCTCCTTCTGTCTCTGTGCCGTCTTTTTCTCATCAGATCATCACAGCGCTGGAGGAGGACACCACGGCCCAGAAGATGCAGCTCGGCTACAGACTGCAGCAAATCGCAGCCGCCGTGGAGAACAAAGTTACTGACTTGTGACAGAGAAAACACCCACCGGAGCCGTGGCACGCAGAGTGGGAGGGGGATAAAGAGACTTGTGTCCTGTAGGGTTCAACTGAAGACCAGGACAGCAACAAGACAGACAAGTAAAGACAATAATGATGAGAAGATTCAGGATGCATGGTGACACTCTGAAGCCCTGAGCTCTGTGCAGGAGCAGGACAGCACATGGAGCCCAGACAAACCTGGACAAAGAGTCAGCAGTCAGGCCTGCTGCCTCTCCCAAAACTTATTGAAGAGACATTTGGAGGAAAAATAGTTTTCTCTTTACAGAATACGTGCTGGACTTCAGACACAGTCAGGTCATCTGATCTGATCTGGTCTGATAGAAGAGACTACAGGGGGGTTTATGTCGCTGTTTTCCCTCTGGAGTGAATTTTATGAAGTGGTACCTCTTATGCCTTGTGTGTTTGTCACTGCTGTACGGTCAGAACTTATTTCTTTGTGTGTACGGTGATTTGTGTGTGTGGGCGCGTGTGTGCCCTGGTTGTCAATCTACATGTATTTTCACATTTCTAGTATAAAGTATTGAAGTAACTGGTTCTTATCTTTTCGATGATGCAGTATTCACTTTAAGTAGAATGGTCACAGCATTGTTTATCCTCTTCACTTCAAGCTAACTGCTGAGAGTCTAACAAGTCACTGCTACTCTACCTCAGCCTGCTGCGCTGCATCCAACGCTTCCTCTGTCATGTTGTTGACCAAACACCAACACTACTGTGCACATTTCAACCAGCTGCAACTACCAGTACAGCAGCACTCTGCCCTCATGCACACATACAGTGTAACACCTGCTGCAACAGTATAAACACACACACACCAAACATACAAACATTTCAGACTTTTCTATTCATCATTTTCTTTCCTTTGTGTGAGATTGGAAATGAGAATGTACTCGTTGGAGCATTTTAAGGTACTTAAACTGCGACTGAGTTACAGTTTTTAGATTCTTGCTTTTATACTTTTTCATGTGGATGTGTGTGTAGTGTACAAGTCACTGGAAAGATGTTAGAGGACAAACAAACTCCTTCCATAAACAAACTCATTAATGAAGTTAGTCTGCACCGCAGTGTTTCTTGTGTGAGTCAGTCCTGTTTCTTGTATATTTTAACATTCCTTTTAGGTTTTGAACAATGTTTTAAATCGTGGGTCACGTTCTTCCACTGCAGGCCGATATAACGGTACGTGTTGAAATGTGTCTGTATTGACGCAGTAGTTATTATCCAGTTCTTGTATCGAACACTGTGGCACTGCTTCATGTGCTGTCCATCTGTGTGGCGTTTTGTTCTGTCAGTTGATGCAGGTTGTGTATTGATTATACTACTACCGGTTCAGTAGGTATGTTTGATCTCTATCTGCTGATGTTCTTATGTTCTTATTTAAGTGACAAAGACTGAGACGGCTTCTGAGGAGTCAGTGGGGCTGGGTGTGGTTCAACTTTGATGTCAATACAATGTCAAACTCTGTTTCCACTTTTAAAGGTCCAGTGTGTAAAATTTAGGAGGGTCTATTTACAGAATATATGTTTCATAACTACATTTTCATTAGTGTATAATCACCTGAAAATAAGAATCATTCTGTTTGTTAGTATCTTCACCACTATGTTGAACTCATGTCATGTTTCTACAGTAGCCCAGAACAGACAAAACACTGACTCTACAAAGGAACTTTCGGGTTTTTCACCACTGGAGTTGCTAGGAAGGGCATGGTGGTGCGAGGGGGTGCAATCAGCAACACTAGATCCCACTAAATCCTCCACACTGGACCTTTTTAAATTGTGTTTCCAACAGCACTGCCTTTCTGTTTGGGCTTGGGGTTTAATTCAGGTTAATATTGAGGATGGGGTTATTCCAGAGATAACTGGCCGGGCTCAGGTGAACATCAAGAAACACAAATCATCAGTGAAACAGAATTTGACACAACACCTGTACCAAAAATTCAGTTGTTCAGTATCTTACTTTGCATAACATACACATTTTCAACACCACATAATATCTGTAAGACGGCACGACTGAGAACCTGCAAGCTTCTGTGCATAAACTGTTTGTTAATGTACTATAGACACCGGTTAGTCATAACGTTTGATACCCAGCCATGCCCACCAGACATCAGTCACAGTGAAATGGATTCAAACTGTCTTGTGTGTGTGTGTCCATCCAGGCTCAGCATGACTCAGTGTAGGGCTTAACAGACACAAGCAACTAATGAGTCACATGGACGCGTGGTTTGTTCTGTCGTACACTGTCGGGTCAGATGGGGGTGAAAGCTAAGTGATGATGAAGACAAAGAGCCATCTGAGGGAAAACTTTAACTGTTATTAGGCTGTATAAATTTGGCAATGTAGAGCAGGCTCTGCAAAGAGCAGTTTTTAAGGATGTCTCTTATTTTGTGTGTTAATATCATTGTACATACTGATTTCAAATAACTGTAGTGATTTAACCTGTTTAATAAGAGAGAGTGTAACTTCTCACACATGCTGATGTAATAAAGTATTCTTAAAATGATTAGTCATTCTTTTTTTTTCCACAAACATAACATTGATATACATTGATATAAGATGTCCATATGTGATTGAGTGTATAAGGAACAAATCTGTATCTTCTAGTGTGGAACTGGCCTGTACATGGTTTATTGTGACGTGGGATGAAGGTAGAGATGAAGTACAGCACATCCTTACGAAGGGTGATATCATCATCATCATAATCAGATAACGAGTTATTAAACATAGCGTATTGTTCACCAGCCATATTTATGGAGTAGCGAATGTGTTACACCTGTGTGTGCACGCGCACGTTATTAATATCAGCAGAGGATCTGTTACACTACGGAAGCCCTGAACCGCATGTGTAAAAAAAAAAAAAAAAAAAAAAAAAAAAAAAAGCCCTGTTAAGTCGTTATTATGAGATAGTATCTCGTTATAACGAGATATTATCTCGAGATAATATCTCGTAATATCGAGATACTAAGTCGTTATAACGAGATATTATCTCGTAATAACGAGATATTATCTCGTAATAACGAGATATTATCTCGTAATAACGAGATACTATCTCGTAATAACGAGATATTATCTCGTTATTACGAGATACTAAGTCGTTATAACGAGATATTATCTCGTTATTACGAGATACTAAGTCGTTATTACGAGATACTAAGTCGTTATAACGAGATATTATCTCGTTATAACGAGATACTAAGTCGTTATTACGAGATAGTATCTCGTTATTACGACTTAATAGGGCTTTTTTTTTTTTTTTTTTTTTTTTTTTTTTTACACATGCGGTTCAGGGCTTCCGTAGTAACACCGCCAACACTGACTCGACCAGAAGCAGCACCGTGTGCCAACAAACGGACGGGTCCAAAATGGAGTAACGCTGAACACGGCGCAGTGTAGTGTGTGTGTCGCTGGATGTAACTCAGCATTCAAACACAAAGTGCTCGGTCGCAGGTGAACGTTGCGGACGTGCAGAGAACGCGGGAAGTCGCTGCTGCTGTTGTTTCTTCTGTCGAGCTAGCTGCGCTAAACAGTAAGTAACGTACTGACTGACTGAAGCCAGCCCGGCTCATTGTAGCAGCTAGTGCTAAGGCTAGCATCGGTTACCGTGTTAACGGCAGCTGTTAAACTAGAAATGTCACTTTAATTAACCAGCAACATATCATTAACGTTAATGTAATGTACGAGACGTGTTTAAACAGAAGCTAGCTTTTCTAAGGCTGGCTGCATTGTCGTCGATGCTAATTTGAATAAAGCTAACGTTAGCGTGTTTGAGCTGCGTAGAGCTAGCACTGAGCTAACTCAGATAAACGCTGTGTGTCTGGCACATGACGTGTTTTCTTAGTGTTGTTAGGATAAGGTTATTGTTTAGTTCTCATCATAACCTTAGAAGCATATGACAAAAAAAATCCCATTTGGTTGAATGTTGAGCACGGTCTTGTTCAGGTTCAAACACACTGACAGATGATCTGTAGATGACTTGAGGAAAAATTCAGTTACCGCCTCAGTTTCTTGTGTCTGTGCTGTTAACACCTGTGTAGTGGACCTGAGATATATTCGTCATTTTGAATATAATTTGGTTCATGTAGTGGTGGTGTTCGGTGTGATCTGTGCCGTGCAGGCTGTTTACTGCTGCTGTTTTCTCTGATTGCAGTCGAGGATGGAGCCATCCGAGCAGTCAGGCCCAGACTCCGGCTCTCAGGACGTCAACCCTGTGTTCCTGCAGCAGCTCAGAGAGCTGGACATCCCAGAGGAGGCGGCCAAACAGGTGGGGCACGTACAGGACACGTTTCCATCAACATCCAGTGATGACTCTAACTGGGAGTGCTTCATTTCTCTGTGCTTATTATACTGTATGTGACAGTGGATCCTATCATCTTAAGTTGAATGTTCCTGTTACTGACCTTCAGTAATACATACCGTATGAATGTCACCTCATTTGAATGATTTTCAAATAAATTTTAATAGATTAGATTAGATATACTTTATACTATACTTTTTACTTGTTACAGCAGCAGAGGAAAGCGTAGCACACACTACAGACTTAGAAAAAAGTAGACAAGGCAAAAATAAACAGACAGAAATATCTATAACCTACACAATAAACATGAAAATCAATCAACCTTCAAAACAGTACTGAGGATAACTATATATATATATATATATATATATATATATATATATATATATATATATATATATATATATATATCACACACATAAATCACACACTCTTACAGCTGCAGCATTGTCTATGCCGTGTGTCCTCCTAGTTTCCACCAGGGTTGACTCAGCTGAACCAGGTTGTAGCGAGGCTTTACATTCATATTCAGGATCAGACATTGTGTGATTTATTGCAGTGAATAACGTCAGTAAGCTGCTGTGAAGGATGAGCTTCAGTTGAATAAATGTATTGTTTAGTTTATTACTTGTCAGTCAGAAGTCATTGCTGTCCTATAACTTACCACTTTGTCCTTTTTCACTGTCACTCTCACCTTTCAGGCACTTTTGCACACTCGGAACGTGTCTGCGGAGGAGGCGGCCATGTACTACTTCAACAAGCTGGAGAATGAGGTGCCCATAAGCTAGCCTTAGTCCCCGCAGGTACACCTTGGTCCATTAGACCTTGTGGAGTTTGTCCAAAGCCAAGTCTCAGTGTCTCTTCTTGTCTGCTCTGACCCTCAGGAGGAGGGAGACGATGACCTCATGTTCAAGATGGTGTTTGTGGTCAACATGGACCTTGCTATGGGTGTTGGAAAGGTAAATCCGTCTCAAAGAATATGTTTACCTAATATTTAACAACAGCTTAGTCATGGTTAGCCGTCACATTGACAAGAGAATCAAGGCAAAGCTTTTAAGCTAGCTCCCCCCCCTATGTTTAAAACCTGTGATCTCATGTTTTAAAGTGATGTAAAGCTGCTGTCTGTTGTGCTATTTCACAGAGCCTGACTTTAATTTGCATTAGTCTGCCCATCATTAACACCTACCAGGTCCAGTGTTATTTTTAGGTGGACTTTGCATATTAATAGAAAAATAAATCCTAGTCGTGCAGTTCTCTTTTCCTAGGTTCAGTGTGTAAACCTGTACAGGTGTATATGTGTGAACTCAATGCTGTGTTTGTTCAGGTGGCAGCCCAGGTTGGCCACGCTGCTGTGGGTTTGTACCAGGCTCTGCAGGAGAAGAACAGCTGGAGGGAGATGGCCTGGAAGTGGGACCACGGCGGGTACGACCAGCACAGTATAGTACATAGTTAATGTTCATGTCATGTGAACTGCACATTAACAAGAAATAATTAAAGCACCTATAGCTTACACCTTTAACTGCACGTGAAGATTTTTACCATTTCATGGTTAAAAAATCTAGATGGAAGGTTTTAGTGTCCATAACTAAATCTATATTGACACCTTTCACATCAGTTTTCATTTCATCATCAGGAGAAGCGAGCATGTTGTAGTGCTGCAGAAATCCAGCAGCGTTCACACACTGCTGTACTGTCATTGTTTAGAGTGTTTGCTTCAACACTCCTCATCAGTTTTTTTAATTTTAAAAGAAAATATAATCCTTCAGCTGTCAGGGTGGCTGTGCAGCTTCTGTTTTCTTTCCCGCTTATTGCTCCACTGCCTGTGTGGAGTGCTTCACACTTGGTTCTCATGGTTTGCTTTGAACAATCACTCAGCATGTATTTAATTGTTGAATAATGAAGTCATCTACAATTAACTGTGTGTGTGTGTGTGTGTGTGTGTGTGTGTGTGTGTGTGTGTGTGTGTGTGTGTGTGTGTGTGTGTGTGTGTGTGTGTGTGCGTGTGTGTGTGCGTGTGTGTGTGCGCGTGCGTGTGCGCGTGTGTGTGTGTGTGTGCGTGTGTGTGTGTGTGCGTGCGTGTGTGTGTGTGTCGATAAAGCGCCAAGAAGGTGGTGGTCCAAGGCACTAATGTGGCTCATCTACTGGAGCTGCAGGCCCTGGCCATGAGCCTCAGCCTGCCCACTTACCTGGTCCAGGATGCAGGGCTCACCCAGGTGACAGACAGAGACCATTTACTCAAAGCTGTTTGTCTGTAAATGTGTTTTGGAGGTTCCGGTAGTCATTCCCAAAATATTTTCTCAGTCTCTGTTGCAGTGTGTTGACGTGAAGACATTTTAAATCTGAGCACCACCCCTCTTTTCTTTGGTAGGTGGAGGCTGGGTCCCGCACTGTCCTGGCCATCATGGGTGAGGAGGAGATGGTGAACAATGTCACTGGGAGTCTGAAGCTGCTCTGAGGGGCTCAAACCCACTGTCCGGGAGGCATGGCTCTGCGGTGCCACAGTGCAACCAGCAGAGGGCAGCATTTCCCAGTGGCAGGGAGAGTCTTGGCATGCAAGAGTGTACCAATCTTTAAAAAAGACCTAAAGAAGAGGGGGAACGTCCCAACACCAGAAAACAAACACTCTCAGCCATTTGTTTCCCTTTCATTCTTTGTCGCCGCTTGGTCGGCCGTTGAGAGCAGGAGGGGAGAGAGAACGGTTCTTCACAGGAGAACAAGATGAAGGCAGTCTTTTTCTGGTGACCTTTCTCTTTTTTAAACGGGCCACCTACTTAGAGAAGTCTTATTAGAATCTTAATCAGTTTTCAAACACACCTAGTTTGTTGTCCAGTTTTCAGATATGGCAGAGTCAAATTAAGTTTTTATTTTCTTTTGTTTTTTTTTGTGGTTGACCAATATTGTAACTGCTTATTCAAGGGGCTGTGTACTGTAGCCTACAACATAATGTAATTAATGACACCCACAGCAGATGTGCTATTTCCCTGTTGGATCCACTACTCCTGAATGAAGGGTAACTTATTAACTGATAGTATGTGAGCATTCATTTTTGACATTTAAATAAGTTTGTGTCTGTATGCAAATATCCTCCCAAAGATCCCTTTCCTTTAGACTTAATAGTAATTACTTATTATTGATAAATGGCTATATTTTGTATACATATGCCTGTTAGGGCCATATACTGTATAATCTGTGGTGTGCCATCCTTAACAGTATGCACAGTTACTGGACCTTATTGTATTGTATTTTTTTCTTTATGCAAAAGGTGAAAAATGAGTTCCAGTTTTTGGATTTGTTGCTAGACTTTGATGGTGGACGAGAAGTTCAGTGGAGCCAAAATGTCATGTAGTGAAGGTTTGTAACTTTACGCACACTGACTGCCTGTTATTGAGTTTACAGTGATGAAGTTCCAGCTTGGACAGAGATGATCGTGTGTTCGACAGTTGTATTTGGGACTTGGAGGATAGTCTTGCACACTAATAATCTTAATACACAGAATGATGTGTGAGCTGTTGTGTGTTTTTTCTCACTAACAATTATCGGTGGCCATGGGCTGCCCCTCCCACAATTCTTAGCTTCATGTCAAAGATTTTATTTGTAACAGAAACCTTAAAAAAAAAAAAGGCGGTGTCATGCATGCAATATGAAATGTATATTTGAACAGACCATTGGAATCCCAAAGGTGTGTCAATTTTAGTAACATGTCCACACTTTGATACCTCCTGTGTTATACAGTCATTTGTGTGAGTGCTTCAAGACTACGGGGACAATTAAAATGGCTCCAGATTAAATAACTATCGGTTTGAATTGTGTTTTTACCTTCCACACTGAAACATGCAGGCCTGTGCATATGAAGAGAGCTCTTCTGGGGCTGTGGCAGTGAGCAGAGTGGGGGAGGGTTGGACACAGCCATGTTGCAGTGCGTGCTTTGGCCTGGCCATATGACATTGCTGTTTCACCGCAGTAACAATGGCAGTATTGTTAAATATGGCCACTGCCTAGCATTGCTGTCCGGCTTGCATACTGTCCTTCAATTATTAACCCCGTGACGTGCTCGGAAATGATTCTGGTCGTGTTTATAAAGGCCGACAAACATGGAAGAGCACAGGAAAGGGACGGGGAGGCGGATACTTGACGTTACCTCCAGAAACTATATGTACATACTAGTGACATTTCAAGTATAGCCCGTACATAAACATTGGTCGGCTCACAGTCACCTAGCGTGAGCTGTAATTTAACATAATTCGCGGGCTATTAAAAAGGTTTGAGTGAAGTTCACCTGCGTGTTCTGATTCATGTGTGTAATGGAGGCTCCACAACACACCGTCCTATGAGTGTGTTATGTGAGGGGGGAAGTCTCATAGAATAAGTGTCAGTAAGGAGAATGACGTTATATCATCACTGCTTTGTTCAGCCTAAATCCTCATCACGTTCACCATGTTTCCTAAGCCTGAGAGACTAAATGTTAATGTCCTCACAGCCGCATTGACACTTTTTTTTAAATTGTTATTCTGCTGTCTACATTCATCGCTCGTCAGACCTCTGCAACAAATGACGTTGGCATTTATCGCCACAGCCAATCAAAGTCGCGCCCCCAAGTCTTATGACA
Source organism: Collichthys lucidus (assembly GCA_004119915.2). Lineage (NCBI taxonomy): Eukaryota > Metazoa > Chordata > Actinopteri > Sciaenidae > Collichthys > Collichthys lucidus. The sequence goes on from CM014082.1 coordinate 21,158,840, forward strand.
CGACATGAAACCAATTATGTTATCGTCACTATGTTAATAAATAACGCAAAAGTATCCTTTATTTGCTTTAATGTCGTAAAATAACCTCTCCGTGTGTGGCAGGTCAGGGAAATAATTGGCAATAACGAAATAAGGGCTGCGTCTCAATTTAGTTTCTGTAACGGCTAACGTCACAGGAAAAGTTGGTGTGCTCGCCGGTTCCTCCGTGCTTCAATTAGTTTTATTGAGCAGCTGCTGATGGAGGTATTTTCGTTGTGTTTGTCTTTTTTTTCTGTGGGAAGAGGCTGGTTTCGGCAGCGGGAATAAAAGTAGGAGGGACCAGTAATAATTAGATGCAGCCCAGGAGCACTGGTCAATTTCTCTGCCCAGCCCCTTACCAGATGCTACCGGAGCGACACCTCACACTCCATTCATCTGACATACCGGTAGGTGGGGCTGACCCAGTGGGCTAACCCTGCCTCTGGTGTCCCTGGAACGGGGCCCCAGAGACCCCGTGTAGCTAACGCTTGCTACTATGTATTGGTATGAGAGCTCCTTCCACGTTAGATTGATGAGTGTAACTCTCAAATAAAAAAACAGTTAATCCCACTAACGCATTGAAATTAATTCCATGGCATTTGCATTTAATAACGAGCATTTCCAGAAACTTTGAAGTACAAGTCCTCTGCTGGGTGTCAGATTGTCTCCGAATCCAGTCACTCGTTCTCCGGCTCGTGCACCAGCCAGTACACACACATCAAAATGGAACTGAATTTTCGCACCCCTCCTCAGAGCAGTGCCCGCCCCGTTTTACGTAGTTGACGGAACGTCGTAATTTACCAAAGACTTACATGTATAGCTCGTGTGTAACATGAGTGACATCTTCCCGTCGAATCAGTGGCAAGAGGCGGGACATCACAGCAAGGGCCGCCCAAGGAGAGAGAGCCCCTGCACGGTCGCCCTGGGAAACCCCGTGGCGTGGTTGTGTGTCAGTTTCGCTGGGACCCGCGGTCGATGCCGGTGAGGAGGGGGATGGGCGCCTCGGCGAATGTAAGGACCCGAGACAGAATCAGAGCCCTGTATCACATACAGCAGCATATACCCCATTATAAATAGCGACTGTAAATATTCAATACACTAAAATAAATGGATTTATTCACCGGGGATCTATAACAGACACTCAATGGATGCAGTGCAACTGAACAGGACAGGGAATTTAACTTTCCGCCTATGCGTGGGAGACACTGAGAAGTTTGTTTCCTACCCCTGGAGAGGGAGCTACTTTTAAGGGCAAAGGATACAGGAGACTCCGAGGCCGGCCTACAGGCCTACTGGTCTGGTTGGATTTGATGTTGGGATACTCTAAGGACTTCATACTCTTCTTGAATTTGTCTCGCTTGTACAAGTTTGGAATGCCTCTTTAGGTAAGTACTTTAAATCTGTGCTTAATGGTAATATCAGCCCACAGAGATGCAGGTAGCAACATAAATAAATAACAGTCACGTACTGACCATGTTTTCAGTCAACCCAACATAGCCATGAAGCTAACCAACTTAGCTAGCTAACTCCTTAGCGTCCACTGTAGTTTATTAGAACAAGTTGGTTGCTCTCACTGTGTTTCCACTTTGAAGCGCCTCGCTCGGCTGCTTAAAAAGCTCCCCATGTTGGTGCTGTGTCTTGTGTGCTTGCTCTTGGCTGTGTGTGAACTGATCTTCCATGCCTGTTTGATCAGCTCCTCGTGTTGTTTTTGATAGCTAGCTTGTTAATTAATCTGGGAATCCTCCACATTACTAGTTATATAATAGCCAGTGTTATAGTGGCATTTATTGTCCTTAAACCATGTCCTTAAAAGAGCTTAAGCAATAACATTCGGCAAGTTTTCGGGAGTTTGACTTGTGTAACGTTTAGTCCATTGATGCAGTCTCAGTTCAGCGGTTTTTCTCAGTTTTCATAGCCGGGATGAACACTTGGCTGTCGTTATACCGTTTACGTTACATCAACAACGACATGATTCATGTTTTATCACAGCTAAGCTAGAAATGACTGTTGTTTTAAAGCGTTATTACACAAAACTTGTTTTGTTGAGCAAGTTTCTATAGTGTGTGTTTGTACAGAGGCTTAACACAGCCAGAACAACATCGGCAGCACAGTATAGATACTTTATTTGAGTTTGTTGCACACTTGTTATCGAGTGCTGGATAGATCTGCACCCCGTGTGCTGGGCTCGGAAGTTCACAATCACACCGCGTAAGGTAAATGTGCAAACTTGTTGTATTAGAACCGATGACAACCTTTTCACATTGTTCTTTTGACAGCAACGCGTTCACTGTTGTCCCGGGACCGCGAAACTGTCGAATTTTTGGAAAGTTGTCCCTGACACAACTTGCAATTTGATCATTTTATTGGCGATCCGTGTTAGCCGAGCAACCAGCTGCTGTGTCGGTTAGCAGACGAGCCGTAGGCAACAATTGCTACACTAGCCGTTTTAGCTAACTTTTTGGATGTTTTCCAGTTGATTGTGTCCTTATTGTGAACCAGTGCTTTACAGCACACACTCTTTGAACCCGCGCACTGTGTACACCCGAACACGTATTTGTGTAGTGAGCACATTGTTGTTTTGTTGTGGATTTCTGCACTAATAGCTTCAGTTTGATGGGAATGTGGTGTCTGCATCACGGTGCTGTTTGGCTACATCACGTCAATGCATTCGTCTTTGGCAACATTCCTAACTTTGCTCCTCAGGCGTGTGAATCCAGCTAAAAGCTCGTCTGTTTTCTCTATTTGTGCTCGTTATATCCCCCCTGTGTGTGTGCGTTGTGGGAGCTAGCAATCAGAAAACCAGATCTGTTGGGTAGTGACTTGCTGTTCTTCACCTCCCCCACCTACCAACCCCCAGCCTCGGTGGCGGTTAGGAGAAATGGGTGGTATTTTGGAGGGGAGCTCTTGTTTCCTTTTTTAGCCTCCATTTTTGATTTCAAAGTGCGAGTAGCATTGTTGAGCCTGAACGTTCACGATCACAAGTTTCGACCAAGTTGAGCCGTCGTAGCTGCCCTGTCTGTAAAGCCCAGCGCCCAGTCTGTTCTTAGCTGTGCGAGTAGGCTTCATGTTGGGCTGAATTCATGAATCAAAACCCAGTCTCGGGATCAGGGGCTGCCCTGTCATTCTCACAGTGTAGCTGATCATCATTTCACACAACACACTGAAAACTGTGAGCTAGCAACAGCCACAGCTAACTAGTGAGTGATGAAATAGCGCCTTTCCCATCGAGTAGTTTGTGTTTTTATTTTTTTATTTATAATAATTTATTTATTTATGTATTAGGACCCCGCGTTTCCCCGAGCACAAATGGCTGCCCTAACCGTCGCCTGAGTGGCCGTGCTCCACTCAGCTGCACCACGTAGGCTCGCATTGTGCTGCGCCTGGAGTCTGGAGCAGTGGACACACACACATACATTTGCTCTATCGAATGTGGTTAGGTCAATGAATGTGCCTCCGGATGTGTGACTACCTCCCTGCAGTGATATTTTTGTCTGACGTGTCATAAATTTGTGTGGTCATACTTCAGCCAGCTTACACTCTTTTTTTTTTCTTTTTTTTAATCTCAGTGTGGAAATATTAGCAGAGCACAGCGTTTGGTGTCAGAATGAATCAGCCGTAGTCATGTTTGATGGTTATTAAATCCACTTTAGATTTGACAAAGTATCTGTGGTTTCAAGTAACTGTTTTCCTCTCTTCCCCTGAGCCGTTGTCGACCTTGCTTCATGAGTACAAAGATTACACCCATGTCCTGCTGGGCTTGTTCAGCCAGCCGCCAAGTATCTGGATTGATCTTGATGCCTGTTGGAAGCCAGATTGCAGTGTGCTGAGCCTTGTTTTCATTGGTTGCGACTGACATTCTCTGAATATGTTTCACATCTTTTAATAGACTGTGTGGGCCGCAGCTTACAAACCTAGCTACTTAGAATCATTGGAAACACAAGCCCCTCCAGCACTCCCTCTGACCCTGACGTGCCTTCTTAACTCAACCTGCCACCCTGGGAAAGCATGCCATGTACCGCTCGGACACATTGTCGCTGCTCTGCCGTGAGCTGGCCCACCATGTTGGTTTTCCAGGCCTTACAAGCAGCTTTGTCTTGTGTTTTGGAGTGAGATACATGTGTCTGGGCGTTGAGTTATGACAACTGGTGAAAGAGGACTGCCTTCCAAGAGCAGCACTGTACTTGTATGTGTGGATCTATCTGCAGGATGTGGACCCTTCTTTCCCAATATGGGCCTCTGAAATGTTGGAGATCTGAGGAATGTGCAGACATTCAAGGTTAGCCTGGCCCAGTTTTCTGTGTCTGTGTCATTCACACTCAAAGAGTAGGAGTAGGTACAAAACAAGAAATGGATGTGGTGCCCTTGAAAACATTATCAGAATAGGTGAGCTATGCTTTTTGGTGAGTCTGATCATGCACCGTACAGAATGTAAATGTGTGTGTGTGTGTGTGTGTGCTTTTACAAGAGGGAGTGAAGCAGGATGTTGGCTCATTTCCAAAAGAAGACAGGATTCTGTCTTGGTGCAGACGAGGGAGAGAGAGAGAGAGAGAGAGAGAGATCCTTTTAGCTTTCCATTTACATGCTGATGACACTCTGTATCATTACATAGAGGGCAGGTGTAGCTATTGATATGTTAATAAGGTTTCATCCGTGTTGTGCCTATGTGACTGAGTCAACTGAGCCTGTGTTGTGTCTCTGCTCTAGTGTGGGAGCAGAAAGATGAAATTCACATAAGTGAGAAGCAGTCTTGTGTATTTAGTCTTGTCGTTGGACTGCACTGCATTTCATTAGCAAACAGTGTTTCTCTCTCTCATGAAGGCAGGAGTCTTATATGAAAATGTTTCTAAAGTCGATTTTTAAATATTCACTTGACATGATTTCCTCTGTTTGACAGACTGACGTGGGATATGTTGTGCCTTTCCTTTCTGAATTTTAGAGTCTGATGTAGCTCCAGCCCGTCTACCTTCCCCTCCGTGTAGCTTCCCCTCTGCAGCTGCTGTGTGTTGTGTGTCTTGCCGTCTTGCACAACGGGGTTAAAAACAAGTTGCTCTGACGCCTGCCTCATCTGCGCAGTTCCTATTGGTGCTGGAGCTCTGGAGCTGCTCCAATGGGGCGCAGCATTTCCTCTGCGCTGGGGGAGCAGTGTTGCAGAGGGCTGTTCTGGTTAATTCTGTTTCGTGCTGAGAAGCAATGCTTCTTGGGAGAATAATGGAGGAGGAGGAGGCTGGGGGAAAAAAACAAGGCTGAAAGGGGGGTGAGGCAGGCAATCTACGTAATCATCTCTCTCTCTCTCTCTCTCTCTCTCTCTCTCTCTCTCTCTCTCTCTCTCTCTCTCTCTCTCTCTCTCTCTCTCTCCTGTTCTTGTTGTATTGCAGCCTTATGTTTTGTCCTTCATTTCCTTTTCTTTCTCTCACTGTCACGCTGCCTGTCTTACGTTCTCGTGGTACTTGGCTGAGCGCATAGCAGGAAAGAGCCTCACTAATATTCAGAGTTTCTGTCTCCACCTTTTGAACTGCAGGCAGCCATTTTAGGCTCCACCACATTAACCCTCCTCTCTTCTTCTCCTCTCCCACCCTTCCCCTCGGTCCTGCCTGTCTCTTTCTTTCATGTAATGAAGCAGGGCAAATAAAGGAGATCAAATACTGGTCAATTATAATACCCAGATTCTTTGTACGAGCTGAAACCAGGATTGCAAAATCCACAAGCACATTTCCAAGAGTGTTTACTCAGAGGGTGTTGTCAGGCAGGGATAGGGAGCAAATAAGGGAAGGAGCAGGGCAGAAGAAAAACAACCAAGGGAGCTTTTGCACCAAAGTCAAGCCACTCGACACCGACCCGCTCACAGCTGCCTTGTTTTGTAATGCACAGCAGCAGTCCTAAAAACAAAAGGGAAACGAATGGTCGGTGCCAGGTTTTTCCTGTTCATAGGCGCCTTGCTCTATCACCTCCAGCAAATGGTTCCTGTTGGGAAAAGTGAGGTGGGTGTTTTTAGTTTTCCTTCTTTGTAAACAGGCTCTGGCCATTCACTCAGGCTTTGAAAACAGGTTTGGTCCTAAAATAGAGCACTGGCTCTCGAACCTTTTGAACCTAGATATGTTCCTGCTACTGTTGTTTTCTTGAAATACACCCTCAACAGACACAGCCCCCCCTTAATTCTGGTAGCCTTTATCAGTACCTTTTAAGGTTTGTTGTACTGGCTTCATGAACATTATACCGTCAGAATGGGACAGTGAAAGCCCCACAGCTGGTCAAAATGGCTACCAGTCCTGTGTTCCTTTCCCCTCCAGTGACACCTTGCAGTCTTGCATCGGCCAGTCTCACATATGTGTTGTGCTGTAAATGTTGTTGCGAGGTGGAGCCAGGGCAAGCCCTCGTGTCGCTCTCAGTCGGCCAAAAGAGGAAATGGAAATGTCATGTAAATGTGTTTGTCATGCAGTGAGATCACGTGGTGAGAGACGGAGGGTGTCTCTGCTTTATGTTATGCCAGAGCATGAGCTTATCTGACAACAAGATGGCTGTTTTGGGCTTCATGCCTCTGCTAGACCACCGCTTGGAAAACATTCCTCCCCACATTTGGGAGTAGACACGGCTCACAGGAAATACTGCCACCGTGAAGACGGACTGTCCTTCTCTATAAAGCTCTTTAACATGTTAATCTCAATCAGATGCACAGTAGACAGACCAAGAGTTAGAGTTGGGTTTTGACTTTAGTGCCTGATTTGTTTCATTTCCTTTTTAAGCCTGCTGTTGTCCTGGTTCAGTATTTATGATCATAGTTATTTGATTCCTCGCTTTCTGTTTGACTTCAGAGGAAAAGGAAATAGAAGCAGGGCAGAAAGCGGTAGTCAAGCTCACACGGGCAGCAGTAATTTTGCTCAGCCCTCTGTTTTTTCCTCCTGCAGGTTAGTGAGCCTCAGACGGACAGTGGCTGGCTTGTTTGCCCCAAAACAGATGATTGATTTTGTGTCATGCTGGCCCTGCTGTCGACTGCTCTCTCTCCCCCCACCCCTCTTATAGCACTACTTGGCCTTTGTTCTCCATTGTGTATCACTCATCCCTGGCCTGGTCCCGGTCCATTCAGGCAGCTGAACATGTGCTGTGTTAATGGCGGGCCATACTTGGCTCCCAGGGTGCTCGACCGCTCACAGGATAATGGTGTTATCTTGTGACGATACATGCAGCCACAGGCCCCTTGGAATATAGTGCACATATATTACTGTGCTGCCAGATGTTTGCATCATTCCTTTACACCCCCCTCCTCCATCTCCTCCATCTCCAGCCTGTGAAGACTAAGCTTTGTTATATTTTTGTGTGGCTGCCTGAACAGTTGGCCCATACCTCAGTCTGATCACAGCTTGCTCCAGAAGTGTTTTCAGCTGGCTCTGCAGCAGCCATATCTGTCTCAGGCAGCTCTCGTGCTTTGTCATTTTGGTAAAGGCCTATGATTGTGCTGCTGTAGTAAGAAATGGTTTGTCCCATTACATCACATAATTGTTTTATTTAGCCTGCTCGAGAGTTTCTGGAAGACAACAGCACAATTTGGATAAGACGGTGATTGAAGCACTGTTGTATTAGCACTGTGTGGGTTTTAGCACTTCTCCTAATTTGAGTCTCTTTCTCTCTTCTGTTGTGATTAGACTGGTACGTCACCATGACAATGGAGCCATTCATCGTGTTAGAATGTACAAATGAACAACATATGTATATAAATAGCTGTGCTGAAGGTCACGTTTTCACGTTATCTCACAATGTTCTTGTTATTTAGCTGCATGTTCCCATTAGTGACACATGCAGCAGGCTAGTAGTGAGTGTGCTAGTCTACCAACATGTTAGTGTGTGTGTGTGTGTGTGTGTGTGTGTGTGTGTGTGTGTGTGTGTGTGTGTGTGTGTGTGTGTGTGTGTGTGTGTTTTTCCCTCTTTGTGTGATATTGTAAATGTGTTTGGGTGAGTGTGAAATAAGATCTACAACAAGCCTAGCTTTCTCCCTGGCCACATATCCCGTCTGTCTTAAAGCCAGGCCCTATTGATTTGCCTGTTCTTCATCTTCAATTTCCTCCTGCTGTAGCTCAGAGCGCAGCTCGACCTGCGCAGTGCTGGGGAACGGCAGATATTCATATCCTGCCTTGTACAGCAAGCATGTGTGTGGGGGCAGACTGAGGGGGCTGGTGTAATCTCACTGGACTGAATGTGTTGTGGAGGTTTGGCGAGGCACAGGTGGACACTGTGCAAGCATGGACATGTTGTTCATACCCCAGTTTTAAAATATATATATATATATATATATATATATATATATATATATATATATATATATATATATATATATATATATATATATATATATATATATATATATATATATATACACATCTCTGTGTATGCATGACCCTCTACTTGAAGCTCCACATGTTTAAATAAAAAAATCATGACCCTATCATTCTCACATCAACCAATAAGATATAAGCCATGCTAATTATTAAACATTTTGATCACAATTGTAATGACTGAATAAAATATGCATGAACACTGCACAATTTCTTTGTGTCTCATAAGTTCAGACTTACAAACAAGGCAGTGTTATAAGTGTTACACAGTCAGTATGTACACATAGTGTACATAGTATACTGACCTACCAACGGCTGCAAGAACAGCAACATCCCTTTCTACCTTTAAAAAAACTTGTAAAAACCTTTCTCTTTCGAGAATGCTTCTCTGCCTAACAAAACTAACAAAACTAACAACTACTCTGTGCTCCTTTACACCTCTTTCAGCTTATGTCCTCCTCTGTAAGTCGCTTTGGATAAAAGCGTCTCCTAATGTAATGTAATGTAATGTAGTGATCACATGCTTCTTATTGGCTCAGTCGGTGCTGGTTATATACTACAGCTATTTCCAGGGCTGCCTTTCAAATGACCATCTATCAGGATCACCTGATGGGCTGACTTACACACTGGATTTCAATGTAATGTAGCTGTTGACTATTTTTATATTTTTAGGAAATATACAAACTACAAAATATGCAAAGTGTGTGTGTGTGTGTGTGTGTGTGTGTGTGTGTGTGTGTGTGTGTGTGTGTGTGTGTGTGTGTGTGTGTGTGTGTGTGTGTGTGTGTGTGTGTGTGTGTGTGTGTGTGTGTGTGTGTGTGTGTGTGTGTGTGTGTGTGTGTGTGTGTGTGTGTGTGTGTGTGTGTGTGTGTGTGTGTGTGTGTGTGTGTGTGTGTGTGTGTGTGTGTGTGTGTCCACGCTGGGGATTTTTTAGATTTCCAGTTTCTAAATACATAGTCTTTTTTTAGTGCTTACAAGCAGGATAAACTGCTTCTCATGATGAGTCATGCTAAGTGAGCTGACATCACCCAGTGTTCAAACTGAATGCAGTCCCTTTTAAAGGAATAGATCCAGTCTAGCCGTGTGCCCTGGTTTCAGTTTTTACGCTAAGCTAAGCTAACCTGTTGTTTGCTGTAACTTCCTGTTTAACACAGACACCAGAGTCATGTCGCTCCTCTCCTTCTAACCAGTGAGCACATGGAGGTATTTTTCCAAAAAGTTAAACTATTCATGGTGAGTGTATGATAGTACCTGTCCAGTAAGGTCATTGAGCCACTGATGGAAGCCACTGTTCCTCTCTGTGATTATTCACTTTGGAGACACAGCTCCTCATGCACATGCCAAAAACACTGTTGTTTTTTCAACTCATTTCTGTGTGGCTTTGGTTTTGTTTTTTTGGAGTTGTTGCTTCTCTGGAAAATAAATGTCAGTGATTCTTAAATATTTTAGATTATTCTTTGGTAATCACACAGTTGTGTGTATGTGGCTTTGTAGGTTTCATCTGATGCAATAAACTAATAGCTGTATAATATGTGACTGATGACCATAGAGCCCCAAATCTCAGAAGTTTTTCATCAAAACAATGGCTCCTACTTAAAGTGACTGACTGTTGTACCTTCTGTCCAGCGTGTTGTTGTGAAATACCATGTTTAGGTTTTTTCCCATTAGCTGCTTATGTGCCCAGATAAATACATGAACTTTGTGCTGCTCGTCATCTAGCCAGTGCGGCTAACCTGTATGTGAAAACAAAGCATGATGTCACTTATAGACCAAGAGGTGGAAACACACGTGAAGTTGACTCAGGCAATCCGGATGTTCCTCCTGTTGACATTTCCATTCCCACCATATTTTCAGTGTCTGTATCTTAATGAACGCACACACGTTAATTAGCTAATGCTAAATGAGCCTGTGACGGTTTGTGCCTTTCCTGTTCAAATGTTAAGAAAACGAGCTCGTTAGAATTTTCAGTTGACTAGTTTGAATCCTTGTTACTCAGTGCTCCATGAGATACTCTGAGAAGCATAGTAAAATAGACATTTTGCACACTTCTGAATCATTAGCAGCATTTTGTGCCCCTCAGACTGTATCACTTAGCTGTCATTGTCACATCTGTCATTTCAGCAGTAAAAGCAAAACATTGCATTGTGAAATTTCTACCCAAAAGCAGTGTACATGCTATGGACATTATTAAATAATCTTTTGGAATAAGTCATTAATTTTGACGCAGCCCAGATGCTGTGATTTTATGTATTTTTCACAGCAGCTTCTTTGCCTCTCTGTCACTGAGCTGCTATTGATTTATGTTTTTATGTTGTCTTCCTGAATTCCATTCATATGTAGAGACGATATGTTTTCATGTTGACCTAATTCCATCCACTGTGATGCAGTGTTGTAAATATAATATTGAGTCCATGGGGTGGGCTATTCCTTCACTGCACTGTGTCTGGGAGCGCATGACATGTCTGCGTTTGTTCCCTCAGTATGTTATTTAATCTTCCCAAAACTTGGACTGGATGTGCTGAGCTCTGTTCAGACGAGGTGTGGCATGTGGTGTGATCGTGGATTTGAAATGAAATGTACCTCAGAGACACGATTAGATATTAAAGGATAATCAAACAGTTTATTTTAGCACGCTGCAATGTACATCTGCCAGCGCTTAACAATGTTGGAACTCTAGTGTGCTAAAAAAGAGGGCAGAGGGAGTTATGTGAGGGATGATAAGAGAGAGAGAGAGAGAGAGAGGGTCTCCTCTGCTGTTCATTTTGTGTGTATGTCCCTCCCCCTTGGACTTGTCTCCAAAATGGCCTCTGTTCTAGTGGAAGTGAAAAGACTTTGTTGAGCCTGCTGGTAATTTGAGCCCGGTATTCATGGCCAGAGGAACGAACAAGGGAGGGAGGGAGGCAGTGGGGGAGGAGGAGGAGGGAGGTAAAGAAAGGCTTTCCTTCTTCGTATGGAATTTACCTCCCTAGTTCACCGTCTGGTTCTTTTGGAAGAGGCCCAAATAGTGACTCCCTTTTGTGAGTTAGGAAGCGAGGTGGCTATTTTTGTGAGGCAGCGATCATACACAGGGATAATGAACAGCCAGCGGTTTTTGAAAAGGCTCTGATGGGGCACCATTGGATCCACTCCATGCCATCATGTCTAAGTACATTATACATTTGTTAACCCTTCAAGCCCCTCATCCATGCTGTGCTCTTTTCAGTGTATTCCACGAGCCATGCTTGAAGAGCCACAGAGTAACATCCACCATCTGTCTCTGTGTCTCTGATCTTATTGGGACCCCTTGAGTTGTAGCATCATGTTCTGCTTTTTGTAACAAAAGCTACCTGACATTTGTTGTTGATACCTACCTGTGTGTGTTTGTTTGTGTGTGTGTGTATCCAGCTGGATGGGACTGACATTCTCTGTTTGACGGTGAGCACGGTTGAACTGACCTTGACATTATTGGAAGTCCCCAGCCTTACTGTGGTTGCCTTGGTGCTGGAGAGAGAGGGCAGCAGTCGCTGTAGCCAGGGGACCACTACAGAAATGTCACGCATCCTGTTGCCATGGCTCTCCACTCATGAACCAGCCCATGTTTGAATGTTAGGCTTATTTTTTGTCGTGTAAACGAGGCGTTACTTTTTTTGTTGTTGTTGTTGTTGTGAATTGTGGCTAATGTGATCAGTCTGGTGTTTGTGAGGTAACGTGTTTGCCCGGGGGATGATCTTGCTATAAGCCGTGGCCGCTGTCTCTGGCTCTGCGTCTGGATGGATGGCTGAGCAAGTGAGCAGGCGGGGAGGAAGAGAGAGCCGGCCAGAGCAGGCGAGTGTGGGTAAATGTTTCAGCAGAGTGTGTGTATGTGTGTGGTCACATGACAAGAGGGTCGGGCCTCAAGTAGGATGACTCACCCCTCTAGGCGTCTGGGAGGAAGGCTCCTCCTGCTGGTTCTCTTTGTTAGTGCATCCTCACCGGCAGCTCTGTGTAAGCAGAGCTGTGAAGCCCCTGGTTGTTTTTCTGCTCTTTGAATAGCCCCCCCCCCCCCCCATACTGGGAGACTCTGTATGAATGAGAGACAGGCCTATCACATCATGTACATATCAAGTTTTCATTTTTAAGGCAGCCAGATGAATTCTCTCCACTGCTCCTCACAGAAAAGCCTGCATTGTCAACATGAGTCAGCAGATTTGGTCCTTCATTAGGCGTGTGAGGACGGTGTCCCTGTGTAGTGTGGTGAGGTTATGTGGACTGGACAACCTTCTGTCAATGTTCAACTGAGACAGCTGCTGTGACCTTTAGTTAAGGATTGTTTATATGTCACAGAGTGCTTCCATTTCTGAACAGAATATTCATGAACCGTACAGTAACCGCTTTGTGTCTGACCAGTAACTAGAGCTGCAGTGATTGGCTGACTGACTAACTCATTAGTTGTTTGACAGAAAATCTTGTTTGTAGTCTCTCAAGTCTCAGGTTTTTTTTCTGTTCATGATTAATTGATTCATCTAGAAAATAATCTGCAGATTAATCAACAGTAATAAATAATCATTAGTTGTACTTGGATTTAAAAACAAATACGTTTATGAAGTAGTATGCAACAAATGTTAATAATCAAAGTATCTGTCTTTCTATTGGCTATATCTTATATCTTCTCCAAGGTGACCTACTGTAAACTGGCTTGGTCATGACGCTGCGCTGTTACTTATGTTACTTATGTTGCATTTCACAAGTTTAGTCACAAACTGCAACGTGATTTATGTACCAACCAAGCAAATAGAAATCATAAAGAAAGTATGATTAGACTGGGTCGTCGGGGTAACAGTTGACAACCCGTCAGCTTTTTTAGTGTTCCCTGTGTCACAGCAGTAAAAACATGGTTCTGACCGGCTGGTCTGTTGTGACTTGGTGAAGGTTCTTCCCTCACTGCAGCTACAAAGCCTGTCATGCATCAAATGAAATGCAGCTTTATTACTTCATATTCATATATTTTCATTTATATTTAAAGGTAGATAGGCTGCTTTCCCCTTCATGAAATATTGGCAGTGAAGGTCAGGCAGTTTCATATGAAACCACTTGCTCATGCTTCGTCATGGTTTATGTAATGGTTGTTTTTTTGTTTTGTTTTTGAGCACAGTGTTTCTTCAGAATTTAATCAGCTGTCTACTAAACTCAATATGTTAAATGTAAATAAGGATGAAACTGAATATTGGCTGTCAAGGACATCAATCACACAGTTAAAGACAGAGTGGGCAGGGAGGTTTTTTTCCATCATATCACATGACACGCTGAGTCATGACACTCTCTGTCTGTTGCCTTCTCTTCTCAGGTCCCCCATGACCGTGAGCCGTGGGCTACGGCTCGCCGGCGCCCCACCTCTGGAGTGGTCTGTCGCTGTAGTTGGGACCCTGTGATTCCTCTCCTCACCTCTCCTCCTCCCCCCCATCCCATCCTGTCCCTCCCCTCCCCCTCCCCTTCCTCCCCCCTCTTCCCCCCCTCCCACGCGTCGCTGTGCTGGACGTCATGAGCATAGTAATCGCGCTGGGAGTCACCACACCTGAAACGTCTTACTCAGATATGGCTGCTGGATCAGAGTAAGTAGCAGCTGGGTGGAACTTGAACCGTGTCTTCCTCTTCAGATCTGTTCATTTACATCCTGATTTTTGTTGTTTTGTACTGTCTGCTTTTTATTTTTTACTTTCCAACATGCTTGCTGATGTAGATGCAGTAATATTGATCAAATTAAACAGTGTCACAGGTTGTAAACAAACATCCTGTTTAACCTGATCATCTGCACCAGCTGAACGGCTGATGTAATGCAGCTGCTAATGCAGATCTAGCTAAACAACTAAGCAATGAACAGAAATATCCCTGAGCTGTACCAGACCTTTGACCCACTTTGCAAGTCACAAAGCTTTTAACTTAACATTTCAGGTGTTCTCTGTTTTCATGTCAAACAAAGTGCTACAGCGGTAAATTAGCATATCGCAGTAAGACATACATATCAGTGAGGACCACAGAGGAAAACATGCAGTATAACACAGTAATATTACACACACACAATATCGGGGAGCATTAACCCGATAAAGCCAAGTTCAACAGGCAAACCAACAAAATGAAAACTAAAGCAACATTAAAACATGTCAGAACTCAGCTTTTCCATTTGAAGTGGGCTCATGGACATCTGGTAACATTATCAGTGGATGATTGAGCTCGCACAGTTAGCAGTCCATAATAAAATATGCACATACAAAATAAACTTGATCCACTCAGCTGTTCTGTCTTCTGAGCCTCATGGTTGATGTAGTGATGTATGCCGCTGCTTTGACATTGTGTCAAATAGTCTGGAGCTGAGTATAAAGTTCATGTTAAGGACAAGCAGCCTCCATAGTTGTGTAAAGGTGTTTTCATGTCCTGACTATTAAACCATGCACTTAATAAAGATCCATTTGTTGTGTAATATATATTTGAATATTATTTTTATAAATGTTATTTCCCACTCAGTATAGCACTCATCCTGCACATGTCTCCCCCCCCCCACACCTCTGAAAATAAAGGATTAAAATGCCTTTTGTCATTATGAAAGTAACAGCAGCTGTCCGGCCGGTGAGAAATGGTTGAAGGTGTTGCTGCAGATTATATGGTTGAGCAGGGGGTGTTTGTTAACAGCCTGTGTGAATGTCCAAAGATTTTCCATCATGAACACAGTTTTGGCAACGTTGCCACAGATCTTAGCAATCAGGTTGGTCGGAAAAAATGTAATCATAAATAATGAGTGTTGGGAAGTTTGGTGTCTGTATTCTCTGGTGGTTTTTGATTTATGACATTTTTAAAATGTCTAATATGTATTAGTAGTGTTGTGATAGGTGTTAGGTTTCAATCCATCATTACATCGATAACAGTAGTACAACTCCTTGGCCCAAAGCAACACCATATGTCCATGCAGCTTTGCAGAACACTCCCCTTTATTCACATTTCTCTACAATTGTAGCACCTTGGGTTGTGATAAATATGCTTCCTTCCAATATCCTGTCAGCAGTTTTCTGTCTTCTCCACAAAGTCTGCTGGAGAGACCCGAAGAGATGGGAAGTGCAGTCCACCAAAGACTAAACTTTACCACACAGAAATAAAGGAAATACAGTATGTGATGCTTCAGTCAGGCTGGTTGCACATGAGCTCAAAACCGTCTAATGAAGCAATGTAACACTGACTCCAGTACAGGGCTGGACCATGGACAAAAATCTAGCTTACTTACTTTTTGTCTTCCCAATCAAAGCCACTTCAAATTCAGAACTTTGCAGTGTATTCAATGTTCCGCTCTCTTTAACACAGAGAGCAGAACATCCTCACTGTTTTATATACCAAGGCTGTTGTTACTTTGAAACTATCACTACCTGTTATGTGATAGTTTGAATAGTCGCACTGGGTGCAGTGTGTAACTGGCCTGCGCAACTATATGTTATGCTCTATTGAATGAAACAGCAAATTGTTACTAAAGATTTCAGTTAATTTATAAGCATTTTCACATTTCTGTCCAGAGAGACAACCTTCCCTCTTTTTTTTGTTTTTGTCAACACTGTTGAGTCTGTTTCATCCAGCCCTCTGTGTAAGGGAGGTAGACTTGTATCGTATCACCACATTAGGGCCTGGCTGTGTAGAGTAGTGTCTGAGGAAATGTCCACAGACGGCCTAAGTAAGAACAGTTTCCACTTCTCTGTAGGTAAGCCTGCTTACGTGACTGAGGTTATGTGGAATGCAGTTGGTCTCTCTCCCATCCACCCCTGTTCACGGCCCCCTTTAGTTTCCTCCAAAACTCAGCCAGGAGAATTGTAGCACACAAGAAATGCGCCGCATTCGCTGAGATATCCGAAATCTAGGAATTGAAATGTAACATTTTGATTCTTTTGACATTTAAGTTTGCTCCAGAAATGGAGAATTAGGGGGAAAGGCAAGGTTATTCAGTGTCTGGCCAGACCTCAGTTAAAGGGCAGAAGGAGTTGCATAACATAATGGCGGCCCACATTCCATTTCCTAAATTGTTGTTCTCTCAGGCTGGAGAGCAACTTCAGGGTCTTGGTGCCATCTAGTGACTGACTGACGTCTTTTTATTTAAACAGTTGTTTACAGTCACAGCTCTGGAAAATCATAGTGGAAAAGTATGTAGAGTTTTTTAAGTTTCCTCTTCTATTTGGAGCCCTTTTTTTTAAATCCTGTTTTTTGTTCGTTTCCAGCCCTGAGTCAGTTGAAGCAAGCCCTGCCGTGAATGAGAAAAACTATAACAACCACAGCTGTGGGAGCGCACAGAGTCATGGGTATCGGGGACTACCATATGCTGTGAGTTCATACACTTTCTTTGTGATCATCAGTGCTAATCATAGCATGTCTTATTGTATGAAATTAGAACGACTCTCTATTAATCAAAGATAAGTTGGCTACAATTATTTGAAAAGCTAAAATAACTGTTTAATCTATCCGACTTTTCTTGTTTTCTAATCTTTTCAAGTTCCTTATTCTGTTATACTAGAACAGTAAGAGTAAAACTAAGGATTGGTGGTAGTACATGAATGTCTATCCTACTATTAGTTTTCTGTAACCACAAACAACTTCTGTTATTAACAGCTGTACTGTTTCACATACCTGTTGTTTTGCCCTCATTTTCATTCGTCTCCATTTTCCGTTTCCCTTTTTGCCTGAACACCCGTTGTTTGAAGATGCAACAGTCTTCCGTTGTGTGTTGTCAGGATCACAACTATGGCGCGCCCCCTCCCCCCACCCCACCCGCCTCCCCGCTCTCCCAAACCATCATTCCCCGCATGGATATCAACGGCGTGGTACGCAGCTCTCGCTATCACGAAACTACTGAGGACAACTCAGCAGACAGCGACAGCTCCTCAGAGGAGGACGGGGCTGTAGCCAGCTGGTGTCACTGCAGCCTGACGCCGGACCGCCTGCTCATCAAATGTGACAACTGCAGGTGAGAGATGAGAACCTGCCCCGACTGGATCCTGGAGCAGCACATTGTAATCCCCCCACAACATCAAACTGTGACCACTCATCCAACTTCAACAGTCTTCTTAAATACGTTAGCCCAGCAGAATCTACTGCCGTTTCCAAAACTCAGTTCAACTGTTTAGTCTTGTGCTGTTTAGTCTGTCGACCAGTTTGTTGGTATAGTTTGTTGATTAAACAGTGTTTTCAGCTTTGTAACCACAATTTCAAGTTTTAAGTTTGTATCAGGGGCCTTTTTACGTCATGTGTTGATGTGTTTTATTACTTTTTTTGTCGCAGGGGACTCGACAGGAGGAAAGGAGTAGAAGGCCAACACAGAAAAACAGAAAATGTCTCAGGTACATTGTCTTTGTCATTTCTCGTAAATAGTGTTCCCTGTAGTAGTTTTGTGAAGTGAAACATAAATGAAGAATTCACTTCTCCATGATCTCTGATTTTTTTTTTATTTTTTTTTGTTTACTTTGTAGCTGGAGAGAGCAGTGCCACTGAGAGTGGGGATGAAGAGGTGTCACCCTCCACCATCTCCTACACTGCCACCCAGCACACGCCCACCAGCATCAAACTTACTGTCAACCGGGTCAAAAGGAGCAAATCCAAAAAGAGGAAGAAGAGTACGGAGAAGGCCCGTGGAACCCCAAAGGGCAAGAAAATCAAGGTATGCAAACTGTGGAGAAGTAGAAGTGAAATCAGATGATGGATTAAACAAAGTAATCACTTTCATTTTTGTTCTTTATTGAAGAATAGTGGCTGCATGTTTTAATATGGGCTACTCCTCTTTTTTCAGGCTTTCAGAGAGGGTTCTAGGAAGTCCATGAGGATGAAGGTGAGATTGGAGGTTGACCTGGCATTTATATCAAATTGTGCTTTACTCAGTTCTACCATCCTCATGCGTTTTCTATTCTGTGAATGAAAACCAGCATGCTCTCTTTTCCTCTGCATAGAACTCAACAACAGAGGCCAACGTGTTGGACGAGAACACAGCAGAGGGATGGGAGAGCAAGATCCGCCAGTGGACGGACCAGTATGAGGAGGCTCTGGCCAACCAGTACAGCGCCGATGTCCAGACGCTCCTCCAGCTTCACCGCGCTGCCAGCACCGGTGTCACAAAGGCCGAGAGCGGCACCACGACACCTCCTTCCACCACACAGATCCACGCCTCAGTCGACGCCATGGACACCATCAACCGCACTGTGCTGGCCTGTAACAACACAGTGCTGGGCTCGCAGATGCAGGTCAGCCAGTCCTGATCCCAACTCACAGTATATTAATCGAACCTATGTGTCACAACGCATGCACATGCAAAGGATACATCATAGAAACGGCCATTGGCCAATAATAATTAAGCCTGTAATAACGCAATATAAACAATTTAATTGACTGACATGAAATCACCTCAGTTGGCTTTTATATTTTCCTGCATTGCAAATATTAAATTATTATGTGATTTTCTCCATGTAGCTCCAATTGGGGCGGGTAACACGGGTGCAGAAACACAGAAAGATCCTCCGAGCAGCCAAGAACCTGGAACCAGACACACTCATCATCGAATACCGGGGAAAGGTCATGCTTAAACAACAGTTTGAAGTCAACGGGCACTTCTTCAAAAAGTATGAGACCACAGTGTATGTGTTAATGCTGTGCTATATACATTCAGTATTTGGGTCCACAGACATTCACAAACTTTTATTTTTGTTGATGCCATTGTTGTCATGTTTTTTTAGACCCTACCCATTTGTGCTGTTCTACTCAAAGTTTAATGATGTAGAGATGTGTGTCGATGCGAGGACCTTTGGAAATGATGCACGCTTCATCAGGAGGTCCTGCACACCCAACGCTGAGGTCAGCCACCAAGATTTTTGTCTGTGCTTGACGGTTATGTCTCCTCTCTGTGAAGCTTTGAGTTTTGTCAGGTCGCTGTTTCTTAAAGCTATTATGCATGTGTCTCTGTCCCCAGGTCCGGCATATGATCGCTGAGGGCATGATCCATTTGTGTATCTATGCTGTCAGTCAAATCACAAAAGACACTGAGGTCACCATTGGATTTGACTACGAATTCAATAGCTGGTCAGTACTGCTCCTCGATCTCCTTTAAACAGACCACTAGAAAAGAGAAAAGTCCAACCATCCATACCATCACAAGTGTGGTACTGGTTCAGTTCCTGTCAGGAAACACAGTAGATCTGCATGCAGTCCTGTTGGTTTAGGTGTTCAGTCCGTTGCTGCTCCATCCTGTCACATGTTCTCCAGTGTAATTTTCTCCTCTCTCACTCTGAAAACCGCCAGTAATTACAAAGTGGACTGTGCCTGCCATAAGGGCAACCAGAACTGCCCGGTGCAGAAGCACAACCTGAGCCCCAGGGAGAACTTGCTGAGTCCCCCCTCACTTCCCCATCCCTCCCCTCCGGTTGGTGCCGAGACCAGACGGAGGAAAGCCCGGAGGAGAGAGTTGGAGGGCTGCCTTGCAGACAGCAACCAGACCCTGGACCAGCACCAGGAGGCCAAAGAATTGCCAGGGACCAGTGACACAGAGGTGTGTGACTGAAGGAATCTTTCAAATAAATAGCACTAAGGTTAAACAGATATCAGTCGTAGATTAAACTTTATGCTCATGTGCTGCATTTCTGTGCTGTCAGGAGAGACTGCTGGATGACTTGAAGGTGGAAGACGGAGAGGAAGGAGAGGTGGATGAAAACGGTATCGCCATCTCCAGTAAAAGAGTATGAGATTTTAAATATTCAGCACGTCGAGTACATCAGTAATTTAAAAGACAAAATGTTTTGGATCCCTTTCTGACTCCCCTTTTGTGTTTCTGTCTGCTCCTATAGACATGTAACAGCCTGGAAAGGAGGAGGAGAAGAGTTGGGGGAGCAGATGTGAAGGAGGAAGGTGGGGAAACTGAGGACGGGGCAGGAAACCCTGCAGGGAACACCCCCACCCCCCACAACACTGGAGTGGGGGTTAGTACGCGACGCACCACCTATGTCACGGTCCGTAAGAGAAATGAGGTTGTTTCATCTGTACTGTGAATCCTGAATGTCTTTTCTGTTGGTGTTCAATCCATTTAATTGACTCTGTTCTTTTACAGGAAGCTCCAACTGTTGAAGAAAAGACCTCATTACCCAACCTTCCTGCCCCAGTCGCTCCCCCTAAACCTGCACGACCGACCAAGCCTCGGCCCAAAAGTCGGATGTCTCGCTACCGGTCAAGCTCATCCCAGCGTGCCCGGCGACAGCGTCAAGCCCTCGCCCAGCAGGCAGCAGCAGCTGCAGCGGCCGCAGCGATGGCGGCGGCGCCGTCATCAGCTGATCAGGGTTCTGCCCTGGACGAGGAGGGATCTCAGGGTCCATATGGTGCTGAACACGGCCACGGAGAGAGTGGTTTCGGGGGTCATCTCCTAGATGGAGATGGCCAGGGTCTGAACTGCATAAATAGAGGCAACCTGCGCTACCCCAAGACCAAGAAGGTTAGAGGACAGTGGAGTTGGTAGACTCTGGGTCGAGCTGTCTTGATCATATTTATTGTCTTGTATGTTTCATGCAAACGCAGATCATTCATGTCCCTCTTTGCTCTCAGTACCTGGTGACAGAGTGGTTGAACGACAAGATCCCCGGAGGGGAGAAGGTCCACCAAGAGTTGCCTGTTGAACGCCCACTGCGGATAACCACTGACCCCACGGTGCTGGCCACCACCCTCAACATGCTGCCAGGCCTCTCCCATTCATCGCTCATCTGCACCACACCCAGACACTACGTCCGCTTCGGCTCCCCCTTCAACCCAGAGAGACGCCGGCCACGCCCGCTCCAAATGGACGGCACTTATGGCTGCTTCAAGAAGGTGAGAGGTGCAGCGGAGTATTTTAGAAAGATGGAGTACATGAATGCAATATATATCTGAATGTGGTCATCCTTGGTGAATTCACATCTTTTCTAAACTCCTAAATGAACATTGTGATAAATAAGCTTGTCTAGTCTGCAATCCGTGCAATTTTTTTTAGCTTTTGTGTTTTTAAGCCGACATCACTGTTGATGTCTTGATACAGAGATGGATAAAGCAGCTGGAGGATGAGAGCTGTTCAGCCAGTGTGGAGGACGGAACAGAGTCCACGTCCTCCCAGCAAAGTACCAGTAGCAGATCCACCCCCAATCCCCTGTCCGGCGGTACGTACCTCCCCACCTCCATCTGGATGACTCATTTACTGCTGCATTTTCTGAAATCACCAAAGCTGGGAGAAGAACAAAATATAGAGAATTAAGCAATGGGTGGTACTATTATTCAAAATCCAGCTGCTGTGAGCGTTGTCCTGTGATGTGTTTCTATATTTCCCGTCATTAGTCTTTTTTTTGTTTTGTTTTTTCCAACTAAATTTTTTTCTTCACATTTTCAGACGTCATTGCACCATTTAAGAAGCGCCGCTCCAAGTACATGGCAGAGACGACTCCAGCACCCTCGGACCACCTGCTTTGCCCGCTATCACCCATCACACCACCGCTCCCAGAGGACTCTCTCCACCCACTGCTCCACCACCCCTGTGCCCCCCTGCTGCCCAACGGCCTGGCCTACTCACCCATGCCCTCACTGCCTGCCAGCCGCTGCAACACACCGCTGCAATTTGAAGTAAGCTGCCCTCCATCAACACCTGCGGACACAAATACACTCTGTCTGTCTGTTTTTTGCATTAATCATGACATCATCATTTTTGCTACCCCACAGCGGACCATATGATGTATAATGTGTGTCAGTCAATTCAACCTCCTCAGAAGTATATTAGTATTTGTAATTATACAAAATGATATTTGGGAACATTGTTAATCATTGAGGTTTTTATATTTGGGACACGTGTGTTCCTAATGGCCTTTGTTTTTCTCTCTAGAACATATCATCCCCTGAGGCGTCTCCTGTTCACCGGCCAGAGTCCATCTCTCCTGAGGTACACTCCCTTCTTCTAATGCACTACTGACTTGAGTTATAATAATATAACAATAATAATATCTTAGAATTGTCTTAAATGTCTCATTTCTTTCTTTCTCTCCTCCTGCAGCCATGTCTTCAGACAGACTTTGACGTCCCTCGGCCTCAATTCCCAGACCTGTCCCAACCCTCCAGCTTGGAGAGCCCTGTGGCTGTCACCACAGATGACTTTACCTTTTCCGGAGGCCCCACAGGCCACGATTCCCAGGGCCCATCATCTGTAGGGACCAGTTCCCTCAACACAGTGTCCTGTCCTTCCTCAGACCTAACCCCCAAAAATAGGGAGCAGGCCTTCAGGACAGAGTTCAACCTCATATACACCTGCTCCCCCCTCAACGCAAACCTGGGGAACCCCGTGGCCACCGACCGCCGCATGTCCCAGTCAGAAGGTGGCTTCTCCCCACCAGAGTCCTTCCACAGTTCCATAAGCAGCCAGGGGCTGCTTGGAGATGTGGGCCCTGGCTCCATGTCACCGTACCCTGAGCCTCATTATGGGGGAGGCTATCCGGACAGTGGCACACCTCCTCACACCAGCAACCCACCACAAAAAAAGAAGGCAAGTTCTGCACGTCTTAATAATATGAATGTGAAAAGTGTTGTGGTCAGATAGATGAGGTAGATCTGTTCTTTTGGAGCACGAGTGACTGTGATATGTGCAAACTGAATAGCTGAACCTCATGATGTGCTTCCCCCTCTGCTTTGTCTGTTTACTTGTCGTAAATATATCAGCTGGTTCCCTTGTGTCAGGTGGTCAAATCCAAAAGGGGCAGGCATTTAAAAGACTACATATATAACATTTTCTGTGTATATCTGAAATGATTTCCACTCTGTAGCTTTGACCCTTCCTCCCCCTTCCCTCCACCCCAACCCCTCCTCTCCCTCAGTCCCCTCCCTCTTCCTCGCTGCTCCTTGACACTTTTTGCCAAGTCTCTCTTCCACTTTTCTTCCAAGGCAGAGGGCCAACCAGCATACCATTAGTCTGCTGACAGGGAAGCCAGATTACCAGGCTATAGCTGTAAGAAGTGAATACAAGCCAGTACAAAATATGGTGAATATTCTCCCTACAACTACATCTTTAGAAGTGTGCATGTAAATATTGTTTCTTTGCATCTGCATACAACACCCACCCCATGCTCCGACAGCTCCGTCCCCTCCTCCTCCTCCAAACCTACATTGAATTATAACACTATAGTTTTGAGCAGGGGTTTTAAGTTATGCCATTCCAGCCAAACTCATCAAAGTGTGCGAGTGTTCATCCATCGCCTTCAACACAAGAGGCAGATGGTTCATGAGTTCTTACGATGGCGTCTTTCAGATGCTCCATCTCATCCTTGGCTCTTTCCAAATTGATCAGCGGTCTCTCCACTGCTACAAGGCTAAGCTCACCAGTGTGGTTTACAGCAAAAAACAAAAAAAACAACCAAAAAATGTTCATACAGCTGGTCCCATCAGAGTCCTGTAATGTGACATTGGAGAGCTTTCTAAAACACAAACACATGAAGCATCTCACACCCTTCTTCTCCTCTAGATAGATAATGATACTAATGAGTCCTCCTAATTGTCCATTATTAACATTCTCACTCGCCAAGAAGGTCAACATGAATTTATGGCCCAGATTAATATTCACCAGTCGAAATAAAAGATATATTTTTCAATAAATGTCAACATGTGTAAAGAATCACATACTGGATTATATTCAGATTGATCTTATTTAGCTTGAAGTGTCAGAATTCGGTGAGTTGACTCATTTAGACAACAGAACAAAAGTCAACAGATAAACTCTGTTTTGAATTTTATTTTAAGGATCATCACTGAAGATGGATCCAGTAGCACAGGACAGTGCAACTGGATCCATCTTAAATAAGCCATTAGACGAGACAGTCAGAGTAAAACTGAAAGTGAGTACACCTGAAGTGTCATTGCACAGGAACACAAACAACGGCACTTTTGATGATCATTTGTGTTCTCTTTAAAGTCCGTTTGATGAACCCATCAATAGAAGATGGCCACAGCTACTAAAAGATAGCTCGGGTTGTAATTAACAGCTGTTTTCATACTGAAACCGGTTGATCCAAAACTATACGAGTATACCAAACTTTGGTTTGACCTGAAAAAGTGTGTGGCCAGTCCTATGATGTGTGTGTATATATATATACTCTATATACACCCATAAAGTTGGAATCAAATATTTCGACCTCTTCTCATGAAATGATTGTGACAGTGACAGGAATAAAAAGAGGAACGTGTCCGAACACAAATGGATTCCAACTTTATGGGCGACAGTGGAAACCTGAGCTGCCTGTCTGTCAGGACCCTCATAATAATGTGTCCAGTGAAGAGGACAAAGATATTTGGTGCTTGGTGGTCATTTCAGAGCCGGACTCATAGTCCTTGTGACACGGCTGCGTCCTGCAGTCATGTAATATTCCACAATTGCAAACATTGAGTCAAGAGCCGTCCATGTCAGTATCTGACTGTGTGCTCATCACCCTGCTCCCCTGCCTCTTTCATATACGCCCCCCTCCCCCTTCCTTTCCCACAAGCCTTTTTTGTGTCATGACAACATTACGCTGGGATGAGTGCTCTCATTCTCATTGTTATTAGTGGAGGTGTGTGTATATGTCGTGTGTGTGTGTGTGCGTGAGCTCAAACCTTCTGTGGACGCTGATACGAGTGTTTGTGTAGCCGTTGTTGTTTCAACGTGGTTGCATCATTGCGTGGTGCATTCAAAGTTGCCTGCTCTTTTCGTCAAAGCTTTCGATGCTGTATGTTACTAACAGAACACACACACACTGAGCTCCAGTATGCCGAGCCTTTATATATGTGTGTTCATGGAATGGAACAAAAACTGTGTCGTTTTCATGTCAAAGGCAGTTTCCGTGGTGATGAAGGTATGTGTTTGTGTTTTCTCTGTCACATTGATTAGCTGTAAACTGTTTCCAGGTGAGTCCTCTCTGGTGTGGTGCATGCAGTCTGCCATCACTCAGTTTTAGTGAATGATGTGATTCAGTCGGCGGCCCAGCATCAGTGTGAATGACATGAAGTTGAATGTTTAAACATGCACCTCACACTTGCAGATCAGACCACCAACGGCAGCTGTTTAATAGCTTTTCTGCACCCTCTGCTGCTTCAGGTGTCTTTGCTGGAGTACCGCAAGAGGAAGCAGTGCAGCAGTCGTGACTCGGAGCCGGTCGGGAGCAGCTCGTCCCTGGGCGGCACCCCCACCCGGCCTAGCTCCCATTACATCCAGGACTCCCATCATCCCCAATCCCATCAGCAGATGCAGCCCCCGGCCTCCCCGCACAGCTCCTTCTCTTCCTCAGCACACACCTCCATCCCACAGATAGAGGAGGTCAGTCCTCCAGACCACCAGGGCTCCTCTTTGCAGTCCAGACGCCAGGACAGCAGCAACCAGTGGTGAGCAGTCCAGAATGATGGCGTCTGTCAGTACACGTCATGATAGTTTAGATAGTAGAGCTGACTGACCGATAACCTTTTGCATTTGTATTTGTTTAGGATGGTCCCCACTACTGTTGAACGTCGAAGGGAAGGTCAGGGGTTTCTGGAGCGAGTGCTGAGAAGCCACAAGCCGGAGCGGGCTTACAAGAGGAGTGATGGCTCTACGGAAAAGGAATCTGGTAAGAAGAAACTCCTCATAACTGGATTAACAGTTACCATGACCCCGAAACTGTTTAGAGTAACTGCCTGACCTTACAGTCAGCTGAGAGGACTGCTCTGTTTCTGAATGATGCCTTCAGAAAGTCCTCTTTACAAATAGATGGTGTTTTGTTTGAAGGGTTTGTACATGGAGAACAAAACACTGTACAATGGTTCAACCAGACTGACAACTGAAAGACACAAAAAAACCCTCTGTTCAACAGTCAGAAGAAACTGAGTCCATGTGTGCAGATGGAAACAGGAACAGGTTTAACAATGTCTACAACAAGCTGAATTAACAGACGCGTTGCTTATTAAAGATATTCTTCAAACAGAAACATAAAATTAGTTCAGTGGTAGCACTGCTGGCATCAAACCACCGAACATACATACTCACAGTTTAAACCTGTTCTGTGAAAGCACTGAGCAGACTGCAGGGTCCAAAGAAAAACTGCTTCCTAAAAAAATATTCACTACAGTAAATGGAAAATTTGAATCATTTCATTTTTTCTTTTGGGGCCAAAACAGTTTCAAAATGATGAAACATTTGGTGTGTGAATGATCCTGTGTGTGTTAAAATAGTCACATCAGTGTAACAGGTGATTCCAAACTGCACATCAACTATACACTATACTATAAGTGTGCCACACTCCACTGACGGTAACACATGTTGTGTTTTTCAGATGCAGATCGATACGAGATGCAGGCGGCGTCCATGCCTTCTCCCATCAACAGTCCACACAGATACAGTCCCTCTGTGTACTCCCACCAGGTAACACCAGCTCTGTCATCTGTTCTGCAGACAGCAGCGTGTGCCGCCGTGACTTTAATACACAAGCTGGCCTGTTCAGTGTTCATGCAGTCATCATATGCTCATTGCCTTTTCACTTGGATTTGACATGTTGCCCACATTGATGACAAACAACTATGATACTATATTTAGTATGTTGAGGAAGAGTCCTTTCAATTGATTTGTGCTGTGAAGGAAATTATTCCATTAAGTGTGTGTTTGTGTCTTTCATTGTGTGTTCAGTCAACAGAAAGCCACCGGCAGACTGACAGCCCCTCGTTCATCCAGCAGACCTCCAACTCTCCATTCCGGGGTTCCTACAGTCCCTCATCAAGCCAGAGCTTCTACCCACGCCTCTCCTCCTCTCACCCGGGAATGACCCAGGACCACCCTCCATCCTCCTATCCAAGTCACACCCCCACCCACACCTCCTCCTCAGACTCCAGGCTGCCAGCAGGCTCGCTACACCAGCACAGTGGCAGCAGTAACGTGGACGGAGGCCACGCCTACAGCAACAGCCACTTAAAAGCGAGCCTTTTGAACAGCAGTGGCCTGGTGGGGACTCCCGCCCAGGGACCCAGGCCCCACGGGCAGACTAAATTAGACTTGGGCGCCCAGGCATCCAGAGGGAGTCAGCAGCAGGCGTCTCGCAGCCTGAAGTCGGGCAGCCCGGGCCAGACGGCGCTGCAGACCGGCTCCAGGCTGCTGTCGGCCTCAGGACCGACACACTACCCACAGCGAGGGACGAGCCTCAGTCAGTTCCAGCACTCCCCCCTCCAGGGACCCGGAGTAAGGACCCAGTCAGGAAGCTTTTAGGACCTTGTTCAAGAGTATGTGTGTGAGTAAGTGTGTGTGCGTGTGTGTGAGAGTGAGTGAAGCTGCGTACCTCTCCAACCCCGAAAGCTGCGTTGAAATGGGGCTCAGGGAGTTTGGGGAGGGGAAATGTACAGACCTAAGAGGAGCAAGGACTTCTTCACGGATTTCTCCTTTTCTTATTTTCTTGTCTTTTCTTTCTTTATTTTCAGAAGAAAAAAAAACAAATGACCACATTCTGCACAAAGCTGATCACTGACTTTGGACATCATTACGGAATCAGTGGAAAAAGCGATTTGGATGACACATTCAGAAAAAAAAATCACATGTAACTTGAAATTGTCCCCAGTGTTTCCTCATGTGCCGGACTGTGCAAACAGGCTCTCTAATGTGGGAAAGTTTAAACTTCCACACAAATGTCTGTACAAAGTTCTAAAAAGCCGTACCAGTCGTCATGGTACCCAGGTTGGATAAATGCTGAGATGAATATGTAACTGAAAGCAAGAGTTGTTTTATTTTTCAAATTTTTTTGTTTTGGTCGACGTTACTTTTTTTTTTTTTTTTTCTTGATTTGGCAAGTGGCCGAGTCTGTGCTGCAGTAAAGTGTTTGATTGGGAAAGAGGGGGTGGGGGTGACATCCGTTCTAAAGATGCATTAGAGAGGCGCGGGGAGGGGGCTTCTCCCTGGACAAAATCATTCCATGTGATTACCAGCTTCCGTGTTCTCTCAGTAAACATGAAAACAGCCCTTCTTTTCTTGGAGCGTCTCCGTCTGTTCGATGTTCTGTTGTTTCCGGTTCTTCCGTTCTCTCATCCCCACTGGACTGTTTTGGTTTCACATTAGGACTACTTCAGTGTAGACTTCTGATATTGTACTTGAGACATACAGGTCTTATGATTCATGGTGCTGCATTCTTGTTTTTTTTGTTTTGTTTTGTTTTTCAAATAAATTTGAAATTCAGTTATGTCCCCCACATATGGCTGCATTCATCTCGTCATTCTATCAGTTGGAATCCGTTTTATTCTCTCCAAATTCATACTAGTCATATATTCTAGAGACGGGATGCAGGAACTAAACAAGAGGCGATTAATCCAACGTCATTTGTAAGCTAGCGTGTTGGGTTTGACTGTTTTTATCCTGCAGGAGTTCTTTAAATATATATATATATATGTGTGTGTGTGTGTATTTTTATTTTTCGACCAATCCTTGCATTCCGTGTGACAACGAGGAAAACTGGGGAAGGGGTCTCTGGGGGAGCGTTTGGATTGTTTCTAAAAAAAAAAAAAAAAAAGTTTTTTTTCTAAAAGAAAAAAAAGCTGCTATGTTCTCCTGTGAGAGCTGCTTCCCTTTCCACAGAATGCTGTATTTTTATTTCTCCTTTTTTTTTTTTTTCCTCACAAACTGACTTGTAAAGAAAGAGACGGTTCTCCTGACCGCAACAGTGGGACCTCAAACCGACGTTAAGCTGACAGCCTGGCGGCAGCACGGGTCACCCTCTCCTCCCTCTGAGACTTTTATTTTGGACCGAATGTGGGGACAACAGACTTCAAGGACCGAGGGTCTGGTCAATGAGACTGGACCGGGCCCCACCCACCGCCACTACACCCCAACCCCCCGCCCCCAAGTCCACAAACACACACAGAAGGGTACTCATGTTACATGAATGTTTGACAAATTGAAAAAAAAAAAGTTGTGACCCAAAATTAACCAGCACCTTAAAAATGAAAGAAATACAACCTAAAAGACACAATAGGACAGTATGTATGATTATGTGTACTTGTATAGAAAGAAATGTGATATAGACTTGTATGGAGAAAATATAGTACACTGAATTTATCGCATGATATTTGTTTTTAGGGTCTGAGTGACCAACTCTGTCAGATGGTTGGAAGCTGATATTGGGTCTGTTCCTGGGATTCCTCCAAAAAACCAGACGCTGCATTCTCTTTTTGTTTTGTAAAGATCATTCTGTTGGTTTGGTTTTATTTTTACACAGATCATAGTAGTAACTATTTCAATTGTTTCCCTCCAAAAAGTTTAAGAAGCAAGAGATGTAATGCATTTTGATAATAAAATAATCATGATGGTAATGTATTTTAAGAAATACCATTGTGATGTGTCATTCAAGGGAGTCACTTGATTGTTTTGCACACGTCACAGCGGTCCGAGCGGAGGAGACGATGGTGTTTCATTTGAAGAGGTTCATTCACGTTTAATGGCTCTGCTTTCTGGGCTCTTTATTGGCCCATCACAAAACCTGGCTTCAACCAGCAGGACGGGTTTTTAGGCGCCATTGATGGGCCTCTGATCTCTGCCAGAGAGGTTACAGGATATATTTAAAACCTGGTGACATTTTAAAGGAGTTAAAAGAATGTTTGTCAGTAAAAATACACATGGAATAAAAAATATATCAGACAAAAGAAAATCATCACAAGTGTTGAGCTCAGAAATACAGTTTTGTTTTTGGAGACTAAACTAAAAACCGAAACACGGTGTAAAAAAATATTTTAGTTGATGGGAAAAAAAACTAGCTAACTAACATTAGGAAAGAAGAAAAAGTGTTAAACAATTCTACACAACACGCCTTTAGTCTCTGGGTGAAATTTGTCAACACAAGCATGACGAGACATTTAGTGCATCATGTTTAAGACTAGAAGGTCAACTTGACTCAGTCCATGTGTCTGGATTGATCTGAACGTCCTACGTGTTACCCTGACCTGACACACACCCACATAATAAAACCAACCAACACTGCTAAGTGAAACTAAAAGAACTAAAAGACCAAATGAAAACTCTCCACCTGCTTTATTCTTTTCTTCAAAACGTCCAAGAAAAACATCTTCAACCATTAATGCCTGTACGATCAGCCTCTCATGTTCTTTGACATATCCATGTTTTCATCTTAACAGGTAAAAAAAGAAAAAAGTCCAACAAATTCTTTTAGTCTGAATCCTGTTATCAGAACTACATTCAAAGTCCACCTGTGTTTACATAGATCACATAGAACTACATGTCCAATAATTCCAAAGAAATCCTGTTGACAGAGCTAATTCCAGACTGAGCTCTCCGTTTCTGTCCTCATGGAGCATCAGTACTGTCTTCATCCACTAGAGGAAAGCATTGAGCTGCAGGTGAATTGTGTAAAGCAGCAGACATGCTTTGGTTTCTCAGTGAGGAAGACTCATAATAGGAGGACTCATTGTTGGGGTTATTCTGTCTTTGTGATGCTGATGTTAGATAAGTGGATAAATATTCATTGTTGCAGCTGCTAGGTGGCTGTACGTCAAACTTGTTAGTTTGCACATATATCCGTCTGCTGACAGCTACGGTGGCCGGGAACCCTAAATGCTGCAAATAAAAGAAACGCTGCAAACAAAAAGAAACAGCGCTACAAATAAAAGAAACGCTGCAAACAAAAAGAAACAGCACTACAAATAAAAGAAACGCTGCAAACAAAAAGAAACAGCGCTGCAAATAAAAAAGAAACGCTGCTGCAAATAAAAAGAAATGCCGCTGCAAATAAGAGAAACAGCGCTGCAAATAAAAGAAACTTCACAACGGAAGTGAATTACCGGGGACTATTATTGCCGGTGCACCTGTAGTTTTTTATGTGAGTAAGAAGAAGAAGAAGTACAGAAGTCTATTGCATTTACTTGAAAAAAGTTTCTTTTATTTGCAGCGCTGTTTCTTTTTTATTTGCAGCGCTGTTTCTTTTTGTTTGCAGCCTTTCTTTTATTTGCAGCATTGAGGGTTCCCGGCCACCGTAGACAGCAGTTTCCGAAGCCACAAACACCTTTTAGTCAGACATGTGAACCATGTAATCAGTTGTTGTCTTCAGAATCAGCAAAGACCAAATGTTTGCTCACTGTCTGAAATGCATTTCCAAGACATTTGTCAGCCACCCAAACAGTATGACACACAGCAAACCCCTCAGTGTTGACTGTCAAACATAACACTGTGCCAACATTTCTATGTGTGAGGCCTGTGAACAGTTTGGAACAGCTGCCTCTGAGCAGCAGATTACACTCACAGACCTGAACCAGGTCCAGAGAGCATGTGGAAAAACAAATTTCCGGTGTGAGGTCTTCCCTCTCTGTTTGCTTCCTGCTGCAGGTGGCGGGCACACAGACACTAACTGAAGTGAAGTGAAGTGAGTGAACAGGTATGTTGGTGGGGAGCAGCGCTGGAGGCCACGCTGACGACAGGTTGTCTGTGTGGAGGGAAACGCAGGTAGCAGATGGCTGGTCTGAGGCCTGTCAGCATGTCCAAGTCTTCATTCTCACTGCTCCAGATGGACTTTATGCACTGTCTACCAGCAGAGCCAGAAACCCACAAAGACAGACGGCCGGGTTGTAAAATCAGAGATTATTGGAGGATCAAAGTTTCACATTAAAAACTCGTGAACCCACAGACACCGAAAATCCCTCAGAGTCTTTATACCCTGAGCTTCCAGAGCTGCAAGTCCTGCTCTGGTCCCAGTTTCTTTACACAAACAATACACACACACTCGCACACATTTTCACAATTATGAGGCAGTTTGCAGGTTTACAATGGCTCTAAGGTGCTGCTGGACCTGAACTTCAGTTCTTTCTTCACTTTGTTATAGAAGCTGTGTAAGTCCTTCATAAAACTCAGTCACTGATAGACAATAGAATGTTCAGATACTGTAACAACAACAATAAACGTTTTATGTATAGCACAGTGTGTACCTTTACATTTACAACAGTCAGTTCAGTCTAAACTTGCTCTTTATAAAAAATGTCATATTTGTTATGTTATGATTTAGTGCCATGAAAATAAAATTGAACTGAATTGAGGAAAAACAAACAGTTTAATGCTGCAGTGTCTGATGACCTCAGGTGGTGGTCAGGCATTTTAGATGGGGGAGACATCCAGCTAAGTGTGGATCTTCTGCATTGAGTGCATCTGTACGCTGCAATACTTAGATACTTTTATTCAGTGGTAACTTTTCCAGTGCAGGACTTTTGTTTGCTTTGTTAGAATTTTGAGTCCATTTGGTCTCTTTCAGAGCACCAGTGACTACTATTTTGGTTTTGTCATTTCATTTTAATTAGATAAACACAACTAATCTCAAATATTTTCATTCATTATGCTGAACAGTTTGCTCTGTTTGCTTCTTTGGGTCGTCCATATAGCTATGAATATTTACACCACATGATTGAGCGGAAGCATATATAATAAAACACAGAGTGGAGCAAGTATTGAACCCTGTGGAACACCGTGTGGAATA
This sequence comes from Collichthys lucidus, assembly GCA_004119915.2. Lineage (NCBI taxonomy): Eukaryota > Metazoa > Chordata > Actinopteri > Sciaenidae > Collichthys > Collichthys lucidus. The sequence goes on from CM014082.1 coordinate 21,191,643, forward strand.
TAGTGGCTAAAACATGCTCATCAATACTAAACATGAGGACATATTAATTCACAATAGTCTATTTTAGTACTATAGTTTTAGTACTGTTGTTGTTAAAGTTATGTAAAACGTGTACATATACTTTGCCAAGAACTGCATTGTCTGATTTCAAACACATCCATCGGTGGTGAATCCAAACCTGTGGTCAGACCCTATCATCTGACCTTTGACCTCCTTGATAATTGATGTGTGCAGTCCCACCTGGCTCCCTTGTCGCTCACATAAAGGCCCCCCCCCCCCCCAGGCCATCTTTTAGCTGCTCTGTCATGGCTATAAATAGGGCAGCTAGCGTGGGCTTACCGACTCAGGGGTGGAGAGATGTGTCCGGTGTGTCAGGAGATGTTTCCATGAGCTTTGGGTTACATGTTAATGTGTTTTGCTTCCACTGATTGGACACACAGAGACACACAGTGGCTCTTTAAAGCAGGAGGTTTTTTATTATTATTTATTTCTCTTTATGTCCTCTGTATGATAATTTATTACTTAATGTAATAGGAAGTCCCTGGATAGGACATGAAAACTACACTGTTAAAAAAAATGATAGGAACACTTTTTAATTAGAGTATAGCATCAAGTCAGTTCAACTTATGGGATAATAATCTGGGCAGGTAAGTAGCTGGGGTTGTTAATCATTTCCATCTGTTTTGGTGTTAATGAAATTAACAACAGGTACACTAGAGGGGCAACAATGAGAAGACCCCGAAAACAGGAATGGTTTTACAGGTGAAGGCTGCTGACATTTTTCACCTGCTCTTCTTTTCTGACCAATTTCATTAGTTTTGCATTTGGCTGTCAGGCCGGACTCAAAGCAGGACTCAGGTGCAGAGGTGTCAGTGAGCTGTTTTATTGAAGTAACAAAAGCCCTCGACAGAGTGAGGCTATGGCAGGCTATGAAAACAGGCCTAAACTAAGGAAAAGGGGAATTAACTGAAAATCTCTCCTGGGAGGCTGAAAAACACAACACTAAGAAACAAAAAGGCTAGACTAAGAATTTACAACACAAAAAAAATCACTCAATCGGCACCGGCCAGGGGTCGAATAGGAAAGTTGAAAAAAAGGAAGAAAATGATGCTTTGTGCCTCAGGTACACCGACCTGTCTACCAGGGGCACAAAAAACGAAAATAATGCAATAAATGTTATGTATTTTTCAAAAATTTCTGCAGCTGACTGCTTTCCTACCCTGGCTCCTCACCTGCTCGAATGTTATAATGTTTTGGAAGCGAGAAGAACAAGAGAAAAAAAAAAGGAATAAAGTTGGTGGAGTCCCAGGGGTGCACACCAGCCGTGCAGCGGCCCTGTGCAGGTAGAGGGTGGAAAAACTGCAAAGTCCACAGCTAGTCTACCAGGGGCACAAACTCACCTCAGTCGGTGAGTAGAGCCGTTTGTGACGGGGTTGGTTGGTTGGCCCATAAACGAGGGAGGAGGTCAGGGGGTCTCTGGGGCCGGCGTGGGCCAGGTCAGGAGAGCAGGCCCCTGAGTGTGAGGTGAGGGATGGGAGGGCATGGAGGGAGCCTGGGTGCTGGAGTGGGTGGCTGGGGTGGGCAGGCAGGATCCTCTGAGCTCCAGGAGGAAGGGAGGGTCTGTGGAGCCGATGTTTGCTTAGGACGGAGCTCACGCTCCTGGTTGAGAGATAAGGGATGGGAGGGCCTGGAGCCTGGGTGCTGGAGATGTGTGCAGTCACCACTGTGTGTGTGTGTGTGTGTGTGTGTGTGTGTGTGTGTGTGTGTGTGTGTGTGTGTGTGTGTGTGTGTGTGTGTGTGTGTGTGTGTGGTGACATCTGCAGACCTCATAACAGTCAGGTCTTCAGTGCACTCACTGTTTGCTCAGTGACATTTTCACAGCATTCCAATAAGAAGATGAAGCTTCAGTCCAGGCTGAATGTGTACAGAAGAACCAGTTTGATTTGAAGATGTCAGCATTCATTAATTCATTAATTCATTAATTCATTCATTCATTCATTCATTCATTTTCTATAAACTCTCCTAATCGTGGGGCGGTGGCCTATCCCAGCTGACATCAGGTGAGAGGCGGGGCACATAGAGACAAACAATTATTCACACTCACATTCACACCTACCTTAATATAGTCTCTCATAAATAAAAAGTCTCTCATAAATAAAAATGACATTCAGTCAGCTAAGACAGGTTTGTGTCTTGTTTCCTGAAAATCAGATGTTTTGGAGGAGCAGTAAAAAGCTTTTCACCTTTATCTAACACTCTGTGAGTCAAGGTTCGAGTGAGGAATTGTTCATACGATGAAATCCACGACTGTTAAAGAGTCAATCAGTTTATTATTTTTCTTCATAAAACATCAACACCAATGAGAAAGTGATGTATGTGACACTGGCTGCCATGCTGAACTCTCTTGTGACAAACATTCCCTTTTCAACACTGAGAAACACCAACAGCATCCCAGAACCAGAGCAACATTACAACAACATCAGAGCAACGCAAACTAAACCATGTGAGAAAGAAACAAAAGAGACAAGTTAGAAAGCACTGAAATAGAAAGTCAGGGGTCACATATAAAAGTACAGTTTCCATATCTGGATCAGACACAGCTGAATGACAGTGCGGGGGCAGAGGTGAAATATTTGTGGCAGATACAAAATAAAAAGGAGAGGCTGAGAGAGGAGCCAGCTCTTTGTGTCCTCAGTGAGCTCAACTCTGGCATGTGATTCATTCAGGACTAAACGCTGCTGATGAAGCTTCAATGACACGTTTGCACTAATAAACCCACCAACCTGAAACTACACAGTGTGAGCCACCTTTCAGAGCGTGATTCTGCATCCTGCAGTTATCAGTACAACAGGAGAACTGAACTCAGTCTTCATTATCACCACTAACAGACTAGCAGTGACTCTAGTTGTTTTGTGAAATGAGCACAGACTCTGACAGGTTGTTTTATAGAACAGTGCTGCAAACTAAAAGCGAGGACATTTGTTCTTGACCTTTGGGAAGAAGAGCAGGACATCAGTTCAACTTGTTCTGCATAATAAACCATCAATGACGTTTAGACGAGAAACGTCTGTCTGGTGAGTTGTTAACTGTCACCTAGACTCGTGACTTACTTTAGATCGAAACAGAGCTAAGTGAGCAGTACGTCTATCAGACACTGTTATTGTGAGTTTGTCTTTTTGTCCCGCAGTACTCATTCAGTACATCTTTAAGAGATTGTGCGGACATGAGTTAGTTACGTTAGTTCACAGAGATTTGGAGTGGAAACTTAAGTCCTGAAAAATGTTTTAAATGATTTCATATTCTAAGTTTGGACAGATTATTTCTGTGTACACAGCCTTGATACATCTTTTGAAGGGTCCTAAATACTGGACCCAGTGGCACGATGAGGAAAACTTTGATTTGTCCTTCCTAGCAAATTTGAACAGAAGAACACAAGTTGCTTTGCAATGCAGTCGTATAGTGTGTGATATATTTCTTAAATGATCAGTCACCAACCATTATGTACTTGTCTGCTTGTCGTCCTCCAGGTTTTGTTTGACAGAGCGCAATCTGGATTGAGTAAAAAGTCAATTTAAATCTTTAGTCCAAGGTAAAATGAAATGAACACAGTTGGGTCATTGTCTTTTTGTTTCCAGCTCGTCAATACAAAATAAACATGTCCTTCGTGTGCCCTAATCTGGCTCCATGGTGAGCGTCCTGTGTGGAATCAGAGCAGGGGAGTGGCACAGTGTGAGATGCCTCTTGTCTTGATGGACGACGTGTGCTGGGTCTGTACTCTCAACATAGAGGCAAAGCTCTGTGCTCTTCAGCTGGTGGGCCTTGGATAGTGCAGCAGACCGCCTGTTGGACCAACGGAGTCTTGGTCTACAGGAAGCATCGTCTGTGCAAGCCTGAGATAGATGCAGCATGCAGGGCCTTTTCTGGTGGACAAACCAAATCCAGTTGACTAGAGGGAAACTGAGCATGACGAGTAAGGGAGTGAGAGAAAAAGCAAAGAAAAAATAGAATGTAGTGAAATGAATGAATGAAAAAGCTAATAGAGGACAGCGAGAACATTTCCCTGCCTCCCATTTCAGTGTAGTGTGGACTGAAGGGTGACTTCCACAGGTAGAATCTTAAATGGGATTTGACAATGGAACAGACTTTACTCTAGTGTACAGGGATGTTTCATGTATGGGGGCAAAACAAATGTTTAAAAGAGTCTTTTTTTTACCCTGTTTCCATAGAAACATCTCATTGTCATACATTTTTATAGTTCCTGGGATTAGACCTTGTCCTATACAAAGAGCAGTTGAAAATTGGCCTGAAAAAGACTTGAAAATTACACTGTGTCTGTACAAAATCATTTTTTCCTTGTTTTTGTTTTCTGTTTTTTTCCTCTAGAAGTAGCACCTGTGTGCTTTTATATATACGTTACTTTTAAAGCTGGAAATAGCTTTTGTCCACTCCATAAAAATATGTTTATTTTCATAGACTACTGCCACTGCAAGCATTATTATCATGATCAGTAACTTCATAATGTTTGTCATAACAACCTTATGAGACAGTAACACTGTATGTTATGAATGATTTTATCCCAGAGTTTGATAAAGCTGATGGTCCTACTTCCCCTCAGGATGCATTTCTCTTCTCACTTTGCTTTTGTTGATTCCACTTCAGTCCTATTTAACAAACTACTGGGCTCTGGCCTCTAAGCCCAGATCTAGGGTTTACCTGAAGAGCTTAGGAGAGGAGAGGAGAGGAGAGGAGAGGAGAGGAGAGGAGAGGAGAGGAGAGGAGAGGAGAGGAGAGGAGAGGAGAGGAGAGGATGGATGGAGGGAGGGAGGGAAGGAAGGAAGGGAGGAAGGAAGGAAGGAAGAGAACTGGAGGAGGAGAGGCTTGGCTTTCAATGGAGCCGCTGGACTCCAAATCTTGGATCCTTAGTGTCCCGGATTTCAATCTGGAGGAGGAACAGAGAGAGAAGAGAGACAGTGTCAGGACGTCTCAGCAGAGAAAAACAAACCAAAAAAAAGAAGCTGTTTCTTGTCAGGAGAGAAATGACAAATGACACTAATGCATGTTTGAAATATGTGAAATAAGTTTGACCAGTCAAAAGTAAAATTAAACACATAAATAATAGTAAGTTAAAGCGAGTACAGGGAATACAAACTAAAAATACAAAATACTAATCTGGGTTTCTGCCTCTTAAAATAAGTTTAAGTCACCAAGTGCTTGCTCATGGTGGAAATTGTTGGGTCTCTATAAACAGTAAACTGCGCTGTAAACCTGCTCGATATGGAAAGTGTCATTAGATTTGGAGCTAAATAAATGAAATAAAGTTGAACTGAAGACTGAACATTGTTGGTTGGTCAAACACCAGAACAGCGGGCACAAAACAGCAGCTATTAAATCATAGATGCATCTGAAATGACATGATGGACAAGGTTTTGATTCCACTTTCAAACTCCATTTATATCTCTGTTCAAAATCATCGCAGTCACATAGACAATGCAATGACTTCTGCTCCCCCGTGTGTCATGGAGAATCTGTTGAATGGACTCTACAGGACCTTTCTAGTCTTTTGTCTACTCAAGGCACTTTTACACAACACAACACATTTACCTATTCAATAACTCATAGCGGAGGCTGCCATACAAGGTGCTGACTGATCAGAAAGTAATCGGCAATTTGGCACCGGCTTCAAGAGAATGTCTGATTACTGGACGACCCGCCTCCTGAGTCACAGCCACATCAGTTAATGGCTACAAAGCAGACAGAGCAACGGTGGAAGAAATACTCAGATCTGGTGACATTTAGAGGTGCAGACTGCAAGTGACTGAATACCTCTCACCTCACCCCCTCTTTCCAAGTCAAAAAATATGTGAATTGTGACACTGTGAAAGGCCCTATCTAGAGCCAGTGATTAGTTTGTCCCTTCCAGGATACTGTAGAAACACTGTGGTTGAAAATAACTTGAAAATAAGTTTTTTTTTTATTCTTTTATCTATCTAAATCTTTTTTAAAATCTATAATATGAAATGCTCATTTTATTTACTGATCATTTTTAATGTTCTTAATATGAAGCAGTAAAGTAGCATGAGTTATCAAATAAATGTGGTGGAGCAAAAACCGTACATACAGTACCTGAGTAAATGTATTTAGTTACTTGCTGTTATGACTGATATGTTGCTGTCACATCCAGCAGACACAAAACAACATTATCATCTAGTGAATTCATGTTTCTGAACTTCTGCTACAAACAGTATCTATCAGAGTCTTTTGCTTCCCTGGTTCTCCATATTGTGCTGTAGCACTACAAGTGACCTCTCTAACATTACACAATCATTTGATTGAATGTTTATATCAGAAACAGGGATTAATGCAGGTTTGTGCAGTTCTGATGAACTTTCTTTTGGTGGCTAAAGCCATTAAAATATGCATGAAGATGCTATCACATCATCATGGTAAATGGACTGTACTTACAGTATATAGCACCTTTCTAGTCTTCCGATTACTCAAAGTGCTTTTACAGTACATACACTACCCATTCACACACATACACTGATGGCATTGGCTACCATGCAAGGTGCCAACTGCTCATCAGTTTGAGGATCAAACCATTCATACACATTCACACGCCGATGGCAATTTGGGGTCCAGTATCTTGCCCAAGGACACTTCGACATGCAGACTGGAGGGGATCGAACCGCTGGTCTTCTGATTAGTGGACGACCCGCTCTGCCTGTGAGCCACAGCCGCCATCATCATAATCATTTATAGTTTGGGATGTTGGATTGTCATCTCTGCACTTAACTCTCCTTCCTGTTTTGACTGCTCTGCTCCATTTGGCTGCAGATGGGAAAGAGAGTGAGTGAGACAGAGAGAGAGAGTGAGAGAGTGAGTGAGACAGAGAGAGAGAGTGAGAGAGAGAGAGAGAGAGAGAGAGAGAGAGAGAGAGAGAGAGAGAGAGAGAGAGAGAGAGAGAGAGAGAGAGAGAGAGCAGGGGCGCTCTGACATATGAGTCAGTACGAGCCGTAGAGATGGCAAATGAAATGGAGCAAAAACAAACATAAAGAAACGTACTAATGCAGTGGGCTTAAAGGTCACACCTTAATACATTTTCTCTCAGATTCCAGCAGAAAAAATCGTTCTTTAATGCAGAATTATTCAACAGAGCTTCTGTATATATACATACAGTATATATATATCGGCACTTCCTGATGGTTCATCTTCCATGCAAGCCAGTCTAATGAAAATCCAATTTGCCAAAAGTGAATGAGTGAGGGTTGGGAAAGGAGATAGAGATGGATGGGTGGTGGTGTGTATTAATCTATTTATGATGCCCCGTCACTCTGGCTCCATCGCACTGGGTGGATGGCAAATGTGTGCTGATGGACAGTAATCAATAGACTTCTCTCTGAAAAAGGGCAGCCAGGGACACCACCTGGAACATGATCCTTATACAGAGACCATCACCACCCCAACCTTCCCTCTACTGCTCAGTTAAGTTCAGCCAACACAGAGAAAATATACACGCTTCACTGCAAACTGGGTTATTCTTAGCAGTACAGAGCCACGCAGACTGTGGCTCCGAAGCTGCTACCATGCCACTGGTTTCACATGCCCAGAGTCAGGTGCGCCCTTCAAAACACTCCTTTCCATTGGTATCTTTAAGATAGATCTATCAGTCCATGACACACAGCAAACAACAGAGAACAACATGTATTTAGCTGCAACACAAACATAACACTCAGTGGAAAAGAAATAATCAATAACCTCTTCTTCTAATGTATTTACGGTAAACACACATTCCCATTGAATTGCCATAATTAAGATACTCCAGTTAATTGCTCAGGCACTTTTCACTTCATACATGTGTTAGAGCATACACACAAAATGTGACCCGCAAATCAAAGCATGATCCATTTCAAAAATAAACCTTTTTAGATTGGGGCGCCCCATGTGCGTAGGCTCAGTCCTTGCTGCGGAAGCCCAGGGTTCCGAATCTGACCTGTGGCTCTTTCCTGCATGTCATTCCCATCTCTATCCCCACATTCCTGTCACTCTTCAGCTGTCTCTATCAAATAAAGCCTTGAAAAGGCCAAAAAACAAACAAACTCTTTTTAGAAAAGAAAACACAAAACAGATCAATTGAGGATAAAAACCTTTTTATAATGTCATACTTTAAATGTGCATCAAAGGATGTAAACATGCTCTAAATATCGTGGTTTCTTATCAGCATCTGCTTTAATGATAAAACATTCCAGGCTCAATGGCACCTATCAGCTTTCATCTCTATTACATGGTCTTCATCAGTTGTCATGGCGATAGATCTGATAAATCTGACAGATCTATCATACATGAGGAGTTTCTTCTTGTAGTATAATCAGTGGTAGAGATAGTTTTGTTCGTGCTGGTGCTTTTAAACTTAATTTTTATTATTCTCATGCACTGTGGCGGCCAGCTGCTCATGTCACATTTGTGTATGTTTTTTTTTTTGGTAGATCAGCTTGGTTTGTAATTAGGCTGTTTTTCTCCCCCGTCCTCTCTTTCTTTGATGCTGACATACACACAGAAGTAGCTGGAGGGTCTGGTGTACACAGCAGACACACTCCTCAGTAAAAGGCCATCCTCAACTTGACGTCTCCTTTCGTAGTAGGCCTCGCTCCTCTGAAAAAAAGCATTGTGCCCGGGGATGATGTCTACAACATGCAACCACCTTTTTGTTTTCCCACTGATTTCCTCTCTTGTTCCTCGGCACAGTCCTTCAGCCTGGAATCTTTCACTTTACTGAGGTCTTTAATGTGACCAAACATCATCTGTCTTGTGAACAGGAGTACAAGATATCTGATCTGACACCAGGTTGAAACCAGCCAAGGGGAAACTGCACTCACTGAACAGGAATGTGTAACTGTGACTTCCAAAATCACAGAAATTGGCAGTTACATGCGGGACATGGTGGACTGTGGGACACAAGCTGTTTTAAAAAGACTGATGGTGGTTTGGTGGATAAAGAAGCATTGAAGACAACAGCAGAGACACGTTAACAGTGTCTGTACATGATAAAAATATATAGATTTATAGGGAATTATTGAAGATGTGATTAAAACTAATTAAGTCCTAGTAAATGAAGTGGCCTAATCTCAGAAGCAAAATCCTAAGGATGAACAGACACAGCACCAGTACGAATACAAACCTTAATGTCACTACACTGCTAGACCCAAAGACAGGCTGTGAGAGCAACTTTTTTTAAACTGTCTATCATGAGTATGACAGTACAAAAGTACATAAAATAACAAGATCATCAAAAGAGCTACAACACTTCAGTCATAGCAGTTCATGGCTGCTTCTTATTGAAGATGACATTAATGTTATATTATGACTTAGTTTGTCTTCCCTGTCCGCACACATCACACAGTGGTTTGGTCTTTTGATACTGAATACGTCATTTACAACGCAAGAAATAAACAAGATGAAAAAGAAGAGGGAGCAGGTACTATGAACTATCATCTTAAAAATCACGATATGAAGTTCTAATTTTTTAAAATGTGCAAATTCTACACACATCAAACACAGAAGAAAGTCTGAAGTCCACAGCTTCTTTGCCTGGAGCACACACACACACACACACACACACACACACACACAACACACACACACACACACACACACACACACACACACACACACAACACACACACACACACAACACACACAAAGAGGAGAATGTGAACTTACCCTTGACACAGCAAAATCTGTAGAAAAGAAAAAAGAGAAAGATTAATATTTTTCTTTATTTACCCAGAAACTGAATTTCCTTTTATCAAATACAATGTCAGTGGCCCTCAGTCAACCTCCCTGTGGGATTTAAAGCTCCACCAAAAACCAAACAATGAAGGAAAGTGATTTCTTTTTCACACTAAAGATGAGTCACTGTGCTGAGGATTTACTGCATTTTTTCCATTCCAACAAAAAGGCCATAATTAGTGGTAATTGTTGGTAGTAAACAGCATGTAGAGCCAGAATATCTGCACATTTAACTCTGAATAAAGGGTTTATTTTGTGAATGTTGAGACACTGGAAAGACAAACCAAGAAGGCGGAAAGTGAAGACAAGAGTTTGATCTAATAAAAATATCTTCACCTTCAGCTCACTGCTATGAACCCAGCTTCATTTATGAGCTCAGGCTGAGACACATTTTATTACTCAAGTGGAGCTACATTTATGCTGATCTAAGTCACGTTTGCTCGCCTCAGTGCATACTGACTTCATATGCATTTGTGCTGCTTCTGCATTGTTTTGTCTTGTTATATCTGACCTTTGTGTAAAGGTGACTTTTAAAACATCAACACAAACTGAAGTTAGGCTGAAATAACAAAATATCTTTAATGTCATATGCATAGCAAGCATCCAAGTGTAAGGGCATAAACACCAAAAAAAAAAAAAACAAAAAACAACAACAGAGAGACACTGAACAGTAACAGAGAGACAGACATAAACAGACATATGCACTGAGAGGAAACCACAGCCTCATCCTTCTGGAATCTGACACGTAACCATGGAAACTTTCTCCACATGCTCAGAGGAATTGGGGGAGTTTATTTTTTATTTGTCTTCAGGCAGCTCAACATGGTCTTCACCTCCTCTGATGCAGTGTGTCGTCACAGCAGCACACATACAGAAAAAGCTCGCTACCAACGGACGAGAAGACACAAACCAGGAAGACACAACCAACAGGGACCAGAAGACACCAAGGCGAAAGACACCAACAACAGGGACGAGAAGACACAAACCAACAGGGACCAGAAGACACCAAGGCGAAAGGCACCAACCAACAGGGACCAGAAGACACCAAGGCGAAAGGCACCAACCAACAGGGACCAGAAGACACCAAGGCGAAAGACACCAACCAACAGGGACGAGAACACAAACCAACAGGGACCAGAAGACACCAAGGCGAAAGACACCAACCAACAGGGACCAGAAGACACCAAGGCGAAAGGCACCAACCAACAGGGACCAGAAGACACCAAGGCGAAAGACACCAACCAACAGGGACCAGAAGACACCAACGAGAAAGACACCAACCAACAGGGACCAGAAGACACCAACGAGAAAGACACCAACCAACAGGGACCAGAAGACACCAAGGCGAAAGACACCAACCAACAGGGACCAGAAGACACAAAGAGAAAGACACCAACCAACAGGGACCAGAAGACACCAAGGCGAAAGACACCAACCAAGAGGGACGAGAAGACACCAACCAACAGGGACCAGAAGACACCAACGAGAAAGACCACCAACCAACAGGGACCAGAAGACACCAACGAGAAAGACACCAACCAACAGGGACCAGAAGACACCAACCAACAGGACCAGAAGACACCAACGAGAAAGACACCAACCAACAGGGACCAGAAGACACCAACCAAACAGGGACCAGAAGACACCAACGAGAAAGACACCAACCAACAGGGACCAGAAGACACCAAGGCGAAAGACACCAACCAACAGGGACCAGAAGACACAAACGAGAAAGACCAACCACAACAGGGACCAGAAGACACCAAGGCGAAAGACACCAACCAAGAGGACGAAGACACCAACGAGAAAGACACCAACCAACAGGGACCAGAACACACCAAGGCGAAAGACACCAACCAACAGGGACCAGAAGACACCAACCAACAGGGACCAGAAGAGACCGACGAGAAAGACACCAACCAACAGGGGACGAGAAGACACCAACGAGAAAGACACCAACCAACAGGGACCAGAAGACACCAACCAACAGGGACCGAAGACACCAACGAGAAAGACACCAACCAACAGGGACCAGAAGACACCAACCAACAGGGACCAGAAGACACCAACGAGAAAGACACCAACCAACAGGGACCAGAAGACACCAACCAACAGGGACCAGAAGACACCAACCAACAGGGACCAGAAGACACAAACGAGAAAGACACCAACCAACAGGGACCAGAAGACACCAAGGCGAAAGACACCAACCAAGAGGGACGAGAAGACACCAACCAACAGGGACCAGAAGACACCAAGGCGAAAGACACCAACCAACAGGGACCAGAAGACACAAACGAGAAAGACACCAACCAACAGGGACCAGAAGACACCAAGGCGAAAGACACAACCAAGAGGGGCGAGAAGACACCAACCAACAGGACCAGAAGACACCAACGAGAAAGACACCAACCAACAGGGACCAGAAGACACCAACGAGAAAGACACCAACCAACAGGGACCAGAAGACACCAACCAACAGGGACCAGAAGACACCAACGAGAAAGACACCAACCAACAGGGACCAGAAGACACCAACGAGAAAGACACCAACCAACAGGGACCAGAAGACACCAAGGCGAAAGACACAACCAACAGGGACCAGAAGACACCAACGAGAAAGACACCAACCAACAGGGACCAGAAGACACCAACCAACAGGGACCAGAGACACCAACGAGAAAGACACCAACCAACAGGGACCAGAAGACACCAACCAACAGGGACCAGAAGACACCAACGAGAAAGACACCAACCAACAGGGACCAGAAGACACCAAGGCGAAAGACACCAACCAACAGGGACCAGAAGACACCAACGAGAAAGACACCAACCAACAGGGACCAGAATACACCAAGGCGAAAGACACCAACCAAGAGGGACGAGAAGACACCAACGAAAGACACCAACCAACAGGGACCAAACACACCAAGCAAAGACACCAACCAACGACCAGAAGACCAACCAACATTACCAGAAGATACCGACGAAATACACCAACCAACAACATACACCAACTAAACACCAACCAACAGGGACCAGAAGACACCAACCAACAGGACCAGAAGACACCAACGAGAAAGACACCAACCAACAGGGACCAAAATACACCAACCAACAGGACCAGAAGACACCAACTAAAATACACCAACCAACAGACCAGAATACACCAACCAACAACCAATACACCAACGAAATACACCAACCAACAACCATAATACACCAATCGAAATACACCAACCAACATTTACCATAATACACCAACTATAAATATACCAACCAACATTTACCATAATACACCAACTATAAATACACCAACCAACACTTACCATAATACACCAATTCTAAATACACCAACCAACATTTACTATAATACACAAACCATGAATACACCAACCAACATTTACCATAATACACCAAGAATAAATACAATAAACATGTCTAAAGAATTTAGGGGCTTTGTAGGACTTTGTTAGCTTTGTCGGCAGTAGTGTTCCCGCACTTTCTTAAACATCAGATGCAATCTTTTCAAGGACTTTACAGGTTTAATTACCTCAAATTTAAGGAACCAACCTAAGGAACAACAGTTAGTTAAAAGGTAGCATAGTTTAAAGATAGATTCATGTTAATGACTGAACATGAGAAGCAGCAGAATGCAGCCACTCTAAACTTACTAAATGCCTCTGGTCCTGGTGAAGTTTATGCTAACATGAAATCCTTTTTCTGATCAGTTTGTACTATGCTCATTTATTCAGGTTACACCCTAGATCATTAACTAATTAATCATGCATGCAAACCAATTAATTAACATGTGACCTCGATTAAGGAAGCATGTGCATGTTTAAATGATCAATAATTTTCAATAATTCAGCGACTTCTTTCACTTCCTTCCTGCCATGGGCTGAAATTTTATCAACCATAATAATAATAATAATAATAATAATAATAATAATAATAATAATAATAATAATAATAATAATAATTATTATTATTATTATTATTATTATTGTGCTTTGTTCTGATCAACTAGTCTCTTACTTAACCTAATCAAATCAATTTTCTTGCTAATCTAACCCTACTATTAATTATATAGACATTTCTGTGTTTTTTTGTAAAAAATAATGAATCTTTCAAATAGTTAAAATGGCATTTTAAGGGTTAAAATCCTGAAAATGGTTGAATGATTGGTAGTTCTGAGCAAGTGTGAAGTTGTTTAGATGATTTATGAAAAAAAAGTGTTTTTTTGGACCTGTACATTTTTGGCATTAGGGTGTTGAAAGGTTTATTTAAGGTTTTTTTTAAGATAGTACTAGGGTTAAATAATCCTTTCATAGCACTATGACTCTAACAGAGACATTATTTTGGCTCCTAACCACAAAATCTCTCACCTTTGTTCTCTGCCTTCAGCTCCTCCTGCAGAAAGTCGCTCTGCCGGTTGCCGAGCACGAAGGCTAAAAAGGAAAGGATGAGGGCGTCCAGGATGCCGATGATAGCCAGGATGTAGGCCCAACGCACAGAACAGTTTCCCAGAGTGTACTTTCCCGTGTCCTCTCCACACATGTCTCGGATCACCTCGGCGTCCCAGCCGCTTGGGAAGATCATACAGCCAAGCACCAGACACACGGCTGGAGAGCAGTGAGGGAAGTATGGAGGAAGGAAGGGACACCAGAGGAGTTATTTATGTAGAGTGATGGTATGGATGTTGTGGTCATATATACAGAATGCTATTTGGTTTGTGTAATATTGGATTTTGTCAGGCTGTGTGTGTAGTAACAGAGTGATGGGTCAAGGTGACAGAGTTATGTTCCACTGAAAAGCAGCACATGAAAGAAAATTCAATACGGGAAGAGGGTTGAGGTGTAGAACAAAGCAAGATTGAAAGTCGGGACAATAAAACAGGAGGGGGAGGCTGGTGAGGAGAGAAAATGGGTTTAGGTGTAAAACAGCAGGTCGGGCAGAGGGTTACATGAAGTTAACAAGATGAAAGTGAGAGAAAAGAGGAGAGACAGATGAGGGAGTACAGAGTATTATTTTTCCATTTTGGAGAAAGAAACCACCGACAGAGGAAGAGTGAAAGGCTTTGACATTTTCTTATAAATCAATGTGAAACATGATTTCACATGATGGAAATGCAAAATGTGATTTTTTTGTAAAGAATATGACAGGAGTAGCAGTAATTTGACTTGACATTTTGGTAAATATGCTTACTACGTTATTACGTATTTTTTATTTTTTATTTTCTAGTGTTAACAACGCAAAAAAAAAGAGTTCAGAAATATACCCTCCAACCTTCCAGACTAATATTTGTTAGGTGGAACACTGATTTAAAATGTTGATCAATCTATTGATCTGAACTGTGTTTGAGGTGTCTTAATTAAAAACTGCACAGCTATCAGCCAATCAGAAATGAATATTTATAGTGTTCTCTGCTGCAGTATGCAGCGTGATGAATAGCGACCAGATAGAGACTTATAGTAAGCTGATGAGCTTTGTTGCATGTCATGTATATCTCAACTAAGAATAAAATATTCATCTTTAAAAATTGAAATAGATCAATCAGAATGGAGATATGAAGAAGTACAAGCATTACTCAGATTACTACAATAACAGTTACTGCTGCTGCTCCACTACAATAATTGCTGTCAGTGCCTCTAATCTCGTCTCCATTGTTGATGAAGATGTAGTTGAATGCACTAAAAAAATAATTAAGTAGACATTGAGTCTAAATTATTTCGTCATACAACTGTAGTGCTTCTAATTATTCAAGCCACTAATGTTAATATTACTTAACGATTCACAGCAAAATTCATTAAATGTAAATCAATACACATTGTTTTGAGAATATTACTTATACAGTCATTGGAAATTCAGTTGAACAGATGTGACATATTGATCACAGTAAAGGCATTAGATATTGATTATTACTCTTCAAGCACAATGTGGGGGAACGTTGGAGAAACAAGCAAAAAGCACCACATTTTCATATTAACACCTTTTAAAGTAGTTGTGGCTAATGTCTTAATGCCTATTTAGCAGTCATGGAACAACATTATCATTCATTTGAAGTCTGATTTTGACTCTTCTTTTAGCTCTGTAGCTCTGTTTTGGTCTCCACCAAGTGCAGAGAAAATGATTTGGCTTTTTTGCTGTTAATGTTTACTTTATGTTCACCAGCTGGTCACTGACTGTGCGCTGCATGGTGGCAGACAGATAGTTTACAGTGGCTTTATCAGAATTTTTCCCCTGAGAACATTTACTGAGTTGATGAGAGCTGAGACACTGAAACGAAGAAGTTGTGGGCCATGAAACCAAAACAATGGTCTGAAAGACATTAAAATGTAAAAACTGTGCTGGGCATCACTATGAGCAACATTTTCAGCCATCTAATACGTTCATAGAAATGTTTGATTAGTCCGGCAGGCTAAACAAAGTGCTGGCACACAGGTGAGTGCATGTTTTCTGTTACTGCTGTCTGCTTCTAATTTACAAAACTCTTTTCAGCACTGGCCCATGTGACCCACATGAAGTTTGGGCTAGTGGCACAAGTGGCTGAACATGTCCCACCTTTCTATGATGCCAACAAACATTATACAACTTTGAACTGTGTTGCCTCTGTGTTTACTGGCACACTAAAAACATGACATCCAGTTATGGCAGCGTGCCACAACAGGTTTAACATGGTGTGAAGAGTTTGTGTGTTCCCCGTGGTTTTCCTTTAGTCCTTCCTGGCTGATAGAAGTAAACAAGACTCACTCTTAATAATTCATCTAGCCTCGTTTAAATCTGTGTCAGGGTAATGGGGAGGTTACACTGCACACCATCTGAACTCTTCCTGCATTTGTGTATTTAATACAGTACCTTTACCTGTGTACATTAAAACCGTTTAAACATTCTTTTTTTCAATCAGCAAAAAAACCAAATCAACTGTAGCACTACATAAAGAAAAAGAAAAATACTAAATCAACGGCTAAAACCTATTCTTCTGCTGACCCCGTCACAGCAGTGCTTCGCTTTACTTCCGTGCTGGTCCTTCTGTCTGCTTTGGCAAACTGGGAGTGTGCTGATGTCTACTGGAGGTAACACACTAAATATGGATAGGAACCTCATACAACCTCTCTTGGTCAGAGTATCATTTAATCAAAACAATGTTCTGGTGCTGTATATGTGCCCTCCTCTACTGCTGTTAGAAGCCATGGAACATCATTTGAATGTACACAGAAAAATGTCCAGTTGTTTGCTGCGAGACACTGTCTGCCATCTCTGTCAGCCCTCACATATCTCCATGCAAGTCTGTCTCCCATTCATGGACCATTGTACAGCTGCTGTGTGTGTGAATAAAAACATTTTCCTTGTGGTTTATTTGACTCAGGGGCAATTACCAAACCATCTTAATAGAATCCCTGATGGTATCTGTTGTGAATGTGAAGTGTTTGCAGGTTGGCCCTGGTGGAGGTGTCATGTCGTCTATCTTAACATGCAGTCAATGCTCATAATGGCAATGCAAAGATGCTGGTGTTTGGCATGTTTGTTAGTTTAGGATGCTAACAGTTGTTAATTAGTAGTAACTGGAACAGCTGAGGCTAATGTCATTAGTTTTTCAGATATTTCTTCATAAACCAAAGAACTGGGCAATGTAACACTGTGATCTAATGATGGGAAACATTATGGGACGATGATATATTTCAGTCTGGACCCACTTGCATGTCAATCCTCGAGTAAGTAATACTAGCATGGCTAAAGTAAAGACTAAGTGAAAGGTTTTTACTTTAACATTGTGGCAGGCTTTCCAGTCCACTGGAAACTCATTGATTCATAAGATTGTGAGAGGGGATTTCCACAGTCTCTGCTTTTGGATGCAGAAATCTGCACAGGAGAAGAGTGCAAATATTTTCTACATATGGAGCTTTTTGTTGACAAATGTTTCGGGAGGCTGTCTACACTGAGCAATATGGCTGAAAGATTTCCCAGGATTTAGAAAACCATGAGCTCTGTATCACTCCAGAAAATCCCTGAGAGAGAGAATGACATGCAAATGCAAATGCAAAGTTTTTCAGCATCTCCATGACAACATGAAGACTTATTACACTGATGCCCCCCCCCCCCAAAAAAAAAAAAGTTTACACTGCGCAAGAGAAAATCCATCCATCAATGCCAAAACATAAGCATGTAAAACCGACACATTACAATATTACAATAAAGTCACATCATGACAACATGTAATACAGAAACAAAAGATCTGAACTATACCCCGCTCAAAACAGAAAATAAATAGTTAAAAATCACTGCCCTGATGATGACTGACAAGAACCCTCTGACAGCCTCAGTCTTCCTGAGGGGATTTCTCCAGCGCAGCTCTCTATGAAACACACGACAGCGGTGTTATTGATTTTTTTCCCTCTCATTTTTCAGCTTTGAAAAGAACTGCATTTCCCAAGCTGCCTTGAGACTTTGGCATTTCAGAGGCGTTAATTAACATTTGGTTGGGCAGACTGTGAGGAGGTGGAGCAGATGACTTAACTGATTCTGTTAATTCA
Source organism: Collichthys lucidus (assembly GCA_004119915.2). Classification (NCBI taxonomy): domain Eukaryota; kingdom Metazoa; phylum Chordata; class Actinopteri; family Sciaenidae; genus Collichthys; species Collichthys lucidus. The sequence goes on from CM014082.1 coordinate 21,209,963, forward strand.
AAACAACACACCAGACACAGTCACACCATGACAAACACAAAGAGCAACATGCAGGGAAGAAAGAAGCTCAGCTTTGACAGCCAGCATGGCCTTATAACTCATTGTTTATTTTAAATAAATAAATAAATTCATTTATATATATATACATTATAATTTATTATTATTATTATAAACTAATTACGTTTATTTTTTAATCAACCCTGTCTGCTAAACAGGAAATTTACTGTACGACCAAATCACGTTTCTTCCTAAATGTATTCACTGTGCAAATGAACACTTCCTGTTTCAACTTTTATGTTGTGTACTTACTGTAGTCATATGCACACAGTGCAGTATCATGTGCAATAACCACATTTTAGGTGCGCTCACACTCCATATAACAGTTTAAATCACTGACCCCCTGCCAGGATTCATTATATTCATAGAACCTTCACTCTTTGCACAGCCTCACCCTGCATCAGAGTAGTAGTAAAGTAATTCAGTAATGCAGTAATTCACAGTTTACCGACAGGAAAGGGGAATCCTTTAAAGAACCACTGAGTGTCTAACTGCTCATTGGACAACTTTTCAGAGATGTCTCTTTGACATGTTCCTGGTGGGAATCTTGATCCTATGCAACTACACAAAAAAAGTAACTTTCTTATTTTGCCCTAATGTTATGGCAGGCTCATGGCAGTGTTGTAGATGACTCTCCAGGATGTATTTAAAATATCAAGCCACTTTACATCCATGATACACTCACACGGGTGATTCCACTAAGTCTGAATGATTAGAGCTCTTCTCATGCCTGTGTAGAAGGGTGCAGTGCTTGATTTAAATCCTCTACACCGTCGCACATGCCATAGTCATACAAATGGATTTTTGGACATTTGGACTTGTCATAGCAGGAAGGTGAAACTAGCTGTTAAAAAATATGTAATTCCAAGCAGTTCAGTATACCTTCAACCTGAGCAAGAGGGCCAATCAACCAAAAGAAGTGAAAACAGGTAAAAACACTTGTTTGGCTTGTTTTGTGTACAGGATAGACTACTGGTGTGAAACAATATTGCCAATATGCACATGCAGTACTCATGTTTTCATTACAATTTATGCCAGTATAACAGATGCTAAAGTGATTGAGGTCGCTATAATATAACAGCATGTGTGTATATGTGTGTGTGTGTGTGTGTGTGTAATTTGCACGCATGTTTAGCTTCTTAATTAGTGCAACTGTGACACACACAACATTGGTCGATACAACCAATTATCGCTGGTCCAACAACTATCAGCCCAACATGACTTCAAGCTGAATGAGCGCGCACGCACACACACACACACACACACACACACACACACACACACACACACACACACACACACACACACACACACACACACACACGCACACACACAACATATGGTCTTCTGATTTGCTAAACAAGTCACAATCCTATCGAGAGCATGAAGAGGGCAGAAAGACAGAGTGGAAAAGAAAGAAAAAAGCATGAGCAGATAGAGGAGGAAGAGAAAAAATGAGTAAGAAGGGGGAGGACAAAAAGGACGGACGGAGAGGAGGAGGAGAAGGAGTAGGAGGGGGGCGGGGAGCTGGACAGCCTGGTATTTTAAGTGCTGAGCTCAAAAACAGGCTGACAGAACTAGATGAAGGATGGAGCATGAAAGAGAGAAAGGGACACAGGGGGGAGAAGACAATAAGGGTGGGAAGATGGAGGGATTTGAATGCAGGAAGGGAAAGGAAGGAGGTGAGGTTGCCTTGGCAACTGGCTGGACCTATGAGAGGGTGCGTGTGGGGGTCTGGAGTACATACAAAATATATATTCAGTTCTTAGACCCTGCTCAGATGGCGAGACAATAAACAGATGTGAAGACACTGAACAGGACAGTTGGTGTGTGTGTGTGTGTGTGTGTATTATGAGGATGAGATGAGTCACATGTATGAGAGAAAGACCAAGGAACATACAGCAGCACTGTATACACACTGACAGCCAAAACACAGCAAACAGCCAGGACAAACAGAGACAAACACACACACACACTGTGTGCCAGCACATGCACAGTGTAGGAGGGAGTGTGATGGACAGATCAACAGCTACGCTGACATTTCTAATATCTCATTATTATCCCATATTATGGTTGATTTGGCGACACCTGTCAGGTCAGCTGATGGTATGAAGCGGATGCTTATGGACTATTGTAACTCTTTGTTATCAGGCTACTCTAATGAGTTTCTTAGGACTTTGCCGCTAATTGAGAATACTGCTGCACGTGTTCTGACAGGAACCAATATCAGTCTTGTTTGTTTGTACATCCTCTCTATCTTTAAAAAGTAATCACACCCAAGTGGGAAATCCTGCTTGTGCTGTGATTCTCAGACATTTGTATGGTTGCTGCAAGCTGTGTCTGTGAGTTACAACACCTCACTGTACAGTTCAGTGTTACATCACAGTGGGGTGAAGTCAAGTGCAGCAGACTTGAAATATTCAACCCACAGACATCAACAACAATGCCGTTCCTCCATAAAACACGTTGGTCAGAGTGCATCCAAGTCACTGCCTGAGGTGCTGTCTCTTGTTCACCACATAGTTTACCACATAGGCTGATTCATTAAAGATAATAAAAAACTCTCTTAAAGGTTTTATATACAAAATTCACTGCCAATATATACTAGAGCACCAGCATCTCAGACTAAAAATAAATGTGAGTTACAACCCAATAGGCTCATTTGACCTCACAGATAATTGTAAAGCACACAGGACAGAAACAGACACAAACATCTTTGTTCTAAATAAATCCACGCCTGTTTTTTGCAACTGAAACTGTCAATCAGACTCACCGTAACATCGTTTTTTGTCATGTTTTACATCTTCAGGAGGACCCTATGGTCTTTGGGGTGATTGTCATAGACATGGTAGAGTAGAGGAAGAGTTCATTATGCAAATGAATCAGTAGGAGTCCTTATCAATGACTTCCTCTGTGTGTAGTTTAAATCAGTGAGTGCAAAGAAAGATTTGCCAAAGCCTTGATAAATTTCATCAACTGTGCACTTTTTACTCGTCTGTATGAAAAATGTGATAAAAATGTGCTATGTAACATATAAAAGAGTGGTCCATGTTGGTCCAGATAACACACTCCAACAAATGTCAAACATTAATGAGGCAGAGAGAAGCTGTGAGCTCTGTGTCACAGAGGAGGTGAACACTGTGGTGGCTGTTTGTCCATAAAAAACAAATTAATCTTTAAACCAAGCACAATCAAAAGGCCACTGATGCACCATGGGAATGTGGTTTAACGCAGGCAAACGAAGATGAATGTTCAAGCTGAATCCTTGTGTTTTGTGATGATTTTTTTCAAATTAATAAAACAAACAAAAGAACAAAGAAATTCTGCTGTCTCCTTTGTCCTGGTTAAAAAAACATTGGCCCACCCAGGTGCATGCTGTACTCAAGGTGCTTACCTACCCAGATAACCCGTGCACAGTGTGGTCCTCTTACCAAAAAATAAATCAATCAATAAATAAATAAACCGTGCAAATCTACATATCCTAGACAAATAACTAACAAAGAATATTATTTGGGGCAGCAGTCCATAGAAACCTGGCTTGGGAACTGGAGGGTGGCAGGCTCAAGTCCAGCATCGATCAAAAATATGGAGGGTGGACTGGTGGCTGGAGAGGTGCAAGTTCACCTCCTGGGCACTGCCGAGGTTCCCTTAAGCAAGGCACTGAACCCTCCCCAACTGCTCGCAGGGCGCTGCTCTGGCTGGCTGCCATCACTCCACCATCTCTCTCCACATTTGCATGTCTATGAGCCTTGTACTTGTACTGTGTGTGTGTCTGGGGTTAAAAAATGCATGTAAATAAAAACTGAGTGAAAAAAAAAAAGAATTCCCCCGTTGAGGGGATTAATAAAATATTTTTTCTTCTATATCAGCAAAAAAATCTTAAAGTTAATCAAATTATTCCTGTGCATCTCTTGTGGGTAGTAGTATTGGCTCTATCAGGTTATCATTGTCGTTATGATATCCATCTTAATGGATGTGTCTAAATTTTGGTTTAGTTATAGTTAATAAAGTTAGTTAATATTATGATTGTCTTGAAATGAGGCCGCCCCTCGTGTGATCCATGTGCTTCTATGCTGCTATATGACTGGATTTAGTTTCTGTATTGCAGGACATGTACATATTGATGTGTTCATATTGTATCTTTGTTACCAAACATCTACTTTGTTCAGCGAGCTGCAGCGTATTGGAAACTTAAAACTTTAAGAAGACGCCAACACGTGATGAACGTCAGTACTCTGACATGTTCTGACAGAAACCTGTCTGTTTCACTGTAGTGAAGCATTCAGTTTAAAAAAAGACATCAGCTGCCCGAAGCCTCGCTCTCTAAACCAGCACACATGTCTAGCAAGCCACAAAATCAATAGCTATACATTAGCTCCTGATTGACAATTTGTCACTGTATGCCCTGCACATAATTATCTAACAGCATGCGTCGGGCTGCCTGCCATGGGGACATGTTATTAATGGACGGCAACTGAAATAAAGAGTTATGATGACTGCAGTACAGCACTGTTGATTCAGTACATGGACTAGTAAAGTACCTCATGTACTACACTTACGAGGAGAAGCATGTGTTGTTGCACCTTAAAGCTGCATTCAGTGATGCATTTTTGACCAGTTTGTGGGAGCAGGACAAGCTGAAAAGATAAAATTAAAATATGATCAACATCTAAACATCACATTAGTATTCTTCTGGAGCTGTGCTGCTGCCCACCTGATGAATTTAAAACAGTCTGTCAGAAAACCAATAAAAGTATCTAACAAATGCCACTGTGATTTAAACAGATTTAAAGTGTGGGGTGATAATTTTTCGTGGGTTTGGCATCTTCTACATTTGATAGACTTGTCTGACCCTTTGTGCATACAGACTACACACATACATGCAGACATGTTGAACTGAAGTGTTTCTAAGTTGAATTCATTTGAGAAGCTGCTGGATCACTTTGTGTTTTCCTGAGCAGAGTTTAAAGAGGAACACTGAGGAGGTCAATTTGAAATTGTCTGTCATTTTAGATAGTGAAAGTGGGGCTTATCAGAAACCAATCTAAATGTGTCATTGTTCTACATCCATTACACTGTGCAATCAACACTTACACCATCAGAAAACAGGCTTCCATTTAAATGTAAATACTAGTACAGGTTAAAGAGTTTACAGTGATCAGAAAAAAGTTCTTCCCAGGTCAAATTACTTTACACGTCAAAACCACTGACAGTATAAAGAATGGACAACATTTCTGGCTCTGGCTGCCGCCATGTTGGTAGTCCTGCTTCTTCTGCCTCCGGCTGATCTAAAAGTCGGCAAAGACGTGGATCATCGTCTTTGAATGATGCCACTTCTGGAGCCATAGGCATTGACTGGTTGGCACTTTTAATTTCATTGTACAAGTGACAATGACAAATAAAGATATTCTATTCTATTCTATTCTATTCTATTCTTCACAGCGGTGCAGGTTGCTGCTTGGTGAAAACATGCTTTCTATTTATTATGATATCTATTTATCTTTATTCATCAATACCACCATTTCATCACAGTAGCATTATGTTCATGTGTTACAGCTAGAGTTTAATTAGAGCCATGCCTGTTACTTTGTGGCCATCTCCATCTCTTTGTTGGTCTTCTTTTTAATTACTATTTCATGGTCACAACCACAACCTAGCTCCCTTAAACAGCAATAAATCATTACTAACCAGACCGGTTTGTGCTTCGAAGTTTGTTGCCACAAGCACAATAACTGAAGGATTGTGTTCTCTGCATTCTCTGAATGTAGGCTAATCAGACTCCAATAACTACAGCCTGCTGCAGGCGTGGCAGTTACTCCCATTTTCTGTATTTCTCCTTCATTCTCTCATTACTCACTCACCAATTCATGGAGTCGGCTGAGAACAACTAAGAAAGTAACCTTGTGTGTTCACATAAGTGGTGTGTTGCTGTGATTACGGGCCTGATCTTGTATCTCAGGGGAGATGTGTTTCATTAACAGTGCTTTCCATCATCAGAGGGAACGGATATTCCCAGAGCCAGCTCAGTGGATCCTCTGGAAAAAAAGAACATAGCATATAGTGGGATATTCTTTCTGTGACACAGACTTAATTTCTGCTCTTCCTTACTTACATTACAGCTTTTAAATGGAGATTCTGTCTATCTGACAAAGTGCCACTGATAAAGAAAAGCATGGCTCCAGTCAAACTGCATTCTAATGCAAACAGATGGAACTTCCTGATGATCTGAAATGCACTCCAACATTTTCACTTTCAAATCTAATCTGTCTTGACATGACTCCTTTAAACCCCTCTCTCCTTTCATGCAATAGTTTAGGTGTTGGCATGGTCATTTGGTCCCGTGCAGAGCAGCTGTCTCTGTGCTGTTTCTGACCGTGAGAGCGTCTGTCGGGCCGTCCTGCAGAGCTCCTTTACAAGGCCCAGTGGCTGTGAGAGGCTCCAGTGCAGAGCTGCACCACAGAGCTAATTAAACCATCATCTGCACCTAGCCAGCGAAAATAAGTCCTCGCTCCAATGCTATTAGGCTGCTTCCTCATTCACACACACACACATGCAGATATGGTTTATACAGTTTAGCTCCTGTCAGACTGCAGATGGGACACCCTCCTGCCAAACAAACAACATAATATACAGACCATTTCGTACTGCAGAACAAGTTAACTTTACTTTTATTCTAGATAACACACACCAGTCATTCCAATAAACTGGTCGTGTTTGTAAGTGGAAGTTCTTGTCCATACGTTTAGTCAACTGTAAACCTCCTATACAGTAAGTCATGCCACCCAAGGCTACGGTCACACACGCAAAATCAATCATTTTCATTCTATACGAGCAAAATAAAATAGTTGGCAAACAATGGTAGATAGAGTACCACTATGTGTGTGTGGTTGACCTATGTGACGGTAGCCTCATGCTGGCTGGTGACAAAAACACCATGTGTCACTGAGGTAGAGACAACCTCCCATGATTGGAACAGGGCTGTGAAGCAATTTTGGCCCAGTGGACACTCAGGGTATTGCACTAAAGGGGTCACTGGTCCAAAGGTGGTAGAGATCAGCAGAGATATCCCATAAGAACCCATGGTGACACCAGTGTAACACGCACATTCAATGTCCCAGACTCTTCTGTATAAAGCTTTATGTCAGATCTTAACTCATTAGGTCCCTAAGTGGCATTAATGTAACATCCTGATATGATGACCATGTGACAGTCATGTGACTGTGACAGGAAGTGACCTCTTCAAAATGGTGGTATGGCCTGTGCGCTAAATTCAGTGTAGCAGCTAATTCCAAGAAGCTATTTTTTTTTATACTACAGGTAATTTCAAACATTTAACAGTTCAGTGCTAATGATAACATGTCCTATATTACTTTCAACACGGTCTGACCATGTTTGTTGAAGAAAATAATATCAAACAAGTTACAAAAATATCGTTGTAACATATATGTCACATCGGGCTTTCAGCCTCAAAATGAGAGGTGGAAATGTGATGTGACCCATTTGTCACAATAACAAAAATGGTTATAACCCACCCAATGAATTTAGCTGTATCAATTATATTAAGTTGAAATATGTTCTGCTGGTCAATTAAAAGTGTACTGAACAATTAGAAACACAAAATAATATGAAAGTATTTGGTTTGTGTTACAAAATATTTTTTTTAGCAAATCTGTACATAATGTTAACACATTTTTACTATCCTATGCTGATCCCATAAAAATGTAAATGTCTTATTGTAAATGTCCTTCAGAGGGACACACAGCCCAATAAGACAGTATGTTAGGGGCAAGCCCCACTCTTGGGATTCGAAAATGTGGAGCCGCTGTTCTGCCTCAGGAATACTGTGATTTTGCAGTCTATGAAGGTGGCACCAGTAAAAAATCTTCACTTGGCATGGGAGGTGATGTTGTCGTCAAGCTTTGTGAAACTCTTCCATCAGACCAAGTATTTGCAGACAATCTTTTCTCTTTCTCTTCAGCACCACTGGTGCTCAACCTTCTTCAACGAAAGATCTACTTTGTAGGAACTCTGCGTGCCAATTGCTTAGCCGCGTGTCAGCTTGAAGACGAGAAAAGTTTTGCCAAGAGAGGCAGAGGATCTGTTGATTCCAGGGTGGAAAAAGAAGAAAGCATGGTCATTGTCAAGTGGTATGACAATAAATCTGTTACAATGATCTCATCATATTGTGGAGTTGAGCCTCAAGACAATGCTTAACGCTGGAGCAAAGCAGACAAGGCCTTTGTGGAGGTCAGCAGACCACACATTGTGAAACAATACAATACAATCATGGGCAGGATGGACCTCCTTGATGCATGCATTGCAAGGTGCAAGTACCACATGAGGTCACGGGGGTGGTACATCTACTTGTTCTGCCACACCATCATGTTAGGTCTGGTTAATGCATGGTTGATCTACCGCCCTGACTACAAACTACTTGGTGTGCAAAACACACTGAAACAAAGAAGGATTCCAGGCAAGGTTGCCACTAGCCTCATTCTTTGGCAGGCACATAGAGGCCCATCACTCAGTGCCACATCTCCACCACCACTGCCCAAGAGGATTCGTGTTGGAGTTCCAGATGATCTTCGCACTGACCCAGTTGCACATTGGCCTGTGAAACAAGACAAACGTGGCCGCTGCAAACTCTGCAAAATCAATGCAACCACCACTCTCTGTGAGAAATGTGATGTGCGTCTTTGCTTCACTGAGGAACGAAACTGTTTCAAGTTATACCATCTGGCCTAGGCTAAATGGCTAAAGATAGTTTACAGACCTAAAAACTAAGAAAATGTTCCAGACATGGTGCTGATTATACAACAGTTTAATTTCTCTTTAGCATTTAGGTTTCTTTTGCACAATTTATGTTTTTAGTTTTGTTGTTCAGTTCTCTGTAGCTATGGTAGCTTATTGCGAATGCAGCCAAATAGGCAGTGTTATTTATTTTTCATGCAGTTTGCATATTTTGTTATGCAAAGCAAAACTGTTAAACCTTGCTATTGAAGTCATAGTTTTAAAATATGTTTTAGAAATGCAAATAAAAAGGCATTTTTGTGTTAGCAAGCAGTAAAAACTGTCAGGTTTACTTATTTTCAAATAAGAAATATGTTTACCATTAACGCCCAATGTGACATATATGTAACATTTCAGATCTTTGGGAATAAAAAGTGTTATTCTGAAAAAAACGTTAGAAATGTGTTTTATGTGGTCCTCTTGGTCTGTGGTGTAACCCACATAATTTTCCTTTAAGGATAAATGGGTCTGGGTTCTTATGGGATATTTACTGGCCAAAACAGCTGATCTAACCCCAGTGGCTGATGTAGGCAAAGCTAACAGTGGCTAGCTAGCAGCTGAAAAGACACAACATGACAAGACAACAGGACAACTGTGGAGTTCAAACTGTTTCCTCCTCCCTCTAACATAATGTCCAGCCTCTGTATCAAGCAAATGCACCACACAGCAGACACTAATAATAACAGTATAATGACAAAACCAGAAATATGATACATGTTAGTGAATAGTGTTTTTAACTGGTTCAAATCTAAGTATAGATGACTGTTCATCAAATCAATTGTGGTGTTCCCCAAGGCTCAATTTTAGGACCTATTCTTTTTAACCTTTACATGCTGCTGCTTGGGTCATCATCAAAAGACACTGCATTCATTTCCATAGCCATGCCAAAGACACTTTTTACATTGCAGCGTCTTCTGATGAGTCAGGGCCCTTTTTAGCTGCATTTTAGGCCTGAAGTTAGGATGGCAAAGACTTTTTTACAGCTCAATCCGGACAAATCCAAAGTTTTATTTATTGGTACTGGAGCACAGAGAGAGAAACTAAATATGAAACTACAAGCACTGAATTTAAAACCTTGTCAACAAGTAAAAAACATGGGATTGTTGTGTGAAGCACTTGTTCTATTTATATGAAAAGTGTTACAAATAAGGTCTGATTGAAATGTGTAACGTACTGTGTTTCTGCACATCAGTGATATTATTGGTGCTGGGCTTTCTCAAAATTAGACCATATTTCACAGAAATCCTAATTCTAATTCCTCTTGCCCAGGTGATGCTGCTTGTTCTGCCAGATGTTCTGTTTATCTATACTGCACAAGATGATCATGCAGTTTTCTTTCAGTCTTCTTACTACTTTATGAAAGAAAAAAGACTTTGTATAACTTTGAATGCAATTAACCTTGCACAGCATCCCTCACTTTGTCCCTCACTTGTGGGGGGTGAAGAGGAGTGAGGCAGCCTTGACGGTCTGATCTGTCAGTGATGATGGGTTTTGCATGGAATAGAGAATAATTGGTCGAGGCTTAACCTCTAGTGAGAAAACTGAGGATTATGGGTATGCAGAGTAGGCTGCTGTGATGTGAGACCCCAGGCAGTCTCCCCTCTGATTGGAGATTAGCTCTGCATTAGCAGGGTCTCAGCAGACAGCACACACACACACCCATGCACCATCATATCTTCAATCCTTTTGGTCATCTGCTGGATTTCTTTACTTCTGTATCACTGTTCTTCTCTTATATCTCATCTTTGTCTCCATCCTTTCTCTCATTGTTCTTACCATCTAGTAAATGTTTTTTTTCTCACCTACATGTGCACTATGTGTGATGGTACGCATGGTACACTGATAATCTGGCACTGGGGAGAAGAAACAAAGGGTTTAAATACACAAGTGAAGATGATTAGGGGCGTGACAAACACAAAGTGGGAAACTGGGAAAGCGGGGACTGACTGTGACAGATAAATGACATGTGCAGAAGAGGAGAGAGGTTCTAGTGCAGATGTTTCCAGCAAAAGTTCAGAATTCTGAGTGCTGGGATCAAGTCAGGCAGAGAATCCAGAATGGAGATCAGCACACTTTGCTGCCTCTTTGCTGCAGCCCTCCTCCTCTTTTTGTCTCTCGAGTAGTAGATGGAAGTGAGTTTACTGCACTGTCTCTGTGTATCAGTGAAGAGTTTTCTCTCCTACACAACACAGACACAAAGGCTGCACTGCTGCCACCGGAGGACTGTGACTATGAGGAGGAAGAGCTGCGTCCTGGTCACTAGAGATAGGTATTATATATATGTGTATACTATACATGCTGCTACAGATTTGATTATTATAGCGATGACTACATTTTATATCCACAATGGCTGTGATCAATTTATATTGGAAGACATTTCTCATCATAATCCACTTCAGTTTATAGGTAGATTACAAGTAGAGGAGGTTTTTAATACAAAAAGGCATTCTTTTTACAAACTAATTCAGTTTGTAGCTCAGAAGCTCTTCTTCAGCTATTGTGAGCTGAAGAAGAGCTAGCTGTGGCTGTGTCTGCAGTGCCAGCTCAATGGAACATAAAGCATACAGAGCTTCAATCGTAGCAACACTCAGTATCTATCTATCTATCTATCTATCTATCTATCTATCTATCTATCTATCTATCTATCTATCTATCTATCTATCTATCTATCTATCTATCTATCTATCTATCTATCTATCTATCTATCTATCTATCTATCTATCTATCTATCTATCTATCTATCTATCTATCTATCTATCTATCTATCTATCTATGACACCATTAATTCTCCAGTGTGATAGCATATGTACAGCATGAAAAAACATACTGCAAAGACAGAAACACTAAAAAATTCTGATAAAAACTGATGAACGCTCATGAGTGTTTGTTTTGTCGTAGTGTTGACACCACAGGATTGCCTTTTTGCTAATTCCTAGCATGTTCATCAGTTGTAACTCTGTTCATCCAAAGGTTTGGTCTTAACATTGGCAGGGACACAGGCATCACATTCCTCCTGTAACAGGCTGTTTACAGTAAAGTGGCTATCAGCGCTCTCCAGGGTTCTGAAACAAACAAGGCTGTCCATGGTTCTGAAACAAACAAGGCTGTCCATGGTTCTGAAACGTTCATTCAAACCTGTTGTTGTCTTTCAACACTTAATTCTTCTCTTGTAAATGACAAAATCTCCCAATCACTTGATCTTAGTCTCATAGATGCAATGCCCTTCCGTACTTGCTGAGAGTGAGATGAGCAGATTGATCGCACTCTCACATGTGTGCTTTAGGTATGTAGTAACTTGTTTCTTTAATCCTTCCAGAAACAGAAATGTAAAAACATGTTTGGGGTTATAAAGGACATTGAAGAGAAGCAGTTCCTCCAACCAATCACAGACAGATCTTTGACAGATCCCCACAAAGGTAAGGCTGCAACAAATGATTATTTTTATTGTTTATCACTAATCGGATAATTTTCTTGATTCATTATTTAGTCAAGTTTCAAAAGGTAGAGAAAAACACCCATCACAACCATCCAGAGCCCAAAATGACATCTTCACATGTCAAACATATTTTATTTACTATCATTTTAAATAAAGAAAAGCAAGAAGTCCTGCTTTGTGACTTAATATTAATTTTCTTTTTTTTCAATAATCAATTATTTGACACATTTTTGCAGCTCTAAACATAGTTAATCAAAAGTCAGTGGTGAACATAAATGGCAGAAACTCCAAACAGTCCAGGTACTGAAAGTGAAACTGAAAATCAATGCTCAAATTCCATAAATCATCAGGAAATAATTTCAATTTGGGCAGCATCATCCACACTCCAGATCTTGGAAAATAAATGGAGTAATACCTCCATCATGTGAAACACTTCCTCTATGACTCTGCACAGCACACTGCCTTTGAGAAATGGTTTGACTTTGGACCAGGACCAGGTTTTAGACTTGGACCATCCAAAAAGATTCAATATGGCCTCTTTCAATAAGTCACTTCTGATGAGTTGTCAGAGTACTCATTCTTCATCACCTGAAGAATCTGGTTTTGGGGAAATAATGCCAGCTTATTCTGGCTCTTTTGGAGCAGACAATCAATTTTTCAGAGAACTTGTCTGCACTGCACTATTTCACACTGACCCAGCAAACCACCTATGGGGACAAACTTTTATAGATCACTGAGCTTACAGCTGAACCCATGCCATTATTTAAAATAATCACAAACATGACACAAGACAAGACAGGGAAAAGATAGCATCCATGGATGATTCCTTACTTTTGAGTCTGAGCATGAAGGCCTTTCTGGAACATTCCAGAAAGCCCTTTACATCAGCATGTGTTGTTTTTTCTTACTTGTAATCTGTGGAGTAGTTAAACATACGTCTAATGCAGAAACACGCAAAGGAAAAACTGTTAAAAATCATGACGAAATGTGAGAACATCATTTCTGTTTTCAGAGGAGTGTAAGACTAAAGCAGCATAAGTGTGTTCTCAGTTTCACACCTCTGAAGCTTCTGCTGATACTTGATGGGAAGTGCCAGCAGGCCGAATTTAATTAAATTTAGTCACAATTATAATCAACTTCATCAGAATTATGAATTCTGTTCATGTTCTTTTGAGGACACAGTGACCTTTGACTACCAAACTCTATTCACCTTATCCTTGAGTCCAAGTGGATGAATTTAAAGAAATTCCCTCCAGGCGTTCCTGAGATATTACACAGAATAGAGACGGACAGATGAAAACATGATGCCTCTGGTCACGGCTGTCGCCAGTATGCTGGCATAAACATATCCGGCTGTTTAGCTGCTAGCTATGTTCATCAGCTAGTTGCTAACTGTGTGCGTCTGCTTTTTGCTGTGGGTTTATCAGAGGTTTTTCACTTAAAACAGCTGCTGCTGGAAATGATGGTGTGATGAAAATAAACCAGAACAAAAGTTCAAAACCAAAACAAGCCTGAAACGAAGCACTCTGAAGAACTGAGAGGAAGGATGTGTGTGATTCTCTGCGGGTTCATCTCTGTGAGCATAGGGTGCACAAAGAGTGTGTGAGTGATGTTAGTGCACAGGGTCTCACACCTCTGAAGGGCCTTTTGTTTTCCTTTTTTACTGTTTGTCAAGTAATATTATTTTCTGGGTTAAGATTCTGATGAGTGTGGCTCCCAAGAAAACCTTATACAAATTACACAAACAAACAAAATGTTTGAATTCACTTCTACTCCGACTAAATTGTGTGATTCAAGTAGATATTGATCTGCAGAGGCACTGCACACACACAAAAATATAACTACCTCAGCACTTCAAACCCTCCTGAAGTCTTTGGACCGCGGCATCGGGAGAGAGCGGTTTTCAGAAGTCGAAAGAAATCAAAAACTATTTGTGTACATCGGTGCCTCAGGACAGACTGTGTGAGTTTGCAGTTCAGCCCTCTGAAGGAGTGAACTGCATTGCTCTTACTGCTGAGTCTTCTGCCAAGAACACAAGAAAAGTGACTTTCATGTAATTCATTCCCTTTAGTCAGTCTTGTTTATTTGCACAAACATGTCAGGATTGCTCAGAGTGCAGTCACACTGAAGACGGAAAACTTTGCAAGAATTGTTATTTTCTTTGGCTTCAAGTAAAAGTGATGAAAATGTTATTACTGTAAATATTGCTGTGTGTGTGTGTGTGTGTGTGTGTGTGTTGTTTAAGGTGAGCATCTTGCTGTTTGTGCATAATGATGCTGTATTGGCGTACAGTGAAATGATGCACTGTGGCCTTGCACCCCTGCTCTGACTCTGAACGACACCTTTCACTACTTGACATTAAATGTCTTTTTGTAGAATGGAAGACAAAGTTGTGTGTTTTTACCAACTCCTTACATCTGCTGAGAAGAACAAGTGAAGACCATCACTTCCTAGATGAGAAATCAACATTACAAATAAAGATCATTTTGTTTCCTTATTTCAAACTGAATCTGTAGCAGACATGATAACATGATGACAGATTGCTTTACCTAAGTACTACATGCCCAATATCAACACAGCTATAATTTAGCCAAACTGGGATCACTTTAATTGATGTTTTTGGCTTTACAAATGTTCCACATGCATTGCCTTGGAATGGCCTCAGCTCCTTCAAGAGGGGATGATGAGTCAGTTTGTACTGAGCCTACTGAGTACTGAAACTCTCCAGACAGGAAGCTCCTCTTCATAAGATGACAAGACATGCTGCAGTACACAGGACATCTGTGGTATCTCTGGACATGAGCGCACAGACAACAGAATAGAGGTTAGATGCACACAGCGAGAGACCGAGACTGAATTAGGCTGATTAATTCATATGATTATTAATAGTTTGATGATGATGATGATGATGATGATGATGGAAACAACACTTCCAACTCACTTCTGTGTGTAAATGCAGAAAAACAGACTGATGACTCGGTCTTAGGATCAGGCCTATATGGAAGGGTTTCTAAGCAACATCGTCTGTGATGTGTGCATATACGAGGGGAGTAGAGAACAAACCAACAGGACTGGGCTGGGTCAACATGAAGAGTTTTTCTTTAGCCTTAAACTTCACAAATCACAAAAGCACCGCATAGAAACTGTTCAACAAACTGCAGCACAAGCTTGTCGTTGTAGCATTCTGATCAGAGTTATGGTTGATAGATTTTATTATGGGATGCATACCAATTTATCCAAACCTGGAGAGCTAACTTTGTGTGTAGTTGCGTGTGCTGTCTCTCACTCAAATTCCATGTGTCATGTTAGAGAGCCAGAGCTGAAGAAATGTCCAGTGTGTCAGAATTATGGCTCTGCATTTAGAGAATATCATTTTCATAACTCTGTTTACATTTGTGATTAATCACCTAAAAATAAGAATAGTTGTGATTTTGTTACATTAGAATGAGACATATATATTCTTTATTTTTTAGTTCTACTCTTTCACACACACACACACACACACACACACACACACACACACACACACACACACACACACACACACACACACACACACACACACACACACACATCAGAGAGTGCAGGAAAGTCGATGATTTCTAAAGGTCCCGAGTCCACCATTACAAACACAGCCCCAGCTCCAGCTGCCTTTATGAGTAGGAATAATCCAAGCCATCAATACCTCCCAGATAATGTCAGCCCATCCAGACCAATGCCCAATTAACCCTCTTCCCAGCCCCCTACTGCACTTACACACACACACACACACACACACACACACACACAACTGTGTACCCTGTCAGAGAGAACACTGGAGCTATGGTTTGTGAAATAATCGGAGAGAAAACTCAACAAAAAGCTTAATCAAACCTCATCTTCAAAACAAAAACTACTCATCTCCTACCAGGTGCCTTTTTAAACACGTTTGAGACCTATTTCATCTGCATCACATCTAGTTAATGAGCAGTTTGTGTGATTAGGAATCCACCAGGGGATCTTTTGATGTTGATTACTGAGCTTGCGGGAGACACTTGTAGGCTCCACCTGAACTAATACAATCTGTTCAATGCTCAGTGATGGGAAAACACCGGCCTGAAAATGAACACACACACACACACACACACACACACACACACACACACACACACACACACACACACACACACACATTACTGGAGGATACATTACTGGAATGCATGTGCAGATCATGCATAATGCAGGCTAATCTGGTAGGCTGATATGGCAACCAAAATAGAAGCTGCGATCTTTGATGCAACACTGCTGAAGGCATTTCATTATCATAACTTCATACAATTACACATGATCCCAAACAGCCGGGTGAAAGAGAACAGGCAGTGTCAGTATGATGGCTCTTTTTGTCTTCATGTTGGTCAAATGTCTGGTGACACAGTGGAACAACGACTGATGACTAAGAAAACGTCCAGGTCGTGACTTTCAAAAAGATTTTGGCACTTTTCTTTTTTTTTTGCTCATCATCAAGCGCGAGATCACATTTCAGCTCACTTCTGCGCTACGGGAGAACCCGTGCGCTCCGGTAGGAGGACAGGGAGAGAGGGAGGCGCGCAGTTCCCCCGTGAGGTGTTCGTGAGCAGAATGAGCGATGGAGACATTTCTGACAAAGAGATAAGGTGTAGACTAACACGGGAGAGATGGTGCACACTGATACTTCTCTCCTGATGGTGTCCCCCATCAAAAGCGTTGGGAAGACCCCCGCTTCCCCCCTCGCGCACCCACCCACCCACACCTCCCCCTAAAATCACGACAAAGTGTCTTCCATCCTTACCGCAGAGCAGCTGCATCCAGGCGCACGTCTTGTAGACCGTGGCGGTGTTGCAGAAGAAGAAGAGGGCGAAGCAGCCGATGCAGCTGAGGATGAGCACCATGGACATCAGCACGAAGAAGGAGGCCGCCTTGAAGGCTCCCGACGGGATGGAGCTGAAGTCGGAGAAGCTGCCCTGGCACGAGAGCTCCCGGTTGGAGTTCCCGTTGCCCACACAGTAGTGGAACAAGCCGAAGTAACCGGCTTGAGGGGTGTTGACGCTGTCGCCGATCCAGTAGGGCTGGATGAACACCACCACGTTGATGATGGACAGGCAGATTGTGAATATTGCCCACAGGACCCCGATGGCCCTGGAGTTGCGCATGTAGTTGTCATGGTAGATTTTGGAGGCTTCTTGCGAAGGCAGCATTTTTCTCTCCCACCCCCCTTCAAACGCCCCCCCTCCGCACAGCAGCTCAACCTGGTGTTCCCTCTTCTCTTCTTTATCCTCCTCTATCCGCAGGAATAGAAAGATGAAATGTATTAAAAAATAAAAATAAAATGCCCAGAGGTCCAGTGAGTGGTCCCCCCTCTCCCCTTGGAGCCCAGTCAACTAGCAGATCTAGATGCTGCTCTCCTTTGGATTACTCTCACATCCAAAATGCTTCGCCCCCCTCCTCCTCCCTCCTTCCTCCCTTCAGATCAGTCAATCAATTCAGTAGTGAAGCGTGATTCAGCCCCCCACCCCACCCCTCTCCTCCACTCCTCTCAGCCCGTAAAAAGCCAGAAGCAGAGCCGAAAGCCGATCACAGAGGAGCGGCCAGTGACGGACGGGATGAGCAGCATTGTCTGCTTCCAGCTTCACTTCCGCCAGACACAAGAGGCTTCAAGGAAGATGAGGCACCGTCGAGTTTCCCCGAGATGATGACGAACAGGACGGAGACACTGAAGCAGCCTCTGACATGTTCACCCGAGAATCAGAGTTGACACCAAAAAGGAACACTGGACATGACGGATGTCGCGTGTATTTTTCACGCTAGAGCGCGTGAAAAATATACAAAAAATATAATTAGACCTCCAGCAATGTACACACCGACAGCCTCATGACTGTGGTTTGGATGTTCTCTCTCTCTCTCTCTCTCTCTCTCTCTCTCTCTCCGTGCGCAACCGAGGAACGTCGACGACTCGTGGATGATTTTGGATATTGCAGAAATTGAAAATCAGAAGAGTGTTAAAGTACGGAAGCCCTGAACCGTGTAAAAAAAAGCCCTGAGCCACATGTATATTTTGTTGTTGTTGTTTTTTCTAGATATTATCTCATTATTTTGATATATTAAGTCGTTATTGTAATACTTGTAATAATACTGTACTCGTAATAACGAGATACTAAGTCGTTATTACGAGATACTATGTCGTAATAACGAGATAGTATCTCGTAATAACGAGATAATATCTCGTAATAACGACTTAGTATCTCGTAATAACGAGATAATATCTCGTAATAACGACTTAGTATCTCATAATAACGACTTAGTATCTCGTAATAACGAGATAATTATCTCGTAATAACGAGATAATATCTCGTAATAACGACTTAGTATCTCGTAATAACGAGATAATTATCTCGTAATAACGAGATAATTATCTCGTAATAACGAGATAATATCTCGTAATAACGAGATAATATCTAGAAAAAACAACAACAAAAATATATACATGTGGCTCAGGGCTTTTTTTTTTTTTTTTTTTTACACATGCGGTTCAGGGCTTCCGTATTAAAGAGAGCAAAGATGAAGAAAGTTAATTACAACACTCGACAACATGAAGTTCCAGCAAACGTTCGGGAACTTCTTCATTCAAGGCTGGTCACATGACAGATCATGACACATGTTACCGAATCCATACCTGAACTTTCTTATATTATTATTTTTGGCAATGCATACAACATATGTCATACAATACGTGCATATATACACACACACACATATCTGAGGGTCACATGGCCAAAACCACTAAACTAAACTCGTTTGAAATGAACATGTCATAATTAAATAATCAATGAAATTAAGTCATGATCAAATTATTATACCTAATACCTAAACAAATAATCTAACATACTGGCACAGCTTCACATACCCATGTACATCCACACAGTATATTTCCAGTAATTAGATAAAACTTTTATTGTTTAATATTACACTACCATGAATCAACTCTTAGGCACAAGAAGTGTGATTGGTTAGGATAAAAATATCATTGCAGGGTAATCAGAGTCGGAGTAGTGGGTCATCAACTGTGTCTCCTGTCAGGCCTGTGTACAAATTTGACTTATTACAAAATTGATTGGACACATGCAACACTATGTATAAACTGACATAAAATTGGTTGTTTCATTTTCTTATAAAAAGGAGGGACCTGGGTCACTGACGTTTCAGTTGATATTGTTTTTACATGCAAATAAAGCAAATCCCCGCACAGCAGCTGTGAGGATGCACTGATCTGATATTTGTGCAAATATCAGTTATACACAAATATTTAGATCAAAACAGATGATTTGTAATGTTGTAATTTGGTTCAATATATCATCAACACAACACTGTCCAATAATAAGAGGACAGCTTTCTGGTGTTGGAGGACAAAATCATGTGGTGACATTCATTTATACATGAAACTGAAAGTCAGATCTAGCGGTCAGTATTAAAATTGGTCATTCAGCCACACAGTTTATGAATACTTAGTGTGCTGTTATGGTGACAAACATGACAGCTCCATGCTGCTTTCACACATCACTCTCACACTCACAGATGAGCCCTGTGATATTTACCATAATAGAACACTTTCTTTCTTCCTGACCTCACCACTGAACTTTGACTTCAGCAATTTTTTCCACAGTTATCGTTACATATTCCCATGTGAGGATGAAGGGGAATGAAAACTATAGTCAACAACTGAACATGTTAACTAATATTTTTTTTCCTTCCTTAGAAAAAAGAAAGAAATCAATACATTCATTGTTTTTAGTCTACAATGAAATAAAACTTTTCCCAGATAAAAACTAAAACTAAATAACCCTGCAGCCTCAAACAGCTCCAATGAACAATACAAACCTGATTACAACTGATTCTTTCAGAGGTCATCATTTGAGCATAAATTTGTGTATCTGAACATCTTAAAAAGAAACACTTTTATTCACAAAGATGGAAGTAACTAAAGGGGCACTATATGACATTACAGATTATTCAATTACTTTTAATGGGACTGTCCTGCTGAGCCTGTCATGGGTGAATCTTAACAGAAAAGAAATTGATCAACCTAAACATTCCTTGGCACATTAAAAATATACTACAGTTGTATTTAGCAGCCAAAGTACATCCTAAATTTCTGTGTGAATGATTTGTCATAGTTTGTCTCTATGTGCCCTGTGCTTAGCTGGTGACCTGTTCAGGGTGTACCCTGCCTCTCACCCAAAGTCAGCTGGAATAAGCTCCAGCTGCCCGTGACTCTGATGACGATGACGGTTACAGAAAATGGATGAATGGTTTTTACAAAGGGAATTTTGGTTATCTTACTTTTATAAAATAACGGCAATAACAAATCAATGTTGCCATCTTTTTAAGAATAAAATGTTGCGTACTTCAGACTCTGAATGATACATGCAGCTCTGTGTAAAAACCTCCAGAATATAGACAAGAGTACTGGAAGGTTTGGTAGATGTAAGGGCTGCTGAAGTGAAGATTTTTGGCTCAGAGTGTAAGAAAAAAGTGTCATTAGATAGCTAGATTTTAAAATATGCCAAATGAACATTATTTATATTTAACCGTTTCTGTATTTGTTTCTGTGAAATCGACAGAAACAAATACACAGTGTGAAGTAAAATAAACATGTAAATGTGGATTTTGGGCTTTTTCATTCAAATAAAATGTACGACATGTTATGGAAGCAAAATAACCCCAAATCTCAAAATTGACCAAATGCATGAATATTCTTAGTATTTGTTAACATAGAAGACTTAATTTTGTTATGACTATCTGACTATTATGTTATGACTTTTAAGAGTAGACTTAAGACTTTACTTTTTGATAGAGCTTATAGTTAGTGCTGGCTCAGGTCATAATTCATTGTCATTTTGTCAGTCACTGTAATTGTACAATATGTTTGTGTTGATTTGTCCTGTACACGTGACATCCATTGCACGTCTGTCCGTCCTGGGAGAGGGATCCCTCCTCTGTGGCTCCTCCTGAGGTTTCTTCCACATTTTTTCCCTGTTAGAGGTTTTTTGTGGGCAAGTTTTTCCTCACTCGAACCGAGGGTCTAACGACAGAGGGTGTCACTCTCTGTACAGACTGTAAAGCCCTCAGAGGCAAATGTACTTTGGGTTATACAATTTTTTATTTGATTTGATCTGTTGAGTAATTAGGGGACTGTGGAAGTTGCTGTTGAACTGGCCGTGGATGATCCCACATTGAAGGCAGTGAACACACTGCGGCTGCAGACCTCGCTGTCTCCTCATCAACAACAAACGTCATTTAAAGGGGGAGATGGCCGTCACGTGGTCATGTCAGCTTCCTGTTTACCGCCTGTTGTACCTTCAGACTGTAGTACACAGATTGCAACAGCACTCTCCTCTGCTGGCGCCTTCACCCACAACAACATATATGCAGCAGTGTGACCCTGCAGCCACAGGGTTGACTACTGTATACATTTAATCCGTTTATCAGCATGCTCGTTGTTACTAAGGAGACATGAAGACGTGACATTGAGAAAACGTGAGCAGGCCCGGGAGGATCCTGGAGATTTCCTGACTCCAGCTGACCGGAGTTCAGTTAGGTGGCTCTCTTCAGAGTCGGCCGTCTCTTCGCCAGATGTCACAAACGGAGTCAAAACAGTCGTGATGTGGAGGACTATATATGTCTGATACTGTCTCGGATGGGTATACGAGGGGTTTAAATTAGTGGAAACGACCGACTTACGCCCGAGAAGCTGAACTAGCCTGTTAGCAAGTGGTGCTAACTGTGGTAGCCGCAGCAGCAGCAGCAGCAGCACCCGCCGTGGTGTGAGTGGCTGGCTGTGCGGGCTGGCTACGGGTTTGGGTTCGGAGAGTGGAGCAGCTCGCCGGTGCCCTGAATTCAGGAAGAGTCCCCGGCTCTGGCCCCCTCAAGCGGGCAGTCAGGAAGAAGCTGGCTGGGAAGGGATGGCCTGGTCGGTCTTCCCGTTCCACAGGACAAGGCTCTGCGGTGTTTGAAGGAGGTCGAGTTCGGCTAGAGGCCACCACCGCGGGTCGAGGCGTTATGATGGCCGCCTCCCCCTCCGCAGCCGGCGGCTTCACGGCCTCCGGTCTGTCGGCGAGAAAGAGCGAGGAAATAGCGGATTTGATAGATTTGTTTTCCAAGATGCAGTACAGAGCAAAGGAAGTGACTCCTCGGGTAAGACTGGATCATCATATGGTGTGCACTGACTCTCTGTGACTGACAGCCAGCACTGCCCTGCGGAATAAACTCAATTAAATTGTTTAGCAGCATAACAACAGGTGCTGTAGATAGTGATGCACCTCTGAAGAAACGTGGGGAACCAATGCTCGGCACTGATGTGATCCATCAAGCTGCACTTAATACTCCTAAATTGACTGTGTTATGCATAAACAAGACTCAGACCAGGGGTGACTGCAATGCATGTGTGTGTGGCAGGTGTGACTGCATTTCTGTGTGTACGTTGACACAGTGAATCTGTTTTCCTGTATATTCAGAACAGTCCTCAACGAACATTGTATCATCGATGTGCCACTACTCAATCAACAATAATTCTATCCATTAATAGATTTTTATTGAAAATAAGTCAATCTTCAGATTATGATCCTGAATGCTGCACTTAACTACTTGAATGTTGTCACCCACTCAATGCACTTCACTATTAGATGCATCTAAGTTTGCCATCATCAGCCACACAGCCCGAGATCTGCTCGTGCGTTCAATCAATTCAGTTATTTTGGAGGGGCTTAGCAAATCCATGACTGGTGACTGACAGGATCCTGTGTGCTCATTGTAATAAATGGGTCATCACGCTACCAGTGTAGACACAACATTGATCATAATGATGCAAACTACAGGGATAAATCTGGACCTTGATATATCCAGTTGAGTTACCCTTTAAGTTTGAACTAAGTTCTTTTTTTTTTTAAGCCACTAGCATAACCTTTTTGTTTTTGTGTCTCTTCAGGTGGAGGCGATAGAGAAGCGCTGTCTGGAGTTATTTGCCAGAGATTACAAGTACAGTATCATCCACAATGCCAATGGAGAAGTGTGTGGCCATTACCCTCGGCAGATCGTTTTCCTGGAGTATGAATGCACAGATATCGAGAGAGACAGGTATAGCTCCACTGCTCCGGTTTCAGATACAAAGTCCAGTCCACTCAGTTACCAATTACCCCTGTGTTTGTTTGTGTCACCCCTCTAATCATGCACACCTTACTGTGGTGCAGGGAGCAAAGGGCAGCCTCCGTCTCCAGCCCCTCTGATCGTATCGAGGCAGCTGAAGGCTAAAGTGACTGTTCTGTCACATGAGGTCACATTGTAGCTAGAAATAGGGCATGTGCAGTGATTCAGTAAATCCTGATTTCTCACTGCTGATTAATGCAGTTCAACTATTTTTTTTACCATAATGCTGGAAATGGAAGAAGTGCTTTACCATATGACCAAGACATTTATTTATTACTCACAGCAAAGGCTTTTATTATTATGCTTTATTAAAAAAGCCTGTTGTCTGGTGAATCCCTCGTGTACAGAGAACGTTTCCACTTCAGTCTATCCTGTAGTTTCCCACCATTCAAAGTAGTAATAAACTGTGAAATAACATTTCAGTGATTTATAGCTGCACCAGAGTCTTCTTTGTCACTTTGATACATTTATGCCTGCTGTGAATACAAGGTGCAAACGCATCATCATCACATCTGCCTGACCACATCTGGAGGTAGACTGGCAAACATTGTGTGCAGATATTAGGGCAAAAATGCAATCCATAGCTGCAACATGCTGGCATCAGTGATACAGATATGTTTTTATGTCAGAAGTTGTCTGTTCAAGAGGGCGAGTGACACGGCAGAAAGAGACACTCCTCCAATTATTGATTCTACATCTGTTCTGTGCCATGAAAGCACCAAAAAATGTTATATAACAAACTGTGTAAAAAAATAAATAAAGCAACAGAGTGTGAAACAAAGTATATAATTTATATAGCTACAGGATAACCCCAACCCCAGTACAGCAACACATCAGACAACCGACACAATGTTTTAATAGAAAATAATAAGTTGTTACATTTCCAGAATAAACAAGAGTGCACAGGCACTTAAGAATTTGTTGTGGACAACGTTTCACAAAGTTTCTAAAATGTTCTCTAACTCAACGACTCACAGAATTTAGATTTTCTTAAGAGCTGATTTGCCGCCACCTTAAATGTAAAAGTTTTCATGTTGTTGTGGTGTTTCTGTACAAAAAGGAAACATTAATGTGGACACAAGTCGCCCTCACACAAACAGCATTTTACACTCGAGACAACTTAATGTGTCAGTCATAGAAGCTATACTACTTTTGATTACAGAAGAGGTTCATGAGGTTTGTTTGAATGGACACTGTCTATTTAACCCGTAAGATGATAATTCAAGTGTGTGTGTTTAATGGCCAGGTTAGCAGCAGCAGGCAGTTAATATGTCATGTTATGTTGGTGAATGTAATGAAATAATTAATGACCGTCGAGTCTTACTGAATGACCAACTGAACTGTAAGAATAAGAAGAATTGATCGCATGGAGGTGTCAGCAGGGTTAACTGCTTTCAGCTGATGCTACAGCGTTGTGTTGTTTTCCAGTTGTGATGTCAGGCGCTCTGTAATTGCATTTTCCATATGACGTGCTAAATTTAATTGAAATGATGAAGTAGGCTGAATCGATGGACGACGTGTGTTGGTTTGTGTGCAGGTTTGAGAGCACAGTGCAGATCAGTAAGCTGCAGGACCTGGTGAACCGGAGCAAGCTGGCTCGCTGCAGAGGGAGGTTCGTCTGTCCCGTCATCCTCTACAACGGAAAGGTACGGCTGCTCAGCTGGAAAATCTGCAGTATCTGCTCAGTCAGTCACTTCTGTTCAACTTCAGCTGATAAATTTCAAGATGCTGTAAATTTCTTTACTAATATTAGAGATTACCAGTGGAAATCCCTTTCTTCTGCTTTTTAGTGTCATCTTTCAACTTTCCTAATATTAGTTAATATTCGATTTAATTTATTTGTCACATAGAATCATAGACAAACAATCAGAGTGAAATGCATTATGGCAATGATGATGACAATAGTATAATAATAATAATAATATCAATAATGACTAAAAAAACAACAACAACAATGGCAATAAGGAATACATAGTCTTAGGCAGTGTCCTAGTGGTCTGAGAGTAGAAGCTCCTCTGAGCCTCTTAGTGCTGGCCTGGTGTAATGCAGAACCTCCTTCCTGAGCCCAATGGTGCCGAAGCAGAAATTGCCCAGTATTTGAAGGGATACCTGGAATTTTGTGTCTTTGGTGCTTCAGCAGGGTTCTCCACTTTCTTCAGATAGACCTTTTGATTGTTCTCGGTGAGCAGGCCCACCACAGCTGTGTCGTCAGCAAACTTGACAATAGTGTTGGACTCAAAAGTGGCTATACAATCCTCTGGTACAGGGAGTACAGCAGGGGACTCCAAACACAGCCCTGTGGGGCTCTAATGTTAACGATGAGGGTGGATGAGGTGTGTCCACCAACCCTCACCATCTGGGGTCTGTCTGCCAGAAGGTGAAGGATCCACATGCACAGTGAGGTATTCACTGCAGGTACTTGAACCAGCCTTGAAGGGGACTATGGTGCTGAACTGTAGGCCATGAACATCAATCCCACATAGCATCTTTCTTGTCTGTGTGGTATGAGGTGGAGTGGAGCATGAGTGCCCTTACTCTGGAAATAGTATTAAAGTATTAAATAATCCTGATCAAAACGGCTTCCGGAGTCTGGAAATGTTTTATTAAGGTGCCTTGAAAGTGCTTGAATTTTAGTCTTTAAAAGCTGTACGGAATCTGTCCAAAACACACTGTACAGGATAAAACCAGGACTGGAACTAAACTAAAATGAAGCTAAAATAAGAAATACCTGCAGGTGTTACCGCTGCTTAAAATGAAATGAGCAGGTGACTTTATTAAAATAACTTCTCATGACAGACTTTATTATAAACATTATATAAAACAACACCAACCCTGTCACTGCTTCTTCGTTGCAGCATATATGCCGGTCGTCCACTCTGGCAGGATGGGGGGAACTGTACGGACGCACGGGCTACAACTACATCTTCTCAGGTATAACACACACACACACACACACACACACACACACACACACACACACACACACACACACACACACACACACACACACACACACACACACACACACACACACACACACAACTTTTTGACACACAACTTAAATTTAGCCTGAACAGGGGAAGTTGTGACTGACTTATTTTCCATGGCAGGTTTCAGTTCCATTCGCGCTCTTTGACCTGTGAATAGTTGCAGCAGTTTTTGGACAGCTGTCAAACCTTTCCTATCGAGACTAAATGTTCCTCTAAATGAAGGGAGGGGCTTAGCTTCACTCAGAACAACAACAACAAATAGAAAGATGTGTCCTTTTTTCTTTTTTTTTTGTGAAACGCTTCGGACTGTTTCTTCCTCTCCAGCATGACTCCTTCTCGTATCAAGTTTCCAGCACATGATGAGTTAAGATAAGTGGAGTGTCATTGTGCAGTGTCCAACTGTCAGGAATACATAATACATATCGATCGATAAAAGGAATTGATAAGCTGAGTCATCGATACAGTTCTCAGTTCCTTCCCAAAGTGCACTCATTTTGCTTTTAAGCTCCAATTAAACAGGCTAAATGATCCAATCATAAAAATAGTGAAAAATGGCACTCTTGCTACATCATTATTTTATTTTTTTTATTTACAGGATACATAACATGGGAACTCAGTGTGCTTTACGTTAAAATACAAATATGATTTAATTTAAGCCCAAACAAGAGAACATGGTGAGACTTAAAAAACCTAAACAAACAATGTATTTTTTTTATTGCTTGATATACACTGACAGGCCACTTCATTAGGTACACTTGTATACTCCAGAGTGGTCCAAACACCTCTGCCATAAATTCAAGTTATTCAGTGTGGTTTAGTACACATTTAATGTGTACTGTTGAGGTTGTAGTTAGTTAGTGTTTCTAATATTTTGGCCATGCCATTTACATACATGGGAGGGCCATGGTATTAGAAACACCTCAATATAATGCAGTCCTGTGCACCCACTAAGACATCAATAATAAACACAAAGTAGAATTATGACCTCTCTGACAGTCAACAAAAACTGAAACATCAGCTTCACAAAGGTAGAATTTATGGTAGAGTTGTTGTGTTGTATTTAATGAAGTGGCCACTTAGTGTGTATGATTGTGCAGGTTTGAAGCAGCTGTGTTCCTGTCACACATGTAATAATTATCCAGCAGCAGGTGAAGCGTTGTCCAGAAGAGATATAAACCCTCTCTGAGGTTCCTGATTTCTGAAATATTTCTCACACACGCCCTAAAACAGGTTTTGTGAACTATTAGCAGATGAAGTTGGGCGAAGAAGCTTGCAGATCCAGTTCGCTGACTGGTGCTTTTACATTACCGGCATTCATTTGGCAAAAGCCTTCATACAGAGCACTTAGAATAAGTGCAGTGAACCTCCAGAAGAACAAGAGCTAGATGTCATCTGAAAGTGCATTGTTCCCAAACAAACCGCTCAGAGTGTGCTGAGTCAAACCTGTCGGATCAGCTGATGTGTGTATGTGTGTTTATCGCGACAGTCTGCTAATGAGCTGCTGGGAGAGAATCAGTTCATGCAGATCTACTGAAGATGATGAATATATATTCCACCTAATCAGAGGTTGTTTTGTTTTACACGTCTACTGTTACTGTAAAGCTGTTCCTACATTCAAGTCTGAGATGCTAATGTGTCAGCAGGTTTTCAGTTTTTCACACGTTGTACTTGAATTATTTGTCGGTGTATCAGTGTGACCTGAGTGCACTGCATATTTTATATCTTCACCTTTGGACGCTAGTAGTTTATTTATATTGTTTCATTGTTCCTTTTTCTACTGCAACACTGCCAACTTCCTTAATGTGGCATCAGTCAACTATAGTATATAATCAGATAACTGATAATCATTTAGTGATAATTTATTAGCTGATTTTCTTTTTCATCATAAATATTTCATATAAACAAAGCTTTCTGAATACTGATGTAAATTACAGTGTTCAAAACAAATCTTCTTTGTGTCTAATCTACATAAAACATATCTCTATTGATATGTCTGTGATGGGCTAAAATTGAGCGCCCAATTCATCGGTCGGGTTCTTCTATAACATTAACTTGTAGTTGTTGACAGCAGGCATAGACATGCAGTATATGCTACACTTGTCTCTATAAAAATAAACACCAGATAAATAAACGTATTATTTAAATTCGTATGTCACCTAAAATGATACTTATGACATTTCCGTGGATAACTGTCCAGTTGAACACTTTCCAGTTGCTTGTATTCAGGACCTGTTTCTTTCTGCCTAGTGCATTGGCTCACAAAAAAACAGATGTGCTGGAATGAAAGTTCTTCTGTTTGTAATTTTTCTTTAGGGGGCAGTGACGACACGTGGACGGAGTCTGAGGAGGTTCCAGAGGATGACAGTGCAGTTAGGTAATCAAATCACACACTAACTAGATTAGTGTACAGTGTACACGAGACGCTAGTCTGAAGTCGGTGTGTGACACTAATCACTTGTGACAACAACCTCACATTAAAAATGTGTGTGACTGACTTTGAAACTTCTCGTCAAAGTAAAACGTCCTTCCAGAGAAATCAATCAGTCTTTCGTCTTCTCTTTCTCCTCCGCTACCTCCTTCACACTCCTCAGGAATGGAGACTCACAGCTTTTTGACAAGGTTCGAGGCCACGACATTAAGCTGCTGCGTTACCTCTCGGTTCGCTACATCTGTGACCTGATGGTGGAGAACAAGAAGGTTAAGTTTGGCCTAAAGTAAGGAACAGCACGGACTAGTACACACACACACACACACACACACACACACACACACACACACACACACACACACACACACACACACACACACACACACACACACACACACACACACACTCTCTCTCTCTCTCTCTGGCTCTTATTTAGGTCACTGTCATCCTTACCGGAGGCATCTGACTATTCACTGTATTTGGCTTCAGATTTTTTGATCTTGTTACATCGTTAATGGTACTTTAGGGGTTAATCCACTGTAGTTGTTGGTGGTGAACGATGGTTCTGATGATGTGTTGGGGTAAATGTATTCTGTTTTTCCTATCTGATCCTGCTAAAGCTGATGTATATAAAATACTTGAATGTACCATGAATGTAATCTCTTTACTCTTTGCATCTTTCTTTCCATCTCTGCAGTGTGACATCCTCTGAGAAGGCGGACAAGGCTCAACGCTATGCAGACTTCACCTTGCTCTCTGTGCCTTACCCAGGTAAACAATTAGTTGTTGGGTTTATGAAATGTCTGAAAATAATAAAATATGTTGGTCACTTTTTTCCAAAGGTCAACGTGACACCCTTAAATGCCTTGTTTTGGCAAAGATATTGAGTTTACTGTCACAGAGGATGGAAAAGAGAGCAGAAAATATTCATATTTGAGAAGCTGAGATCAGAATGTGGACATGTTGTTCTTAAAAAATAAATAAGGATTGATTTAATGGTTGTAGTAACTAATTTACTAATTGTTGCATCTCTGCTCCTCGTGTTAATGCTTCCTGTCACTGCACTACAGTGCGACACCGATAAATCGTTGGTATCATGTGTATGTCGGCAGATAAGTAACAAGACACTGTGGTGCAGAAATGTCAAAAATGTGTGTAATGTAATGAAGAACCAGTGTCCACCGCAGAGCATTGCCAACTTTTAAAAACTCAAACTTTATTATAAAAGTAGTTTGTTGTCGCATTTCTGAAAAAAGGGCAGTATATCATTTTCAGATATTTATCTGTCAGCCTGGGGCAGGTTGTACGCTCCACTGGTTGATCTGCCTTCTCCATCTCACCAAGCCTACAGGATCAGGAATCGCTGCGCAGAGATTTTTTGACTTTAGAATTTCAGATCCATGAGCCTCTGGACTCAGAAAGACCAAAACAATAAAATAAATCCCTCTGAGGTTCATTGTCTTTGATTGGAATAATTAGAGTAAAATCTTGAATATTTTTGTAATCCAGATGCAGTTCCTGCTTCTTGGAAAATAGCTCTGTAACAAACAATAAGAGGGGGAAGCTTTCATTGTCAAATGATCTTTAAGAAGTCCATTATAAAGCCCTGCAGATCACCACCACTAAAAATGGATGCACTTTCATCAGTATGAATTTAACTGGACCAAGAACTGTGTCATATCTGACGTCATGTAGTTTGCCTGTAATTGACTGAAGTAATAACGTAGTAACAGTTTATTACTTGATTCATTATAAAGATAATGGCCACATTCAGCTAATCAGGTATGTTGACTTTGTGTGAATGTTTTGTTTTTATCTTTTTAGGGTGTGAGTTTTTTAAGGACTACAAAGACAGAGACTACACAGCAGAGGGTCTGGTCTTCAACTGGAATCAGGTATAGAGAGTGTGCTGTGTTGACTCTTTGAGATTTAAATCTGATTAAAACTTTTGACTAATATTTACTATTATGCACATTAGTCCCAGAAGTCTGTTGTGGATTTGTGGCTTTAAAGAACATTCTAGACTTCACAACAATGAAATTCTAACTTTGAATTGTTTTTCATTAGAATTTTTTTTGCCTGAGGCAGTTCTGTATTCTACAGTAGTTAGCTGTATTAATTGTCTGTCTCTGTGTCTCCACTGACAGGACTATGTGGACGCTCCTTTGACAATCCCTGTGTGCTTTAATCAGAACTTGAACATTGACTGGACTCAATACCAGGTATCCTCCTCTCCTCTCCTCTCCTCTCCTCTCCTCTCCTCTCCTCTCCTCTCCTCTCCTCTCCTCTCCTCTCCTCTCCTCTCCTCTCCTCCCCTCTCCTCTCCTCTCCTCGGTCATCTTTGGCTCAGTTGTTCTCTTTTCCTATCTGTGGTGTGTCAGTGCCATCTGTTGTTCAACCTGTGAAGTGCTCTTCTCATGAATCAGAACCACTTGCACCGCACACATACAGTAACATGTAGTTACAGTGTGGTTTAGACCTCAGTGAGTCAAACCCACAGAACTTTATTTTAGGATTCAAACTGTCAGATATATGTATGGCTGCATTTCAGAGAACTGACCTCATAAACCGTTAAAGACAGATCTGGGTTTGAATATTCCATTTAGTTGATCAAAGAGCTGGAACAAACAGAATATACTCTGTCATACTCAATGTGCTGTTTCCAACACTGCAAACACTGCTTTATTTCTCTGTTGTATCAACAGTCTGTTTACTTTGTGTGCGTGTGTGTGTGTGTGTGTGTGTGGTTTAGTCGTGGGACCTGGTGGAGCAGACCCAGAACTACCTGAAGCTGCTGCTCCACATCATCAACAGTGATGGTAGGTGGTGTTTGTGTTTGAGGGAGAGGGGTCGGATCAGCTTTTGTTGAGGGTTCATGTTAGTTTAGGATTGTTACTTAGTCTTTGAGAAAGCTGCAGCTAATGACTGATTTCATTCTCCTCCTTCCTGTGTTCATTCATTCATTATGAATATAGACAATACAATGAGGCCTTTATTTAAGCTGTCATTCATTTTCAGTCAGCTGATGATGTTAAATAACGATCAATCCAGCGTTTTGATTTTCATGATTGGTTTACACTTAACACACTGAATCTGGTTCCAGCCTCTCAGTGTGCAGATTTGCTGTTTAACTAAATATCTTTCTGTTATTGGATTGAGAAATAACAAGCAAGTTGAAGACGTCACTTCTTTAAGACATTTTATGGACAAATGATCAATCAATTGAGAATGTAATCAGTTAGTAGCAGCAGCGTGTGTGTGTTTTGTTTCTCCGTATTCACCTGTTTCGAGTGTGTAATGTTGTAGCCGGCGGCAACAACTGTGCTAACACCCCCGGGAGGAGGAACATGCTGCAGAATAAATTACTGGCTGTGTTAATGAGCTGCTCACACATTGTGTTACACATGATGAGGGTGCATAAATTAATGTCAATATTTATGCCATATCATATATATATATATATATATATATATATATATATATATATATATATATATATAGTGCCTTTATTGAACCACGATCGTATTTAGAACTTTATTTGAGGCCAACACAGAAGAGACCAAACAAAAACCATTGAAGCCATAAAAACCCCTCATCTGATTAAAAAGAGTCTAAAACTGAACAGTTCCAGTTTTAGGTACGACATGAACACACACATCTGCAGCCAGAGACTGGTGGTGTGTTCTTTCTTCTTTCAATATTCTCTATAAAAACCTAATAAGGTGACAGTATGTCAGTGTTATATTTATAGAACATACATTGGTTTGTTGCTCTTAAGTGGCCAAAACACTGAATGTAGCTTTAAACTAGTGATGAGAATTGATCAGATTTTCAGTCTGCATCTTCATCGATTTCCTGATTGATTACTGATACACAGGTTTTCAGCCACTGTTCTTTTATCTCTGAGTGTGAACGCAGCGTAGAATCAGAGCAGAACAGAGGTGTCCTGAGAGCTGTCTGTCATCATGTCAAATGGATGAAATAAGAGAATATTTGTAGAGGGTCCGTTTTCATGTCAGTTTTCTTAATCAAAAAAGAAAGAACCCCCTCAGCCGACCAACGTGGTGCTAACGTTTTTATAACAGGATATTTACCCTCAGTACCAGACGTGCTGACGTGTTTAAGTCCAGGTTGTTTACACCCTCACTTGATTAAAATCAACTAACACAAATATCATCTTTCATTGTTTGCACTTTATGAAAGGAGGCTGAGGTTAGTATGTAGTTGTGTATCAGTAGACAACCTATTAAGTACTGATGGTATTAAATTGATGTTCGGGTCCTTTAAAGGTCCAGTGTGTCAGATTTCTATTGAGTTCTACTGACAGTAAAAAGCACAAATATAATATTCACAACCGTTGTTATGTTTTTATTAGTGTATATTCCCCTGAACATAAGAATGCACCTTTTTATATCTGGATCCTTCATGGCTCAACAGAAGCCCAGAGTGGAAAAATTAAACACTGGCTCTAGATCTGACCTTTCAGGATTTTATGTTTTGCAGCCACTGTAGTTTCTCCTTGATGCTAGGAATGAGAGTGAAGTGAGAGGGTTGCAGGCAGCAAGTACACCGCTATGGCACTAAATCGCCCACACTGGTCCTTTAAGGCCAGTGTGGAAATAGACTTGTTCATATTGGTGTTGAAGGGATGACAACTGAAGAATGAAGATCAGAGCTCAGTCATGTTTTTATTTATGGCTGCAGCATTCAGCATGCTTTTTGTTTTTCTCAGTCTTACATTGTTTCTTTTCAGTTTCATCACTCAATGTTGTATCATCTGATTTTTCTGTTTCTAGCAAAAGGAAATCATCAGCTGTATGTAACACAAGACTCGCTTCTCCTTTCCTCTGTCTGCTCATGACGCTGGTATGACTCTTTATGGAGCTCTCTGCAGTGTTTCTGTTGGACCTGACGATGATGTTGTGTGTTTCAGATGAGAGCGGCCTCCTAGTGCACTGCATATCAGGCTGGGACCGGACGCCTCTGTTCGTGTCCCTCCTCAGGCTCTCTCTGTGGGCAGTAAGTTCATACTTTTCTTCCCCCTCTGTTCTTTTGATCTCCTGTAGTCTTCCCTTGGTGTTTCCTCCATATGACACCCAGTGACCCAGCAGCTCATTTGGCCCCTCCATACATTCATTAGTGACTTTGGTAATCCCACACTAAATCCATCTGCCTGAGCCTCAGCGCCGCTGTTCATTGTGCCCCTCCACGTAAAGCTGATTTACCATTTCAAACAGGTTTTAATTAGTCTCTGCAGTATCTGCTGCCTTTATTAAAAATGGAGCCTTGTGATATAAATATGTAATTTTTCTTTTTTTCTCAACACGTGGTCCATACTGGAAGCTTCTCGTGAAACCACAGACCACACATACAGAACGCCTTTCAAGCAGAATAAGGAATCCAGTTTGGGTGTCTGGATCTGCATGGCATCCTGTGGATGATGGGCCCGTGGTGTTTTATTTAACACATGATGTTTGAAATGTTGACTCAGTCTTTGCATGTATTTTTCACAGGACGGCGCGGTGCACGCCAGCCTGGAGCCGGCCCAGATCCTGTACCTGACCATCGCTTACGACTGGTTCCTCTTCGGGTAAAAATAATCACAGCTATCATCATTTCATGACTTCACGATGAGCCCCAACTCACAGCGCATTAACCAGCATTCATTTATAAGAGGTGCATTCGTGACTTCTTGGAGCGTGTCGTGTTTGTCTGCACCACATAATGGCTTTTTTAAATGGAGCACTGGGAGAAGTGGGAGAGGGAGGCAGGGACAACACGAGGCAAGTAGTATGGCTCTGGCTTCGCTCTTGACCACGTTTCTTATCCTCCCACTCTCCACATTTTTCCTCTCTCTCTCTCTGGGTTCTCCTTTCATAATTACCAGTGCGATCTCCAATTTGGGCTCATCAGAGGCAGTCTTGTAAAAAGCCACTTCACTGCCAGCTAGCCCATGTAATTACACATCAGCAGGCTCGCCCAAGCCCTCAGGACATTGGCTAAGCAGAAAAGGTGTGGTTTTCTGTGTGTGTAATAGAGGAAGAAAGGGATCAGTGGAGAAAGAGTTGGATAAAGCAGAGAGACAGGGGGAGCGCCCACAACAGTTTACATCATCAGTCACAGCTAAATCATATTTGGACTTGAGGTTATTTGTGAAGTAACCTATTGATTTCTGTGCTTATGGATGTAAACATTGTCAGCAGCACCAGGATAGTCTGTGATCACTGTTACAAAGCACTCTTAGGAAAGTAGTATGGTAGATTCTGCACCAGCGGGCTGGTTGTCAGTCCTTGATACCTTTTTTAAGGTATGAACCAAAATAACAGATAAAAAAAGGGGTATGTGAAACTTCCTCTGTCGACGTTTGAGCTGAACGGAATTTTGTTAATGGTGAAAAATTCTACAGAACAAATGACAGCTCGGTCAAGCAGCATTGACATTTGTCCAGTTAAATTTTGATCCTTTTTGATCCCAAAATGTAGAAAAACATGACTCATGATCACAGCTAGCAAGCTGTAACTATGGCAACACCACATGTCTGTGTGTACGATTAAAAACAAAATGCGGAAGGATTATTTCAGGAAAAACTGACTACGTGCAACGGCTGCACCACATTCACACAAAACCTTTATTCAACAAGTCACGTTGAGATTAAAATCAATGGCCAAGACACATTCAGATAGCATCATCTGATACATAACAAGAGACAACAGTAACAGATACAACAAAAACTACATGGCATGACAATACAATGCAGTCACAGACAGCAATATTTAGTTGTGTGTGTATTAGTTAGTTGAAGCCACTGCAAGCCAAAAAATACATGAAGTGCTCATGTCTGTATACTGGTGTCACAGTTTTCTAAACCATACCCAGCCTGAGTGCCAGTGAAATCCTTCCTTTCTGCTTTGATTGGCCGAGTTAAACACAGTTTGTCGTCATTCATAAAAAAGCCTTGTCTCACTTTGACTCAGTGATATCTGGTCAAAAAGATTTGATTTAATGCACTGAGGTTTTATATCAAGTCAAATCTCTGTGAAGCTTCCCCTGCCAACCCAACATGATTTGAGCTGAATGGAATTTCATGAATGCTCATCAGTACGCAGAGAAGTTTATACAAAACAAGCGATGGCTCGGTCACTCCTGATCAACTCCTTCATCCAGGAACCGAATGAAGAAACTGCAGTTTAAGAGTTGAAGCATTATTAGATTTAGTGTTCAGAAAGCTCAACGGATACAAGTTTGTTAGTTTTTTCATTTTTGTATGGTTTCTAACTTCCATATTTCTGTTTCTGTTTTCCAGTCACATGCTGCCAGATCGACTCTCCAAAGGGGAGGAGGTAAGTTTGTTTCTGATGGTACAGCTTCTGTTTGCTGTTAGGAGACTGATTGACTGAATTACACGAATCAAGTATCGACTATTTCATTATTTCTTTTTTCAGCAATTTTTTGAAGTTGAAACAAGGGCAGTCAGTTTTTAGATGAAGGCAGCAGAAATGAAAAATGTTCAGAGAACCTGATGATGACAGGATTTTGACAGTAGCGTTATGATAGTGCAGACTGAATGAACAGGTGAAATCCAAATAAAAGTAGGGTCATGTTTGTGTCTGACTGCAGTAATGTGTCGACAGAAGTGCGATCCTGGGAAACATCGGCACATGCTAAGTTCTGATCCAACTTTGCAGGAAGTTGCAGCTTTTTGTTCTGAGGTCATCAGAGATACAGACCTGAATACACAGCAGCTCCTGCCTTAATGATGAACCTGTATACCACAGATACAGAACACACACACACACACACACACACACACACACACACACACACACACACACGTTACTTCACTACTTTTGACATAAGGTTCATTGTGATCTATCTTTATTCTCCTGTTTTGTTTAAAGATTTATTGACAATGAATTCATTTGAATTCTCGTGATTTCAAGTTAAGGAATATGCTTGAATTCAGATATACTCTGAACTACTTTTCAACATAATCAGGTGCAAATTCACTTGTGTAAACCAAAAGTCTTTATTCTAATTTATAATTTATTACATTTATAATATTTAAAATGGAACGATTCCATCATCATATTTGTTTGTTACCTTCTGATGTGTTCACTCTGCATTCATAACTAGATGCTGCCCTTACTCTGGTAAAATAAACAGACACATACACATCGATGAGCTGTTACCAATGACAGTAACAAAAGTTCAGTTCCAATCAGGTGGAACAGAGTCAGGGTGCTGCTGTGGTGCGTGGTGGTTCACTGGAAAGACTCTGCTGCTATAAATGGAACAGAACCTTAATTAGTATAATTGGAAATACAGTGTGTGTGTGTGTGTGTGTGTGTGTGTGTGTGTGTGTGTGTGTGTTAACCCTACTATTTCATGTCAAAATGGCTGCTGTGAAAAAGTTCAACTATGCCATCATTGTTGCACCTGTGATGACGGATTGTAGGTCGGGTATTTGGTCAAATCAGATGTAGTCTGTGATGGTGTCAATCAGCATCATTGTCTTTAATATGTATGGATGGCAGTACAGGGTCAGAGGTCTGAAACATCAGCATCATGGAGGACTCTTTATTAAATAGTTACTCTACACCAACAGTCAATAATAACAGAGAGAGAAGTCTGTCGCCAGCATCTCCATGAAGAACAGAATCATTAAATCTGTTCCTTCAGGCACATGGAGCTCTCTTCACGGGCCGTTTGATGTGAAAGGACAGCATGAATGAGGACACCTGCTGAGTTCAGTGATTTCTGTTTGATGACTCTGTTTCCCCGCTGATCAAAAAAATGTTTCTTTCTCCCTCAGATTTTCTTTTTTTGCTTCAATTTTTTGAAGCACATTGTCTCAGAGAAGTTCTCTGCTGTTAAGAAACAGAGGTGTGTCCCTCCATTTATGTTCAATGTTTTCCATGTTTATTATATCTCTGATGTCCTTGCCCTCTTTGCTTGTAAAAAATATGTATGATGTAATGAAATGAATCCAGTATTCTTTCTCTTCTTATGATCTCCAAATGTTATTTCATCATCATCGTTACTATTATTTTTTCTTTCAGAAGGAAGAACTCCCACTTCAAAGACAGTGATTTCACTGTGGAAGACCTCTGCCAGTTAAGTAAGTCATGATCTCTCATACACTTGTCCCTCCACACATACAGTTCAGGGTATGTCTGATAGACCTTTAACGGATGTAGCTCACACATTTTTTAGTTTAGTATGCTGTTTAATTAGAGGAATAGTCAGCTACCTGCTGGTGCTGTAGAAAGCTTCACTTCACCTCTTGCTAAAGATAATATTTTCAGCTAACAAGTCAAGGAAATGAATGAGTAAAAGAAATAATTTTCCAAAAAAATTGTATTTTTGGTGGCATGTTTAGCGCCTCCAGTTTCAGAGTGTAATCCCACTGTGGTAAATAAGTTCAGCTGTACACGAGTATTTGTTACAATCTTATTATCTTTATCTTATGATCAAAAACTAACAAGTCAACAATGTTGGACAAACAAACATCAACAAGGTCAACAACAGCAGACACAGCAGCTCATAGTCCAGGCAGCCCGGCTAACAAACTGAGCCAACATTAGCAGCTATAGTCGTCAGCAGTTTACTTCACTGTCCATCAGGAAACTCTGTAAATCACAGAGAGTTGAGGCGGAGCAGCCGAAGGACATCAGAAGGAATACCAGAAAACATGTTTTCCATGAAATATGATCCAGTTTCACCAAAATCAGTCAAATGGTTGGTGCTGTGTGACTTACATACGTCTTCCGACCTGGAGCTCCAAGTTATGAAGACAGAATGACAGAGACACCATTCGCATCAACATGATTTCAAATCATCAATGTCTGTTTTATGATGGAAAAGTTTCACAATGTTGCTTACTCCATCTGTGGAAACCATGTAGCAATCAAAATGTTTTCCTTTTTGAGCAAACTTGTGTAGGAAAAGTGTTAAATGCGTCATATTTCCTGAATCTTAGTCCAGCTTGTTAAACCATCTGTAAAAGTCTGGTCGGTGACGTACTCGTGCAACGCTGGGAGCTCGTGCCACTCACCTCTGGCCTGATGCAACGAGGATTAATAAAGGCTGAGTGCTGCAAGCAGAGACGGTGCTGAGGTGGAGAGACAAAACAATGAGAATCTTGGTGATCACGATACACTTTCATCTTTTTAGAAAATTGCCAGACCTGAATCCAAAATGTCTTGCATCACAAACCTTCATGCCTGCACAGTTTTATCTCTGATGGGCGTCAGTATGCTGCAGTCTCACAGGTTTAAATGGATTTTCATCAGTTCAGTTATGTAGCAGGTTTTCTATGTAAAGAAAAAGTTCAGTATTCACTGAGCTCACACAGACAAGATTCTATGTTAAATTGTTGTTGAATTCTAAATAAAAGTTTTATTTTATGTAGCTTTTTACGTGTGTAGACATTCTAGGCTCGACTGGAGGAGGAACAGAAGACAGGGTCTGAAAACACTGTTCAGTATGTGTCTCTGAAAAACGTCTAAGGCTGCAGAGGCTCCTGTGTTTTTCTCCAGCACAGTGTGAAATATATATCAGATATTTAGGTGAAACTAATAACAATTGCTCCCAGTAAGTTATTACAACAGGCACAATACCAAGACCTTCAAATAAATGCTTCCGTCATGTTATTGCATATAGAGAATGATGTCATGTCTGGGCTAGCAACTGGTCCTCTGGTGTCTTTCTCCATCGTGAGAACGTTCTGTTGAGTGAAGAACCTGAGCTCACATTCCTGCCGTACGTCTGATTTCAGAGTCAAAGGATCGCGGCAGTGTGACCAGTCTGAGCAGCGAGTTCTCCCTCATCACTGAGGAGGTAGTTGGTGCCTCCAGCCTCACCAACGACACTGTGGACCTGTTCTCCAGCCAACCCCAGGCCTCCAGCTGGTTAGTATTACACACACAGGCTCACGGAGGATCTTCATATTTTATCAGTATGTTCAAATATGAGCCTTTCTAGACCGGAGAATATATGTATAAACACATTGGTTACATGGCAAAATAGATCAGACCAGAATTGCTCTTCCTCCTCCTCCTGTTGACCTCCTCTTTCTCTCCTCAGGAGAAAAGGCACCACCTCCTCTCCTCAGATGGTTGTTTGGAATAAACAGAACCCTCTGGAAGAGCACCTCTCCCATCCACTCAACGAGGCCAGGTCTTCCAGCTCGTCCTCCTCCAACCAATCAGAACACGGCGTCACACGCACTGGCAGCAGCCCATTGGCTGTCCCCGGGAGGAGGTGAGTGAGTCAACAACTCAAGCAGTCCCAAGTTTGCACACGCTTAACTTCAGTACTCCAACACTGAAACTGCAGCTGTTCACAGATGTTCACATTATATGTATGTAAATGATCGGATGAAAATCCACACAGATCGTAACTGTGCGTACAGCTTTGTTTGATTGACAGACTGAAGAAGAAAAACATCTTAATAATTCTTTTTGGTGACCTCCGTGGTCCAGAACAACTCCATCCATGCTGTCAAAACATTTTTAACATTTTAACATGACTTTCTACCAACCAGCATAATAAAGCATATTCCTGGCTGGTTTCAGTACAATCTCAAAATACATTGGCTTATTGTCTAATTGATCCTATCCAGGACAGATATCCGGGCCAAGACGTCCTCTGCTGTCTGATTACAACTTAGAACTTGATACACGAGGATGAGGAGAAAGACACATCTCTGCTAACCCTCTATAAACTGATCTGCGTATGAATGAAAGAACTGAATTGTCGTTAGCAGATGTTTTCTAAAATGTTCCTGTCGGTTAATGCGTTCCACCTCTTCCATCATTCACATTTCCATTGGAAGTTTCAATTTGTGAGTACAATGTTCAGCTGAGTTGGAAGAGTTGTCAGGTGTAAAATGAGTTATCAGGGCTGTACATAATCACACATCCCGTCTTAGTCTTTGACAGCTCATTTAAAGCCGCCCGGGTATGAAAATGTGAAGTCGAGCCTGTCGGGTCACATTCACTGCCGGACATTAGGCTGTTCTTTCTGTGGTTTAGCTGATGAAATCAGTAATGTGTGCCGGTCCTTCTCTCTGCTTATTATCTGCACACATTATATTTCATTTGGTAACATTCACTTGGTAACTAACTTACACACTCAGCTCTACCTCCTAACTTCTCCCCGTTATCCGCCTCTCAGGTTAGCAGCAGACTACACTCGGTCCGGTTCCTCCCTTTCCACAGAGTATGGGAGCTGGCAGATAGTTTCAGGCTGTGGCAGCATCCATGACCACGCTCATTTCCCTCCACCTCTGGCCTCGGCCTCCTCCACCTCATCTGCTGTCGCTGTTGCCTACGACTCCCCCCTGCCCTTCAGTTTTCAGGATGAAGGACCCAGCGGACGGATGTAAGTAACCCTCCACCACTTTGTCCTTCCACTCAGGCTTCCTGTTGGAAATCAGTCAAAGACTTTCAGTCCCATCTTTCCAGGTGGTTTAAGGTCAACCACCCAACTCAATGTAGATACCTTGACACATGTTGGATGAATTGTCATGAAGTTTGGTACAGACGTGTGTTCCCCCAGCACAACAATCCTCATGACCCTGGTGACCATCCTGACTTTTTATCTGCTGTCACCGCAGATCAAAATGGACCAACACATTTCACAAACAGCTTTTCTTGTATTTTTAGTGTGTACACGGAAAACAGAGCTTTTCAGAACTGTGATGTCAGCTCGCCCGGTCTCAGTCAGGGACTGTGAGACAGTCAAGTTAAAGGCAACCACTCGGTGCCTCTAATTTCCTGTGATTGCTCACTTTTAAATGTCATTATAGCCACTCACACAGCAAAGTTGTCAGACGGCGTTGTGAGCATGAAATCACCAGAGCAGCAGCTTGGGAAAAACCACCTTGTTAACAAGTACATGAGCCATGAAGAAATGACTGTTTTAAACTCGTCTGGTTGTCTGAACATTGAAATGAGAACAAGTCATGATTACAACCATGCAGATCAGCAGACTCGTTTAACAGAGAGTTGTACAACGTCCTGCTCGACGCACGTCTCACGAAAATCTGCATATGACTGTTGAATCTGTAGGCAGGAGAGCAAAACTTTGGCACTGTGTTCTTTGGCAAGTGTTCTGGTTTCTGTTTGTAGCCGGAATATCAACACAAGAGCGGGCTTTGGTTGCCCATGTGGAGAGCAAAAGTAGTGTAATGCACTGACCCAAATACAATCTTGGAACCCATCGCACCATTAGTAGTTTCCTGTCCGGAGGGGATGGTGCAGTTTTTGTCGCTGGTCTCGGTTTCCCTCACTGAACCGAGCCATAGACGGAGGGAAATCAAGGCAGATGAATTTTCTAGCGGGTTCTCCCTCTGACTCATCCTCCTACTCTGTGCTGCCAGCAGGGGACACATTTTAATTTCTGCTTGATCTGACTGCCAAATTGAGTGTGTCCCGCCAGCGATGCTTGCAGTCGGAGAAGACAAATAATGTCTAATTCAGAGGCAAAGAGAGGAAGTGGGGAGAAGAGTGGGGTTAGCAGAGAGATGGCGATGATGAGTGTGTGAGCTCTGTGATGGTTAATTCAGGAGTACTTTGTGGCCCAAGTGGGGCTGAACCAAATTGCGTCATTCTCTTTTTTTTCACTTCCGAAGTCTTTGCAGACTTTTTTACAGACCTTTTGATTCCTGTCTTCTTTTCTTCTCCCCTCTTTTATCCTCTCCCTCCTTCCTCTCTCCTCTGCAGGTGTCCCTTCCCCTCTGAGCGCCAGGCCCGTCTGGAGGCGGTGCGGGAAGTCTTCCTGGCGGCATACAGCTCCACCGTGGGCCTCAAGTCCTCAGCGCCCAGCCCCTCCGGCGCCATATCCGGCCTACTGGAGCAGTTCGCCCGTGGGGTTGGCCTCCGGAGCACCAACGCCATCGTTTGAACCCTCTTAATGTGACATCAGACCCTCCTTCTGCTTCCATCCATCCATTCACAGCTGATTCAACATGTCTGGACTCCGTACAATAAAGTGCCAAACATCTCTGTTCAGTTCAGAGGTGGAGCATTCTTTTCTTTGTGAATTTTGATTGGTTCTTAAATGTACATGCCCAGATTAGATTTTTTTTTTTTCTGTGTTTCGATTTTTTTTTTTTTCTGGACCT
This sequence comes from Collichthys lucidus, assembly GCA_004119915.2. Classification (NCBI taxonomy): domain Eukaryota; kingdom Metazoa; phylum Chordata; class Actinopteri; family Sciaenidae; genus Collichthys; species Collichthys lucidus. Next base: position 21,253,006 of record CM014082.1, read on the forward strand.
CGACTTAGTGTTGAGTTAATCGGTCACATTCAGGGAGGGAAATGGTTTCAGCCACAGAATCAAAAAGGGATAATGAAATGTAAATGGTTGAGAAATGATAGTCTGCACCTGCTCCAGGCAAAATCTAAAGAATTCTTCCTCCCTCTGTTCTTCCTTAATGTTTTTAAAGAGTCCCAGCAACCGTCCTGTGTACAGGAAGCGATGTGTTTTTAGTTCTCTCATTTGTGCTGCTACTCTTAAGTGATCCAAGCAGAGCAAAGTTCTTTTTATTCAGGTGGAGTTTGAAGATGACATAAATCCGGCACTTAGTGTGTTCTGACAGAAATGGAGGCAAGTTTAGTTTTTGTGTGTGTGTTCTCATTTGGCACGGTAGATTGAAATCACAATATCTGATCAGTTTTAGAATGCGCAGCTTTGGAGTCCAGACCTCAAGAAAGAGGTGGAATCTTTGTGTCTTAATGCAACACTCACATGCTGTATGTACGCTGTATGAGTTATTGACAGCTGTGATAATTCCTTCTGTCTGACTACACTGTATGAGTTTGGGAATGAAAAGGTTGATTTAGTGCCCATGGTTCGTGGTTACATCATATTCTGTGACTTGATGAGGACTTTCAGTCTTGGCACAATCCCTTTGAGTTTAAGGTTTCCCTCTTCCAAACACACAAGATCATCTGTGTGACCACATATAAAGTGCTTCACAGAAGGATTTCATGATGTTGACCCTGCCTATTTTCTCACCTCCGTCACTCTTGATCAGTCCCGGCAGGAAGTGATAGGATGTGTCGGTTTCAGAAAGTCACAGAAAGTGCCCAACACAGTGCCCAAATCTGCCTAATGAGAGCTGTGGAAGGAGAGGGTTTTATGCGCCGTACCATGATCCAACGAGCACTTAGTTTGGAATAAACTCAGACCTTCAGCTTCAGCGTGAACTCAAGTATACAAACTAGTTTGTACAAGTTGTCCATGAGGCAAACGAGTATCTAGTTGCTAAGAATCAGTCATCATAGAGGTGTAACTTTCTGAGCTTGTTTGTTTGCAGTGTAGTCGGAGTCATGATGTTCACTCTTCACAGCCAGCATAGACAGAAAGGGATGATCACAGCGATTAGCAGCTGTTTCAGTGCACACACGGCATGTCAGAAAACAAATGTGATCCTATCCTTCAACTCAAAACCTTTCAAGTTATATGTGATATTTTCTTCATCTTTATAAAATATGATCTATGATATGATGAACATCTACAGTGACTGTTCCTGAACGGCCTCCATTAGCTTAGTTTGTGTAAATCATAATATCCAGGCAACGATCTTCACCTCGCCGGTCTAACGTCTCCTACTCGAGTGCATATCTAGTCGTTTCTTCTTCTCTTTCTTCAGTAGCACTGACATGGTAGCACAAGAGGCACTGAGCATTGTGGTAGCAAACCTGTGAACCGAATGCCTTTTTCAACGTTCTTTCTCGTCGGACTCCGGTGAAGCGCAAGGTCTGCATGTTTCCTGCCTGTGCCGAGATTTCCTGCCCAGCTGTCGTCACACAGCTCTGGTTCAAAAACACGTGCACCTCCTTTCAGGTCACACTTGGACAGACATTTCTACCTGGGCCGCTCTCAGCTTTACGTCATTTTCTTCAGAGAATTCTGTCGAGAGGCTTTATTTGAAAGTAGCTTGTCGGTGTTGCCAAACGGTTTTGATGGCTGCTGTACCTCAGGACCTTTTGTTGTGCCTTTGTTTTTGTTTTTTTTATATATATATTTGGTAACACTGAATCAGAGCTTCTGGTCCAGTTTCAGGTGTATTTACGTTACTTAAATGGTTTTAAGAGCTTGGGGTGTTTGCAGCTGATTGTTCATGAAGGTTTTGACTGTAGAGCATTAGAGATCACTTTGGAATAAAGCTGCTGGGGTTGCCCTTTTGTCACTCACTCGGTTGTGGGACTGCAAGTCTTTTTTGTTGTTGTACAGTAACGTTTAGCTGTTGAGTCTTATGTTATCCCCTGATGAGGTTGTTGAGATGGGATTTCAGTCACTTGTCATTCACCCTCAGATTCAAGATGCAGATTTTCATTTCTGTGTTTGAAAAAAAGTGATTTTTATTGATTTTATTGATTTTAAGGAAATATTCAAATAATATTTTAGAGAAACAACATTTATTTACTTTCATCTTTCATGTGGTGAGATGATTTTCACCTTCATCATGTCATCTGTTGAATACTGAGCTTGTGCAGGACCCGTTTAGCTTAGAATAGTACACAGGCTGGGTTCAAGTAAAAGGCTTAAACAAACAAACGAGATCTGAGTTGGTGTTAGGTGTATTATTTAGATTTGACATGCCAGCTGTTTCCCTGTGTTTCCAGTCTTTATTCCAGGTTAGGCTGACATGATATCGGTTTTCACCCCTCACTCGTTTTTTGAAAAATCACATTGCCCAAAAGGTTTATTTTACCAGCTAATTCTAAACCACGACAACACATTTGTTAAGCTGCGTCCTCATCCCTTTTTTCTTCACTGACACAAAGTGGCAGGAGAGTGATCTGTCCGGCTTTATTTCAGACTCTGGGGCACGGCCTCGTCTCCCTGTCACGTCTTAAGCTTCTGTTTTAAGAAATCTTTTAATTTAGTCGATGTTTCATATCATTTGTTTTTATTTTTGCATAGTTTCTACTGTCTGCCTGTAGCAGGCACATGCAAAAGTATTAAAAATGCAGAAAATGATCATTGTAAGAAAAAAAAGTCTCCACACATTATTATTTTCTGACTCTGTCACTGGTTCTGCATGACGGCCTCCGTGTTTATCTCTGCAGCATATATGTTTTTATTTGTTTTACAAATTCATTTTTATTTCAGAATCTTTTATTGAAATGCTGCGTTGCACTCAGCCTGGTGTTCTCTGTGGAAGGAGTTTTTCCTCTTTGTACAGTTGATGCATTTTTAAGTAATTCTACTTTTTTTGTTTTCTTAATTGTCAGCGGGCAGCGAGTTACAATGAAAGGTGAACTGAGCAGCAGGTGGTTATTGTGAATAAATGAGAAGAAAAGAATACTTTGGACTCCCTCGCTTGTTTCTTGTTCAGATGAATTTGCTTCAACGGATAATCTCAGTAGCTTTGCTTGTGCTTCTAATTTATTCATTATCATCCTTTGTGTGGTGTAAATAGTTAATACATTTTGCCGTCTACTTCCCCGAGCGGCTGAGCTGAGGTTTCTTAACACAGATTCAACCTCAGAGTGCAGCCTACCAAATGAGAATTCTGTGTCAGATGTATTACATAATTACATAAAGCAGTTATATAACTAGATGTTTGGAATTCACAGTTGTGATCAGATCCACCTGTGTTGAGCTGAAGGATTTGACAGTGGCGTCTCCCTCTTTAAATGTTGAGGTCAGAGTCAGAAACACTTCATGTTCGCTGGAGCCATCTGAACTCAGCTTGTGGTTATTTCATCAGCTACATCTTCCTGCTTCCTCACTAAAATGTTTCAGTGGTTAATGAATTATTCATTCATAAAATATTGATCCTATTAATTGACTGCTGATGAGCCTAACTCGTAGTTCCTGTTTATGGAATGTGGATAAAGTGTTGGATGTAATGTGCTTGGAGATGTAGCAGAGGTGATTAATGCCACAAAAGAGAGGCTCTGTCCTCGTGCTTCTCTTCTCTTCTTCTCATACTTTTCTCTCTGTTCATCTCACCTCTCCACATTCTTCTTCTCTTTGCAAACTTTCTACTTTCCTGCGTCATCATGTTCCTCTCTGTCACGGTCCTTTCGCAGCGTCTCTCTGCGCTTCTGTTTTTCGCTCATCAAACTCTTTCTCCACTGGATCTTACTGCTTCTCATTTGATTTGTCTGCTCCTCCTCCCATTCCTCTTTTAGCTTCCAGCAATTTTCTGTCATCCTTTTTAAAATGCCAATTATTTTTTCTTTTCCCAGCTCGATTCTGCCAAACGACTCTGAATTGATCAAACGGCACCAAAGGGCGTTTTTCTGCCCTCTACAAGAGCCGAAACTTCTAATATGATATTAAATTGAGAACATGAATTAAGTAATTTGTGTGCACAAATGATTAAATCGTGTTCTCTTCTTTCCCTCTCCGACACCTCCTGTGCTCCATCGCAATCCGTACACTGCTGCACACTGCAGCACAGACAAACCTCTTTGCATTAGAGATGTTGGCAGATAATTGAACAAAAATCACGCAGCATTTTTTTATCCCATTTTCCAGCTCAGATTTGAGCGACTTTGTGAAACTTGAAACTTTTACTGCGGTTTCAGGTTTTGGACTGATTCAAAAGGCCAGTGTGTCACATTTAAAGAATATGCATTAATATAAAATCCATAACTATGTTTTTTAATGACCTTCTGTCAAACAAACCTTTTATATCTACAGACACTGTGGGTCCTGTTCCACAGAGTCCACCATGTTGTTTCTACAGTAGCTGAGAATGGACAAACTAAACGCTGACTCCAGATGAGGACTTTTTCTCATGAGCTCACGTAAAAGCACTGTACAATGCTGAATACATGATTTAAATGTCTGAACCTGATGAGTCTGATGACATTTAGAAAGTCTTGAAAAGTGCATCTTTCCCAATTTACGTTAGCAGAAGTTAGGTCACGCAATGTCAAAGATCCGAGTGATTCTATGACCAGAAATCAGACTTCTTTGGGCTTCATGCACCTCTGAGCAGCTTCCGTAAGAATTATCCATCTGTGCGGGTGAGGTGGACGTTGCAGTCAACAACTACACCACTACGTTATAAGACGTTATAAGTCAACTCAACTCAAGTCAAGTCAACTATTATGCTCACATACCTTCACAACTACCTTTATTGTATTTTTCCTACTGACTTGAGGAGGAAAACAAGCACTCCTCACACCTTAACCAAAAATATATATTATTTCAAAAAATAATGGAGATAATTACATTTTTTCCTCAAAGAATCTACTTGTAGCAAACAGGTTGAGCGGGGCTCCATCTGCTCCTTTGTGGCACTAATCACCACCCACCTCAACACAAGTTGGATTTAAGCGCAGCAGAAGAACTTGTGGAGGTCTCTGCCTCCACCTGGCGATGGATGGAGAGAAATGAGGAGAAGCGGAGCTCCTGGATCCGCGTCTCTCTCTCTCTCTCTCTCTCTCTCTCTCTCTCTCTCTCTCTCTCTCTCTCTCTCTCTCTCTCTCTCTCTCTCTCTCTCTCTCTCTCTCTCTCTCGCCATGAATGGAAGCCTCATCCTCAGGTATGCCTTCTAACCCTCAGCTGCGCTCCAGCGACCGTCAGCAGCAACAACTACTACAACCGGAGCCCCGCCGCTTCACTCCGTGTCTCAGTCTCGGGGTGGATGGAACGAGCACAGTATAGCCACGCGGCAATTCGAGGTGTGATCTGAGTGAAAACTTACAGGATTCAGAAAAATTGATTTAAAAATAAAATAATAATAAACCCTCAGTCATGGCGACAATCGGGGATTTCGACCCACTCAACTCCACCGTACCTGCGACAAAGATTGAAGTCACCGTGTCCTGCAGGTAAGCACCGCAACACGTCTCCCCATCACTCACCTGTTCATTTTCCTGCATTCACACAGTTACATATTTTTACATAATTAAACTCAGTTGTGTCATGCTGTGTTCTCTGAACGCGCTCTCATATTCTTGTGCGCAGTTTGGTGTCGTTTTCTGTGCGCTTTATGACTTTTCCTCGTGTTTTCTGTCAGTGCTGTGTGGCTTTAACGTGCACGGAGCAACTCTTTCTTTCCAAGGAGGAATTTGCATGTGCTGTGGGTGTACAAGTGCGTGGGGTAGCAAGAGGAGGGGGGGTATTCTGATTTATTCTGAGTACCTTGGAGAGCTCCGGAGAGCGTAACTCTGAGATCACATGAATGCGTGGATATTAAATGTGAACTGACGAAGATAAGACAGAGACTGCTTCTGGACTGAAGGATGGTTATTTTAAAAAGGCCTGAGGAGGAAGGGAAGGAAACGGAATCACCCAACAAAAGGCAACATTTCATAAGCAGAGTCTCAGCAGCACACACCGCTTGTTCCGAACAAACTGTGATGGTCAGCAACAAAAACAACCAAAAGAAACAAGTTTAAAAATAAAAAGCAACCCCACATAAATATGCAGATTTGATAAATAAACATAAAGGAATTAAAGATGTGTGCGTGTGTGTGTGTGTGTGTGTGTGTGTGTGTGTGTGTGTGTGTGTGTGTGTGTGTGTGTGTGTGTGTGTGTGTGTGTGTGTGTGTGTGTGTGTGTGTGTGTGTGTGTGTCATGGACATGGACATGTCAGGGAGTAATAGAGGTGAAGCAAAGGGAGCTGATGAAGACTGTATTGGGGTCTCCATCCTGATACTGAGGCGGTGGCAAAAGAGGCAAAGAAACAAAAACAAATGATAATTTATCTATGTGAGCAGATTAGATGATGATTTCACAGCTTCTGTCCACATTTTACTTTGTGAATGAATGAAGTCATCACTCTGATCTTCCAGCCAGTAAAGCTCATTGTCATGGTCAACCAGTCCTTTTGCTTTTGTTACAGAGCATCAAAAAAAAGTTTGTTCACTGCGTCGAGCACAGGTTGCATCAGACTTGGTGTGTATTATTCTTGTACAAAATCTACACACATTTTTGTTTTAGGATTTTAGTTTGAACTCTGTTCAACAGTTTTAAAGCTGAACTCTTTTTTAAAATATATATTTCTTATGATTCATATTCAAAAGTAGATGACATCACTCATCGTCTTTGAGTATTTTGGTTCTTTGTTTTGGTTTTTGGCTGGTTTCACTGTAGCATGCACCTTTAATGTTATGTTCTGCATGCAATATATTGAGTGCCCATGTCATGTTTTTGTTGCCTCAGAATGAGTCTTTTATATCTACAGACGTGGATCCTCTTCCACAGAGTCCATCATATTGAACCACGATGCTTCTATAGTAGTCCAGAATGGTCAAACCACACGGTGGGGATACAATCAGTAACTACACAGCCAGATGCCACTTAATCCTACACATTGGCCCTTCAAGTGTCAAATATAAAATGAGTACCAGTGGTGCCATCACCATGGCCCCCTGGCAGTAGACCTGGCACTGGCAATGCGTCGCCTTAGACAAAAGCATTTCCATGTTCTGGTTCATTACATTACATTGCATTTAGCAGACACTTTTATCCAAAGCGACTTACAGAGGAGGACATAAGCATGTCTATAGAGAGCCTGAAGCTACTGATTGTGACAAGCTGTTCCTGCTCCTCATTGTCCCCATGCCCCCCCAGTCTGGAGGGGTTAGAGAGGAGCTGTTGCATTTCCCTGACAGAATGGGGTTGGCTCAGTGGACCCAAGAAGGATCCTCGCTGCAGATCAACCAGACATCAGCTGTGAGTACAGGAGCTACACAGAGAGAGAAGGAATCAGGAGAAGGAGTACGGGTGTTTGAAGGATAACTTAGCTGTGAAACTGAAGCTGTGAGGAACCTCTATCAAATCAGTAGATTGATATTATGGGTCAGTCCAAATGAGCTGACAGGACAGAACAAACATGATGGCTGCATTCCTTTCAGATTTTTTCTTTTGAACATTAGTTGAAAGCTGGGATAGGAGTTTGCACATTCTCCTCGTATCTGCGTGGGTTCTCTCCGGCTACTAGACATGCACTTACCAGGTTCATTTGTAACTCTAAATTGGCTGTAGGAGTATGAATGGTTGTTTGTCTCTATGTGTCCTGTGATGAACTGGCGACTTGTCTAGAGAGGCAGGGTACCTCTCACACAAGCCAGATGTCAGCTGGGATAGGCTCCAGCCCCACCATGACCCTGATAAGATACAGATAATAGATGGATCAACACATCAAAATGGGTTTCTTCCAGGCTGGCGAGAGAGAGTTCCACACGTTCTACAGTTATTGTTCTTTTGATGGATTTCATTGTTCCTGTATATTTACACCCTGTTGGATAATCTTGTCTGAGTGAATGATTAAATACTGATAATTACAAATCCTCTATTTCAAAAGCTGAAGAGATTTGAAATATGATATATATTGCATTAAAATGAACCTGGGGCTTCTCTATTGGGTCTCTCACTTGGCTACTGTTATGGCTCCAGAACTAATCAAGATTTACTTTTCTAATGGATCAACTGACTTTGTGGCGTGGTATTGATCCGATACCAAGTAAATACGGGCCAGTATCGCCAATACCGATACCGATACTTTTCAATAGATAAGGTGGAATTGTCATTGAATTGCTAAATCTCAATTAATAAAAAAGTACTCGCAAACCAGCAAACCAATTAAGACAAACAAGTACTGTTGAGAAACCATAACACAAAAACAACAACAACTGGTGAAAATATAAATAAAAACAAAAAAACAACTTAACAACCCCCAAAGCCTTTAGTTACTCTGAGTTTTGGTTACAGGTTTTTGTTCAAAAACAGTATTTAAATGAACCCTAAGCCTGTGACTAATTAACTGCCCTTGTTCGTTTGCTTTGCGCGTCTCTAAGTCACGTCACGTTAGTCATGTGGAGGCACAACATCTAAACATAAGAGGGGGGGGGGGGGGGGGGGGGGGGGGGGGCGGGAGCAAAGTGTGCCTGCTCTGCGCTGACACAGGAGCGGCGAGTCTGGCGACCGGGCTGTTTCCTCTTTGCTGAAACTGCAGCATTGGAAACAAGAGAGGAACTTAAAGTAAAGAATCGATCTCACCGGGCTAGTATTGATCCGACACTGACTTGGTATCGATACTACTGATAGTTTGGTAGAACTGATACTGATAGATCGATCAGCACACCACTAGTTGCATATAGAGAATTAACACCCTACAGAGTTTCAGTGTCTTTACCAGCAGCAGCAGCAGCAGCAGCAGCAGCACACAGCTGTTGTCAGTGGTAATGCTCATACATTACATTACATTTAGCAGACGCTTTTATCTAAAGCGACTTACAGAGGAGGACATAAGCTGAAAAGGTGTAAAGGAGCACAGAGTAGTTTGTTAGTTTTGTTAGGCAGGGAAGCATTCTCGAAAGAGAAAGGTTTTTTTCAAATGTAGAAAGGGATGTTGCTGTTCTTGTAGCCGTTGGTAGGTCATTCCACCATTTGGGGACAACCACAGAGAAGAGTTTAGAGTGACCTCGCTTTGCGAGAGGCGAGGGTACAACTAGACGGATTGTATGAGCGGAGCGTAACACCCTGGTCGGGACGTGAGCCTTTAGTAAGACGTTGAGATAGCCAGGGGCAGATCCTGAGATGGTTTTGTAGGATAGCATCAGAGCTTTGTGTTTAATTCTGGCTGTTATAGGCAGCCAGTGCAGGTTGCTAAAGAGTGGGGTGACATGTGACCTTTTGGATTGTTTGAAAACCAGTCGCGCTGCAGCATTCTGGACCATTTGCAATGATTTGATTGCACAAGCAGGTAGGTCAGCCAAGAGGGAGTTGCACTAATCGAGGCGGGAGGTGACTGTAGCCTGAATCAGGAGCTGAGCAGAATATTGGGTCAGGTATGGTCTGATTTTTCTAGTATTGTACAATGCATAGCGACATGACCTCGCTACGGAGGAAATGTGCTCTGGGAAAGACGATCATCTAGTACGACGCCCAGGTTTTTAGCAGCATGGTTAGGGTAGGAGAAGCTGTGTGCGCGGATAACATGGGACAACGAGGTGGTGTAGATGGCAAACAGAAGGGGGCCCAGCACAGACCCCTGCGGCACCCCCGTGGAGAGGGTATGAGTCGATGACAGACGACCTTGCCAAGACACATTAAAGAAGCGTCCAGTGAGGTAGGACTTGAGCCAGGAGTGGGCAGTGCCTGTAATGCCCATGTTAGCGAGTGTGGTTAGGAGTATGTCGTGATTGACTGTATCGAAGGCAGCCGATAAGTCGAGAAGGATGAGTACAGATGATTGCCCTCGTGTTCTGGCTGTTTTTAGGGCTTCTGAGACAGATAGTAGAGCTGTCTCAGTGGAGTGGCCACTTCTGAAACCCGACTGATTTGGGTCAAGTAGGTGGTGATGGGCGAGGAAGGCAGTGACTTGTTTAGAGACCGCCCTCTCAATGGTTTTCGAGAGGAATGGAAGCAGTGACACCGGCCGATAATTTTCAACCAAGGCTAAGGTTAAGCATAATGGTGTGACCATTACGTCATCAGTTTTGCAGGTTTTTGTGAGGATGAAATCCAGTTGATTGCCATTTTTGTGAGTTGGGGGAGTACTGACTAGTTGCATGTCGAATCAGTTGATAAGTGATAGAAAGTCTGCGGCGTAAGCTTTGCCTAGGTGGATGTTGAAATCATGGAGGACCAGCAGCGGGCACTCTAGTTCAGGGATTGAGGACAATAGAGTGTCTAACTCATTGACGAAGTCACCCAGAGGTCCAGGAGGACAGTAGATGACGATCACTGAACAATTGACTGGAGCTATGACTTTGATTGCATGGTATTCAAATGAGTAGTAGTTGGTGTTGAGGGGCAGGGAAATATAGTTCCATTTGTTGTTGACCAGGACCCCAGTTCCTCCTCCTCGCCTGGAGAGACGGGGGGTATGGGAGAAGGAGTGAGCCACGGAGAGTGCTGCCCGAGTGGCAGTGTTTTCGGTTTTTAGCCAGGTTTCGGTGAGGGCCAGTAGGTCCAGGGATAGACTGCTGGCATAAGCCGGGGTAAAGTCCACCTTGATGACAGCGGATTGGCAGTTAGGCCATAGGCCAACAGAGAAGGTTTTGGTGGGTGTATAATGTTCCAGTGGCCGGAGGTTAAGTAGATTTCTGGTGCGATGGTTGCGGTGGAGGGGACTCCGTGAAGTAGAGACTACGGGGATCTTCTGGAAGCACATAGTGATATGGGTAGGTCAGATGGAGGATAGTTATGCCTTGCTCGGTGGACTTGCGCAGGTAGACTCGCTTGTTATTACAGAGTAGGTCTTCACACAAGGGCTGACGCTACAGTGCAGAATGTCTGTTAAAATGGGTGCAGGTCCGCCCTCTTTTGCAAATTACAAAGGGCTGTGGTTTCAGGGGTGTGTCGCTTGTTCATACCTGAGTCACATGAGTCGTTTAGCTGGACCAACAGTCTTGTGCAAGTCCAGTTTCAGGCCCAGCAGAGTGAAATTACTCCTAGTTAAATTACATTAAGTGAATTCTAGAAATACTTACTGTCAGCTGTTGACTCCACACTCTCTTCAAGCCTGTCCACCAAACAGCAGACAGTAATAGCAACTAACTGCTGAAAATTGAGGCCAGATATTTTTTTAGAAAAACAAAATTATTTTAACTGGGCAACAGTGTATATATTTTAATAACACAAGTCCCAGAGTTTGTTTAGAATAATAGACAGTCAGTCAGCATGATACTCATCTCCTCTCTGTTTGTCCACCTGCCCGTGACCTGGAAATCAATCTCAGCAACCCATTTAAAAGGATGTCTCTATTCCTAAAATGCATCTGGAGGAGAGAGGAGGCTTGCCAGAGGAGCTGTGAGTGAGGATGCACAGGTTTACTAATATTAATAATAAGTCTTTTAGGCACCTATGATGGGCAGATTATGCCACACGTTATATTTAACTGACGTTTTTTTAAAATGATGTCTCATTTTACTCAACTCCTCTCGATGTGTGTCTCTTCCTTTCCTCCTCTGATTATGATCTGTCTTACGTTGGAGGGGTTGAGATGCTAGGAAAGGAACTCAGGATGTACAAACAGAAATGAGCAGAGCGGCGGGACCCTGGAACAGACTCATTTAGATGAAATTAAGTTGTTTTTATCTGCTGCTTTTGTTAGTTGTTTTGCTGTCACTGGAGGCAGCACACACTTTATTGACTCCTTTTGCAGATCAAATGTTAGCCTCAGTTGTAGATGAGTTTGTTGTAAATGTGACATATAAGTAGACACAGAGTTCTCCAATGGCACTGAAGATGATTCAAGATGTTGTATATCACCAGCTGAGCCTGTTACATGAAACAAACATCAGACTCTGATCTGAGCTGCTACACCATCACCATCGTCGAACTCAGGTTCTTTCACCCTCCCCTGTGTGAGAGGACAAGTCTGATGTGTTCTGACGAATACTTGACATTTGGATGATTTAAAAGAGTTTTTATGTAGCCACGCTGTCTCATTATTGCAGGAGTGTCTGCGGATTGTCAGGAGAGGTTGTCTGAAGGTGACTATGTGACTTTATTTCTAAAAGGCTCTCCTTGTCTCTGACTTCACTGCTTCCACTCACTTTTTAGATCCTGCAGAAGTCTGTGTGTTTTGTAATGTGAGGATTTGCCTGAAGCAAAAATAAATCAGTCTGTCTCAACACACTCAATGTCCCCATTGATCTATTCTCTCCAGTCTCTTTTTTCATTAAGGGTTTCACCCTCAAACAGCCTGGATGTCGTGCTGTAGCTTCAGTGCCACTGCAGGTAGTAATGAGGTGGATTGCTTTCCCCATTCAGGTTAAGAGGCTTGACACAGAGGTTTCTGTTCGACTGGATAAGACACGAGTGAAAAAAGCAAATGAGAAACATGTCCATGCACAGAATGAGTACATTAATGTGAAGACAGGCAGGCAGCTGACCACTCAGATCTGCTTTGTAGATCACAGCTAGAAACCTGGAGGAAATCCCCTACTGGGGCTCAGCAGTGCTAAAATTGAGTTCAATATTGTTTCTAACTTTGAGGATTTGGAATAGATTTTCTCTTTTATGATGAAAACCTAAAATCTTTTCTAGTGGTAGAAATTCGGTGACCTAATAAGTCTTATTGTGGTCTGTAGTTGGTGTGATAGGTTTAGGTGTTGAGAGGCTAACTTGAGTGTATTTAAATTTTAAATCTAAAACAGTCAAGAAAACAGTGATGGTTACATCTGTACAAACATCTGCCCATCCTCCTTCACTCCATGAAGTTTGGCCTACAGTACCTTTCCTGTCTCAGTCCTGACACCACAACATAACTCATCTTCTTATTGACGTGCTGTTATTGAAAACACCTTAAATCTCTTGGATGTACATCAGAAAATACAGAAAATTAGATTTTTGTGGTTCAGTGAATTTAGGGGGATACATTTGTCTATTTTCATACTGGGAGACCAAAGTTCTAAAATTTCATAATATAAACAAAGTGTCTCTCTTTTCATGTGTAAAACCCCTTTAGCATCACTACACTGCACTGAATACAATAAAGAAGTCGTGAAAGCAGGTCCCCAGTCTCACTGCTTAGTCTGAAAAGCATGTTTCCATCAGAAGGGCAACCAGGCATCCACCTTTGGTTGCTGAAACTCAAAGTATGGTTGTCATTTTTAGTCCACCTATAGTGATCTTCATAGAATTTGAATCCTAAGTGTTTTCAGTTAACATGTCCACCATGGTTATAAAATACCAGCATACAGCTGCTGTCATGTCAGTTAAACTTTTCACCCCACAGGCAAACAACTCCATTTGCTTCACCAGTGTCTCTAAAACAGATGCCTGTGTGTGTGCAAGTAAACACACCAACACACGCACAGCGTCTGGTTCAATATTTCAACTTCACCAACACATCAAGAATTAAACATCTGTGTATTTCGGCTGTGTATTTATCTGCTTATTTTGCTGTGTGCTGTCCAAATTTCTTATGCTAAAAAGTGGTTGCCACTGGAGGCAAAGGCCAAGAGCAAACCAGAACAATGCTCAAAATGGTTGCCAATGGCAACCAAGCAACAGTTACTGTCAAACCCTGCATCAGCTGTTTGTTTTTTTAAAGCACTAATCACTGCTCCATTTTGTGCAGCTGAATAGATCTTAAAATCTAAACTGAATATGACCTTTATATAATCATGATTGTTTCCCCCAATTACATAGAAGTCATGTGTCTGGTGGGCATACAAAGTACAGAGCTGTGACACCACAGAGTCTGCAGCTAGCTTTGAGCAACTGGATCCCTTCTAGAGCCACAGCTGCGAATGAGAATGTTATGAACTGCAAAGTGTGTAGCAATGAGGCTGAGAACACTTTGTGCTCTTGTTTAGGCTACTTATCTGAACATTAATTGTTCTCTCTTGCACTTTGTTCATTGGAAAAGTGCATCCAGTGTGCAGTGAGTCATTTTTACAATAATAATAAGCTTCAATGTAAGCATCAATGTCAATACCCCTAATCCAATGAACACCTTATTCTGTCAATAAATCTGACACACATTGACCTTTACCTTAACTTAACAACGCTTAAAAAGGAGATATACTGTAACTGTGGTCCAGACAGCATTACGGTTCCTTCAAAATATTTTTCTAGTTGCAAATGATTAATTATGTAAATGTTAAAGAAGCAACTTCAGGTATTCAGTGCTATGGAAAGTTCCAGGAACATGTAGCTCTGTTTACAGTTGAAGAACGATTTCTTAGTGTCCTGGCTTTACGTACTGTAAGGACGTGACAGCCTTCATCAGCGCACTGATCAAGCAGACGATGTGATGATGTGTTTACTTGTTGCTGTGTCCACAGCTGTCGGAGAGTGTTTTTTTTATTCTACAGTGTAAAAACACAAATCTGATTGGATGATTTGTCAGTGACAGTGTGAAGGCTCCAGACCAGGTTTGAAAAGAGTGTGAGCATTGTGTGTCTATGTATAAACTGCTCTATCAGATGATGTGTCAGTGTATGTGGCTTAGATAGTGTGGAAGCGAGCTGTGTTTTTCTTCTGTCTTACATAAGTGGCAGCCTCCCTGCCTCCCTGCCTGCCACCCAAACGCTGCTCCTCTACATCCTATTAGACAAGCTGAGCATGGCAGCCACTGTGCAGTCTGCAATCATTACCGCTGGCACAGGTTGTTTAAATGAGACAGTAAGAAATAAATGACCTCGCCTTTTGTGCGAGTAAAGCACCTATTAACCCCAATACACGTCCACCATCCATCCCTGACTAGTGGGATGTCAGATGTATGGAAATACTTCAGCTCTCTAATGCCTGGATAGAAATGGGATTTTGGGAATGTACTTTATGATTTTAGGGCTGCTTAAGTGATTCTATTCATTAAAGTATGTTGTTGAAGTGACATTAGTGAAGTTAGACACACATATCTGGGAAGCTGATAGCTGTAAATGATTGAATAAGTGATTGAATTAATTTAGAAATTCAGCTTTAATTACAGAGAGAGAGACAGAGAGCCTTGACTGGAATCAAACCTGAGTCGCTGCCATAAGGACTGAACCTTAGTGTATGGTACGCAGTCTCAGCCTGAGACCCTGGATAAATTAATTTAAAACTAATTTTTTTGTTTTGTTTTTAACATGTTAGCAAACAATTGTCTTCCAGCAGACACAGAGTAATATTAGCCTTAATTACAAGTTGTGTTTCTGGCCACTGATGATGAAGATAAGTTTAATTTTCACTCTTCTTGTAGATTTTCTGGGTCTCCACCAACTCTACTAAATGCTACCACTAAATGCTTCACTACATGTATGCTCACCAGCAAACTTAGTTGTTAACATGGTCTGCTGTTTGGTGCTGGGCAGGTAGTGTACATTTTACAATACAAGGTTGCTTAAAGCACGAGGGAGGACAATGCTCCATATAACTGAGAGAAATGCAGTCACACTGCTTTTTGCACAGACCTTGAGTGCCTGTTTTATGGCAGACATTTTAATGTCATAACATATGCACAGACTATATAAAAATCCTGTGTCCACACAGGATTTTGAGGAGCTGTTGTAAAGCTCATTGTTGTGGCTCCGGCTGCCTCCATCTTGGCAGTCCTGACTCTGCCGGCTCCCAGAACCCCAAAATAGGCAAAGCGATGGAGACCGGGTGGAGCTGAGGCAGGCTGAATGAAGCCTGGCTGTTCAAACAAACCACCTGTGAGAT
This sequence comes from Collichthys lucidus, assembly GCA_004119915.2. Taxonomy (NCBI): domain Eukaryota; kingdom Metazoa; phylum Chordata; class Actinopteri; family Sciaenidae; genus Collichthys; species Collichthys lucidus. The sequence continues at coordinate 21,268,810 of CM014082.1, forward strand.
ACAGCACTTTGGCACTTTGGCATTTCAGTGTTGGCTTCACTTTACAACAGCATAGAGCTAGAGATGTTCCGTTCCATTTTTTCCCTCCTGATACCGATTCGGATACTTGTGGTGTGGGTATTGGCCGATACCGAGTACCGATCCGACACAAGTATGTTCTAAAAAAAAAAAATCATACGTACGCCTGCATGACTGTGATATAATTATCATTGTGGTAAGGCCTGGCTCAGGGTAAACCCTTTGTAAAAGATGAATAAATACAGTACATTTAAGCCATTTATTTTTTACATAGAACAGTATAAAAAACATTAGTGCAAATGTAATTTGACTAAATAAATATAGGAGTATTTTTTTTTTTAAATTAAAGTTCATCCACAATATTTTTAAATAAAAAAGGCATCTTCAGGTGTTTAATCAAGTTGCTGGTGTTAAAATTAGCAACACTCGTGACACCCCTCGAGATTTTTTTTCTTTGCATATGTTGCATGTCGCAGTCTGGTGGGAGCATCCAGCGTGAAATACTGCCACACTGCTGACATGATATGCTGCTGCAGGTTAGCTGCTAGTTAGCTTAGCTCCAAGCCTTGCATCAACTCGTTTGTCTAACATAGCAGGCAGCTTAACGGAGCTAACCAGTAAATAGATTACTAATTTAAAAAATGACGTGGTATCGGATCGGTGACTGGACTCCAGTAGGCACCAAAACCAATGCCAGTAGTATCGGAGCAATATGCGATACTGGTATCGTAATCGGAACAACTCTAGTTGCAGGTGTCCGTGTCCTGCTATGACAGGTGAACATGTCAACAGATACTTGGCGAGCTCTGGGGAAGGGGCTACACTATGCTAGATGCATTAATGTGTGTTCAGATAGACAAAAATGAAATATAGAGGTTTCACGTTTGCATACAGGGTACATACGAATGTGAATTAAGGCAAAGACACAGTGATTTGCTGTAGGTGGTGCTAAGAAGAGGTGATTATGTGTCTGCTTGAGTAAAAAAAAAAATGTTTCAATTTCAGCAGAAGAAATACATTTTTTCCAGAGCGAATGACACATTAATTTACAGAGACAGCAGAACAAAGGACAAGGAAAACAACCCGAGTACCTGATTAAGCTTTGAAGTCCTCTGCGTGAGCTGTCATGGATTGGGTTATTTCCACTCTACTGCTGTAAATACAGTGAGACAAGAATGTCCTCGCATTTTAACTGAGAGAACATCAGTCTGAAGAACTTTTTTCTTTAGCTTTCTTCACTATCAAAGTCATCCAGAGTTAGTTGTCGGTACATTCAATAGCCTAACTGCTAATAGGTAATTTGGCACAGGTTTAATGGTGTAAACAAGTACAGGCTAAAAATCGTGAAAAAGTATACAGTGGAATCAAACCTGCGTTTTGCGTCATTTCAAAGATTCACAGTTTAGTTCACTGTCTAGTTTAGTTTGAATGACGTGTGGTTTTCATGGAACCTTAATTAGTGTCACTGACAACACCTGCTTTGACCCAACCATCTTGTGCCCAAATGGCTGCTGGTTTATAGAACCATTAATTGATAATCCAAATGATGTGTGCTATGTACTTTAGCCACATTTGTTTTTGCCAAATCATATCAAAATCATAGGCTAATTGGCACCATTAAAATTGTCATTAGTCATGAGCACTTCCTGTTTCCAATGCACCCATAGGTGTATATCTGACACCGAATGACTTTGCTACTGCAGAAAACTAAAAAAATAGGATAATTCGTAGGAAGGTTGTGGAATTAGACTATACTCAGAATGATATTCTTGGAACACTGAGTCTAACAATGTGTGTCAAATGATATCTGTGTGTTCACATTTAAGTGAGATATGACTCATATACACATCTTTGCATATTAACGCCCGATGATTAAATTTGTAATTGAACTGAGTGTTAAAAGTTTAGTGCTCCATCGTGGTGCTTTGAAGGCATTTAAGAACTACATTGCCACTGTGACCTTCCACACTCTGATGCTAAAAAGTGACATTGTGGTGCTTTCAGAGTGAAATGCCAGGTAGGTCAGTGAGCACAGGGAGCCAGGACTTCTCAGTGGGAGAATGTCAATCACAGCAGGGGGGGCTCTGATTGGATACCCAACTTCCCCCATGTCATATCCCGAAGGTCTCAAGCCCAAGGCCACATTACAAGCAAAGATCTTTGTCACCTAAATGAGATCCGTCTCTCACAGAGCTTCAGAGACGAAGCAGATTCTGAGCTGAGGAGTAAAAGTGCAGGACAAAGCAAAACCCTTCATTGCTGTCTGATAAATGACAGCAGTGTATAGATCTGTTTTGGTATTTCTACAGAAAAGCAGCATGTTCTCTAGCAGTTCATTGCCCCTCATTTTTTATAGACGTGGGAGTTGTTGCCTTATTGCATAAATGCCTCAATACACATGTTTACCCAAAGAGAACTCCAGGGCAATTTAGAGAGGAAACATTTGCAGAAAAACAGACATTTGAGCCTCAGCATTCAGTTTATTCTCAGGGTATGGTGCTGTTGATGTTTACAGACGAACACCAGTTGCTTCTTATGTTAAGATTTCATATATTCCACTGGTGTGTTATGATTTCAACTTTCACTTTCATATACCCAGTCACACATGTGAGATGAATCGTAAATGAAAGCGAAAGGAATGACGTGATTAGGCATGTTAAAGAAAGGAAAGAGACTTGACAGCAAATCCCTTTGAGGAAATGTCTTCAGTTCCCTGCAGGTGTAGCAGCTATAGTCTGACACACAGGGACACACGCTCACATCTTTAAGGCTATTTATAACAGCAATAATGCACTAATAAACAGCTACATGATGCCTGCATGGAGTAAAACTAATTGATAACTAAAAGATGTAGATGATGACTATTTATGTACTGTATCTGTCTTTAACACTAATCACCTGATGATGTAATTACAACACATCTGTTTAGGCCTTCGTCTGCAGTTTTCTAATGGAAGGTTTGTATCAGGTTTTAAGAAATAAAGGGAAAGTTTAGTTGTGAATAAAGCAAATGCATTATCTTTAAACATGAGCACGACTTGATCTGTCGAACATGACAAAGTGGGTTTATCCTCATTTCTACCATCAATACCACACTGTGTTCAATTAAAACATGATTGTTAATTGTTTAACTATGGTTCCATTATTGATCAGTAACATGCAGAACTGTAAAATGTAGTTATTGTTTATTGCTGTTTTATGTTGATTTGTATGTATGTGTGTTGCAATGTAGGTTTTATGATAAACAATGTAAGAATTCATTAAGTAGCACAGTTTTGTTGCTTCTTAGCTAGTTAGCTTCTGTAATACATGCAAATTATATCAATTTTATTATAGATGCAAATTCTCGTGGAGGGTTTGTTTTATTGATTTTTTTCTGAAAAGATTGAAGATGTTCCTCTGGTTCACTCTTAGTTTACCCATATTCTGAGAGGAATGAGTATCTACTACTACACTTTATATTAGATTTCAAAGTACTGTGATTTTTTTCTTTTGACAATTCAATTCATTTGTTAGCATACAAATAACTATAGCTCCCATGAAGTTTTTAACTTCCCATGAAGTTCTGTTTTTCTCTTACTCCTACTTATCCTTATCTTCACCTCTTTCTATTCTTTTGGAATCACCTTAAAGAGACAGATGGTGTGCTATTGTCACAGCTATGTCTGGACGATGGAGAGTGACAAGTCTATTCTCAGAGCTCCCCGCTCAACTGGCTAGTCTGTCAAGCTAGTGACATTTAGCCATAGACTGTCTTGGGCTTGTGGGAAATTATGTTCATTAAAGGCTGTTATAAAAGGCAAAAATAAAAGCAATATTAAATATAACCCATAACCCATATGGGTCTTACACGTGTGGGTTTTAACACTGTAAGCTGTCACACAGCAGAGGAAGGGAAACTTTTCCAAGGCCCACGCATGAACATGAACATGTATGTTGACACGAACAGACCAGCATGAACATGCGAGGACGCACACTGTGCTGCTCCCCACGGTCGCTCTGACTCGCTCCTCGTCACCCTGACAGCCCTCTCGAGAGAAGCCTTTCCATCTGTCAGTTACTGCTCCTTGCCTCTTTATTGAACACAGTTTGTTATCGCAGTCAATTCTCACTAATGTGTCAAGTTGTTAGAAGGAAATTGATTCATAATCCTGGCAGTGATTTGATGTTATGATGCTCTTTGTGTATGTGTGCATAATTCATTTCCCCTGACGCAGCCACAAAATGGGGAAACGTGAAATCCTCATGTGTCAACTCTAATATTATTGACCAGAGTTTGCACCATAACTCACGCTTTTCCAGTTTTTCTATTTGTCGCTGCTTGTGCTGACTGGAGAAAATCCACCAACACAAATAAACAGAAATATGCACAAACTGTTCCCACACTACACTAATTACACACAGGACTGAATGAATGTGTAGTGTTATTGCTCAGAGGGAAGGAAATGACTGGAAGGTGTTCTTGCAGGCGGAAGAGCTGCATGGCTTTCAGTGGGAGCTTCTTTTTTTAGTCACAAAGCTGTTGGCCACCATCCATAAACAAATACATGAACTCTTTGCTATGTTGTCCTGTTTGTGAAGCTTAGATTGAATGCATGTTGACTGTCAATTATTATAATTATTATATATATATATATTATTATTTTACATAATGAAGCACTGTGCTTTATTCTGAAAGTGACGAATACAGCATGAATGGTTAAGTCAGCGGTGTGTACATAAGACTGACATAACATGTCATGAACATGAAGTAGTCTTTATGAATGTACATTGACAAAGACCTGCCACAAACCCACCATATCAAATATATATGTCAAATTATTTAGATTTCTTAACATTTCATTATACTGTCATATGTGGTTGGTTTTTGACATTGACTGCCATGAGATCCTTGTAATTGTCTTTTATAATTCTCTTGACCTCAGGTGCATTGGCACATTTCAGACTGGTCATAAGGTGTCATTGAATGTTATAAGGACACGTTGATGGCAAAGTGTAGTATTAGTTGACTCAGCCTGTTGTGCCAAACCCGGCAAGAAAACCACCTTCCTTGTCAAAGTGGCCACCATAATGGCAAATGGACTGTACTTATATGGCACATTTCTAATCTTCTTACCACTTAAGACACTTTTACACTACACATCACATTTACCCATACACACACGCATTCATACACTAGCAGCACAGGCTGCCTTGAATGATGTCAATCAGAAGCTTATCAGAATGGGCTAACCATTCACACACACTCTAATGCAGAGGATACAGCTTTTTGTGGGGTTCAGTATATTACCCAAGGACATTTTAACATGCAGACTGGAGTAGCCAGGGATTTCAGAGGCTGTGTTTAGCCCCAGACATCTCAAACGATGTCAACTTTGCACTGAAAAATGACATAATTGACTGAATTGATGAGTTTATGTGGAGCATATTTTCTCCATAAAATATGATCCATTTTCACCAAAATCAGTGAAACCGGTGAAGGGGGCACAGAGTAGAAATGACAGACACTGTACACTTGATTACAAGTCAGCGTAGCATCAAAATGATATGAAATCTGTTTATTATTAGAAAAGCTATGTAATGAATGAGCTGAATCTTTAAAAAAAATTCACTGTCACCACTGGGAGGTTTTCCTGCACATAATTATGGTTCGAACTGCATGAACATGAACGTGGCATCACTTCACATCATGACATTGACTGTTTTATGACTTCCGTAGTGTTGCCGTGATGTATTTTAACGGGGTGCCTGTGGCTCAGATGGTTATCAGAAGTTGGTTTGATTCCTGGCTCCTGCAGTCAAGTCAGAAATGTCTTTGAGGAAGATACTAGACTCTGAATTGCTTCTGATGGCTGTGATGTGAATGTGTGTGTGAGCTTAGTATCATTGTACCACTCCTAATGACCAGTTGGCACTCATAGCAAGACACACACATCAGTACAGCAGTATATGAGAATAGGTGAAAGTGACTGTGGTCGAGTGGTTGGTGGTTCAGAAAGGTGCTAAAAGTACAAGTCTAAGTTTAAGGTAATGAAAGGCTGACTGATGCGTTACAGTCATTTTAGAATGACTCATACTGGATATAAAATATGACTGTGTCCAAACAAAGTGAGGTGTCACAGACAGAAGAACTGCCTTCCAATCTCTAACAAACACTCTCTTTCCTTCTGTTGCAGAAACCTGTTAGACATGGACACCTTCTCCAAGTCAGATCCAGGTAACTGCTGTGATTTTCTCATTCATCTAATTAATGCATCCCGAATGCCATGCCGCTCCAACCGAACGTGTTTAATTTCATGCAGAGATTATTAAATCACTACTTCATGCACGTTATCAGTGCACATCAAGCGCAGTGAGCAGTGACATGGTCAGTGTCTCCCAGAGCACACACACACAAGCAGCAGCCCGGTAAATGAAATGCTGTGTCCCAAATGATTTACAGTCTCGAAAAAAAAGTTCTGGTGGTTATATAAAGTTTGTGTTGCTTGGTCAGATATATTATTATTCCTAAATTACCATAATCTCTAGAGTGACGTTGGCGTGATTCCTTTTAATACACTGGTTCAGATATACTTGATATTTGGTGGGCTGAACATGAAAATGCTATCGGACATGCAACTACAAAAACAGTTTCTAAGGGTGTGTGTGTGTGTGTGTGTGTGTGTGTGTGTGTGTGTGTGTGTGTGTCATCAGTGTGTCCACACATGCGTGTGCTTGATAGTAGGTGTGTATGTGTAAGTGCTGCTGGGTGGTGTATTGCAGCGTGTCTGTGTTTCTATGGAGCACAGATGAAGGAGCCTCAGATCTCTCTATGTCAAAGCACACACAGCACCATCACCAAAAGAAAGAAACTCTCTTTGAACATTAGGCGTACACTACAACTTGACAAAACCTGTGTGGGCTCTTCACTTGACACAATAAAAAGTCAAGAGAAAAACTGTCAAACTGTGAATCCTCCTCAGGTAGAGGTGGATGAAGATGTGAAAGTGACTGTTATTTTACATTACTGACAGAAAGCATGCTGTAGTGTTAAAATCTATCTATAAACACACAATATATCCTCTATATACTGTATATCCAGCATTCATCCTTAACCTTCAATTGTAGAAAAGAAAAAAAAGATGATTAACATATGTTTGTATCTTTTATTATTGTCTTGAAATGAAGTTTTGTTTATAATACACGTATCTGCATGCACCATGTAGCAGCAATTCAACTTTTTTGAGGATTTCTCTGACATGTTTACTTTGTAGTCAACCGTAAAGAGAGAGAACCCCGAGCTGGAATCAAACCTCGAATCAAATCCTTGGTTAGCATTTGGCTATACGGGCACACACACCATTACAACAAACCAGGAACCTTCTTGCTATGAGGCGACGGTGCTAACCATTGCACCATGCAGCCCCTCATTTGGGAATCATATATAAATAAATAGATAAATATATACTGAAATTACACATTCAGCGTTTTTTTTATCGATTCAGGGTTGCTTCACAAACAGTCCTCAGGATTATGTATCACCTTAAGGTACCTCATTTATATTTTGCTTGCTGTAGTGGTGACAATTGATAAAATAACCACATACTAATCTGAGGTTCAACCAGCTGGGAAAAACAGTTGTCGCCCTCTTTTCCCCAGCTGGTTATTAAGCTCTGCATTGTTTTTAAAAGGTAAACATGCAACGTATGGCCCCTAATCCGCCTGATTAACTAAATCCTACATTTTTCATTCATCAATTAAAAGTGCCTGTCTGTACTGATTAGTGGAACACACCTGATTTAATTAACTTGGTGTGCACAGAGCAGGACAAGATAGAAAATGTACAACTTGGGTCCCCTGGTGTCTTACAGTAAGAACCACTGATTTAAGTTGCAACAGCAATGACTGAACACCTGCATTATTTGAGACCTTTGTCTGCAGCTTTTTAAAACCAACTGAAATTAGTTTGAGGTAACATCTGACAAGATTTCACACTTCCCCAAACCGAGAAGTTTAGCGTTTGTGTGTCCTTACAGAACCTTAATCTCAGAGCCTCGTAGCAAACTCTAACATGCATATCTCTAATTATCTCATGTCAATTTGTAGATTTGGATCTGGTTCATGGGCACCAGATTAGAGACAAGGCCTCTTCATCTGGTTTTGCAATTAATAATTATGATAAAAAAACAAAAATGTCTGATTTTATAAAACGTAAATGTCAACATTTATCACGATCACCTCAGAGGGTTTATGGAATTAAATTCACTGACAGGCAGGCAGAAAGGAGCTCTGCTGTGGCTATCAGGGAGGATTGACAATATCTTCTAATGTGCTGATGTTCTTTCATTCAACTCGCAGCAGCCATTAAAAGAAAGATTCTGACAATTATCTGCTTTATGTCCAGCCTCTTAGCTCGGTTTCAGGATTAGCATCGTCTTTGTGCCTCATCTCTGAGGTGTGATTACTTTACGAGAGTATACCACCCCCAGACAAATGTGGGAGATTGTGTGTAATTATATTCTATGTTTAACAATCAGATAAAAATGTGAACTAGTGTGTATTATAGCAACTAAAGACATTTAGCTGCAGATTTGGACAGAATATGCTTCTGGGTTTACAGTTTGGTAGGGACAGCAGGGACACACACACTCTCCTCCACACAGTCAATGAGTGGGCTAGGGGTCCTTTATTGACACATCCCATAGATTAGTCTTTCTTCCTGGACTAGGCAGAGGTGGAGAGCCATGATGGAGGGTAATGATTGTATCAGAGGGGTCCTGAACTTCAAACCATTCCTCCCCACCAGCGGAAAGAGGAAAGCTGGACTCTCTGTGGCCACGATAACCCCTAAACTCTTTCATGTCCCCTGGATGGAACCCTCTATGTGACCCCGGCGTCCAGCCACAACAGGATGGGGTCGATACATACTGATAATGTCACACAGCATTGGCAGCTGCTGATGAATGATTGAACCCAGTCACCAGGTAGATCTCTGCCGGTAGATAAACTGATCGAGTCAATAAATGGTAACACATTCTTTACACGCTGACTGATTGATCGGTGTCTGTTTGAGGTCACATGCTGTCTAATTAGCAGTCAATAGACAGCTGCTTCCTCATTCATAATTTACTGTAGTACTTGGTCATTTTACACTTTAAAGTTGGTTTAATTTGTTCAAAGAAAACTTTATCATTAAGATTCATAGTGAAGCATTATAAATATGTAGAACCCATTAACAGCAAATATACACTATAAGCAGTATCATCAGACAACATGAAGAGGATGTTTAATGATATTTAATTAAATATACACCGGCCCATGAATTGTTCAGTCTCTTGCCATTAACAGCATTAATTCTAATGATGCCAGTTAGTGTCCTTAACCATTCATGCCACTATTATTGATATATTCATGTAAAGTAAATGAACAGATTTGATTGTACTGTTCAGTGTTTGTGCTGAAAAAAGTTGATGATATTATTAAAAGAAATCTTTAACATAATTAGAAAAACACTTCCGGGCAGAGGGTCCTCGGTTGTCCAATCAGATTGTAGCTCGCAAATCGTCAGTGGACGAGCATTCTGGGTAGTGTAGGCCTTTCCGCTATCCAAAACATAGGAATAAAAGTTTATTTCTCAGGCTAGAAGGAGAAAAAAAACATACCGAGGGCCACAACATGAAGCTATTTTATTGTTGAATTATCAGTGACACTTGGCGTGGCGTGTTTGTGCTGAGAAACGTTGATGATTTCAATAAAAGAAATCTTTAACATAGTGAGAAAAACAGTTCCGGGCAGAGGGTCCTCGGTTGTCCAATCAGATTGTAGCTTGCAGCGTCATGTATCGCTGTGGTCGGGTTATTGGAGTGAATGGACAGCTGGAGCTCTGCTCTGAGCGTCTCTTACCAGCGCAAACGGATTATACTGGAGTCAATGGACAACCCAGAGTGTTTCATACGGACGCGGAAGGGTACCTTTTACGTCAGTATCAGACCTCAAGGGGCGTGACAAATCGTCTGTATTTTACGTGTTGGGAATGAGAACGGGTTGAGGTCACATCAAAATGTGAATGTTTCCTCCAAGAGCTCTGCATTCCAGGAGCACTTCAGAAATCTGCTGAGACCTGTTATCAGCTCAACACTGTTAAATTAATGTGGTTTTGTGTTTCGAATATGAATATACCAAAACGTTTTTGTCCACAGTGTGGAAACCTGTCTGCAGTTCAACCATGAAAATTCAGAAAAATACAGAAATCTATACCGTACAGAAAATCAATTAACCTCCTATGCAAACAGATAGGATGGGCTTCACAGGCAGTATTTCTGGAAAGGGGGTTGCTCAGCCTTCCCTCCTTTACAAACATGGATGTGAAAGAAATGATTGTGTGACTTGTGCTGATAGTTGACCAGGCCCCATTTCTCTGAGGAAAGCATTCTACTAAAATATTCCTGCAGTGAGCGTGGATGCCTACATGTACAGTCTCTGCTGGCTGAGTGCAGTGGGCTTCAGCTGGACCTTCATCTTTGTATAAAATGCCTGAGATTAGATTTGTGATTCCAGCAATCATCTGCTCACATCCTTTAGGCGGGCAGCGCTGACCAGGCAAAGCTCCCTGTGATGGGTTTTCCTCACACCGATAATCCACCGCACAAATCTTTGCTTCCACACTAAAAGGGCCCAAACCACAGCCAATTGACTGCTGCTTTGAAGTTTAGCACAGAAATGTGGAATCTCATCAATTCACAGTGCTCCTCCACAAGTTCTCATAAACCAGTTGGATTTACTTTTTAATTTACTTGACTTGGCACTTGTTAGTCTTATGTGCAAGTAACTGTCTTTCATTACAGAGTAGAATTAGACCTTTTTGGCTACAAAACTATGGTAGTCTAGCCTTTCCTGCTATATGGATATTTAAAAGTACAATTATCTACCCCAAGTAACCAAAATGTACCTTCAACTAAAGGTGTTTTAGCATGTCCCTTTTTCTTTAAGTCACTCCCATCTGCACTGCGGTCCTCGCCAACTTTCTGTGTACTTCTGCCAGAGAGGAGCATCATGGGAGCCTTCTACGATTCACCCAGAAACATGATAAAAAAGCTGCTAATTCTCTTCTCTTTTCCAAACAAAGTTACAATTAATGAGGAAACTTTGCCTGGCTGGTTATTCTGTCCTGTCAGCAGGAGACAGTGTGATGTTCTTACAGGGCAGTGAGAAGTCAAGGAGTTGGAAGTGTAAAATGGAAAACTCTCTGTAGCATGGTGGGGCATCACTGATTTAAATAGTTTTTAAATAGCTCAGCTCTTTTATTGAAGTTGTGCGGTAGCACAAAACTTTCCCAAACATTAACATGCATTTCTAATTGTGGTTATGAGCTGCACTCTTAAAGGGTAACTCCAGTATTTTTTAACCTAAATTTTTTTAAACCCTTATTTTCTGTGTAAATATACTTGTTTTTGGCAGACAAGGACCCTTTAGAGAAATGAAACATTGTACCTAACTTGTATTTACTTGATTCATTTTGTGGAGAAGTCTCGTTCCGTACTCAACAACAACAACTCAACTTTTCCTGGCTGGAGCATTTCTACGATCCACTGTTGACTTCCTGCAACAGGTCTCCTCACTTATCCTGAGATTTCAGACTGATTCCTCCTTTCGAAAAGTGAAGGAACAGAAAAGTTGCAGAAAAGTTACATTTCTCTGTCGACTTGTGTTGTCAGACAGAAAAATAAGCATTTGTGTCTTGGATGTATTTTGATGGTGCACAATTGCCTGCAATGATTATGTCATGGCTTGTTTCATGGCTGCAAAAAAAATACTGCACCAGACTCAGAACTTGTCCTCGTTATTCACTTTGACACAAAAATACGAGACAATAAGGTCCAGATTGAAAAGGTTTATTTTTTGAAGAGCCGTGACTATCAAGGCTGATATCACCTTATGATATTGTTCAACTTCACCGCAGTGCAAACATGTAAAATGCCTTAACATACAGTAAATGTACATCACACACACACACACACACACACACACACACACACACACACACACACACACACACACACACACACACACACACACACACACACACACACACACACACACACAGTGTCAATGTTCAGAGTGCTGTGAAGAACATACATACATAGTGCATGTGTTTTTGATGGATGGATGCTTGTTCATGTTCACACACTGTCACACACACACTCACAGCTGTTCATAAATGCTTCACTTTCTCTCTTTCTACCAAATGGAATGAGTAAGCCGACCGTCCTTAAACCCTCTTGCATCTTTCTCTCTTATCGAGTCTTTATTAATTTATCTTCACTCCATTTTGCTCTCCTCCTTCCTCCTTTTCTTTTTTTCCTGTCTTTGAAAAGCAGAGCAAAGAGAATTGCGGTGTACAGGTCCTAATGGTGGCTGGGTCATCTTGGTCAACTGTCCTCCTGTCCCACTGAAGCAGAAACCCTGCCTGCTATTACCATACTCTGCTCTGATGTGAAGGAGAGGAGGAGAAAGAGGAGGAGGACAGGGAGGAGGAGAGTAGAGAGAAGAGGATAGGATAGGAGAGGGGGTTTAAGAAAAGAAGAGAGGAAAAAAGGAAAACAAAGAGGAGAGAGGGAGGCAGAGGAGGATGGGAAGTAAAGAAGAGGAGATGAGATAAGGGTTCAAGAAGAGGAGGAGAAAGGGAGATGAAAGGAGACAGGAGAGAAGAAGGGCAAGTGAGAGAGGAGAAGGAGAGAAGAGGTGAGAAAGGGAGAGAAGACAAAGAGAGGAGAAGGGAGGAAGAGAGAGGGATGGGAGTTGAGAGAAGAAGTGGAGGAGTAGAAAAGAGGAGTGAGCAAGAGGAGAGAAACTAAACTTCATGTCATTTCTTATTCAGCATCAACTGTAATCTGTTAATCTTAGCGTGATCACTCAATCTGATCTCAGTCTGGTTCCAGACAGATCTGAAAACCAGGGGAAGTGGTGGGTGAGGAGGAGGGAGAGGGAAGAGGAGCTGTGTTTTAATGGAAGCGATGCATTGCTTTTAACCTTGAGGAGGCCTGAAGACTCCCTGAGTGTTTTGGACAGCCAACTGAGCTGTCAGCTGAGACACAGCGGTCTGATGCTGAAAGCTCCTGTACTGTGTGTGTGTGTGTGTGTGTGTGTGTACACAAGCTGCACTCTCCTGCATGCTTTATAACCTCTCTCTTTTTTTAATGGCATTTCTTGTTTTGTGTACGTGTCAGTCAGTTTGTCAGGGTATATTTCCTCCTGAAGATCTTTGAATTCCTGTAGCTTCTGTTTGAGTCTGTGAGACTGTACTTATATAACACCTTTCTAGTCTTTCAACCACTCAAAGCTTTTTTTACACTACACATCTCATTTACCCATTCACACACATTCATACACCGATGGTGCAGCCTGATTAGTGGACGACCCGTTCTACCTCCTGAGCCATAGCTGTCTGTTTTTTTTAACTCTGTAGTCTGTCACTGCCTCAGTGCGACATCCCTCAGATATTGGACGTGTGCACACCTCAGGATTTATATCCCCTACCAAGATGCCAAGGCGAGAAGTAGTGTGTTCTTTATGTAGCAAAGCAAAAAGATTCAGTGTGGTGCATGTGCATGTAGTTCACAGTCAGTCGATCCAACAGTTAATGACCATGATCATTCCATGAGTGTAGTTCAGTGAACAAAACTGGGCCTGTTGGTCCAATGGCCCTGTGCTTTAAAATATGATGCCATAAGAACCCATCTAGAATCAGGTCTGGACCTGCCTGTGTAGCTTTAGGTGATGTAGTATAAGTGAAAAAGTCCATATATGAACGAAACCCAATTTATATAAACCATAATATACATAGAGGCACTGACCAGGCTGCAGTATTTGATGAGTTGATGCACACGGTCCACAATGTGCTTATATGAAAGGATGAAAATATTTTCCAGACTGTGGTTACTGTAGTTGCATTTAATAACTTAATTTCAATTGTTATTTAAATTGGATTTTCCCTTGCCTTACTTAGTTATTGTTCTGTAGAAACACATTCTCCTCAAAGGGACAACCAGAGTTTAATATTTTATAACGCTCATTCATATCTCATGAATAGAGAATTCTATGTCTTTTAGAGAGAGGATGATCATCAAGGCACACTTTTGCACACAGTTTAGTTGCTGCAGTGCTGATTGCTCCATTACAAAACAAATGTATTTGTTTCTCTTCTCAGTGGTGGTGTTGTACTTGCAAGGCCTGGGGACCAAGGAGTGGAGAGAGGTGAGTGAAGCATCTTTAAATCAAGTTCATATGTTTTGTTTTTAAATTCAGGACTCATGGATTCAATCATCAACAGTTTTTTTGTTAAGATTAAAGTGATCTTGGCTGATCACAAAGTTTGAAAGTGCAGTTGGTGACAAAAAGTAAGGTGTTCCTGACAGACTTGCTATATTTTATTATATATGGCTGCACTCCATCAACAGTGAGCACAATCACCTGCTTGTACCCATGCAAGATCTCTTGAGGTAAGTATGAGGTGATCATGTGATAATTAGTGCTGCTATCATTAGAGAGGAGTAGTAGTACTAATAGTACTGGTTTCCTTATCTGGCCAGATCCAGGATGGTCAGCCCAAAATATATGACTGTGCACTCCATTGACTGTATATAAAGATGGATGACATGACAGCGCCCCAAAACTTCCAAAACATCAAATTTAGATCAGATGTTTAGATCATAAACCTGCCCCCTTCATGTTAGCTGATGGGCCAAACTTAAAAATAAAGTACAAAGTCAATTACATTTCCCCAAAGATTTTCTGTTGCACATGTTTATGCATTTTAAACACAACGTTGTGTAGTGTCCTTTTTGGACCATAAGAACTATGACATGTAATAACAGAACTGTCTCAGTAAACAGGGCGCACTCACTTAACTTGCTCCTGACTGATTTTTAAAGCAGTATGAACTGATGTTTTTATGCTATCAAGGGATCAAATGACTTAGTGTAATGTAGTAACAAACTCAGTTTGTAGTTTGTGCAACTTTATTGTTCACTTTCACAACTCTCATTACACTGGCAGCTGCTTTCAGAAAAATCTCCCATGAAGCCATTTAGAAGCAGAAATTAAATATAGTGTTTGTAACAATGTTTTCATTAGTTGAAGATCACATGACAATGTAAGTCGTTATGTTTCTGTTACCTTAGAAGGAGTCTTTCATATCTACAGGCAGTGGGTGCGTATCCACCATGTACAGTAGCCCAGAAAGGACAAATTAAACATGGATTGAGCTTACGTGTTATAATTGCTCTTACATTCTTGAAAGGGGAAGGTGAGATAATCAGCAACTCCACCTCCAGATTTCATTAAATCCTACACACTGCTCCTTTAGTATTAATCCAGCTGAGCTTTAGTTCAAATGATTTACAGCCTACTTCACATCTTTGATCAACCTCTGCCCATGTTGTGGCATGACATGCTGTTAAATATTATTTAATGCTCCATTTACAGGAAGTGTGTAAACACAAACTGCTCACTGGGAGAACCTCTTACTCCACTGTGATAGTGCTAATCTAGAAAAAGGTTTTAGGCTGCAGCGAAATCTGCTAACAGTAAACAAAAGCTCCAATCCAGCAGTGCCTGCATTGAATGTCACAGTAATACACTCAACTACTTTGTGTTTTAATTAAGGGTTGATTCAGGGTTTTTTTCAAGGAGTTGACTCAGCTTGTATTGGAGAGCAGAAGCGGAAAGATGAAGCAAAACAAAACGCAGTCAGTCAACAAAATGGCGATAATACAAATTGATTGTAACTGTGTGAAAAAAAGCCTTTCCCCCAGTAAGGTCAGAACTAAAGACAGGACGTCCTGTGACGGTCACACTGATCAGAGTGTTTTAGAGCAAACAGGATGTAATAAAAAACGAAGCCCTTCTGTGAAGCCCGAGCAGCCAAATATAGGAATTCATAAATTGGAAAATCATGCGAGACGCTTTGGCAGGTCGGCCCTGGAGCCCTGTAGCTGTGTAAACATATAGAAAACCTCATCTTACTCTACTTAGTGTCTCTTTGCAGTAATTTGTGCTTTGTGCTATCGAAGAAAATCAGCCCGACCCCAGTAGGGATCCAAACACATACACATAGATCTGAGTGAGCCTCAATCAATCTCACAGGGGAGAGGATAGACGCTTTCAGTGGAGCTGTACACACACACACACACGCACGCACGCACGCACGCACGCACGCACGCACACACACACACACACACACACACACACACACACACACACACACACACACACACACAGTGAAGCGGTGGTCGATGCACCCATACAGCATTATGGATCAGTTTGCAGGTAAATGGCTCTGCTGCCTGTAATTGCTTCACAAACCAACAGGAACACTGAGTTGTTTAAAATGTGTAAAAGAGCGATGTGGCTGCAGCTCAGTGCAGAAGCTAGTTGAAAAAAGATGCAGCAGAGGAGAAAGAGACGAATGACAGATTTATCTAAGGAAATAACCAAAATGTGAAGATTTGAACAGGAGATTGAGCAGTTGTCTGTCTATGTTAATTAGCTGTGATGTTTCCACTAGTGATGAACCAGTATTAGCAATTGACCAATGACAACTGACAAGGAGACACTGATTGTAGCTCTTTTGTTTATTTGATTTTGTTCATGTTCATGTTTAAAGATGAACAAGTAATAACTCAGAAAATCAATTTCCTCTAAGTGTTCGTCATTATCTTTCTTATTCTCACAACAAAAAAGACCATTCCGAAGTAAATGACAGTAATGGACATATTGGCAGATGAATTCGTCATTGGAAAGAGCAAACAAAAACAAAATAGCAGTTTAAATGTAAATGTAATTTAACCATCCATCCACCCATTCATACACGCCTGCGTCTCCTGTGTGGGGTCATTTGAATAAAGATAAAGAAGCAACATGTTATAATCGGGATGCAAAGCTGCTGAGCTCCTATAATAAACACTTGAACATTCAATCTGACTTCACACATGCATGATTAGTGTTTCTAGCCAGCTTGTAGTCCAGCAGTTATAGCTAAATTATTTTGCATACATGGAGAGTTCTATGTGTACGTTCTATGGTGTTTGTAATGTCATTTAAAAACGTCACATTCTTGTCATTAAACCTCATTTTGATCAGTCCGATCATGTCAAAATCTCACAACATTTTTATCTCTTAATTTCAGCTTTGTCAGCAGATTCAGTCAGTTACTTCACAGTTCTGCAAGTTACTGGTTGTAAATATTTAGTAACACTCGTCTTTACGTAAGAACACATTTTCTCTGTTCAGCTTGGTTTTGTTCTAGTGATAAAATATGTACTTAAATCTGTCCTAACCAGTGTATAGCTGGACTACATTTAACCTTAAAATCAGCTCAGATATCAGACACTTAAAGATCCTGTGTGCTTACTGCAGACAGCCTTTTTGTGTTTAGCTCTTGTTTAGTATAAGTTAAATAAAGCTACAATAAAATCATCTTTAATCATAATTTATTTTACGTGAAATCATTGTCTTTGATCAGCAGTTCTGTATGGTGTGTAAGTTGTAGGTAGTTGTAATACCTCGTCATTATTACACCCTCGGTAATCCTCCGTGACATAATTTCTCTTGTTCTTTTTATTTTAAATTTCCACTTCTGATTGCCTATCACTGTCTGATAATGTAAGTCGCAGGCTTTACTATTTTCAGCCTGACTGCAGTGAATGACTGAAACCACGCTCACAGAGGCAGCACACCTTTTGGAACTTCAGAGTGAGTCGCTGGGAAAATATCATGTCGCTTAGAGCGAAAGTGCAGTAATCCTATCACAGATTTAGAAACCGTGCAGGATAAACTCTCAAGGCTCCATCTAAGTAAAGACATTACGGTTGGAAAATATCATAAAATGCCTCTTGCGTCTGTGCGAAGATAAAAGTTTATCTGGAAGCATCCTAAACTTTTATTCCCCTCCTTGCGTCTCTATCTCAGCACTGAGCCAAAGCTTTTCTCTTCTTGCCGTGGAGTTTCCGGGGCATTTTGACTGTGAATGTATCCCCTGCTCTTTAGTTTGTTTATTTTTTCTAAATCTGGACTGAACAGAGGAGCTTTCTTTAGGCTTGGGTTGCCAGGTTGGAGTGCAGCCACGGTTAGAGATCTTCCATATGGCTCCAGGTCCCACTCAGTTGCCCACCTCCTCCTCTTATGGTCTTGGACAGTGGCATAGCTGTCTGTCAATGTGCAAAAAAGGAAAACAAGCAGCCTCCCTGCAACACATGTACAGTATTGTCACTGGCTTGTAGTGCGTGGGCTGTCTGAACACATTGGCAGATTTGGCTCAGGGCGATTTTTGATGCAATTAGCAGAAATCTAATTCTCGCACTAATGTGGAGAAAGAAATAATTATGACTCTGCCAAAAAACAAACTTTCTATTTTTTTTTGAAGGTTTGACAGAGAAGCAACTGCGCAGAAAACTCACAAAACAAAAGGAGAAGCTGTCGAAAACAGAGCTTATTAAAAGATAGCTACTTCTTGTCACTGTGTGTTTGTGTGTGTGTGTGTAAGAGAGAGAGAGACAGGAAGACAGCTCATTTTCCATTATATAAAAACCAATCTCCTATTCTACCTCGCGTCTCTGTCAGTGTTGGGCTTGTTACCCCAAAGATGTAATATAGTACTCCTTTCTCTTTTCTCATTTTAATAATAATTTCACTTGTTAGTTTGTGGAAGCAGTGCTGTCTTAGAATTTCTACTCGGGTTCACCTTCAAAATAATCTATTTTCTCTGAAAACCTGCTTCCTGTGAATGACCAGGAAGGTGGACAGTGTCTGTTTACAGGGCATCTTCTTCTTATCATTAATAAGAAACCTGCAGATATTCTGTGGCATTCGGTGTCTGGGAAATCTCAGACAGCTTTGTTGTGTTCAGTATGAACTGATTATAAGGAAAGGAAATCAAGGGTTGCAAATGCAGTGTCAGATTACGTATAATTAGTGTTACGGAAATAGTAATCTCCTATGCTACTTGTTATTGAGAAATGCACAGAGCTGGCCTGAGGCGTATGCAAACTAAGCAGCTGATCAGGGCCTCTAAGCCACCAGAGGCCCCCGAACAAACTGTAAATGTAAACTCTCTCTGAGTTCCTCTGTTTATTTCTGTCATCATTTAAATATTTAAAGCGCTGCGCTAATCAATACTTTTTATATTAAAAATGAATCAAATGACTCACTTATGAGGGGTTGTTTGGGTTGGCAAACCTACAGAGACTTATCACCCTGAATTCTACACTGATGTAATTTGGGCAAATGGTTAGAAAACTAACCACGACAAGGTTTGTTCTGTACTGTACATGCTACTGATGTAACATATAAAGCATGTTATGTTGTAATAATATGTATATCGATAGCAATTTCAATAACACATGCAAATTGTTTGTATAACTACAAATACAAGGTAAAACTTAATCATAATCATATTTTAGTTTGGGTAAATAAGAACCAACAGTGAAAATTAGAAAAGAAGCAAAATGAAAACAAATGCTGTGTCAAAACAAGCCATTGGTATTGTGTTGCAGCTAAACTGCATAAAGTTTTACAGTTTTTCTTGGTGAAATGCTCCATTGAGCTGCCAAGGAACACTTTAGCCCCTTTTAGCTCATTGTTTTGGTTGCACAGCCAGAAACAAGAATGCACATGCATGCACACATTACAATGGTTTTGTGCTATGTTACTGATCTGCAGATGGAAATTGTACTCCAAGAATCTCAGAAATACCTCAGTAAAAACAGGAAAGAAGCTTGCGAGCTGGTAAACATGAATGTTTGTGCAATTCTGGATTTAAGATTTTCCCAAAAAAAGTTTTATGAGAAAGGAAATGAATTCTTCCCACCTGTTAGACCTCAACCATTCACGCAGTGCTTTTTAATGAGTAAAGGTGAATGTGAAGAAAAACTCCACAGAGTGTCTTTGCTTAGGTTTTAGGCACAGAAAGGACTTGCTTACTGTTGGGGAAAAGACATCACTATGGTTTGACGTAACCCAAGTTCACTCTTGGTAGAAAACAGAATGTAACCACATGCTTTGTTGACCCATCAATCCCAGTCTGCACTTTTGTAAAGTTCGAGAAAGCTACTACACTCCAATGCCATTGCTGCTGACAAGAAACTGTAATAAATCACACACTACCACATGTCCTTGTCCTAAACAAAGGGTGGTTTTAGGCATTTGGTAAAGCAAATGATGCTGTCATTTTTCTTTGAGAGAAAGTATGGCTTCTTCTGCAAAAATGTCTTCGAAGTCAGCAACAAGCTAGTGAAGAGAGTCAAACATACAGCAGTACAGACCTAGATATTTTCCTATGGAGTTGGTGGAGGCCTAAAAAGAGCTAAAAGTAGAGAGAATGTAGAAATGCTACATCAGCCAGCCAGAAACAGATATTTCTCTGCCAAAACAACTTCATCAGGTGTTAAAATGTGTTTTCTAGTTCATGGAGGATTCTTCTCCGAGTCACTAAAAATAAATTATTACAGCTTTAATGATACACTTGTTCATTTCAGTGACCGTTGTGCACCCAATAAAATGTTTTCACAGCTTGGTCATTTTGAGAGATTTTGACAAATAGACCAAATCTGGTGACACACAGTACAACTTTTATTCACGTCAATTTAGCACCTGTATTTTTCAGTGTCTATATTCATTTGCCTCAGAGTACCTTGCTGTACCAAGCTAATGATACACCAATCATGTGTGTGTGTGTGTGTGTGTGTGTGTGTGTGTGTGTGTGTGTGTGTGTCTGTGTGTGTCTGTGCGTGTGTGATAGCTCAAACTCACCTTAATTTGCACCTATACAGATTCACAATCACTTTCATATATTTGCAGTGGGCAGTGTTGCCAGATCCTGCTTAGACTGCCCTCAGAACACTTATTCTGGCCTTGGAAAGTAATAAATTATTTGACTATAATATGTTTCAGACTTAAGTGTTTTCACCAGACACTGTCGCGTCTCCCTCTCTTGCTTCATTAGCTCATGTCTGACAGTCTAACTTGCTCCCCCAGGAGGCACACACAGCAATGCTAACCTACTTTTTGAACAACTTCTGGGAAATAACAATAATAATGATCCCTGTCCCCATTTTAACTGACATTTTGTGTCCACATTGTCGGTGTTCTGGATCCCTGCTCTGTTGGGACAAACTCCCTCTCCCTCTTTCTATCTCTCTGTCCTCCTTTCTCTCAGTCTACCGTCTTCTTGTAGACAGTTCATTTAAGATGCAGCCGACTCATCTAGAGAGCAAAGCTGCCCTGATTGCGTCGATGCTGCTAGGCTTTTTTCTGCTCACAGTACTATGCTGCCAGAAGGCACACGTGCACACATACACAGTTTAATGTATAGCTGTGTGCCGGAAACCCCCCGCAGGATTCGCTTTACTCATCCGCCACAGAGAGAATGAGCCTTCTGAGACCAGGAGATGCTCCTCTACTATTGTGTTGCATCATGTTTGATTGAATGTGACGCAACTCGGCAGTGTGCAAGGACAATAGGGACATATCTAGCATGAGCACTCAGTATTTTTGTTGATTACTTTGCGGCAGCCTGGTGTTGGTTGCTCATAGTATGATCCAGGGGCCTACATCAGATCACTGTGTGCAGTGGGAATGCCTTTTTTACATTTAAATTAGTAACTGATGGTGTAAGACATCTTTACATAGCTGCAGGGATTTAATCAACTGAAAGGCTCATGTTTTTATTTCTGATGTTAATCTAGAAATGTCTGTGCAGGGAATGCCTCGAAGGAAACCTCGAGGAATAGTTCAGCTTGAATAAATATAAAATCAGCATACAGGAAAAGTTGATCTCTAAATAAATGTTCTGTCCACGTGTTGTCAAAGAGGGGCTCAGGACATTATCTATATGGATGCAAATCTCTTCTTCATAGTGAGGTAGAATGACAAACACGATGGAAGTGCATGGTTTATTGTTTAGCTGACTGTTTATGCTGAAGGTTTATTCAAACAAAGTAAGAGACGACACTACTGAATCTCAAGTCAACGTAAAGACACAGGAAGAATCTTCTGTGGGGGGAAAATGAGGATTAAACTTTTAATATGAATGCACAGAGAGAAGGGGAAGCTAGAGCTAATGAAGAAAAGGAACCAGAGCAGTGAATTGTGGCATCAGTCAGAGGAGCGAGTGTGTTCATCCCAGTTTTTACATAATTTTTTATTACATAATGTCACACAGTACTGTAACATAGTAGTAGAAGATGGATCGACATGAATTAGCATTTTCTTTTGCTGATTTTCGAGAGATTCAGTTTGTGCTAAATTTGGGTGGAGGAGTTTCATCTCCTGTGTTTAACAGCCGGTGGTTCAATGACGTTTTTCTCACTGAGCTTCTTCTCTATCAATATTATGATGTTGTTGCATTTACATTGTCAAAAAGTAGATTAGGTCATTATGTGGAATAGGTAACTGAGAGAAGTTGTGCGTTTATCTTCATCAGTGTTTCAGTAATACCCCATTATGACTATGAGTCATCAGTGACAGCAACACAGAATACAGTAAAATGTATAAAGTGGGAGGAGGTCTTTAGCTTCACAAAACCACAACACAAGTCACAAGGCAAAGTGAAATAGCAGTAGTATTTATTTTTTTAAACGAGCAGGATGGTTTATACTTCTGCCTTTAGCTTGAATTTGTATTTTTTTAAGGTAGCACATTAGATATCTTGGTGGTACAGCTGTCTGACCTTATCTGAAATTACAACTTTTAATCTTGAATAATGATGTGATTGGCTGAATTTAATATTGTTTGTGTTCTTTGCTAAAAGCATGTTAACACACTCCTGAATTTCTCCTTTCACTATAAGCGAATGCCAGCAAAGCCATTTCTCTTTTCAATGCCAAATTTCTTAGTCACACCATCTGTTAAATTTACAAATTTGTAATTGTTCTTGACAAGAAATGACGCCAAGCCAAGGCAAAAGCCAAAGCCACAAGAGACCGACTGATATACTTAATTTAATTTAGTTATAAACTTAACATTTTGTAAAATAAGATTCAACCAAAGAACAAACAGGAAAGATCCATCATATATTACAGACCAGTACCAGGCACCAGGATGTGGTTAGGTTAGCTTAGCATAAAGACTCTAAGCTGGTGGACGCAGCTAACCTCTGCAGCTCTGTGCATAGCTTATTGTGTGCTAGAACTATTTCATTACAGTTTATCCATCTCGCCACTACTACTTTTGTGCTCTGTCTGTGTCTGTGCAGGCATGATGGCACAAAACTTGGCAACCTTAATGTGCCAACAAGACTTCAAGAAGCTGCCAAGAAATAGTGAAATAGTTCCAGCACATGCAGTAACAGAAATAAACATGTTTACAACAGTTTTGGTCTCTATAGCTAATTTTCCTGTTCATGACAACTGTGAGGAGGGTGATTTTTTTTTCAACTCACCAGTTGTTGTGCATAATTATAGCGTCACACTTGACTGACAGGTAACTGCTGTTACAGATGGCTCATTTGAGCACCAAGGCGTCTTTGGTCCTGCCGCAGGTCCATTGCCGATATTTAGATTAGCCGTGAGGTGGAAGAAGCAGTACATTCAACATGGCGGTGGCTTTATACTGTCATTGATGCTTACCCAGCTGTCAAATGCTCGCAAATACTTGTATCTGTTTTTCTAAATCCTCAAAATGTTACTCTGCAGTTTGTAAAAAATAACAGCTCCTATAAGCCCTCTTAACTGAATGAGCCCTCAGGGGCCTTGCTGTTGAATGGTCCTGCATCCAACAAAAATCCACAGGTCTCTTCATTAGCCTCTGTGCTGCCTTGAGTGTCCTACTGAAAAGATATATGTTAACTGTAGACATCCCTAACGTTAAAAGAGTCTCACTGGCCTTGCATGGACCAAATCGGCTGTACTGTACTGTGTTCAATATATGACCCTCTATTTTTCAGCATACCTTCATAACACATATATTGCTGCCTGAAGGTAAAAAGAGACTGCACAGCTAGATGTCACAGAGGTTAGCACTGTTTCTGTATAATTCTGTATTATTCCTGGCCCTGGATTTTCTTTGGGTGCTCCAATTCCATCCCAAAGACCAAAGACATGCATATTAGGAGAGCTGGGTGCTCTAAATTACTGCGATATGCTCCAGTCACCCATGACCTTGGGTAGGAAAACTGTTGTAGGCATGAAAAACTGATATTTTCCTTCTCACATAGAATTCCAAGCATTTCTCATTTTCTTTTTGAAATGACAGTTTATAATGTCACAGTGAAGGTTTGTTGGAGGTATTTTGTAATTTCATATAAGCTGTTTTTATTGCACTAGTGTAAAGGGAGGACTTTCTCATAGGAGACTGGGAATCATTTCCAATGTAAACTTTTGACTAATTTTAACTTACTTACGTACTGGACTTAGGACACATACATAACGTAAGTTCCATATGTATGTTTATGTTCTTATCTTAACCCAAAGCATGATCTTTTCTTAAATCTCGTAGTAGCTTTGGTACCTAAATCTACCCAAACTGCAGCCATCACATGAAATGTTTCTCAGCCAGCTTTATTTTGAAAGTCTAGCCAGTCATTGCATGTTAATTATTGCTAACTTGACTGCAGATTGTGTACTTTTGATGCCTAGACAAGGCAAAACATGACACTGACACGATCGGAGAATGAAACACTTCAGCACATGACAAAGGGAGACGCAGACAATATATACATAGGGTAATGGGGAACAGGTGGAAAAAATCAGGGCGGGGAAGAAATCAGACCGGTGACACATGAGGAAGGGCAAGTGACCTGAAACGAGAGGAGAGTTATCTTTCAAAATAAAACAGGAAATGACAAGACAGGACAAAAACCCATCTTTCCTTAAAACAGAAGCCAAAAGATAGTGACAGCTCTGGAACCAAAAATTTACTTCACACACTCACATGTGTATTATTTATGGGGAGCATGCAGTACAGTCTTCCAGCATGTTAGTGTCATGGTTGGATCAAAGGATAGTGATGCAACAGTGAGCCAAGAGGTCTGCCCCCGCCCACCTCGACACACACAGACACACGCCCACCTCGACACACACAGACACACGCCCACCTCGACACACACACACACACACACACACACACACACACACACACACACACACACACACACACACGCCCAACTCGCCACGTACACATGCCAACCTCGACACGCACACACGCCCACCTCGACACACACATGCCCACCTCGAGACACGCCTACCTCGACACGCACACGCCAACCTCGACACGCCCACCTCGAGACACGCCCACCTAGACACACACACCTCGAGACACACCAACCTCGACACGCCCACACGCCCACCTCGACACACACACGCCCACCTCGAGAAACGCCCACCTCGACACGCACACACGCCCACCTTTGACACACCTACCGGCTCCTAAATCCAGCGAGCCTCTCTCTGTCCGTCCCCTGATGCATGTCTGTTACGTCCACTAGGACTAACCTAGTCAGACAATAACACGACAATCATAACAATCAAAGTCTCAGTGGTAGTGAAAAAAAAAAAGGTTTATTTATAACAAACAAAAAGATACTCAGGTGGGGTAGGATGGGACAAAGTGATTGTGCCAAAGAAAGTGAAATTAATATAACAAAAGTAGGACTGTCTTCTCTAGAGCTACAGAAAAGAAACACAAACAAAATGCCTAACTGACTAACTAACAAAAGACTTCTCAGAACAGTACAAAGGTGGCACAACCAATAATCCTAGTGGGTTAACAAAGACAACACCTACGTGTGTGGAAATATAAAGGGTACCCCAACTTACCTAGTCCCAAGCAAAAACAAACCGCCCACCACCTCTAACAACTCTACAAAGTTAACAATGTTAAACAAGCTCAGCACAAGTGGAAAAAGGGAGCAAAAGAGAGAGAGAGGGAGAAGGCCGGCGATATCTTCCATTTGTAGAAGCCTTCTCCTTCACCATTGTCCAGCTGGCAATGTGGGGAGCCAATAGCAGCCTTCACAGGTGAGAAGTGTTTCTGCAATCATCTAGTAAAAAAAACACAGGGAAGGGGAGGAGAAACACAAAACACGCCTCTTGTGGCCAGGCATGTAACAATGTCAGAGAAAACTGTTAGCAAGTAAATATGAAACAAAGGGCTCTGTTTTTAGGATCAGTGGGGGTGAGGCTGTCACTGCTGGCTGTTTTGTCAGCTGTCAGCTGAGCAGTGGTGGCAGCAAGTCTTTAAGTTTCTGTCCACAACAGCAACGCACTGCTTCAATTTACCCCCAAACGGCTGCAGCACTGTAGGAGGCTTTCTTTGTGTTTGTACTGCACAGTGCAGTTTGTAGGTGTTTGATCCTCTTTCCACCTGGCATTAACATACAGGTACGTCATAGTAACATAGTATTAGGATATGGTTCATTGGGATGACAAATAAAGCTGACATTAGAATGTTTCTGTAGTTTCTGTAGCATACACTTACTTTATTTTAATTATAAATTTAATTTTAAATTTACTTTATTTTGTCCTTAAGTTAATACCTATTATAGCATGTCTCGGAACATCATGCAGACAAGGTACATGGGCAGTACATCTGGAGGTCCTACGAGTCGACCATCACAAACTCTCAGCTCCTCTAAACATCGCTGATGTACGCACATCACATTGTGTACGCTGCATTCTGGACTGTAACTGGCTCCAGACTAGTTGTGATGGAATAAATCTGCTGGTACATTCTCGTGTTAAACTGAGCTTTGAGGTGAGCACAAAGAAAGTTAAATTCTGCATGTACAGAGAGAATCCCAAGTAACAATATGCAAAAGACAATAGCTCATCATCATTGTCACCTGTCAGAGAGAATGATGGGATATCTCTGTGTACTACACTGTAGTCAGCATTTTTAACTCTTGGCTGAGGTGGAAACCTCAAAATGTGAAAAAGCAGATGAATCATGACATACATGAAGCACATGACTTAAACTTATCTGGTGTTGTGAAGGATGAGGAGAACTTCCTCTAAGTTATACAACACTGTTTCAGTCCATTCTGCACGCAGCTTCAAACCCAAACCAAAGAGAGTTGCGGAAGCCTGCCAGACTTTGCTAACTGGCTCAGATTTGGTCTTTTTTTGGTTTATGTGTTTCTATCATGAGTAAACAGGCTCCATAGATGAAGGACCAGTAGGATTCAGTGGCATGTAGCAGTGTAATTGCGGATATGTAGTTGTAGTGCAGTTGCCTCACACATCACACTCTCCTTCCTAGTGTGAAGGAGAACCTATGGTGGCTATGAAATGCTGAAAAATGCCAAGGGCCCTCTCTAGAGACAGAGTTAAGTTTGTCCTTTCTGGGCTGCTGTAGAAACATTGTGGTTCAAAATATTATACTTCATAAAGGAGGACTCCCTCTGTAGATATCCAAGGCTCATTCAGAAGTAACAAAAATGTAACTGAACCTGTGCACATCACAGTACATATTTACCTGTGAAAGTAGAGTTATTTATATATACAGTATACCACAGCTATCACCTGACACCTCAACAGACACCTACATTTTGTTTTATATTACATTTATGTATTTTAGCTGCTGCGCCATTTTGCATCTCGGATTCTAATTATTGATTTTTCTTCATACATATGTTGCCTGAGATGACACCAGGATCCAATTTATGCCTATTATAGCTTTATTGAATGATTGTGTTGATCAAGACTAATATCTAGCTCTGCCTTTATCAATTTTATCTCCACCCTTCTACAAATTATCAGGATTAATGGGCTCAGCGAAGCCACCATTTGTTATCTTTGGATAACAAGATAATTAAATTGATTATGTAAATCGCTGGATTTTAAAATTGAGTATCCCTGGCAGCTCTCCCTGCAGTTGATGGCTAACTTGAAGCTTCTAAAACTAAAGAAAATCAAAGTTATTTTTGTTCTCTAACAACATTTGGAGAGACGGAGCATAAATGGTCATTTTTACTCCAGGAAAGATAATCAGTTCAGACACTGAAATGGTTTATTGAGTTTCTGCCTTAATCAGGTTAAGACTGATTTACAGCATGTCACTTTCTTTCAGACGTTTGCTGGTTATAAACCCACAAAAGACATAAAACAACAGGGCTACCCTCCTACAACGTTTGTGTCTTTTCCCTGTAACTAAATGTACAAATTGATCAGCATGGTCTTGACTTTCTTCTCCACTCTTTCTTTCCTCCAGTTTGGTCGGACAGAAGTAATCGATAACACGCTGAACCCCGACTTTGTGAGGAAGTTTGTGCTTGATTTCTTCTTTGAAGAGAAGCAGAACCTTCGCTTTGATGTGTAAGTGGGAACATCTACGCCTTTTCCCTCAACAGCACCGCTGTTTCTTTCCTTTGTTATACCACAGAACGACTTCAATCAAACCTCCTCATATTTTGGCCTGCTGACTCATACCCACTAGGTTTATAAGCCTCCAGTTAAAGCTGATTACCATAAAAGCATTTTGACTGGATGACACTCATCAAAATGTTGTAAATCAGCAGTATTGAACAAAATGTTGCAAAATTTCTGCATCTTTTCCGGTTGCCATGGGGAAAACATGGAGGTTAGATGTACCCTCAAGATGCTTTATCCTGTAAAGACACAGTCCTTATCAAACCCACAATAACAACACTGTGCTGGGAGGCGATTTTAGTATTAAACCTTTAGTTTGTTTTATTTCCTTTCCTGTCTCTTAGCGCCTGGTGCTATTGCTTTGTTATAGGCCAAAGGTCTCAGTCCTGATCATTTCACACAGTCCGCTGTAACTAACCAGATGAGTCTTGTGTTTAACTCATGGAAATAGTTCGATCTAATTGGTCCAATAAAATCCAAACTCGAAATGATGCCTCAGTGTGGCTCCATAAGAAAGTAAATCATGCTATCATCAGAAAGAAGTTAATCATGTTATCCACATGACCCATCCTGTTATGGAATTTTCTATCCTTAGGTTACACAAGGTCCCGTGTGGGCCTTAAAGTCCTCTGCAGTATTAGTTGTTTGGCTTTGGTTGAGAACAGTAGGTGCCAGTCTATCTCAACACTGTGGTGGCCACGGTCACAGAGACCTGTTGCTGCCTCCTAGATATAATAGATAGCTTGTTGTTGATGTTACAATCTGCGTAAACAGACATCTGTGTCTCCAGACTAGAATATGCTGACAATAACACCTGCAGGAGTAAAGACATTCTCTTTGACTAATTCTGGGCGTATAGTATTTGTGGTGTTATCTTTGGGTTTGAAATCTATCTACCAGCACGGGTTGGGCAGAATGTGAGACACCGACTCAGGCACTTCTGATGAACTTTGAGAATGTCTTTAATTCTCCTTGATCAAGCATCAATAAATAATCCAGCACAAGACATCAGAGGCTCCTGAACACTTTCTGAACTCCTGACCTCACCATTGACCCTTTGACTTCAGCAATTTCTCCACAACTTTAAAAGAAACTTTATCATTGTACCGATTACACATAGCTATAACCACAGGCACAATTTAGTGTTTTCAGTTTACTAGGGAAATCCTGCAGCGTCTCAGAAATATTGTGACTTTTGTGGATGTGAATCGGGTCAGGGGAAATAAACAACCACAGCTTGCCCTTCCCTCATTACTACACTGCCCTTCAGCAAGGTAATTAAATCCAATCCAATCCACTTTAAACCCTCGCTGGTATAACAGTCTCGGATAAAAATATGATTGTCTGGAGGCAGACATCTGAATGCAGAATCGCTGCTGAAATGTAAATAATTGTTTCTTTATCAAAGGTCAACACATCCACCACTGGTTCCTCCATGGTTTTTACAGTTTGAAATAGCCTGCTGACAAACAGTGATGATTCAGTCTTACTGTTCAAAGTGGACTGAGCATATCACCAGTTAAGCATTTCACAGTATGAACTCAGCATTTTATAATCTTTTTATGTTTGTCGCAATCTATTTTTCCTTTGAATCTGTTCATTATTTATCTCAGAGTAGTTTTGTTTGGTTCAAACATGTTCTGAAGTATTTATGAGGAGAATTAGGAGGGAAATTTACTTTTAGATTCTGCAAATGAGCACAACTAGCTCTACTGCATGTTGAGGCCATGCTAATCCCAGAGGATTCAGAAAAGAGAACAGCGTTGTTGCTGCTGTCTATTTACAGATCTGCTGCCGATCCATCTCAAAAACTGAAGTCACTCACAGAGGAGACTGCAGGTAGAAAACTTTTACCGCATCCATTCTTTTCATAGAGTGAGATCGATGCTACAGCAGCGTCTACGGTGGACAGACCTAGCGTGGGGTCAGGTACAAGAAGAGGCCAAAGAGTCTATTACATCCCTCCTATTGATCATGCCTGCTCCTCACCTCTCTGTCCATCACTGTGAAGTCAATAACTGTGAACATCAACAGCACTAGACTGTGACATTGATTGAACTAATCCCAATCCTCGGTCAGTAACAAAAGGAGCTGCAGTTTGAATTGACAGTTTGTTAGACCCTAAATGTCATTTCAGTAGACATTCTCCGTCTGTCAATCAGTTCTATAAAAAAACACATTTCATTTATGACTTTTTACATTTTTTATCTTCAGCAAATCCCATGTAAAGACTGAGCTTTACTGGATCTACTAACAAGTGTTGTTTGTGTATCCTCAGCCTGATACATCATCTACCTCTGTGCCGCAGAGCTTGATTGTTGTCCAAAAGGCATTAAAAAGACATCAGTGAGCCACCCTGTAGCACTGGGTGACATGTTCCTTCATTACCATGAACACACACGTTTATTGTGACTCAGTCCTACACGCACACGTCCTGATTCAACAAATTCTCATTAGAGAACAAAATGGGGATTATTGTGCAGCTGAACGTAGTCCTCAAAAAATGAACTATTTCCTCCTGATTGGAGTTTGCTATAAATACTGTACTGTACTCAGAACACACTGATCCTTGAAGGATGTCCCAATCAAATGTTTCAAACCCTGATCCTGATCTGAGTCTTTTAATATCGTCTCTAATACTTATATTGACACAGCAGCAGGTGACCTGCTGTGACATTTGCACACAATGATAGCTTAAATTATTGATATGATATTAAGCTGACCTAAAAGGTTCTGACGCCGATGAATCCTGATGTCATGCGATAGAGAGAAGGCACATCAGCCTGTTGGAGGTACTAGAACAACAATAACTCTCTGATTGGACAGAGTGGAGGCTTTGCCCCCACAAAAGATCTTTGGCTGCGCACACACACACACACACACACACACACACACACACACACACACACACACACACACACACACACACACACACACAAACACACACACACACACAGAGCAACCGACAAGTTAGTGGCAAAGAAGAGTTGCAACATTAGTAGCCCTGTTTCCATACACATGTGCATCAGCCCAGTGAGGCAGGGATTCTCATCTCCATTACATTGCATACTCTCTTGAAAGTGTGTCTTTAACTGGTGATGAGTCTTGAATCAATGACTTTTAAAAGCAGTTATCTCTTTAGTACTGTTTGCTATTGCACTGTGCAACGGTTGTTGGCAGCCAGCTACTCATCGCCATGCATTTTCGTTTAGAGGATTTCAAGAGAATGGCAACTGAAGAAACAAATATTGTGCTTGTATATCATTGAATTCATCGATGGAAATGTTCTATGCAATTCAGATACATAAGTGCCATCCATTTAAATTACATAGTTTTAATATAAATTAACTTATAAACTTAATGTGAAGCAAGTAATATGATTCATGTAATAGTACTAATAAACTCAATGTGCTTCCACTACACAGTAATGTAGTAGTAGCCAGGTTTATGCATTCTGTATTAATAAAGCCAATGTGTTTGCTTAAACCCAACAGAGAAAATGAATGCAGTCAGTCTTATTACTTGCTTCACTTTAAGCTTGTTAGTTGATTTATTAATAATTTATATTAAACCTATGTAATTTAATTGAAATGGATGGAAATGTTCTATGCAATTGAAATACACAAATGACCTAAATAATTGAGTGTACTTTATTCAGGACATCTTGACATAAAAAAATGTATTTGTGACTCATTGCTGTACATTTTCATTGAGTCCTGGACTGAACCAACCAACCAACCAACCAACCAACCAACCAACCAACCAACCAACCAACCAACCAACCAACCAACCAACCAACCAACCAACCCACCAACCAACCAACCAACCAACCAACCAACCAACCAACCAACCAATAATGCCAGCCTCACTGTTAAATGTTCAATGTTTAATTAAGTTAAATGGACACACATTGACCAAAGTACCACATTACTGTAAGTCAGGCTTTTTAAAGCAATTCTTAATTCCAATTCCAATTCTTAATTGGAAGGGGAGTCATCTATCTGTAATTGACCAATGATCTTTGAGAAAGAAAATAAAAATAAATCTATTCAGTCTTCAAACTTTTATTCATATCACAAAAGACAAGTATTAGAGCAGTGGAGAAGCCTCAGCTTAGTGTTAAGGTGCGGCCACAGCTGCATTTAAAACGGTCTACGGTAAAATCAATTCATTTCAATAGAATTCCTGTGATCAGTGGATTTACTGACAGGGCCTATTCTCTGATACTGAATGATGAGACAGGCTTGAATGATACCACACTGGGGAAATTTACTATCACTAATATTAGAAGAAAAATGGACTTCATCCATGTCACTATCATTAGTTTAGGGCTGCTGCGAGAACCGTAAAGCCTTAGAGTGACAGACAAACTGTAAAGCTGTAGCATTCCCAGAGCTCTAAAAGTTAAATGAGAAAAAAGAACGAGATGGAAACTAATTCACAAGTCAGAAAATCAATGGCCGTGTTCTGCCTGCATGAGAGTCCAAGTTTTTTAATGGCTTTAAGTGTTGAGTTTGAATCTTCTTCCCTTGGGACAGCAGCTGCCCCGCTTAGTGAGGAGTCTTAATCTCCTGACAAAGTAAATCATTAATTTTGAATTATTAAGTAGTGCAAAATATAACACACACACACCTACACGCACACACACACACGCACACCTACACACACACACCACTCTTCAAAGCTCCTGAAATGTGAAATGTCGTGCATCATTGGCATTGGCTTTGGATGAGCGGTTGGCACCTTGCACGGTAGCCAATGCCAATGCCATTCATTTACCATTTAGTCACTGTGGATGCTACCTGAATCACCGTCCTGCACAAGCGACAACAAATCTTTTTATTACTGCTGTCCTGTGGCGCTCCTCCTGTTGAATGCACTCTTTGTCTTCATATTCTCTGTTTTCACTTCAGGAGAGAGGAAAGAGTTCTTTCATCAAATCTACTGCTGCTCTATCCCCTTTTTGCAGAAAACAAACAGAAAAACAAAATGTTGCTGTCACTCAGAAATACAGACTATGACCTCTTATTGTCTTGTCTGTGTCTCAGACAAAGAGGACTTTTTTCCTGAACATTTGGACACCAGTCAAGACCACAATGGCAGGTCTATCACTAAATTGCCTGCATTGTCTGTCATTGTTAACATCAGCACTGTGTCCAGAAGCTGTGGCTGTCTGTGAGGAGATGTTAGCTAGGCAATTTGGTACCCTAAGTACCAATATTTTTATTTTATTATTTATTATTAAATAACATTTTTCCACATCCCTTTGTTTCTTCTTTTTCCTTTTCTCTGCACCAGACTCCTGTTGTTTTTTTGATGCTATGTTTTCATTGCTTTAGGGCTAATGTCAGGTATGAGTCTGACTGCTTTAACCTAATGGAACAAACCACTGTGTGATAAGGGGGAGCTAGGGCAACCATGATGAGAAACTTGCCTATAGTGGACTAATGATGCACATTACACAATGGATTCATAATACAGTAAAATATCATATGTATGTAAAATGATAACATGAGGAGGGATGAGCCATGGAGAAGCAGATATTTAAACATGTCATAGCAGGAAACCTACAGGTGTATTAATGATGGCTGTGTTCCACTTAGTGGAGGTAATGCTATTGTATATGCAGGTTCACTGTATCTGTTACTTGATAACACTTAATAGAAGTGAGCCTTCGTTACTCGTTACTCATTAATTCCACCTGTGCTTTTCTGTCAAAATGTCTGCTGTGTAAGCAGTCCACACAAACATGTTCAATGTGCTTATAATGTAAAGTTCATGTTCCCCATGAATTAGGAGTAAGTTGTTTGTATTTAGATTTTGGGAAACATAACAAAATATTTCTAATATAACCTGCAAATCCAAATTGAAGAAATGGAGGAAGTAGAAATACTAACCTAAACGATACAATAATGGTTAAGTAGTGATGAAGACACAAATTCATGTATTTGAGGCTCTGGATGGAAGTTTTCTTCTGTGATTATTTAATTGTTTATTTACTGACCATTGATTCATTATTAGCATTGTGTTTTTCTGACATCACTGATACATGTAATATTGTCATGGACTTAAAACATGCTCCATCTGTAGGCGCTGGTTTATTGTTATAAATACAGCCTCACATTCCCACACAACAGAGAATGGTGCAAGCAGAAATAAAACAGGAATCTGGCATGGCCCACATATGGATTGTACTGAGCCCCAGGAGAGTGCTGTGGTCTCCCTGATATAGGATCATGAGAGGGGATTCCAATAAAAGGGAGCATCCCAGTAGAGGGAATCAATTATTAAACTCCCACCTCTCTACACAGGTTATTTTTAGCACAGTGAATCACAATAAATAGATGTGGAGCAAAGTAATGTATTATTTCCATAAGCAATGGGAGATGAATTGACTGAACAGCTGAATGGTGACAACAAAAGCAAAAAAAATCATTTGAAGTATCATCAATCGTAATCCACAGTGATTTTTTTTTTCCTATAGTTTGAATGTCAGATTTAGCTGGTAGTTAAACTGCATGTGTGCATCACATGTCTTATGTCAACATTCAGTCAGCAGTAGAACTCAATTTGATTTTGAGACGTCATAACTGAATTTTAACAATCTTTAGTTTTGTGTATGATATCTGTAATATGTGAACAACTCCAGATATCTACAGTGAATATTTCAACATTGCCCAAAAATGAATTGTTGATATCAACAATTGATAGTTCCACTAGAGAGAATTACAGTAGATGGTTGATCAAGAATGAAGAGTATCTTTAATTAGAACTTGGCTTGCAATTCCAACAACCTCATTATTCTGAGGGGATCACGACCTGAAAGGTTGGGAAGCACTGTTCTAATGAGCATTTGGTTATGGGTGTTGAAAACAAACAACTGTATGTGTGTGTGTGTTCATGATAATGAAGGAACAGGTTACACAGTGTGGCTCATTGATGGGAATGTGATACACGTACAGTATCAGTGTATCTTTGATACACACACAACACTTGTTAAAAGGATACTTTCATTGTTGGTTTATACTTTATTGGGACTTGTTGACTTTAAAGTTGCTTTCAGTTGTCTATCACCGGGCAATGTCAAGTTGTGTATTTTGTACTGTGTGAGCAACTTCACCAACACAGCCCCATACCTTTTAGTTTGTAGCTTAAAATAGAGGAAATGGTTTGAATTATGACATGACTCATCACTACAAAGCGTAGTTTGGTTTTTGCCCAGACCGGATAATGAACCTTTGAGGCTGATGTTGTTTCTCTACATTGATCTGTGTGTATGAGTCAATGAACTAGCTCCTGTATTTCCCTTATCTTCCTTACCTGAAATGATGAAAAAGCGGAAGCACCATAAACTCAGATGAGTCAACAAATACAAATACTATTACAAATACTATAATACTAATACTAGAATAATTAAAGCTGCAAGCAGCTATGGTCGGGCCCTCGCACATGCGCGCACGTCGAAATGTGCGCATGTGGAAATGTGCATAGAGCGCCACGTCCACACCGTTTCCCCCAAAATTCATCATTTAGATAACTTTTACTCAGGAAGTCTATGTGAACACACCTACCAAGTTTGAAGTGAATTGTATACAATCCCCAGAAGGAGTTCGTTCAAAGTATCTGTGGATATGACAATTTCATTTCAAATACAAACACATCAGGAGATATGAGCAAAAATAATGTTTGCTAATTATAGCGCCCCCTAGAGACAAAATGACACCATATTTGTTTCCTGGACCAAATTTTGTTTCGTTTTGCCAAAGCGTTCCTGAGATATGAGCTCACATCGAAATCGGCCCTTTGCCGCTGATTTCAATTGGCTGTAGCACGCAAACAAAGTTGCAATCGAAAAATCCATCTAATAACTTTTGTGTGGATTGCTCTAAATATTCTCTGTGCTGATGTTCGTGTGAATCCGTCAAAATTTGCGACCGCTGAAAATTTTGGTTCACTTTCGACATAATCCAATATGGCAACCAGAATCTTAAGCACACATGAAAATTTTGGACAGGACCTGAATTGTGACTTTCCACAGTATTGGAAAATTTAACGTCAAATCCAAACACGTCAAGACAAAAAAAGCAAAAATGCAATTTAGTTAATTACAGCGCCTCCTAGTGGACAAATGACACCAAATTTTATTGATTTTGGGTCTCGATGCACGTGACTAAATTTGGTCTTTGGAGGTCAAAGCGTTGCCGAGATATGAGCAAACGTCCTGTTTGGCGGCGTTGCCGCCAACAGCGATTGGCTTACATGAAAACTTGGCATCAACTATCAATGGGGCAACCCACAGTATCTGTGGATATCACAATTCCATTTCAAATACAAACACTTCAGGAGATATAAGCAAAAACAATGTTTGCTATTTATAGCGCCCCCTAGAGACAAAATGACACCATATTTGTGTCCTGGACTGGGGACAGCGCCTCAAAGCATGACATCAAATTTGGTTCCGTTTCGCCAAAGCATTCCTAAATTATGAGCTCACATCAAAATCGGCGCCTTCGCCGCTGATTTTTTCTTTCAAACAGCCCCGCCACAGTTTTGGACAAGAGACTTTTTTGTAGGTCCTGCCATGTTGTACAAAGAAGCTGAGTTTCATAATTCTGGGTCCAAAACTGTGGCGGGGCTGTTCCAAAGAAAAATTCAAGGGGGCGCTATAGAGCGCTTTTGCCCCTCCTCCTCATTAATTATGCAGCCGAATTGTGCATATTATTGCTCTTAACAACCCCAACAAGTTTCACGTATTTTTACACCTGACATTGGGGAGGTAGGCAAATTTTCGTGAGTCTTCGGGGGGATATGGGCCGTCAAAAATGTGATTTACTTTTAGGAAGAATTTTTTTTTTTTAAATTAAAGCGATGGTCGAGCCCTCGCACATGTGCGCACATCAAAATGTGCGCATGTCGAAATGTGCATAACATAGCTCTGTGAATGTGCTTCATGACGATTTTTTCTTTGAATGATTTTATGGATCGCAACGCCCACACAGTTATACTTCAATAATAAGTTTTGTGCGGATTGCTCTAAATATTCTCTGTGCCGATTTTCGTGAGAATCCGTCAAAATTTGCGATTGCTGAAAATGTAGTTTCACTTTCGACATAATCCAATATGGCAACCACAATCTTAAGCAGATGTGAAAATTTTGGACAGGACCTGAATTGTGACCTTCCACAGTATTGGCAGACATGAAAATTTTATGTCAAATCCAAACACGTCAAGACAAAAAAGCAAAAATGCAATTTTGTGCTTGGGCCCTAAAAGTTAAAAAAAATAAATAAATAAATAAAAATTTAAAATTCAATAGGGCATCACACGAGTTCGTGCTCGGGCCCTAATAATAGCTGGGCAGCTTTATGGAACACATTGAAACAATCAGGTTTTAAAGCTGCAGCCTCTCAGCTAGCAGTTTTCTTAGGTATGTATAATTTCAGATTTGTGAACATGTGAGCTGTGATTCAGTTCATTGACATATACTTACCAAAATCTAAGAGTCTGAGTCAGCGAGAGCAAGTGCCTTGTGATGGGGTTTGTTTTCACATAATAACGTTACAGGTTACAAGGTCTCCAGTGAAGAGGGACCAGGAAGGCGTAGATGATTATTATATTTAAAGATGTCTTCCAACAGACTTCAGGTTTAATACAGTATCAGAAGTGTCTCAGTCAATAAACCCGTAGTAGTGTGAGGTTATTAGGGAGCCACCAGGCAAGTCCACCATAGAACCAAAGAAATGGCAGCAATAGTAATATAAGCGTAGTAGAACATAAGCGTTGCTCTGGGTGCTGATAGTGTAAATTCCATCACATTGAGAGCACAGGTGTCGCAATCATCAGTGATTGTACAAAAATGTAATTAAGGCTGTTCTACATTTTGTTTCTCCGCCCTTAAGGGATTAATCAGACCCTAACATACCCTGCGGTGGTGTGTAATTAGGTTTTTAAATGTACGCTGCTGTTTCCAAGCCCACACTGGGAATAAGAGAGGCTTTATCCATGATGCAAACCTAATATGTAAATCATATCATGACCACCCTCACATTTCAATACACACCTTCTTAAATGAATTCATAAGCGGCCCTGAAACCTGCCAATATATGATGTAAAGCACATGTACAATTTTCACCAAAACATAGTGAGAAATCAGATGCATCAAGAACTATCCAAGAGATGCTGGCTGCAGACCTCCACTGTCAGGCAAGAAATGAATGGCATACATTTCAAAATAAAACTGCAGACCTCCACTGTCAGGCCCAAAAATGCAAGGGATACATTTCAAAATAAAATTGTGAATTCGTGAATGCACTTCCGGTTAAATCGTAATGAATTAATTAGTAAACAATGACATAAAATCTTTCACCGGAGATGAAAATCATTTTCATCTAAAAATGAAAAGGGTAATTTTCATCTGAAAATGAAAATGGCCCTCTCAAAATGTCCTCTCCACCTCCCCACCCCCCAAAAAACGTCATCACTTCCGGGCCTGACAGTGGAGGTGCGTGACAGTGGAGGTCTGCAGCCAGGTGCCACCCAGAACTGTTGAAGTGAAAAAAAGTTCAAATGAAGTAATGATGAGTTTTGTAATGATGTTCATTGTCTCGAAACGTTTAAAATGCCATTAAAACTAATGAGTCTGTAATGAAGCAATTAAAATCGAATTAAGATCGAATGAAGGTGACACACATGATCTGCACATATATAAAGTTTCATCATTGTACCTGGAATTATAGCCAGGTTGTAGCTTTAATGGAGCAGAACTGTCTTTTGCGACATTTTACAGAGATTTCCTTTACAGAAAAAACACATGAATATTATTGAATTTGTGGGAAAGCAGTGAACACACGTTACAACATGTGGAGCAGATGTGGAAATCAAGGCACATTGGAACTGACATGAGCTTTACACATTATATACAACAATGTAGTTGAGTTGAACCATATACAGCCACAATTTCATAAATTGGCCTGTGTTGGTACATTGTAAAACAATGAACATATAATTGTCTGCTGGAGCAGGCTAAACCTGTCAGTGCCTGACCGCTAACTAATCAGATGACGGATAAAACAGTCTTATAGGATCAGTCCTATAGGATCCTGACAAAAGTCCTCTTGAGTTTAAAATAAAGTGACAAGTAAAAAGGACCAACACATGATGTGTCTGTTGACTGCAGGACAAATTTGGGGGTCAAATATTTTTCTTTTGAACTTGAACGTGAACCGCGGTCCTCTGTGAACATTATGCACATGAATGGAATAATGGATTGTGAAATGATGACATCTGAGCCAGCTGATGACTGACTGAAATGAGACTGAAAGCTCAGAAGGTGAAGTTAATAAGTGTACCATGAGTTTGATTCTTACAGGCTCAGAAGGGTACTGATTCACATTTATTCAGGAACTACTTTCATCATTCTAATTTATTTTTCAGTCATTCATTGATTTTTTCACTAATAGATACCTTAACATTATTGATATTGATTATAATAAAGCAGCCTTATTTTAGTAGCCTTGGTAAGCTCATTGGATGATGTACATTTTAAGGGTCCTTTAAAGTTGCGTCCCCAGATAAAGTTGACTACGACTTTTTTCAATGTAGTCGGCCTCCACACATGGTGGATCATGATGGCAGAATGCAACCACTCATTTCACTGGCTGACACGTACTTTGGAGTAATGGGATTCCACTGCACTAATCACCACCATGGTGACTACATGAATCAGCTGCACATTTTGCACGGTGTAATGCTTTTACTGCTGAGTTTTCCCAATTATTACTGTCTTGGCATAAAGGCATAAAGAGGAAGAAATCTAAGTTTTTTTAATAAACCAGGATCTCAGGAGTCTCTGGTACAAAGAATGCCTCACGCAGATTCTGATTTGATGCAGTTCAAATGTGTGGAACTCAATTCACAAAAGACTTATCTAGTCCTACATAGTGTGATCTGAATGTAACCGTGTGGGCTGCACAAAGAAATCCAAACTAAACGAAGAAAGAAAGACGTGAAGAAATATGAAGGTGACTTACACTGTCTCAAAACACAAACTGTTTCCACTGTTAACCTTCATTTCTGTTAAGGAGCCCTCCAGCTCCTCTGCCGCCCAACATGTAAATCAAGGTCATTAGATTTTTTAGCAACTTGATTGCTCCTCCGCACTCAAATCTCATTTGGCCATCGCTCACAGGCTTATCCTACTGTGTGGTAATTTCATTTGATCCCACCCAAGCTTAACATCGAGCTCAATTTGACATCGCAGGAGAAGGAGATTTTTACAAAGCGGGCGTTGAGGGGTTAGATAGAATTCTGTTGAAATGGAGGAGTGGAGAGATTGAAGCCTAGTGGTGATACACCAAGGATGGAGATATAATGAAAGTGTGTGTGTGTGTGTGTGTGTGTGTGTGTGTGTGTGAGTGTGCGTGAGTGAGAGTGAATGTTTTGGGGGGCCTGTTAAATGGCAGAGAGCACTGCATTTGCACTTTAGGACAAACTACAGTTCCCCAGTTGGTGGTATAGGTAGCTGGTGGCTCTCTTATATTCCCTCTCAATTCCATTATTTCCATTAGTCCCCGGCTTTTACTTTCCTCTTCAAAGCCGTATAACCAGACACTTGGCATAAGCCGCACTGAGAAAAAATGAAACCCAGAAAGCAGCAGGCAATAGAAGTCATTTCAGTGTGTACTGCCTCTATATATATTTTCCAAAATAATTTGTGTTCTGCAGGACTTTGTTTTTAAAAAATTCTCAAACTTGCCTCCTGACCGTATCCTGATGCAAGGTTTGCTGGTCAGTTCGCCACACAGTTGTCAGTCCTGACATGCTGCAAAGCCATGTTTCTGACCATGCAGAACCCTCACCTGTCCATCACAGGGCTACAAAGAACAAGTACCGAAGTAAGAAAAGGGATTAAATGTGGACAGTAACAGTAAAGGATGAGGGGAATCATCAAAGCAGAGGAGATAATAATAGGAGGAGAGATCATTAAGTCATAGTGAGGAGGTTGGTGTAAATGGTTGCTACATCCCTACATCACATGTGCAACTTCCAACAGAGATGAGAAGGACATGAGATGGCTCACCCATTAGCTACTTGCAACATCACTTCAGCTTCACAAGAGCTCTTAATCTTGTAAGTGACATCAAACAGAATACGCCCATGTTTTATAAAGTCTATGGGTACACCCAGGGCACATAGAGACAGACAATAATTCACGCTTACATTCCCAGCTACGGGCGATTTAGAATCACCAGTTAACCTGCATGTCTTTGGTACGGTGTTCATTTTAGGACATCCTCAGATCTCAGACTCAGGTGTCAGACTCAGACGAAAAGACATCAGAGTCGCCTAAAAGTCACTCAGTCTGTCAGCATCAGGTATCAGAACCATAACAGTGTCATCCTAAACGGCGTCATCCGAAATGGCGTCATCCAAAACGGCGTCATCCTAAACCGCGTCACCCGAAACAGCGTCATCCTAAACGGTGTCATCCGAAACGGCCTCAACCAAAATGGCCTCATCCTCACATGAACCAAGAAACGAAACCGAAACCACACGTCTCGTCAGTCAACTTAACATCATAGCTGGTTCTTAGTCTTCTTGCAAATTCACATGAATTGCTGAGAATAGCTACAATATTGTTGCTGTTTAGGCTAAATAAACAGACCAAAATAAATACTATGATCCTTTTTTTGTTTCTTTTTTGATCCTTCAGCTGAGTGTTTGTAGTCTCCAAGGCAACCGGAGGACTGGAGGATAGACGGCCGTGTTGATCAGAGACGATTGATGAACTGGTTCTGAAAGTTTTCACAAGTGAAATAGCTTGCAGAAAATAACAATTTCCTATTATACCACAAATATGTTAACCGGTAACATAAAGAACACCACTGTGTCACTGTAAAAGCTGTTGGCTACTTTTGCTAATTCATTAAACAGCTCCCTCCTCTGGCCAACGCTGGCTATAGGTCTATGAGTACGCCCATGAAGGAAAAGACAGATGATTTTTCATTCAAAATTTTTAAATTAATTAGTATTTATTTTGGTCTGTTTATTTAGCCTAAACAGCAACAATATTGTAGCTATTCTCAGCAATTCATGTGAATTTCCTAGAAGACTAAGAAC
Organism: Collichthys lucidus; assembly: GCA_004119915.2. Lineage (NCBI taxonomy): Eukaryota > Metazoa > Chordata > Actinopteri > Sciaenidae > Collichthys > Collichthys lucidus. The sequence continues at coordinate 21,311,283 of CM014082.1, forward strand.
CAGTGAGTTGACTGATGAGACGTTTGGTTTCGGTTTCGTTTCTTGGTTCATGTGAGGATGAGGCCGTTTTGGATGACGCCATTTAGGATGACGCAGTTTTGGATGACGCCATTTAGGATGACGCAGTTTCGGATGACGTCGTTTCGGATGACGCCGTTTCGCATGACGCCGTTATGGTTATGACACCTGATGCCTTTTCGTCTGAGTCTGACACCTGAGTCTGACACCTGATGCCTTTTCGTCTCAGGATGACAAAGGTTTTTCTGAGACTGAGTGACTTTTAGGCGACTCTGATGCCTTTTCGTCTGAGTCTGACACCTGAGTCTGAGATCTGAGGATGTCCTAAAATGAACACCGTACTTTGGACTGTGGGAGGAAGTCACAAAGACACAGGAAGAGCATACAAACTCCACACAGAAAGGTCTGGGCTGGCTAACTGGTTCAAACCCAGAATATTCAAGCTGTGAGGTGACAGTGCTAACCAATGCATCACTATGCTGTGAAGTCAAACAAATATTAGGATTAGGGGAAGGAGAGTAAAGACAGAAGAGGGAATAGAAAAAAGAATGCAGGGTATCTTGGGACAAACTGTTGTTTCACTCTGAAATTCAGAGATTGCTGCACAGTGTATGAAAAAGCTGTAACTGCTGTTTAAAGTCTCCTAGACACTGAAGACTGACTCTAATATTTTTGTCGTAGCTTTGCTTTCACCCCTGGCTAACAGAGGAGCAGCCAGTCCACAGGGCTTCACCACAAACCCACAAACACAGTAAAGAGGCTCCGTCACTCTTCTTCTCCAAGCTTGCCTGCTCTCATGAGAACAGAGCGCTACTGAGATGTACAGTGCATCTTTCTAACAAAGTTGAAGTAACCAGCTCAGTACTGTACTTAATGCTATTCCTCCTCTGAGCCAATAAAGAATTCATTTTACAACCTCTTTATGTATTTCCATGCTCCATTTACTTTCCGCTGCCTTGGAACTCCTGCAGGAGTAAGGATGTCAATTACTATCAGGTTAAATATGTGATTCTGTAACTGAAGTGGGGAAAGGGATCACAAATCAGGTGAAAAGAGTGTTTCTGCTTTCTGCGGAGCTCAGTGTGTCTTCATCCTATCTGTAGACTTCAGAAAGATGCTGATAGTTAACGAGATGCACAGAGAAGGAGATGGAGAGATCCAGAGAGAGATGAGGAGATGGAGAATACATGATCTCTGTGTAATGTTAGTCGACACACGAGTGGATTTTCTTTTGTCAAACATGAACAGTATTCTTTACAAAGACAGCCCTTGGTGACGGCTCCTAAGAGGAAGTGCTCGGGGTGACAGGAGCCTCGAGTAAGAGAAAGAAATGGCACATCTGCCAGAGAGAAAGTGACTTCAGCCTGCGTGTTGATCCCAGAGTTCATCGTATAGCAATGCTGCTCCAGATCCATAAATTTATTTTTCATCACTCACTATACATGGGACTATACACAGCATCCTACAGTATCTATACCACATCTAATTATTTCATTGACATACAAGATTTTTATCTGTATTCTCACAAGAGCTGTACATTTTGCCACACTTTTTTTTCCTCTAAGGCTGTGCTCTCTTAGCTGCTTTTCCTATTTGGATGTCTGTGGTATTATGTTGTTGGTTTAGAGCAGTGTGTATTCTAAGATAAAACATGACTAAAGTTCACTGCTTTTTGTTAAATTGCAGGTACAACGTGGATACTAGGAGCTCCAACCTTTCGAAACATGTAAGCAGCCTTTGAGAAATCATATTAATATTTTCCACTGTGAATCCTGAAACTGGCAAGAGACCTTGAATAAATCATCAGATGAGTCAAAAAAATCTGAATGCAAAAAAGAAATAACAGCCCATAGTAGCTAGCTTGCAAACTATACTAAGAAAGTTACATTGACATCCTCATCCCACCCAACGAGGATATGGAATTTTGTGGTGAAGAAACTGGGTGACATGGAGAATACATATTTTACATATTTTACTATTTATTCATGTATTCAGTTATGTTTTTGACTCATGAGGTTTTTTGCTGCATTTTGTCAGTTTCTAATGTTTGACTACAGTAAGAACTCAGTTCTGTTGTTTTGTGTATAATATTTTATTACTAATTAGTACTATCAGGTAAGTGTCATAATAAAAAGAAATAATAATAATAATTTATATTGAGCTGAAGTGTGTTCATTGTGTCTTTTCAGCTTTTCTCTAACTTGTGTATGACTTTCTTTACTGCCTGCCCACCTGGATGAGCAGAAGGTAGGCTGACATTGCCTCAAAGAGCACACTATATACTATTCACCATGCTTGAAAATTTTTGTACTACAGAAATAAAAATTATATCACTAGATTTAGCTCATTTTAATACTACACTAACCTTCTCCAATCCTTCTACACTTTAAACTACCTCTCCTTTTACTACAGACTTTATTTAAACTACAAATTTCACCAAGATCTTGTACCATTAAACTTGTATTCAACTTTTTTTTTTTTTTAATTCAGCTCATTTAGGACATTCCTGCAATTATTTGACTAATTTCTACTATTAATATTTTACAAATCTTTCAACTTTTTCTACATTTTTTAAAATAATTTTTAATTATGATTATTTAAATACATTCTACAACCTTCAAATCATTCTACAAACCTTTTACATTTTAACCTACTGCTGCTAACTAACAGTTAGTCAGTGGTGGTTTCTGGCACATCTTTACCGTGCACACACAAGCATGCATGTGCGTGCGCACGCACACACACACACAGACAGTCCCTTCAAAATAAAAGACTTTGTAAAACTTTCTCCTTAACAGACACAAGCACACACAGACATGCTGATAGCTGGACATTTCCTGAACTGATCTGAGGTCTTAGCATGTTTAAAACATGCAGCTAGATGATCTTCATGCCGTTTCCGTGACAGCTGAACACGTTCCTATAACAATGAAGAGACTCACACTGTTCCACAGATAATAGACCATCTGGGCTGGATTGTGAGTGGATCGGGTCATCTCTGAGACTATGGCTGTAATCTCAAAATCCAACAACAGAATGTTACGTTTTTTTCTCAGTCACCTGTTCATTTCAGTGAACTTTAGCAACAGCTCCGCTCCCTACCTCAGCGATGGTGCAATGATGGTTTAATATTTTATGGCCAAGTAAATCTTTGTGTGAATCTTTCTGTGTGCATTAATTCATATCAAGGCCCATCTGATTCCTTAGAAAAGATCTAAGGACAAAAACACAAAGTGCAAAGAACTAGAGATTCAGAAAAATACATGAAAACAGTAAATGTAATATTATCCTGTGTCCCACATTATTTCCCATAACTAAAGCTTGACTGGAGCTTACATCATCTTGAGACACTGTTAATGGCATCAGACTGGAAAAATAACACAGTCAACTGTTTGTCAGGATGTGCCCTACTCCTAATGTTCATTTGACAAATATACATAAGTTGACATGTTCTGACTTTTCTGATATGGTTGTGCTAAGCTAGTGAAAGTGAATGAATAAAAAGATGCAGTGGCAAAGATGGTTTTAAAATATCCAGTGGTGATGTTAAATTGCATGTGTGCAGCTGGACTGAACTGTGCACTATTAACCGTGTGCTGGTCTCCTCTGTGAAGGACTTTCTAGGTCAGATGTTCTGTACGTTGGGTGAGATCATCGGCTCGACTGGCAGCAGGCTGGAAAGGACACTCTCGTAAGTACACCACACACAACATGAGCAGATATCAGAGAAGAAGAGATAGAGAGAGAGAAGAACGTAATTTGCATGAACATCGCATGAAGTTTGTGGAATCCATGTAGTGAGACAAAGGGGTGACATCGAACTTGGTAATTACATGAATGAAGATAAGAGGGCAACAGTTAAAAGCAATGTACAAGCTGCTGCTGCTAATCAGTCCTCACATTCACTTCAGCCGAAGCCTGTACAACTGCCAAATTCGTGGACTCATGAGTCATGTGTTCAGCAATGACATGCAGATTTGCATTTGCATGTCAGTCAACAGAAACAGTTATGTGCATTTGAAGATGGAGAAGTCAGTTTTCTAGCAATTTTATTTCATTTTATTTTGTTTAGTCCAGTATCACACTACCAGATGACAAACTGCAGCATCGCTCTCATACACTGTTTACTGTTTATTGCCTACATCAATAACTTCAAATGCTTTTTCAGGGCTGAATGAGGGCCAAATGTTGAACGGAATAAAGTCCACAGCAAAACTACTACACCTTTGCAAGCCCTAACAACGTTTGCTTCGATGTGTTATGATACACCACTGCACAATTCTGCAGTTTTGACATGTGTCACATTCTTCTCACACGAGAGGGGCACATCCAGCTACTGTACCTTGACCATGTCTCCTGTCTGCACGGTTTGTGCTGTGGTTGTCAAATGATGCAAGGCTGCTCAGTGAAGTTGGTGAATCTCCAGCAGTGGTTATCAAAGTGGAGCGCCTTGATGACAGGCCCCGTGCGTCTCTTCCCCGTATTTGAACGGGAAATGCGAAAATACAGCAATTTTTTCATAAAAAACAATCAAAATTGAGGTTAAATGGAAAATTTGTTCATAGTTCAAACCATTTGATAAATATAACATTTAATTTATTTGTTTATTATATATTTTATTTATTATTAGCTCGAAGCAGTGGTCATTAACAGGCTTGCAGGTTGGCAACAGGAAGGCAGTCACAAACAAAAGCAGAGGGCATGGCTGATGGACAGGTCAGGAACAGGCAACAAGTCAAAACCCCGGAACAGGTAACGAGGAAAAACAGAAACCAATCAGGCACAAGTTCAGGTATCACACTGGCAGTATAGCAACTCTGACGAGCCAACGAGGAGTGAGTTGAGATGGGTCAAATACCGAAGGGCTGACGAGGGAAAGTGGAAGGAGGTGAGCAGGTGGAAAGTGTGGGGGTCAGATGACTGGGTGGACAGGTAGAGAACGGTAATGAACAGAAGCACCAGCAGCTCAGCTTGTTGCAGGTTTGAATATCCTGAAATGTATGGATCGTATTGTTTATTCTGCTGTAATATTTTTTCAACACAAGGCCACCCATCAGCTGTTCATAGTAAACATTAATATGTATAAGGCAGCTCCCCCTACTGAAAATGTGTTACTGCACACCTTATTTTGTTTATAGCTGGTCTCTGTTTCTACGCCATAAACATGAGATCATTTTACTTTTGAAGAGAGTAAAAGAAATACATTTGGTCAGTTATACTTCTTCTTGTTTACATTTTTTTCAAAGCTGAGTTGTTATCTGTATCCTTAAACTGCTGACTTCCTTCATTTTAAGTGATATAGAATTGGATTATATCTGTAACAGTTTAGAGTTTGTTCTGGGTTTCCCGATTTATTTTGCAGGTCCACCCTGTCTGTGTCTTGTCTACGTCTATTTCCTCCCTTGTTTTACCGCCTCTGCACCTGTCCCTGATTTGTTTTACCTGGATGTCTATTTAGTTTCTAGTGTGTCCTTGTCTGTCCGTTAGATGTCTTCACTCTGTGTCTGCACACTCCTGTTTGTTTCTGAAGCTCCCTCTGTTCCCAGCTTGGTACTTTGATTTTAGTTCTTGCATTTTGGTTTTTGGTTTTTCTGCCTGGACCACAGGCTGCTTCTTAGTTTGTTTCTACCCTGCTCCTGCTGTTTTGTGTTCGTCCCTACCAGTAAGTTATTAAAGCTTCTTTCTATCCTCATACCTGCTCTCCATACCCGTGTCTCCATAACCCCTCCCCCCCTGTGACAAGATTATTTAATTAAAATTAAAAGAATAGAAATAGCATATTATTTTATGAAGATACATTTTAAATATAAAGACATGTATGTATATATATTTATGTCTGTATGTATTCAATATATTTAGAAATCCCATGGCAACCAATAGATGTCAAGATACAACAGTTTTAGATATTTCTGATCTAAAGTGGTGAACTGACCGACTGACTGACTGCCACTGCCACGCATTGAGTTCTACAAGTTAATCTGCTCAATCTAATTTAAAGTAGTCATTTAATGTCAATGTCACACTGTCAATGAAACTTTATCTCTATAATGCCTGAAGGTATACGACTTCTCAGGCAAGTCCCAGGATAAATGTTCAGTCAGTAAACTGTAGTATAAATATAAATGTTAGTCATATGTTGATTCATGACTTATGTTTGTTCTCTGATGAGAGGAGACTTTTGGATGATGAACAGAAACAACATTTTCTTTTTCAGTTGAACTCTGGATAAACGGTCATATTAGAACTGAAATGTATGTGGACTTGTTTTTTAAGGATTCTAAATCACATGCAGGTCGTGTATCTTGAACCGGTAGCTCAGGTTTTTATCTGCAGATGTTAGAGATGTCATTTTGATGAGAGAGATGAAGTTGCTTCTAATGCTGAAATCTCTCTTCAGTATGTTTCCATGTGAGTAAGGCTTTTAGATCGGCTTGTTCATGGCTATCTGTCAGTCTGTTAGAGTGAAATGATGATTTGGGAGTCATTATGGACACTGATGGCACTGCATACTGGAAGTCATACTGTATTTATTGTATCTGTACCTTGACCTCAAAACCTCCTCTTACAATTAGGAGGTCAGAAGGCTGACTGGTGAAACGCATAAGCAGCCCCCAGCCCCTTAAGATAGCATTAAGCTGTCCTTCAGCAAAGCTTTTACCCTTCAACCGGAGCTCCTCATTGGCCAGCACTGGAAAGCTGTGGTTGTACTGGGAGGTGTAAATGTGGCCTACATACTGGAGTCCATACAGTGTGAAATATGAAAGATTACGTAGTGCTACTGTAAGAATACCAAAAATACAATTCAGTTCTGATGAAATTCTGAGCGTTACCTGTCCGTCTTTGATCGATCCGTCATCACCCCCCCGGCTGCTGACAGCAGGTCTGACAAAAAGGCAGCTTGTCTTCCCACCTTGGAGAGAAAGAGAGGGCTGGGCACTGTGTTCGCCTGAGGCTGACGATGTGAAATAAGATGAGGCTACTATTTTGCCAAGCCTCTTGTTTATGTGTTTTGAGAGCCTGGAGGGCTTCCACATGTTCTATCTATAATTAGACAGCCATCACGCCGGGCTGAGCAGCCGTGTGTGTGTGTGTGTGTGTGTGTGTGTGTGTGTGTGTGTGTGTGTGTGTGTGTGTGTGTGTGTGTGTGTGTGTGTGTGTGTGTGTTCAAAGCATGAAGATGTTGTTGAGGTATTATCTTATCTATTATACTGCACGTCCTGAATATGAATATCATTTATTAGTGAAAACCAATAGCTGAAATGAAAACGACCTCAGTGGTGAAAGGAAAACTCCTCTTCGGAGTCATAAAGCACACACTTAATGACCAGCCACCTATAAATCATATTTCTGTCCGGGACCCTCGTGTGTTTGGCAGAGACGACTGGGTTGCTGCTCCCGTGATGTCATTTATCTTTGTTGAAGCCTGCGGGAGCCTTTCCTAATTCAGACAGCTTGTCAATGAGAATAAGAGCTTCTGATGCCCTTGGATTGGCAGTGCTGGATTCAAACAACTTTGGTGTGTATGTATGTGTGTGTGGGGGCAGGGGGGGGTTGTTGGCTGGGTCCCATCAAGTGAAGCTATACGGGGGATGTGGGTTGTGTTACTAAGAGGCAAGTGTGTTTAGGAGCAAAGAGGAGTTATTGATTACAGGACAAACTGGATAGAAGTCACACTAACTTGATAAACAGTCAGTTATATAAAAGCAGCTGTAGTGTTCACATCAAATCCAGAAAGCAGAGACATGCAGAGGATGGATTAGTTCAACAACTGTGATAGCACAGTATGTAATTTATGTCTATGTGTCTGTGTGCAGGGTGTGTTAGCAGAGGCAAACTTCTAGCGTATTTACACTGAAGGTGAAAACAACCCTTTCTTCCTAACAACTCAAAAGCTATCATATTCAGGGGACACTGCAGTGATTTTTATAACATATGCCATAATGCATTTACTCTTCATTAGGAGAACGGAAGAACTTCTTCAAGTCTAACAAAGTTACATCACTTAAGTCATTTAAAGTAAGATGTGCAATGTATTTTTTCAAATATATCAATATTTATATTTATATCTGTACCATAGCACTCCCATACCACTGCAGCTTATATATTTATTAAGCTTAGATAATGTCTTTATTAAGGACAAAGAAAAAAAGAAAGGAAAACAGACATTACATCCAGAAATACACAACAGTAAATACAGTGTTACTGCACTAAATTGTTCAGTCTCATTCTACATTATAATTTATGGTTATCACTACTGTATACCTACAGTATGTTGTTATATATTTTATTTTATATACATATATCATATTCTATTCCTGCATAGTTTAGCTTCTGCACTAGTTCATGTTCAATGTCTTGTAACATCTTTTCTACATGATTTTGTGTTTGTTCATATTGTTTTACACTGAAACAACTGAAACCTGACAACAACCGACAACACTGTCACGGCTACATTGATTAGATAACAACAGATCCATGGCTGATGAGATAAAGACGTTGCACCTAGATGTTTTGTTCAGTGATGTTTGAGGTGGCTGTTAACCATGCAGGTTTGTGCATGTGCATCTTATATCTTACCTGTCTCCCCTGTGTCCATAACTCATGCTACACTCTTCTACCAAGTTTTATGAAAATTGGGCCAGTAGTTTTTCCATAATCCTGCTGACTGATAAACAAACGGAACCAAACCCAACCTCCTTGGCCGCGGTAACATCTGCATCTCAAAAGCCTTGTTTGAACACTGTGGTCACTTCACATGAACATTCTTGGACTCTTCACTCTATTTGTGTCTAGCTTGCTAGGTCCAACATAAAGCAGCTAAAAATCTGTTGAAAGCCAAGTATGTTAATGTGTGTGTGTTTGCCAGGTCAGTGTTTCCTTTGCTTCAGGCCAAATGTATTGTGGACCTGCAGTACCTCTGTACTGAACACACACAGATGAAATGAATGAAGATGTCTGACTGTGGAATTGACAAATGCATATTTTTAAAAACCGTTGATCATAATAAAATGTTTATATCCTGTTTCCACAGACATGTGTCTGTGTGGTTGGTTGCAGATTGTATTTACACAGGATCTCAGTGATGGAGCGCATTGACACATCAATATCTACTCAATGTTCGGAATGCACACACAAACATCTGAGAGATGAAACACAGTTTATATCCGAAATGCTGACAGGAGTCATAACCTGAAGGAGGATGGGAATAAACAACTTGATTTATTGGAAAAGTTTTTAAGTTTAGAGCACGGACGCATACACCTGAAAACACACACACACACATTTGGAAATTATAAAAGTATATTGATCCTCTTTTAATGGCAGACGGGTTTCCAAGGCAACTGAGAGCATGAAGTGTACTTTGTGCTCTGTACTGCTGAACAATCCAGCTGGGTGAGCTGTTTCCTCCATGCTGCTCTATTCTCCTGTGCTTAAGATGACATCAGAGCCACGGCGAGGATCTATTTTCAGACGCCGGGTGGGGAGAGGAAGAGAGCCCTGTGGCATTTAGTGCGTGGAGGACAGGATTACGAGGGAAACCCACCTCAAGCACCGAGTCACGAAGCACGCTCTTCTGTTTAGGCAGCTTAAGTGCTCGCGGGCTGAAATATGGGTCTGTAATAGCAATCACCCACCTGCTGACCTAAACTGAACCGCCTCCTGCGCTTTAGTAATGTACTCCACAATCAAGTTCTGCATAACGGAGTGGAGCTGCTGTGACACTTGACATAGACCAAAAGGCTTGTTTGAGGTGCAATAAGTGAGATATTTAGGATTACTAAACAGGAACAGAGACGGATGTTCATGAGTCAATTTCTGATAAATGACTTGAATTCTGAGAGATTTCTGGTTCCTTCTCTGTTTTGTAACAACAAAAAATATACATGCACATGAATGTCATGAGGTGTCTACACATAGATAGTCACATACTAAGGCTGATATTATTATGTACAAGACATATGGGTTACATCAAGAAACTTGGGTTGTCATTTATTAGACTTTGAAGTAACTTAGAGAGGAAGCTAGTCAGGGCCACCTGTGGTGGGGTCTCCTGTTCTTTTCTTTTAGAAGAAGAAGATTAGATCATTAGGTCAAAAGAGCCATTTGGTGAAGCAGCCTGGGAAGGAAGCCTCCCCCGCTTTCCCGGCCCTTTTTATGGCTAAGTGTTATCTTTCTTCTGGGTTAGGAGAAGGGATCAGGTAAATAGAGAAAAGAACCATTTGTGGGGGTATCCTGGGAAAGGAGTTTTTATGACACAAGTGTTATAAACGTTGTTGACTTGAAAGGCATGTTCAGGAAGCTCATCATGTATATAAGGGTTTGCTCTGTTTAGTTCGGGAGGGTTTTTTCATTTTTCGGCCAGAAGCCCTCCAAGTACTTCGTACTTGCTTCGACACTACGCTGGTTGTAATAAACTTGTTATACGACTAAGACGGTGTCGGCGGATTTTCTCTTTAAACATCTTCATCTGCATCACCACCGGAGGAGCACCAGGAACAAGAAGAATACACCACAGAAATGGCGTTGTCGGCAGGATTCGTGTTGCGACCGAGGCGCGGCTGGACGAGGCTCTGCTTTCCTCCTCTCATCCAAGGTGAGCCTTTGCGGTTTTGCTGTTTGGGGGTTGGCTGTTTGCCTGTTACTGTGTTCCGGCTGTGTTGGGTCGCACCGAGACGGTCCGGTGTGGGTAATGTGTGTCATGCTGTGTTGATGTTTGCGGAGAAGTTCCGTTTAAATTTGTTTACTCTTCATCATTTTACTGCGTTGCTGGCAACGGGGTAGGGGGGAGTGATGGTAGAGTAAAATTATGGTTCACATTAGAATAGTAAGGTTGCGCAATAGGAGAGGATGTCTTACAATTAGTATTGCTAGGGAATTAGGAAATTCCACAGTGTGACTGAGCGTACAGGATTGTAGTCAGAGGTGAAGACATCTCACAATCCGTAACGCCAGAGAGTTGGGAAACTCTACAGTTTGACTGGGCGTGACGGATTGGGTAGTTAGAGGTAAAAGGCTAAAGGCCTTATAACAAGTAACGTTAGCTAGAAGTTTGGAACTCAGCAGATGGTCTGCGGCAGCGTGAACGTTAGTAGAAAATAGGAATAAGGATTTAAGATAGCCGCGAATTCGGTAAAGCCCTCTGGGAGGCGGTTTTAGACGGGCCCTAAAACCCGGACAGTTCACTAGGTGATGTTCAGGTCAGTTATAAAAGTATAACTGGGAGTGTAGGTGAAAATATTTGTAGATAGATGACCGCTCTGTCGTGGGCTGACGAGACACGACTGAAGTCGTTTTGTCAGATATTCTGCACTTCATGAGGTAGCAGAAATTTAGATTAAAGGAAAGGGACGCGGCTGAGCATGCTCAATTAGGACGTATGAATGAGTTGTCTTTATATTGTCGATCGTGATTTGTCTTTCTGTTTGTTATATTATGTGTTAAAGTTAAGTGTATTGATAAGCTGGAGAGGGACCCCTCCTCCCTCTCTCGGTCTCTGTCTCTGTGTCTCTCTGTGTCTTTGTCTCTGTCGAAAGAGACGTCAGCACTGCAGGCTGAAATTTGTGTGTGTGTTTGGAGTTTGACCATTTCTGTTTTGGAAATGTGATCAGTATTCCAGTGTTTATCTAATGTAACTACCTATTGCTATATCATTAGGATTTAGTTTATGGTAAATATATATAATTTTTTAAAAAAAAGACATTTTTGTAGATCTATGAGCCTTTTTTAAGGACTTAAAAAAGGACGTTTCTATATGCTAATGATAAGAGTTAATAATTTGTTTTGAGCTTCCGAAACAGATTTATTAAGATATATAAGGAGTGGCAAGAGTAACGTATAACTTTTTAGAAATAACCATGATTGAGAAGAGTGAAGAGTGCCGGAGTGCGTTGCACAGTTGATGTTGGGAAAAGAAGGTGGAATGAGGTTTGGTGCTGAAGAGCACAAAGATATCTGTTATAAATAACCCTAAAAGTGTTGACTGCAAAAGAAAAGGTGGATTACTAAAGAATGTGACATTAAACTGTGATGATATTAAATGAAAATCTAATTCTTGCTGGTTTTCCATTGTTCTTTGCATCTGTGGGAGAGACACGGAGAGAAAGGCGGAGACTGAACAGGGGTTACACGGACCAGTTCAGTGACGTCAGACTCCAACCTAGACCACTGCACAGGGCCAGTGCTGATTTTGTTTGCGAACTCTTGCTATACCTGCTGGTTTTGAAATATGTGTATATGCATTTATGATAACTAGAAACTGAGATCTATTTGCTTATATATGTATGATTAAATGTTTCTAGCTGAAAGTGGGAATAGTTTATACTGCTTTTATGTGCTATTTTGAAAAAGCTTGGCAACAGACTGACCGATTAAGCTGTTGTATTGTGGATTACAATTGTGATGCGTTGCTGTTTGTGCATTGTCCTGCTGTTGAGTTATTCTAAGCTGACTTGTGTCGTATGATTGCATCTAAGATTCTTTAAGGGCTAGAAGTAAAAGCTGTGATTGTGGATACTTGCTTTGTGGTACATAGTTACTATTGATATCTGTTGGCATTTAGAGATTTGCTGATAGCTTTTTGGGCTAGAGAGGCATTGTGTGGATTAAGTGGTGTAATTTTATTGCATTGATAGATCCTTTAAAGTCCCTTGGAACTGGTGAATTTCCTTCTTGGGTTCATTGACTGTGGCATAGCATATTTGATTGATTAATTGATTAATTTGAGCAATTGATAGTTTGAGTGACTTGATAAGTTTAAATTGATTTATTTGATTAATTGATTAATTAGTTTACTGGTAACATAAAGCAGTTAAAATGGAAAAAATAACAATAAAACCATAAAAGCAATTACGCCACTTGATATAGTTCAAAATAATAATCCCTTAATAAAAAGGGCCCCCGAACCTCAGCTGTTACAATGCGGTATCCGGTGACTATTCTTACGCATCATAGTCTCAGGAATCTTTTGAATGAATTAGGGTAAATATACATTGACCATGCCGAGGCTTAGAGACTATCATAGGCTTCTAGAGCAAGAAGATGTTATTTTAGCAAGATGTGTCACAGTGAACCCGGCTGAAACTTTGCTAACTCCAGAGGACGGTGAGCCACATGACTGTGTTTATGAGGCAGAAAAGTATTCGAGACTTAGATCTGACTTACAAGCCCTCCCATTGCATGAGGCAGACTTGGAGTATTGGACAGATGGATCTTGCTATCGTGTGGGAGATAAGTTGAGTGCAGGATATGCCATAGTAAAAACTTAAGCTAATGATTTTGTTGTGGAGAAGGCTAACTGAAGCATGTTTGTTAGCCGAAGGTAAGCGACTGACAATTTATACAGATTCTGATTATGCTCACAATGTGTGTCATCTATTTGGGTCAGTGTGGAAGAGCCGAGGGTTTAAGAAAACCGATGGTTCCCCGATACAACACCACGCTCAAATAATAAAGCTGTTGCATGCTATGATGAAACCTAAAGAAATAGCGATAGCTAAATGTGCAGCGCATAGAGCAGACTTGACCAGAGTATCGCAAGGTAACAAAGCAGCTGATGAAGCCATAAAAGGCAGTCACAGGAGCAGATAGAGTGGGTAAAGTTTTGTTGGTCACACATGAAGTTGATTTGGAGGATAGAGTCACTTTTAGGGATGTGTTTTTATGCAGAATGTAGCTTCTGAGATTGACAAACAGTTGTGGAGAGACAGGGGTGCCACCCAGGATTTTAGGGTTTTTGGAAGAACCATGCAGGGCTGATAATAGCTCCTCCAGATCTGTTAGGATGCACATGAGGTAGCTTATGTTGCAAGGGGGGAAGTTAAGAGAAAGGTTATAGAGGAATATGGATTCTGGGCACTATGTCTACTTGCACAGATTGATTTGCCATAGGCAGATGCACAATCTGTTTAGAAAATAATGTTCTAAGGGGGGTGATGATTCCACCTGGTCGCATTCTGACTCCAAGGGGTCCTAGGTGTGAGCTAGTTGTGGATTTTGGTGATATGATCAGACCAGTTGAAGGTATAAGAGGCTTATGATGGTTGTTGTGGACCAATTTTTAAGATGGTCTGAAGCTTGTCCAACCAAGCAGAGGGATGCTCAGTCTTTTGCCAAAGTTTTTGCCAAAGTTTTTGCCAAAGTTTTTGCTAAAGTTATTTGCTAAAGTTTTTATAAAGAGAAGTCATAAGCAGGTTTGGATAAACTAAAGAGTTCGTTGACAAAACAGTAAATTGATTTTGTAACAATTGTGATTAAAACAGTGTTTTGGTGCAGTGTATCATCCACAGAGTCAAGGAATGAAGGAAAATTAATGGGGTCATGAAGAATAGAATTCTGAATTGGGTAGTAGCACGTCTACTGGCTCAGTGTTCCGCTTAGTGGGCAAACAATAATGCAGGGATAGCGTACAGTAGGTAAGCATGAAAAAGATGAGGGAAATGAGAATGTTGTTGAACGAAAAAGAGGAAAGAGTAAAGATGGGAAAGGGTTTGGAAATGAAATAGATTGTCAAAGCAAGATGATGAACGGCATAAACTTTATATATAAGTTTGTGTGATATCAAAGATGGACGACAGATGATGGAAAAGTGAGTTTAAATGATGGGAAAAGAGTATGTAGGGGAAGAGAGGCAAATAGAGAAGGTTTCTGTATGTGCACAAAAAGCTATGATATTGAGATGGGTTGTAGTGATGCTAGAGGATCAGGTTTAGATGCCACTAATGCAGAGGACTGAGTCAGATGATGATGAGGAAGTAGGTTAGAAGGTGAAGTGGAGGAAAGAATTTATTTCATTTTAACTAGGTACAATACATTTATAATTTAACATATATTTTAGTTGTCTAGTTATTTAGTAGAGGTAGGATAGTAATGGGTGTTAAAAAAGGGGAAGTAGCTTATAGGTTTGCATGAAATTTATATTAGATATAGAAATGTATCAATAATCTGAATTGTATATGTTATTTCTGTATATGTTATTACTGTATATGTTATGTCGGCAAAGATACTGGTTGGTGTTTTCTGTTTCCCTCAGAACAACAGTGGGGGAGGACCGCCATGAGGGTGGATGATGATTCAAGGAGCCCCAGCTGTTAAAGGGATTCAGAAACTCCAATAAACCAATCAAGAAGGACAATTAACCCGGACTCCAAACAAGGACATTGAGAGAAGGTTCAGAGGAAATATCACCTCTACTATGCCGAGAATCAACAATGTGGAGGAACTGTGAACTCGAGAAACAACAAAGAAGAACGGAAAATGTAACATATATATGTAATGCATGTATAAGAAGTTATTGTTAAATGTTATTTTGTATCATTTATTATGTTAAAATGTAGTAAGAGATTGGGGTACTATATGTGGCCGCCTCGGGCGGAGGGGCCGTGAAAGAGTTTTCCTGTCCAAGATTATGGAAGGATATTCAGGAAATATGGCTGCCAGACAGGTTTTTCGCTTTCACACTCCAGTAAATTGCTCTATTGATAAGATTAATTTGAAAGGAACTATCATTTTTGTCAACGTTATAACCATGTGTAACACTACTCTGTTTATCGGGACTCTGTGAAGTCCCGAAGGGGGGAATATGAGGTGTCTACACATAGATAGTCACATACTAAGGCTGATATTATTATGTACAAGACATATGGGTTACATCAAGAAACTTGGGTTGTCATTTATTAGACTTTGAAGTAACTTAGAGAGGAAGCTAGTCAGGGCCACCTGTGGTGGGGTCTCCTGTTCTTTTCTTTTAGAAGAAGAAGATTAGATCATTAGGTCAAAAGAGCCATTTGGTGAAGCAGCCTGGGAAGGAAGCCTCCCCCGCTTTCCCGGCCCTTTTTATGGCTAAGTGTTATCTTTCTTCTGGGTTAGGAGAAGGGATCAGGTAAATAGAGAAAAGAACCATTTGTGGGGGTATCCTGGGAAAGGAGTTTTTATGACACAAGTGTTATAAACGTTGTTGACTTGAAAGGCATGTTCAGGAAGCTCATCATGTATATAAGGGTTTGCTCTGTTTAGTTCGGGAGGGTTTTTTCATTTTTCGGCCAGAAGCCCTCCAAGTACTTCGTACTTGCTTCGACACTACGCTGGTTGTAATAAACTTGTTATACGACTAAGACGGTGTCGGCGGATTTTCTCTTTAAACATCTTCATCTGCATCACCACCGGAGGAGCACCAGGAACAAGAAGAATACACCACAGTCACTCCCTATGCATTCTTTGGACAGCAGGGACAGAGATACAGTAGAAAAGCTAATGAGGAGACATTTTTGATTCACACCACTGACTGCAGAGGAGCAGTAATTAAAATATGGAGGAGTGTTTGTTGAAGCATGTGATGTGAAGTGAGATACTAGTTCAGTGAGGTTCATTGTTTTCCGTTTTCTAGACATTTATATAGATTTATAGATTTTTTTATTTTTATTTTTTAAAGCAGCAGATCAGTTTAGACTGATCATCATGTGTTGATTGGTGCACTCAATACAAGTCACTTCACTGTGACCCAGCTCAGCTTGGTTTCAAATCACAATCTCTAATAAGTTGTTTGGAATCATCCAATCATTTTTTTCTTATTCCACACTTTCTTTTTTCTTCTGCAAATCTGGTCCCTACCACAACTCTTCATCGATTGGTCTGTTAGATGTTTTTTTTTTTTTGGAGGAACATAGAAAAATGAAGTGAATCGAAGTGAATATGTTTCACCAGGACTGTGTGATTGTGTGTATTGATCAGATTTGATAGATATGATTTTGAATGACATCTCAGATTTAAATATATATATATGGAATCAATGGGATCAATACTACAAGTTTAATTTCCCTGTTGCTATTTTTACCACACCGCCTGCTGACATCAAGAGACGTCTCAGGGAGCTCGGTCCTGCGATGATTGAATGGTATCCATGGCAACCATACCACCAGCAGAATAGGTGTGTGTGAACATGAAAGTACGGCACTTATGATCTATGTTCAGGAAGGGTTGCTGGTCCATCGCAGTTGTATTTCTCTCAGTGTTTATCACATAGAGGCTGTCACACAGTGGCTGTGACACAGTACACTCACCGATCATCACTGTGTCTTTAAATATTAGAATAGCACATATACATATTCATGGCTTTGTATTTTTATCTTCATTATTTCTCCAACTGCCTCAGACTTGCGCTCATACAAAAAGAAGTAATCTTCTTGCTCCTTGAATCGTTTCTTTCCTCCCTCTTTCTTTTTAAGGACATCACACACAACTGGGGCATCTTCACTCTCCAACTATTTCCCCTCTGCCGCCTAGCACATTACAAATTCAAATTGGTTTGAATGTGGTGAAGAGAGAGTCCAGCTTGTCCCTGTGGTTCATATTTACAGCGCAGTGAGTCTGAAGATCGCTCTGCTGTCGGATGTCAAGGAGTGCATAGTGGAGGGGGGAGACGATGGGGGGTCTTCAGTCCGTCAGAGTTGTAATTGATTTACTCTTTGTCCGCCTGAGCTGTGGGGTCTGGCCCTGCAGATATCTGTTGACACGCGGCTCCCCTCTTCAAATACAGTTGCTGACAAAGTTGTGGCAGCGAATCCAAACACCTCACATGGTATATTCATCTGAGGTTTGACAAAAGAATTGTTAATAAGCAGTGCACATA
Organism: Collichthys lucidus; assembly: GCA_004119915.2. Lineage (NCBI taxonomy): Eukaryota > Metazoa > Chordata > Actinopteri > Sciaenidae > Collichthys > Collichthys lucidus. The sequence continues at coordinate 21,328,924 of CM014082.1, forward strand.
TCAACTGGCACACTTTATGTAACTTTCACGCCTAATGAGGGCTTCGCCTTTCAGATGTAAATCTGTCTATTGACACTTCATCTGATTAAATATTGAAAAGCCATATGTAGATTGATGCTTGATGTTTTTGCCCATCCAGGGTCCCACTGATACAGCAAACTGGCCTGAGGCCCAGCTCTTTGATCAAACTCTATCTCCCCTATCTATTGATGGCACCGCTGTTTTAAGCCCACCCAGAGTTTACATCTGCTCTGTTCATCTGACAGGAACCTGACGATTCACATCTCTGAACGGAACATCAAAGTGTGTAGTTTTGTCCTTGATTTGTTAGATGAGTTTCGACAGAGCAGGAAGTTTGTGTTTTGATCTGTTCTGTTAAGTCCTCAGACAGAGCTGTAGTTTGTGATGGAGCAACAAACACAGGTTGGTGGAAGTGGGATGAGCTTTGAATTAATCCTGTGGGGACTCATGAGAGCAGAGTGTGTGGGAAATAGTTGGCAGCGAACCTTAGAGCCTGTTTCCAGGTATCTCACCTCTCCACCACAGTCTGCTCTAATTCCCTGCTGCTTTGTTTGACAAAAGACTGGGTTTAGGCATTAGACCTCTCTGGGCAGAAATGAGCTGTGGGCATCTAATAAACTCCAAGACACATCCAGAAGCCAACCAGCACATACTAAATCAAATCAGATTTTATTTGTATAGCCCAAAGTCACAAAATACATTTGCCTCTGAGGGCTTTACAATCTGTACAGGGAGTGACACCCTCTGTCCTTAGACCCTCCGTTCAAATGAGGAAAACTACTACACTGAAGCACCATGTGCCCCAGCTGTATGAATTATGGCTCAATGAATTGGTAGCGAAGGAGGGAATCCGGTGAAGGTTGTTGAGTGACAAAGACCTCAGAGGGAGGAGGCAGATTAACATGGGCTGCTCGTGATTTCTGTCAACAACAGAACTGCTGTGTAGTTCCTGCTTCTGGGATGCTTCTGAACCAGACTCCAGCGGAACCGGTGGGTTTTGCACCGCGACACACACGGGGCACGGCGCTTCTTGTAGAATTTGGGGGTAAGAGTTGTGTTTGTGTTATCTTAAAATGAACCCTTTATCTACGCTGAGAGCATGGAGTCAGAACAGACAACCCAAACATGTTCTGTTAGTGTTTTTGGTGAGACTGTATACTATGATAAAAAAAAAAAGAAAGTATTAATTTATTATTATTGACACAGATTAGATAAAGACGAAAACTTTCTGGCCATCCATAAATTCATTTTTATTTTTTGGCAGTTTAACTTCTGACCCCTCACCACACTGCCCTGAGAGGTGATTCACTAACATCCCATAGAAAATAAATGCTTACATTTCACTACCTTCGTTGGTCTTCAGCATTTTTAAACGTCGTCTTTAACAGCTCCTGAGAGATCCTGGAGACTCTATAGCCGTGCACTCACACTGAGAATGTGTTTGCTTCGTTAGTTTCCATTATGGAATAAGATGATGTGAAAAACATTCCTGTGGGCATTTTCTTTCTCCTCTCCTTCTGTTTTAATAACTCTGAGCCTACCCATAGGTCACTGTGCCAAGATGAATTCCTATCCCGGCCTGCCTATTTATTCCATACATGCATAATTAAATCTCCTCCAGTACAGAAGATATAGAGTCACGTTCCCAAAATAAATTAAATCCTGCAAACATCAATTTAGAGCAAGAACAAGCTGTCGAGGTGCTTTATTGAGATGTATGAGCTTTGGGGGGTCTGAGCTAAATCAGTGACGCAAGGTGACAAGATAGCCCACCACCACCCAGTCCCCCAACCTCCAACTAAAACACACGCCTAGTGTTCTCAGCAGTGCTCCAATGACTTTCTTTGTATGATTACAATGTGAGAAATAAATAATACAATGATGGAGTTAATTTAAAACAGTTTCTTTCTTTCGTTTCTGTACTCTTTGTTCAGTTTGACTGAATGAATTTCCTTTTAAGCTTTTTCATGTAGATTGTGGATTTTATCCCTGGACTGAAACCATTCCGAAGGTTATTACACTGACTCACTGTGACAGACACTTAAATCACTTCAGAGTAGTAGTCTGACTGAAAATGTCTGGAATGCTGCAGACAGGTATTTTATTAGCTGCTTTGTCCTTCGTCTCTCAGCCTCATAGATGTGCAGAGCAGCATCGTGGCGACTCGTTGCCTTTTAAATTCCTGTAATTACATTCCACATCGTGAGCGCCTCTTAGCCCTGATAAGATTAAGATTCAGATGAAATATGTGGTGGCAGGTTCTCCTTCTCCCCTCATTCACTTCTCCCTCCCCCTAAGGGCTTTCTTCATCTCATCACTGACCACTGGATTTAACCCTCTTAATTAAACTGTTCCCTTTCTGTAATTAGGAGAAGATCTTGGATATATCAACTTTTTTCTTGCTCTCTGGACTCTGCAGCTCTGTGACAAATAGCTGCAGATCACTTCGACTTCTGATGACAGACTGTTTCAGTGCTTCGTGGCTAAATGCAGTCACAGCACAACAAATTGCATCCTTACCAAGACCCCTGACTGTGGTGTGCGCCATTACGGGCTCATTTTCCTTTTGAATGATGTCTTATAAATAAGTAATAAAAGTAAAAAGTGAGTGCTAACGGTGGAGGTGAGCAGAGGGAGACGTTTTTAAACCTGACAAGAAAAGAATACATCAGAGATCCCAAGCACAACAACTTTCCTAGAGGAGTACATGTTCTCATTTCATAATGGGAACTGGACAGGCTGACAAATACAATTCCATTTCGTTCGTTTTCTCTCTTTCTCTTGCTACCATTCATCTCTCTATCCCTAACCACACAGTCCATAGACTTTACATTGAGCATTCACTGCTATAAACGTGCATGCACACACCTAAAATGTGTTTGATAAGTTCTTAAATAATTGGTTTGATAATAGTGTGCACAACCGAATCTGCAGAGAACTTTGGTAATATACTATTCAGCACTTTTCTGTGTAACTGAAATTATTTTTTACATCTTATCAATGCTTCGTGTCTTTCTCCTCTCTGTAAATACTCTTTCTGGCGCATCGAATTCTCTGACTTGCATAAGCATTTAACATAATTTCCACAGTGGGGTGTTTGATCTTTGTCCAAATAGATAATTAGCTGAAGATGCCATCGCATGCCACCCACCGTCTCCCTGTCACACCCGTGCTGTGAGGAGACACTGGCAAAGAGAACCATCCTTTTCTATTGGCAAGTCCTGCTCCGGCCGGCATCAGTGAGGAGAGGAATCTTCAGGGATCCTTGAGGGTTTTTAGTTGGGAAGCTTTTTGCTAGCTCGGGCTTTTTATAGCAGCATTTACCCTGCAGGTGATCAGCATATTTTATTTAGGCTCACTAACTAACTGAGTGGCACTGCGGCTGGCTGCTCTCTCTTTTCTTTGCTGCATCCTTGAATGTTTAGTCTAGATATTCATGTTTTAATTTGGCTTTTAAAACTTGGCCATAAATGTGAAAAATAATGTGTTTATTGTACAAGGACTTATAGGATAGAGCATGCAGTGACAATCAAGGAGACACGAGACAAAAGTTCACCAAATACAAACAAACTCATCCGTTCCTACATGTCCTTTTCATCAGTCATGTCAGCTCCTCCTCAGGGATCTTGAGGCGTTCCCAGGACAGGTGACATATATTCATTCACTGTGTTCTGGGTCTTCCCTAGGGTCGTCCCACTAGTTGCTGTTCCAGAATACCAGACATATGATTACATGCCTGAACCACGGTAAAACCAAGTAAATGTTTTTTTTAAAAATGGCACTCGTCTTTAACCACGCGGCAGCTCGTGCTGTAGACATCACACTGTTAGTCACTCCACCACTTTGGTTCACACTGAAATGTCTCTAAGTTATAAAAACTTTGATCCGTTGATTTTCATCCAGCACCACCATCAGGTCAACAGTTCACCTGTTTCAATTCTTGGCCTGTTTGCAAAATATTAGCATGCTAACATGCTAGAATCAGATGTTAAACCTTAGACTTGCTATACCATGCTAGTATCACCATTGTTGGTAAATGATCATGCTAATCTGCACATTTAGATGTTAGTACAAACTCACAGATCCCAGTGCCATTGCCACCATAATGCATGTTACGCACTATGCACAGGGCACCAAAATGGGCCAATTATGGGGCGTTGTGCCCAAAAAATATCTTTAATTTTTTTTTAAAAAGGCCCAATTATCATCATGTTATACAAGTAGCATAATTCGGTGGTGGTGGGGTGAGCTGAGGTGGGACGCTGTGGGTCTATATGTAAATGCTGAATGTAACCGCTGTGAAACAATCAGGAAATAACTTTTTATTTCTCTGAATAACAGCTTCATCGAGGCCGGCACTCTGTTATTATTACTGTTATATCTATGTCTCATCATCGGACACAAATCAAATTAAACTTCTTTGTATGGATAATTTTCTTCTCGAAAACACATTTTGTTAAATATATACTAACTCTTCATTTCAAAATAGAACACATCTTTCTCTGCACACACTAACTTTACCAAAACACTGGAAATCTGACTCAAAATGAAATTATTCTGTCAAAGAATAACACTTGTTTTCACTTCACAAGGTACATGCAGTCAGTCAAAGTACACCAGGTTTTAAAATACTGGCCATTGTTGACATTACAAAAACTGCATAGACTTTTATGTTTCACTTTTACAGGTATTTGCATGCAAAACATGTAATCCTAAATTTCTTGGTTGGAAACTGTATGTTCACATTCAAAAGGATTTCAGTAAAAAGCAAATCATTTTTTTCCCTTTACTGTAGAAATACTGTACGGTATGATAGAACAAGAAAGGTTTTACAGTATTGCTTACAGTGAACAAAATATCCATGAAACACACAAGCGCATTCTGAACAAAAAAACAACAGCAAAAAGCCCAGATAGAAAGAAAGCACACACTGACTGTATCCAGTCTCTGCGATCTTCAGGGTTAGGTCACATGTTTTCATCAACGTCGCATCTGATACTATCCAAGGTGATGGACCTGGGAGAAAACCACTTGGTATGTCGGATCCACCCTTGGCAGTCATCAACTGTGATGTCCCTGCAGCCAGCATCCAAGAAAAGAACTCCTCTATGGGGTTGAGGAAAGGGTATCTTAAGTATCGGTAAGCACTTGTTAGCGGTTGAAAAAGAGGGAGGTATAGCTTGTCTGTTAAGAAGATGTAACACTGTGGAAATGTGTTCACTGACTGCCTATTGCATGAAAACGACGTGAAATGTAAAGTGAAAAGTCCGATGCCGGTGTTTAGAGTTTTGAAAATATGACAACTGGTTGGACAAACGCTTGTTAATGACTGAAAACAAACTGTAATTTTCAGCTTAGTGCTACTATAATGTACCATAGATATATATATACACTGATCTGATAGATGGAAACATGCTAGTACAATCGGCCTTTTTGGAAGTTAATATGATAAAAAACAAAAACATAAAAAACAACCCAGGAGAGTACAGGTAAGTATTCTCCTTTGAACCTTGTTTATTGGTCAAAATGACCACAGTAAGTCACACTGAATAATTTATGAGTAATTTAATTCAATAATCGATTTAATTTCATAAAAAATGTTTTATATAATTTTCTTAAAAAACTGACGGCTGTATGTTTTGGCAGGAGGTAGAAGTAGTGCATTTGTTGGGGACTATTTTCGGTGGCAGTTAATCTACACCTGGTGGTAGTATTTGTGGCAGCAGGACAGTGTGTGTGAGATGGAGTCAAAATAAAGTACAGTGTGTGTGTGTGTTCATGGTAAAGAAGGAACATGTCAACCAGGTGTTTTTAACAGTTTTGGACAACAGTGGAGCTCTGTGGCATAGACACACACAATACTTGTCTAGTCTAGCATATCACTGTTGGTTTGGGTCTATTCATGGGTTTTTCTGACAAGAACAAAAATACAGAATTTCTCCAGACTTATCCGTAAAGGTGGAAGACATACAGTATCTTACTGTCATTTAAAATGCGTGACATTCTCACCATGTCAGTCTCTCAGCTTCCTTCCATTCATCAGATCTTACATTCAGAGTTGTTTCCTCCTGTCAGTCACACTGTATTCTGGCCTCAGGCCTGTTTTCCATGTCTGTGCCAGGTCCCAGTGCTGTTACAACTACACCTCCCTGCTCCCTGCCATGGGCAAACGTGCCAATGCAGTCCAATGCTTGGTGGAATCATCATCATGTTCATTCATTTAATTAATGTTAACCTATTAATTAATTGCTTTCTTTATTAAGTCCATCACACACACACACACAGACACACACATGTTCATGTTTTCTCTGGTATTCTGAAGGACCTGAACCTTTATGTCAACCGACACTTATATGTTTTACACCAAATCGTAGTGATGATGCATAATATTAATAAATAAATCATTGCACAGTGTGTGAGCCTTTGAGAACATATGGAATCAGTGTGTATCTGTCCCTGAAACGTTAAGAGGGACGGATCATCGAACAAAATAGCAACAGCAAAGTTTTAAGCAATGAATTTGGCGAGCAATTAAAGTGAATTAAAAAAAAATGTAGTGAAAGGCCTTCAAGCATCTACTTTGCCAAGTGAAGTCATGTTTCTCTTTCCCCCAGGCTGGCTTTCTCTATACCTACATGAGAACAAAAGATACTCTGCCAGGTGGAAAGCCCTTGACTTTGAGCTGTTTTCTCTGATCACACTCACTCAATTCGTGGCTTCATCTTTTTCGTCTGTTTTTTTAAATCTCCGATGTGTTCCTTGCGGAGGGTTGCTTAAAGGGCCAAAACATCATTTCTTGTCTGCGACTATTTGTGACGTAAACCGTATGCTGACTAGAAATAGCTTGTCATTGCAGACAGGTGGCCATTATGATTCAGTGAAAACTTTAAAAGGAGCTGTTTGCAGTTTGATGTAAGGACAGTAATCCCATCACTCCGGTCCTTTGCAATGTAATGTTTGATACTTTTTGTATAACCTGTTTTGTGTGGAGAGGACAGCAGCAAATCTCAGTCATCAACAACTGTGCGTCTCTTAAATTCAGGTCTTCAAGCGTGCTCCTGTAATCTAGCTGACTGGAAACTAAGGGGGGTATTTATTAAAGCTGTATTTTTTTTTTTAATCTAGAGGGCCATATGTAAATGAGCCCAGCTGCAGTTCATCTCATTTAGCAGCCAGGCTCATTTACATTTGTAGTAAATACTCGCTAAATTCTGCAGGTTTAATAAATATCCTACTTAGTTTCCAGACAGGAAAAAAAGGAGTGTCCAGGGTTTGTATTGTGAGGACCAGAGTATCAACCCAGCATTACACGAATGCTTCACTTATCTGAAGACGGACTTTGCATTGATCCTGCACAGCTTAAAAAATGCATTGCTTCAGGTTCACTACATTATTGTCCATTTTCAGTGCAGCTATGGCACTGCATGAAGGCTCTGTCATACAGCATGGAGGAGGCACAACGTAACAACAGGCACATTCGCTGTAAGGACAGAAGAGGGAAGACAACACTGACACTGGAGAGCTTTATTAAAGCAGCTCATATATGGGTAATCGAGCGGTGCAATGAATAGACTTTATACAATACTCATAGATGACTGTATATGAAAGCACTTTCTGTTTTAAGCAAACATTCATGTTGCTGGTAGCTAACAGTAATTTTAATCATTTTCAATAAATGTGTGCGCCTGCTTTAGTGTCACTATCCAGTCCAGGACAATCCTGAAACACTGCTGCTGTTTAATTGAATACTCCATAGTTGTATCACATGACCTCTGCAAACCTTTTTGACTTCTTATATACATGAGTAAACATCTAGATCTGTATTCATATATCTAAATATGAGTTATATTCGTATATAAATGAGGCACGTTAATTTTCAGAGGGGTTTATAAATTCCCCGTAGTTCCTCCTCTACAGCGGTGTGGTGTGCAGTGTTGGGCAAAAGTAACTAGTTACAGTTACTAATTCCTTATCTCAGAAAGTAACTAGTTACTCAGTTACAAATTATAAAAGGAACTAGTTACTTCGGAAAGTAACTATTGCGTTTTTTAAATGCTCAAATGTGTCAAAGAATGTGGACCCCACCTCCAACGCTCTTTGACGGAACTTAAAATACATGTGCGTGTTCAGTTATTTATGATATATACTATACTATGCTTCCATTTAAACAAGGCTACCCTTGGACTATTCGGGCTCCACCTTTGCCAGTCCTGTTTATCGTTGACTCATGTGAATGTCCTGTGTCGATTTTCTCGTGCCTCCACCCTCACCAAGGAAGGAGGATCTTTGCTGCTCGGCTTAGAAATCTTGTTGGTCTGATAAAAAACAGCTGCCTTCAATCATAGTAACGTGCCTCATTTTTTGGCAGTAATGATAATGGCGTTATAATGATGAGAAGAGTAATCAATTAGATCACTCGTTACTGAAAAAAGTAACACCGCAGTAACGCTAACACTGTTATTTATAGTGCCGTTATTCCCATCACTGGTGGTGTAGTGATAAGCCATGAAATAATCGAAAAAGAGAACATTAATTTCAAATGATCCAGATCAGATTGTTTTTAAACCATTTCACATAAAGTATATGAGGGCTGACAGGATGAGACAGTGTGAGGTTAGCAGTGGGGAACCCTGTTCTGTATCTCCCTCTGTCACTCTCTCCATCACCGCTCCCCCACCAGCGTACTTCACAGGAGCAGCAAAAGGAGGTCAGCGTGTCTCTAGAGATTTATTTCTGTTTCCTCACATCCAGCCAATAGCTCCAGGCCAACACCCTTTCATAACCCTTCAGTTAGCATTTACACTATACGGCCCATCGATTATTAATCAGTCTAAATATCAAGGAGAACAGCTGTGATATTATATTACAATCACGGAGCCATGTTCTTGCCTCTCTTAATTGACTCAATCTTAAAATAGCTGAGGTAAATATTCACCAAGCTGAGCCTGAAAGACTTCAAATTCTCTCGAATAACACCAGCTTTCCACATCAGGACATAAATTACACCTGCTCGCTCCTTTTCTCCGACCTCTGTCTTGATGCTGGCAGCAACTTGCCATCAGCTATTTCCTTGAATGTAATGAGGGTAATAAGCGTGTCACGAATTGCACCAATCACACACACACACACACACACACACACACACACACACACACACACACACACACACACACACACACACACACACACACACACATAGATGCTCAACCTCAGTCCTACTGGCCATTTATTATTAAAGCCAGCCTAATAGCTGCTCACTGGGCTTTGGGTCTAACCTAGATAGGATGCTGTCTCAACCAGAGCTCAGTCCAGACTGCTCAATTTGGATCTAAAATGACACCATGCATATTGTATAAGGCAATACCAATGTGGATGCTGCTCTGCCACATATTGTATTATGTGCCACTCTCTGATGAAATCCAGACTCAAAATCTGTCATAGTGTTCTAATTTCTCATCACTTTGTTTTAATTGCAGATTAAGAAGAAAAGCAGATAATTGTCATCTGAAGTCAGTGTGAAAGTTCGCAGTTGATAAGTGGCTTGTTAGTATCTGGTTTTAAAATAAACTGTAGTGTAAAAAACTGAAACTCAACGTCATTCCTATAACTGTCTTGATCTTTTTAGCTTGGGTGCAAGTGTAAACCTACCATGACGTCACCCAATGTTTGTGGACAATTGTTTTGAAGCCTCCAGTTTGGCGTTATGGATGCCTCCATCTTAGTTTTTCAGAGCCAGACATGACCATTTTTGGATGAGAGTATGGAGGAGGTGGGTGACGTACTGCAAGTTGGGCTATGCTTGGTTTAGAGTCATTTTCTCGCAGGAAGAAATGGCATTCTGCCTGGTGACAGACTTTCTCATATTACAGCTAAACGGTATACTAAAATATCTAACATCTGAGGCATTTTAGAAACATATACCATAGTCAATGCAGTAATAGAATCTGAATTCATACCTGATCAGCACTGTCTAATTTGACAGTTTGAGTTTTGTGAGCCTGACATGTTGCGTGGACGGACCATATTTTCCGCAGCAGTATGTGCTTCTGATTGTGCCTTTCTTAGGTATTGTCATCAGGATGAAAAAAAAATAATTTTAGCAGCTAGCACACCTATCTAAGCACAGCTAGTACATTGCTTTCAGAGTGTGAATGGGTTCATGCAACAAATGTTGCACTGAAACAAATGAGCACTGAAAATCAGTGTAACATGAATATATTATTTCAATCGTTGTGAAAACAGAACATTTTAGTGTTTTGGAGATGTTTGTTAGGACTCGGGACACCCAGCCTGAAACCTGAACAATCCCAGACAAACTGTGGTCTCTGGTCACCGTATTTTTGGACACAAAAATTACACTACATAAGGTTATTGTCGGTGAGCATCCACTGGAATCAGGTCAATCCATCCACTCTGACCTGGTTTCCTTTAAAACATGATTTTTCAGTGCTTTTTTATGTAGGCCAAACCAGCACACAACTGGAAAGCTTCCAGAAACACAACAAGAGTGAAATATTTTAGATCTCCTCTTGTTGCTATCTGCTCTAAAACTCCTTAATAATCCATTTAAGTACCAGTGTAAAGAGAATTACCCACAGTGCACCCTCACTGCCAATTAAAAAGCTTTCCTGTCATCCTGCTTGAAATTTTCTCGTCACATTTCACAGGAGGGTGAAGCAAGAAATACAAACATGCATAATGAATTGGCCTCCTTTTATGAAAAAGGCCAATGGACATGTTTTATCTTTCATGATGGGCTCCAAAGGGACGCTGGCGAAGGGTGCACTTCTACTTCTTCCTGTTCTCATCTGCTATTCTGTCTCTCTGTTACCTACATACCCCAATCTCGAGTTACACTGATTGCCCGACACGCTTTATCTTGAATTATGTACAAACAGGGCGCAAATGTGGCCAGGACCGGCGCTGTCTGGCTAGGTGAGTTAATTTGCTTTGGTCCAACTACCACAAACCGCAAACAGCCTGATAATGACTGCATAGCAACTTGAAGTTCTTCATTTGGGGGATTGACTCACTCACCATAGGAAGGGAACAATCCTCCAATTCTTTGGAATGGGTGTAGTTGGTTCAGTCTGTGGTGGTAATCAGTGAAGGACATTAATGGTTGGTGTAATGTAGTCGTTTCTGTCTAAGAGTTACAACGTTTTGTGTAGGTTGCAGTCTTTGGATGTTTCACCTTTCAATACCTGAATAAAGTCTGTTGCAATAGGAGATAAAAGCATGGATGACCTTTTCTAGATCTGCAGATGAAAGGAATGACCTGATCTTGGTTAAGTGTCTCTGTTGGACAAAGCAGGACTGCAACACTTCAGCATCAAAACACAACTGAGTCAAAAATAACTATGAGGTAACAGGCCTCTTTTTTGTGCCAGATGTTTGTTACAGAGAGACAGAAACTCTTTGGGAAAAGGAAAGCACTTTCAAAATAAACCAGGTGATTGGATGAGCCATCTGTCTGTCACTGTCTATCACAGACGAACTTTAATGGACCAAATAACATACTCAAACTCTTTGTGGACGAAAACATATTTTTCGTTAAGAAAACCCTTAAAAGTTGCATTCTTTGCTCTTCTTTGACCATCGAGCAGAAAGTCACTTTTTAAATATTGTGACTAGAACACTTGCCAGTAATTTCACATGGGATGCTGATTAGCCGAACCTTTTTGGTGAACATGCAAAAACGTAGCTTCAAGCATGGATTTTTCTTGTGAAGTCCAGGTGCCTAGCAACCACACTAAACAAGAGATCAGTAATATAGCTAGTGCTGCAGCCAGAAGAGGTAATTATGAACATTTCTGATTTAAAGCCATAGTAGATGGGCATCCCAGACAAACAGCTCAGAAAAAATGACCCAGGAACCAAAATAAGGCCAGGTCCACATTATAGCATAATGGTCCTGTTCTATTGCTTCAGGTCCTCGTGTCACTTTTGGTACTGTTCTTTTTTGTTTGTTTGTTTGTTTGTTTGATTTAAGCATGTCATGTTTGGGTCGGTTTTCCATGGGCTGGTCTCAGATCAGGCCCATTAAACATTTGGGATCTGATCTAGCACAAGGCTGTACTTTCATTTTATTTACTCCTTCATTCATAGTATAGAGGGGGAGGGGAGGCGTGTGCACATCCTCAGATGAAAAAATAGAGTTTATTTTCAGTTTGGTAGCGAGTAGCTATCTAATTACGATCAGAGAGAGCAATGGAACAAAAGAGACAGGAAGTGGAGTTATCTGTGTCAAGTGCAGCCTTTAATTGGAGGGAAGAAAGAAGAAGAGGGAAGTACTGCTATAACCTACTTTAATCCTTTTTCACTCTCTTTTTTGTTTCCATTCATTGCCTACCAGCTACCTGTGCACCCACGCAACACGGCAGCTATTGCCAGTGCATTTGAGAAAATGATTAAAGCAGTGACCCTATTTTTTGATGGCAATAAAAGAGTCTTGTGTGCTGCATTCACCCAAGATCACTTTCTTGGAATTTCTCTCAATTCATGCTGTGAGAGTGTGTGTGCTCCTCGTGCATACTTCATAACACACAACCCTCTTGTAGAGTGAATGCGACATCAGAAAAAAAGAAAGAAAGAGAAGAAAAAAGAAGTGTCAAATGAACGAAATGAAATAGCCATGTGTATATGATTTTTACAGTCTCCACGTAGCAGTGTTAAGTTCAACTGTGAACAACAGGGGTGTCCACATCTTTTTCTTTTATTTACATGAGAACATATTCATCTAGTTCACATTCCTGTGACATTAATTAAAGCTGCCACATTTAGAACTTTAAAAAGACAGACTTAAGCACCCCTTATGGTGGAATCAAAACAGACACTGTGGCAACCAATCTGACAGGGGGTCAGGCTGAAAGAAACACATAAACTTCCATAATTTTTACAAGGATTCTTTTCTCCAAACAAAACTTATATCAGTAATATGTAAACTGCAGTCACATACAAATTCTACATATGACTTTAGAGAACACCTGAGCATTAGGCGGCCCACGAGCCACATCCACCTGAGGTTACCCGGTAATTAGAAATCACTACAACCACAGTGCTTTTGTTTTGAAGGCAATTTTCTTATGTACATGCATGGAAATGTACCTGCACAGAAATACATTCCAGAGACAAAAACAAAGCAGAATTTAGTTCAGAGTATTGGTCCGGCCCTCCGCGACTTTTGCAGTACTTCACGTGGCCCTTTCATGTGGGAAAATGAACTGCCCACTCCTGCTTTAGCACATGCTTCCTCAGCTCAGGGTTGAGATCCATTATGGGGTCATCCGGTACGCAAATGGGATTGCAAATAATTAAATAATATTTCATTAATACTTTTTTTTGATTATTAAATATGAATGACAATTTAGATTTTTCAAGTGTAAATATAAACAAGAAAACATAAAACACAATAACAAATCACCTGAATTATGTTGCCTGAACCCTGATCTTGTGACCTAGCATTCTGCTCAGTTGTACTGTATATAAGTCAAAAGAAACAGGCCTTTGTGTTAAATGTGGGGATTTAAAGAGAGGGGGTTACCCAAATGTGAAACAGTGTGCTTTAAAACGTATGAAACAAGCAGATACTTGCTTGATCTACAGGTCCAGGCTACATGTGGCAGATCAGATGCAAACTCTTGACTACAACTGTGACTTTAGGATGCAGTGCAAGCACAACCATTTTGCTAGACATGCTGAGCTCAAATTAACATGTGGTAACATACTGTATTGTGTTTTATATAGCAGTAGAGAAATAGCTGGGGGCACAAACATTGGAAACTAATTGTTGAGAGAACAAAGGAGAACAAAGGAGAACAAAGTCAACGATGATGCCATGCCTCCGCCATCATCTGAAAACTATTAAAACATATAAGAGCCCTGCCACAGCATTAAGTGACATAATCCTTTATAATCATAATCATAGCAGTGTGGTTAATTGTAAAACATTTGCACAAATACAATTTCTTAGAGGAATATGATTTGCTGTGATTATTACTTTTTTTTAATGAGTTTCACATTTTACAAGATTAAACTAAAAGAGCGTTGGAAGAACAAAAACAAACAAAAAAAATACAAAATCAAATAATAATAATTAAAAAAAATAAGGCAAAGTCAAGATAAAATATGTGCCATCTTATTTTGACAATAAAACATGAGAATAACAAATAAAAAAATGAAATAAAATAAATACATAACAACTCCCAGACAGATCTTAGAGACATCAGTCCATGCTCAATATGTTAAGCAGTACATTTACCAGGAAACCACCACTATACTGTTGCTGTCCTATGTGAAATTCACTGACCACAAGTAGACTTCCGGAAAACAGATCCCTGCATAGCATCCAGTCCACCTCCACCTTCATTTCCATCCCGCTCCCCCAAAACAGCCCATCATGATTAATGTATGCAGAATTATTTTCGCTACCCTGCAAAGAATACAGTCTTAAAAACATTCCCCATTATATTATTATTCTTATTATATATCAGTGGTGTTGCTATGACATTGACCAAACGAGAGAGAGATGACGTTCAGATGAATATCATTTCGAGTGGACATGATGTTATCATTTCCCAATCACACTTTCTGTGTTCCATTGCGCACGTTCGCCTCGTACACTAACTTTTTCCCACTTCAGTTCACTTATCGTCAATGTGACTCACAGCCCTCCGTGCCTATTCCCAAATGCAGACCACTTCCCTTCTCTGCTTCCTCCATCCTCTGCTCTCTCTGGAGAACATGAAAGCCTTTCATCAGAGAGCTGTGTAATTGAATGAGCTGCTCATGCTGTCAGTGGCCCTGTCGCCCTGTCATCCCCATCAGTGGGTGACAGGAGAGTGTGTGTGTGTGTGTGTGTGTGTGTGTGTGTGTGTGTGTGTGTGTGTGTGTGTGTGTGTGTGTGTGTGTGTGTGTGTGTGTGTGTGTGTGTGTGTGTGTGTGGCATTACCGGTTACCCCCAACCCAAGCCACCAACCCCCACCCCCTATATCCTCTCATATCCCCCTTCTCTTCTCTGATTCCCTGCCTTGTAATCAAAATGAACCCTTCCCATGCAGAAAGCCCCCACCAGGGGAGACAGAGGCAGAGGGACAACCTCACAGATTGTGAGATTTGATGTACCTATCGTTCCTCAATGTGTTTGGAGAAACTACAGTGATGTGAAAAACTATAAAGAAAAAGTCCAAAGAAAAAAGAGAAATCATTGTAGCTCCAACACCTTCCTGAATGACCCGAGCTTCAGCTGAGTAAACACAAAGGTTCAAGTACACTTATGTTTCAGAGAGACCTAGATGACCTGCAGACACTGAGCAGATCTAAAATGAAGACATTTTAATAGTCATGTAACAGTGAAGTCTCAAACTTGACAACCCAATTCAGTGTCTCTGAATTCTCTCTGAATGAGTGCCTCAAAAATGAAAGCTTGCAATTATATATAAAGTGGAGGAAAATAAACAGTGCGGAAAAGACACTTATTGTGCGGCTGGTGTCTGGAGCAGACAGTGTTTATGCAACACTTCCATTGAAAGCAACTCCAAAAATATGCTGCTCTCTTATTAGTAAAATTAGTGTCTGCAATCATAACGGAAATGCAATTTGTTGAAAAGTTTCTCGGATTTGATTCATTCTCACAAAATCAGAAAAAACAGAATTCGACCTCTCAGCCTATCACTGTATTAAATGACATCTGATTTTTTAATCAGATCTTTAAAAAATGCAAAAATAATACTGTGCCTGGGCCCAATAGCAGAATTCTTACCATTAGAGAGATGAAAAAACATGGATGTATTTTTCTAGATCTTTCTAGTCCTACCTGTCCCTGAGCCATTATAGATTGATAGACAAATCATGTTGCTGCTGCTTACCAATCTCTCACTGTTTTTGTTTTTGTCTTTCTTTTTTTGATTGTGTTTCTTTTCTAGACATCGTGCATATGTATACATATACGGGTGTCCATGGATGTTTTTTTAAAGGAAAATTCATTGTTTTTCAACTTTGTTTGTTTGATTTATTGGTCTATTTTGTTTAGGTATTTGGCGGGAAGGGATGAGGATATGAGGATACTTGGGCTACTATTATGTTTGGATGTTTATCCATTGGTGCTGGTAATTGTATCTTTAAAATGAAAATATGTTTATAATAAGACAGTCTGCTGTAGGATAGCCTCATTACAAATGTGATGCTATACAATAGGTGTGTATATTGCTGCTCAATATGTGTTCCTCACACACTGAAACATCATCTCTTAGGAATTCTCTGGAATCAAGCTATTATTATTATCATTATTATTATTATTGTTATTATTATTATCAATTATATGTTGCCGTGGCAACAATTAATCCGGTGAAACCTGGGTCACTGATGTGGCACCACTCTCAGAGCCATGACACTGACCACAGAAGACCTCTCTCTCTCTCTCTCTCTCTCTCTCTCTCTCTCTCTCTCTCCCTCCCTGTCTCTCTGCCTTGCTGTTGACTGGATATGATGAGGAGCAGCCTATATGGGGCAAACTGCTGGAGACTGGAGACCATCACTGCAGCCTAACAACAGGCTTAGAGGAGAGGAGAAAATGGAGCACCCTCCTCTAAGCCTGTCATTAGGCTTCAGTGATGGGTGCTCCATTTTCTCTATTTAGAATGACTTTAAATGTGGAAATGACAGTATAAAATTATCAATGAGGAATTTACTTATCTCTGTATGTACTGCAGCTATATTACATGATGTGAGGAAAACATTAAAAGTTGTGTAAAGAGTGTTTAATATTGATCATCTAAAAACTATATGCTAATACTATATTTGGTATATAATAAAGAAATATTTTAATGCTGTAATTTGATAAACCAAGAAGAGCACTGGACATCATGACTGTTTAGAGAGAGAGAGGGGAACTGATTAATAACATGTTTTTTATGATATTACTTTTTAAAATTAATTGTAATTGTTATTAATTATTTATTTATCTTGACTAAAAGATAGGGACACTGATAAAAGTCACAGGCGTCCACTGTGCTTTGAATCAAACATACTTTTCCCCCCTAATATTCTGGCACAAGCTGATCAGGTCTGTGCTGGCAAAGTTTTGCCTTTGTATTGTTGAGACTTACCAATGGTTTGCACCAACTGAGTGAACCTCCATTTGCTCTCATGAAGTCGCCTCTTTATGAGGCTTTGGCTCAGGTGGTAGAGAGGGTTGTCTAGTCATTCTCAGCTTCCCCAGTCCAGTCAAAGTGTCCTTGAACAAGATACTGAACCACAAATTGCTGTGTGGTAGATCGTAAATGGACTCGTGATGACTGTGACTTTAGTGAGTATGGGTATGAGTGAGGTTAGTATCATCATGAGTGCTTTGGATCAGATGTGCTAGATTGCTCCTCATGAGCAGATGGGAGCCTCTGCATCAGTGTATGAATGAGTAAATGTGACTAGTGTAGCTGTTAAAAAAGTGCTTTGAGTGGTCGTTAGACCAAAAAAGTACCATATGAATACAAGCCAATTTACTATTTACCATATAGTTGTCTGTGATAATGACATATCTACCTGCTGAGAGTGTCCGATCTTCCGTCATATATTTTCTTGTAGACCTCAGTGGTGCATTTTTGTTCCTCAGTATGTACCAAGGATTGCCTGTTTCACTTGTATTACAGTAAGTGCTCCTTTAACTGTATGTTGTAAGCTTCCAAATGCAAAGGCCAACAGATGTCCTTATCTCATCTTATACCTTTTACCTCAATAGCCCACCGTTATCCATGAAACAGCTTTTGAGACAACTGTCCAATCCCTTTTGTTTCCTTGAGCACATGCAAAAACATTCTTCCAGTTTGTGTGAGTCTGCACTAAGCTCATGTTCTTTATATAACTGTATAACTGCCTGAATATATTTTGGTAAACAGCTAAAAGAAAAAATATGTGCCCAAGCCAAAATATATTTGGACTTGTATAATGTATGTATATACAGTATATACATACTTACCTATCCGCAATGATTTTTAAACAATTTGATATTATGTTAAATAATATAACAGCTGCCACCTAAAATACAAACCAACCACTTCTCCATAATTCCAATTTTAAAGGATTATGATGAATGATTAAAATGGTCTTTCTTGATGATGATGATGATAATGATAATGATGATGAAGATGACGATGAACCTTCTTGTGTCTCCAGTATATATAGACAGTTTTAACCTCCCATCACTTTGACCTCATTCTGCTTCTTACATTATTGCATATTGGTGCCCTCTAACATGAATATGTATTTTGATGCCACTGTCTTGGCCTGGTTTGCCTTGAAACAAGCGTGTTTGAAATCTCACTGGGACTAACCTGGTTACAATAGAAAAAGGTAAAAGATGTATTTGATTTGCATGTGATTAACAATAATCAAGAATATATTAGCTCGTCTCGAGCACAGTTCAGCTCAACTGTGAACAGCAGTGTGAATAATATGATTATTTCAGTGTAGAGGGTTCGACTGTAGAAAAAGAATCTTCAAGGACAAAGAGGAAGAAGAGCTAGACTGTGTTAATGATGTCAATCGTTATCGTTTCAGACATAAAACCTTCCCTCTTTCAGAGAAAAAGTCAGAGTTCCAGTTTTATTTAGTCTCTGAAGTTATTCAGCACTTGGCTGAGATATTTTATTGATAGCATTTTATCTTTGCTCATGAATACTAGATGACTATTATTAATGATCTGCTGTCTGATGGATATTACTGTTAAAGATCTGAGGGAGCTGCACCATCTCTCTGCTTTTTACATCTGGTGCCAGAAGATTAAAGATCTACCTTTGCAAAATCCTTCAAAAGATTCCTCAAAGATTTTAGATATTATTGACACTCTTTGTGTAGCTCTGTAACTTAGATTTTTGTACCTGATCAAAGATGACAAAGAAGACTTAAAGAAAAAGTTATGGCTTGTTTGATCTGCCTCATTTAACTTTGTTATAAGAGTATTGTGTTCGAGCTGTGTTCTCAAATCTCAGCAATTGTTTTGGTGTGTACTATAGTGTAGGACAGTAACATAGAGCTAACATCTGACCATAAAGGGGTATTTAAGCAATTCAGGGCTGAGTGAGTTTTAGTTGGGTAGAGCACTAAAACTACTAGATCCTACATTTCCCATCATGCAACTTGATTTGGTCCTTTTGTTGCTCCTTTCTGCCTGGTAAATAGTCCCCACTGAAGTCTGTAATGCTGATTTTCTTTTCTTTCTTAAAAAAAACTAACTAAATGTATCCTTCAGGATTAAGCAGGGAAAAAATGAAATCACTTTGTCAAGCGTCTAAACTCTCTCGTGTTCGGTACAGTGCGTGTGTTTATATTTACTTTTTCTATCTACTTATGTATGCATGAACATGTCAACGTCACACTCCCCCACATCACCTATTGCAGGCAGCAGTGGAAGCCATCCAGGTGCTACACTGATCCACGGTGCTTTGAGAGTGTTGCATTTCCATGCATTTATTTACAGTTCTGACAGGAATCCCCGCCTCCCCTGTCAGAAGGCTGATGGCTCGCTACCCACATTCACTGGTGAGAACCCGAGTCCATCATGTTTTATACTCTGCGCAAGAACGTGGCACCAGAGACGTTATGCTGTATAATGTGCATGTAATCCTGAGAAACTCAGCTGTACACAACTCTATCCAATTTTCCACTGCTGCTTTGCTTTCTCAGTTGATTGAGTTACTACAGCGGTGGATGTGAGCGTTGCCCTATGTTAGGCAAGATTTATACTGTAACAGATTTAAGATGCTCCTTGAGGCATCAGAGGCAGGGAATCCTGGATGTATACATTTTTATCCAGTTAAATTAAGTTTGCTGAAAAGTTTACATTTTGGAGATACATCTGACAACAGCAGCATGATTAAGTCATCTCTTGAATGTAAAATCTGAGTCTGCAGAGGAATTCGTCGCCATTTGCTGGATGTCACGGAGTAAAAAAGGCAAGTAGTGTCTTAAATACATGGTTTCATTAAGAACTACTAAAAACTATTTTTGGCATCAGAACTCTTTTCATGTTGTTCTTTTATCTTCCTGTCTTGAGAAAACAAAGAGAATCTCAGAGGAATACACTATACTGAAGGCCTAATGACTGCTCAGCAGCAGCAGGCTGTACCGCAGGAAGAAACTTTCCAAATGTTGATTCCTCCTGCTTTGACACCCATAGCGGCTGCACCTGTGCACATACGGCACCGAGTCGACAGAGTCGTCACTTCTATTGTCAGTTTTATTGTTTCCGATGAATTTAGGTCGACAGAGGTTGTCTTTTACAGTCTTTTACATTACATTGCATTTAGCAGACGCTTTTATCCAAAGCGACTTACAGAGGAGGACATAAGCTGAAAAGGTGTAAATGAGCACAGAGTAGTTTGTTAGTTTTGTTAGTTTTGTTAGTTTTGTTAGGCAGTCTTAGAGGAAGCCTGTCATTATGGCCAAGATAAGATAATAAATTGCTTAATGCAGATACAGATACAGAGCTTTCTTCTTCGTCTCATTCCAAGGGCTTGGCCACACCAGCATCTGTAACAGACAATTTATTTCAATAGTCTTGCTGCAGTCAGTGGGGGTGCACACAGAGGCAAAGAAAAATGTGTGCCATGGTCAACTTTGGTGAACTTTGTCTGTGACATTAATATATTACAGACCAACCAGACCTATCTGACATTTAAGGAAACTGAGAGGAACCAAGGGAACTTTTCTGTGTCAGAAGTTTTTTTTATGAGTACAATGGACTGCAGCATTAGTCGGAAGTCTTTACAGATTATTTATTTATTTTTTTGCTTAACACTAAAGACTAAATGTCAGCATAAGTCTAGACGGTCTGTGCTTCTTTGATTTAGAATATTGTTTGTACTTTATGTACAAGTTTCACACTAAATTCACATAATTTCATTTTTAATCAATAGGAGAGTTTGGGTCTTTTTTTTGGTCAGGTTTTGTATATTACTGTGTCTGTTTAGAGTTGTGCAACTGTGTGTATGTGTGTGTGTGTTTTAAAGCTTGTATAACATGTGTGGGAGTGGGGACCCACATCAGGCAGTGAAAGATGTGGGAGGAGGACAAAAAGTATGTGGGAAAACTCCTGCTGAAGGACTTGATACACACACTTTTTCGATAACTACCATCTTTAAGTTTTTGTTTTTTTTCCATCTTTGCTGTATTGATTTCTTCCATCTGGCTTCTGCTCCTGTCAAGTCGCTGCAGCTTTACCACCATTTGCTTTTAATAGCCGTGTTGCTGCAGGAATTGGAATACTGTAAAACTAAGGAGATTTGCATTGTGTGTGTGTGTGTGTGTGTGTGTGTGTGTGTGTGTGTGTGTGTGTGTGTGTGTGTGTCTGTGTGTCTGTGTGTGTGTCTGTGTCTGTGTGTACATGTATGTGTGTATGTCATACTGTATCCCTATTGCCCCACCCGACCATGCAAAAGTCATTATCAGAGCGATCGCAGCCTCAGACGCTCATACATCACTGTTAGCTTTCTTCGTGGGAGTGGGAGGGTCAGCGCAGACTGATTAAAAAGAAAACCGCACAGAGGAAGGAAGTGTTGGAATTAATTATTTCAAGTGAAGGTGTTCTACCTAGCCCTTGTGTGGCTGGGGTTACGTGACTGCCTTCATAAAAGAGGCTGAGGAATGGACTGAGGAATGAGTGTGGTGAAACCACAGTTCAAGGTTACGAGAAAGCAGTCTCTCTAGGAGAATATATTATGTGTGTGTGTGTGTGTGTGTGTGTGTGTGTGTGTGTGTGTGTGTGTGTGTGTGTGTGTGTGTGTGCAATATTATCACCTGTGGTTCCCTACAGCGTAGCAAATTCTGTGCCTGTGTTCTGGTGTGTTTGTGCCTGCATATGTGTCACGGATGTACGGGGACATCCTTGAATCTCAGCCGGCATTTTAATCACAACGCAGCATCAGGCGGCCTGCTCGCAGCAGCGTGGCCTCGAGTGGATGGAACGAATCGCTGTGTCATGTTGTGAGTGTGACTTGTAGCCATCGGGGATTTTCAAGTGCACGATAAAGGTTTTTTCTGGGTTTGACTTCACTTGAAAACTTTAAATTATGCATTTTTCTTTTCAGTGTGTAATCTCTTTGCACACAGAGTTTGAGATACTCTGGAGGTATGGACAGGTGTGGTCTTATAAGATAGTGTCAGCTTTTGGACCTGTGTACACCAAAGCAAAGACCAGAGCGATGCACAACTAGTGATGATTAAAATAAAATGCACACAAGTGAAAAATTTTACATAAGAAAAGTTTAGAAAGAACTCATTATCGATGATGCAGTCAGTGACCACATTTGGGCGAGAGTGTAGAGCTGATGGGTGACATACTGAAAGTTAGGCTGCGCTTGGTTCTGACTTGGTTTTCAAGCAGGGAAAATGGCGGCTTGTCCAGCTATAACATACTTGTGTTACAACTAAACAGCACACAGGACGATACTCACTGAGAATTGTCAATCACAACATAACTACGCCTTAAAGTATACCCTGCTTTATTGTCTATGTTGCTTTAATGGAACCATCATTTATGAAATGAACATCATGCTGTATGGAAGAATGCTTGAATCTAGAGACTGAGACCATAAACTCATGAGGAAGCTGTGAACTGAGGTAATATATCAAGTGAGAAGTCAGATCATTTCCCCATAAAGCGGGGTGACCATGATGTGTGGTGTACCCGAGGCAGGGCCACAGCCAAGGCCAGAGCAATGAACCATGATGTCATCAGATTCCGGTTCTAGGTTCTAAATTCCACATTCTAAATTCCACATTCTGAATTCCACATTCTAAATTCCACATTCTGAATTCCACATTCTAAATTCCACATTCTAAATTCCACATTCTAAATTCCACATTCTGAATTCTACATTCTAAAAGGCAGCCAATCATCTGTTCCCTGGTGGCCAAAACAAAGAATGCAGGCACTACATAGATCTAGAAAATCTGTCCACTAATTATACTGTTAATGTATTTGCATTGTTGAAACAGTCAAATGTCTTAAAGTAAGACCTGTGCTCCATATACAGACACTCCAATACAGCCCAAGGCTTTGAATTCGACCTGTGGCCATTTGCTGCATGTCATTCCCCCACGTTCCTGTCACTCTGCAGCTGCTACTATCTAATATAGATTCAAAAAGACCCCAAAATGTCTTATTTGTACTACATACACTTTACACTACATACTCTATACACTTTTTTTCATCAGTTTCTCCTTTTTTCTCTTTTGACGATGTTTTCATTAAGTGGAGTCATGCAGCTTTTGATGAGTAAAACATTTTCAGGCTCACAGGGGTGCCTTTTTGCCTCAATATGAACCAACTACAACCATATTATGTTGACTGTATGCAATCAATCTGCTTCTAACATTTTCTTTGCATTCAGTCTGAACACATCTTTAGAGAAGGGGGCTTTGTAGATTAGGCAGAAAATTCCTCAAAGCTTGTTTGTTAGAGGAAGTACAGGAACAACGGCAGCCACAAAGCATCCTAAACGCACAGCACCGAGCCCATGCTGCACACAGGGATTCCTCCCTTTGAGAAATGACTCCAGGCCTCATTTTCTAATCCAGATCCAATTTTAATACAATTACCAAGATTGTTCTGTAATTCATCACTGAATGAAAAGTCCAATCTCCCCTGAGAGACATTAAGAGGCAGGAACTGAGCTGTGATCAGGCAGAAGATTGATGAGGTGTCTCCAGAGCAAAAGTCCTCTTTTTTCTCTCCTATCATAATTGTCATTGGATGTTAGGATCTGATCTGAGGTCAGGGTGTAATGTGACTGGCTGCAGTCAGCAGATGGAGGGTTACTGTCTGATTATGTCATCTGTAGCAAAGGAACCCCACCATCTACAGTATGTGAGCGTCATGTGTCTGCAGCTGCTCTGTTCTCACCGTTGTCTGCAATGCCAGGTACTTGTTGCTTCCAACATTGTTTATGTCCTTCAGTGGCCTCTAGAACAACACATCTGATACCTCTATCAGCCTGTGCCATTGAAGACTGTCACAAACCACCTGTGGGAAATGAACCTGTTGTATCTGTCTGACAACACCATGGTTAAGGTTGGAGTTTTAGGCACAGCATCTGCTTTTGCGAATTTGTGGTTTTGGTTCAAAGTACTACTTTATTACAGCTGAGAAAGCCAAGTCATTATTCTTTATAGATCAATTCTGGTGACACCAATCTTATGTGTCCATCCAACCTGACCTCCCCCCTCAATAGACTTTGTGGCTCTATAAAGTCACCCAACTTCTTCCTTGCTTTTGACAGACAGGAGAATTTCTATGGCCACTAGAGGGCTTTGTTGTGTTTTTTCTTAGGAGGAACATCTGTGGGGATAAGATACACTTTAGTTTTATTCAGATGTCTACACAGGTTGAGTATTGGCTCACAATTGACACAATTGACTTGACTCATTCAACAGTCTCATTGAGTCACTTTTTGCCTTCTAAGAACTACCTAGGCTAATACGAGCAGAGACATAATGTCACTGATAGCGCTCTTTTGTGAATGATTATTACCTGGGAGGTGCCACACATATCTACGCAAACCAAACATTACAGTACATATGAGATTTTGTCAAACTGTTAAGCTTGGCTTGGTCATCACAAAACTGGGTTGACGGGTGCTCGAATGACACAGTCCTCCTGTGGCCAGGTGACTAATCAGAAGTCAGGTGACGTCTGCTTAGGGACGAGGTTGTTGTGGAAAACATCAGACTAACATGGGAGACTGCTGGGTGTTCTATGTTTTCCTACTAAGAGTCAGTGCTGGTTTCTTTTAACCATGTAAATACTTGCTTATTATTGCAACCATGGCGACGACCTAACATTAAACAAATGAATAGTTTTAATCCGAACCCTGTGGTGTAAGTTCAGGGGGCTGTTGTCCTGACAATAGAAGCATCAGATCAGAGGACCACAAACATTTTTCTTATTGTTTCAATTTAAGGGACTTGTTGACCAAGAGTTGGGGTGTAATGCAACAGATAAAAAGAAACTTGTTACAGTACAGCCTACCTCAGCGACATGGTGTCAGCTCAATAGCACCCCTGCTGCATGAAATGTAGGACTACCACCTTGTATTAAAAATACAAATTGATGTATTAAGTAGCAGTAACTATGGCAAAATGTATTAGACTGGCTTTGTCTCTCTCTCTCTCTCTCTCTCTCTCTCTCTCTCTCTCTCTCTCTCTCTCTCTCCCAGTGGGATTCCTGGGAAGAAGTGTGGAACGATCATCTTCACAGCCGAGGAGCTCAGTAACTGCCGGGTTAGTATCAGATCATCCTTAGAACACTGTGTTTCTCCTGGCTTACACACACACACACACACACACACACACACACACACACACACACACACACACACACACACACACACAGTGGTCAGAAAGTTAAGCACAGACTTCATGACAGTCACGTTGTGTGTTTCTATTTTTAACTTGGTCGAGTGAATTCAAACGGCCGCTCACACTCCAGGACAATTTTGTTATCAAGTGGAAAGAAAGTGAATTTGTACTTTTGCTTCAAAGTGATGATGAGAGCCGCTCATGAATTATGTATTCAGTCTTATAGTTCCCTTTTCTTGCCACAGTGGGTAAATAATTAGACACCAATCAAAGAGAGAAGCACATGCAAGTACACACACACACACACACAGAGAGAGAGAGAGAGAGAGAGAGAGAGAGAGAGAGAGAGAGAGAGAGAGCAGACACAAACATGCTCATCGTGGTATTATATTATACAGTTTTACATGCAAACATATGCATCACATCCATGCTGGGGATGGTTTGAGTAATGAGGAAGCAGTTTGCTGTAATACATACACAGAATTAAGTTTAACCTTCCTCATACTATATCATGCATATGAATGTGAGGAGGGTTAAACTCACTCTGCAGGTCATAAAGCAGTGATGATGGTATACTGCAGAGTCCTGAAGGGCAGAACTCAAAGTTTACATTCACATGTATTAGTCATGGTTCATGAGGTTCATCATGTGCCTGGATGAAATATTTAATATTTAAGCCTTTAAAGGTCCAGT
This sequence comes from Collichthys lucidus, assembly GCA_004119915.2. NCBI lineage: Eukaryota > Metazoa > Chordata > Actinopteri > Sciaenidae > Collichthys > Collichthys lucidus. The sequence goes on from CM014082.1 coordinate 21,354,988, forward strand.
GTCTAGAACTTGTGGCATCTAGCAGTGAGATTGCAGGTTTTAACCAACTGAATACAACTTGCCTCACCCTCCTTTTTGTGTGGGAGAAACTAAGAGGCCACAAAATTCATGAATAAGGCAAAAGGCTCTATCTAGAGCCAGTGTTTAGTTTGTCTGTTGACGGACTCTGCTGACTTGCAGCGTCTGTACATATACAAGGCTCATGATACTTATTTTCGGGTAATTATACACTAACCACTGACCGACGTCTCAGACTGAAATATATTGCCTAATACATTTTTGTCTTACTTTAAAACTCATGTTTCTTCCTGGGTAAAACTTTCCAGCATCTTATTAAAATCCAGGTGGCAAGATTCAAACAGCTAATCAGCTACATCGTGAACTCAGAGGAAGGTTTGCTTCTTGAGATACTGAAGATTTTCCACCCATTATTTTTTCAATGCCAACAATCATGGCACGTCACGTTGCTCCTCACATTAATATCCCCATTAGCCCTCAAGTTACTGTGGTTTGTTTTCTATGCGTATAGCTCATGATGCCATCGCTTGAAAACAGTACAACACATAAATGATAGTAAACGTCAGTATCAGGCTGGTAAGGTAAGGTGACGTAAGTGATAAATGCACAACAAGGTGACCTGATATTACAAAATTATGGATAATGTGGAGCCATGTCAAGAGTCCACTGTGTGTATAGGGGCTCCCACTTATCAAAAAGATTCACCAGCGTCTCAGTGCGTTCACAGCGTGAGGTTTTAACAGTGCTGCTGTGTTCAATGCTGACAATAAAAACTAACAATAATCAATCACTGTAGCGCCCCTGAAAACTGAAAACATTAGCCCCTCAGTGTGTTTGGGGGTCTGCTAATATGATTTTAATGACTTCAGCCATCCAATCAGAAACCAGTATTTTCTATAGCTGCAGTATAATGAAAGAAAATGATTTCAGGAGGGGAACACTTTGTTAACTTACACCAGACAAAGGGGGTGTGCATACATTTTTCCATCTGCATATTATAAACAAATCAGCACCATCCAAATGAAATCCGAGGGGCTCCAGATGATTAATGGGGGTTGAAAAGAAGAAAAAAAAGTCTCTGCTGCAACAATTTGTATACATTTTGGACTCGAATATATTAATAATATTTGCTATGTATTAGGTAATTGGACCTCTTCAGGGCTTGACTATTATATAATATAGTGATTTATTCAAATGAATCCATGAGAGGAAATGTCTCATACACAACTGAAACAACACAAGTTTAGAAAAACATTTATCTGGAAAGTAACTAGTATCAAAGAGCAACATTAACCTCTGAAAAACTCTTTTTTTCCACCACCTAAATAATCAGTTTTAAGTTCTACTAGCTACCAATAATACTAGTTTTAGCTGTAGTACCACTTCTAAGTGCATATGTCTAAAAATAACATGCATATTTCTTATCCAATATAAAAATATGGACATATGTTCTGTGTGTGTATCATGAAGAGCCTGAGTTTCAGTCTCAGGTCTTGATGGTCTAAGCATTAACCAAACAGACGCGAGTTAAGCGCGTATGCTTTGATGTGGTTAATAACTTAACTACCTCGCACAATTAATAATTTTTTTGTAATTTACATTTATACTTAATATTTTCTTCTTCTCCTACCAACTGTGGATGAAGTAGTAAGTCCCCCTTTATTATAGTCCCAGTCTAAGTCAAGCGGTCTTTTATTTTGAAACGTTTTTTTATTTAGAAATGACCATATTAAATAAAACAGAAATAACTAATTAATTCTTGTGCGGCCCGGTACTGATTGATCCACGGACCGGTACTGGTCCGCGGCCTGGGGGTTGGGGACCACTGTTCTAAGAGATGCTCAACTCCAAGTGAACAAATGACTCTTGTGAAGAATGTGGATTAACTCAAGGTCCAGCTGTAAGACTGAACTAAACCAAACTTCAGTGTGTCAAAATAAACTGCTCTTGCTCTCCCAGGACATAGCCACCATGCAGCTGTGTGCCAACAAGCTGGATAAAAAGGATTTCTTTGGCAAGTCTGACCCTTTCCTCGTCTTCTACAGAAGCAATGAGGATGGGACGTAAGTGTGTGTTTTTGTTAGGTGTGTGTGTTTGTTAAATGACTATACGTCCTTTCTTGTTCCGTCCATCTGTTAATCCTTCGGCTGAGGCGAGTGTGCCGCTCCTCTGTCGCAGCTCTTCCCTTGTTACTGACAGCGAGTGAGAATCTGCCAGCAGATTTCTCTCTTGGATCCAGTCCCAAGAGAAGCTTGAAAGCTTCTTGCCCGTCGGATGGAAGAGGGCTAATAGATTTTCTTGACACTGAGACAGAAAGTTCTAATCTGTACTTACTGTAGCATTAAATATTTCACACATACGGGTCATGATCAAAACCCTGTAGGTCTGTTCTCTTTCTGCTGAAGGTTTCATTTCAGATGAGACTCTCTGTGCCCTTAGAAACTCACCCAGAGAGCAAAGACTCTCTCTCAAACCACCTTGTGACAGATTTCCTGTCCATCATAGCTCTCATTAAGTTTTTTAAACATGTCCATCGTTATGTCAGCAGTCTCTTTGTCTTTCCAGCTTCACCATCTGCCACAAGACTGAGGTGATCAAGAACAATCTGAACCCTGTTTGGCAGCCGTTCACCATCCCTGTTCGAGCACTCTGTAACGGAGACTATGACAGGTGAGGGGAGGGGACTGCACAGGGGTCAGAGGTTACCAATCCACTCCTACCAATCCCTATGGAGTGTTAATAAGGTCTGATGATGTTATTTTTATCATGCTAGTTTTAAACACTTTCAAACACTTCATATTTCATATTTTATTCAGGAGGAAGTATGGCAGTAAATATGACATTGAGAAAGTACAGTACATAAGCAAGGTGTCCAAAAACAAGGAACCAGAGCAAACAATATGAACTGTAAATATTTTATTGTAAGGGGAAATTTACAATATGTATAACATTATAACAGAGTTAGCCTAAGGCTAATGACAATGACAATGACAGAACATCACGAAATGCACAAGGCAACATACATACAATACAAACTACACTCAGTTGTACATTACATACGCACAAATGTTTAAAAAAATGATTACATCCATTACCAATGAAGAAATTAGACATGAATGCACACTGGTTCTCATGTTACAGTCTTACTGAGTGTAGACAGTTGTTATGATGTCTCTGTGTTCCTCATTTATTTAATAATTTTTAAATATTTTGACTCATTTCACTCAAAATGTTTCTTTAGGATGAGTTTTGGAAATACTGACTTCTAAAGATGATTTTCTCTGACAATACTGAAGTGAATGTAAAGACAGAACCTGCTGAATATGTGAAGATGAGGTTGGACTCTGTGTTGGTCAGAATAATGCCAGCAGTCGGCCATGGTGTCAGTCTCAGGCCAGTGCTGGTGTTATTGAGACCAACATTGGAGGTGATCCATCAACAGTCACACAAATGTCTAAATGATTGAAATGACAGTGTCCATAAACCATCGGTCCATGTTTTGAATCAAACCTAATCCTAAATTAAATCTAATTCTTTTTTTTCTTTTTTTTTAAACCTGACACCTGAAACGTCATTTCGATTCTCAAAATCTAACAGTAACTTTTACAGAGAAGACATGACAGAAATATGCTGAACTGGCGGAGACAATTTTTCCATTTTTCAATTAGAAGTGAAGGTGTTGGCTTGTCAGACATAATCTTCTTTAACAGTGACCACCACACAACCTAGGCCCAATGATAAAACCCAGATGACAGTCATAGAGAGTCTTTACTCAGCAAATACCATGAAAAACCAACTACACTCTGAACTGTGATTGTACCCACAGTCTGACATATCTTCTTTCTCTGTGCCATCGAGCTCCACTGATATTATTAACAGAGACCCAACAATTCCCACCATGAGCAAGCACGACACTGACAAGGAAAAACTTCCTCTAAGAAGCAGAAAACTCAAGAACTCTAACTCTAACTAAACAACCCATGTGTATTCTACTGTGGGTATCTGTACTCGATGCAAACTGTGAGAGGCATTGATATTTTATAATGTTTGATTATGCTATTGGCTATATAATGCAGAATTTGGAAGATGGATGCTGTGCAGCACCGGAGTCAGTGACATACTGTGCCACTGCTTAAGTTTACTCCCTGACTTATTGCCTCTCTATCTCTCTGCTGCTTCTGTTTCTCACCCTCACACTCTCTCTCATCTGTCTGTCTCACCTCCCTCCAGGACAGTCAAGGTGGACGTTTACGACTGGGACAGAGACGGGAGGTAATTTCTGTTACTCGCTCTTTCTCTTTTTTCCTTTTCTTTTATTCATTTTCAGATCCAAATTGAATCCCTCACATGTCACACCTCAGTCTGTCATAGGGCAGTTCTTCCAGTCACATTATTAGGTATTAGAACAGATGGAGGGCTCCACTCGCCTGGCACAAGTCGGGGGATAAATCAAAAACAAGTTGCAGGTGAAAGTATGCAGCTGAGTGGATACAAGGTCAGGCTTTATGAGCGTTGACTGCAGTACTGACATAGCTTCTCTTTCTCCCTGACAGCAGGTTACTGTGGGGACTCCTTCCACAGACTTGTGGGCATAATTGGAAACCTCATGTGGGTTTTTCAGGCTGTCTGGCCTTGTGTTACTTACTGCTGTTCATAAATTTCAGAGAGAGGACTCAGTTGAAATTCTTGTGGTACTTTTATAAAGTCCCAGTCCAGATTTCCAAATAAATACAACACAATGTGCAAGACAGCGGGTAACTAGAGGTAAATGTTTGCAGTGTTCCAGAAAAGTACATCAGTCTGACAGTCATCAGGCACTCGTTCTGTCAGCTGCTTGTTTGTTTGACAGTTCTGTTCTTTTTCTTTTCTACTCAGGGCATCATGCCCAATAAGTCTTACTTTGATGACAAGCCGTTATCAGAGAGTTCAGGCCTTAACTTTAAAATATCGACATGATTGTGTCAAAATAACCAGTCTCCCACAGTGTGCTGTCTTCGTGCGAATGCAAGGATACTAATATAATTTATTTGTCTATGTTACATAGGTGCTGCTGCTAACACTATTATGAAAAGACAAATATGTCCAGGTTGTCCTGTGGATGCGGAAACACAAAAGATAATAATTCACAAGTGAAAAAACAAAAGTGCAGAAAGATGTAACCCTAATTCCAAAAACTTGCTATATAAAGTGGACATTTAGCCCAGAGGACACAATGTCCATGATATACAAGAACTATTGTGGACATGTGGACTTATCAGAAACACTTTCCATGTTCCATCAGTCCATATCACACGATGCATGTTTTCTTAACGTGAATTTGTAGATGAAGCGACAAACTGTGTTCCTGAGCCCATGTAGCAAAATCCTTTACAGTCAGGTCAGTTTTTGATGCAGTGCTGCCTAAGAGGTCAGAGGTCACAGATATTCAGTGTTGTTTTGGGACTTTCCCTTTATGTAATTGCGTGCTGGCAAATGTTCTTAAACTGTTGGAAGTTTTTCACAAAGTGGTAAACCTCAACATTCTCGATGTGAACGACGCCCCTTTCATACACAGTCATGATAGTCTCACCAACATGTTTACCTGTGGTGAATTTTGAGTCTTCTGTTGGCCCGCTGTCGACTTTTTTGGAACGTGAATGAGTAAAAAAATCTTACATTTAGCACAATGGAACATAAAATATCTTGTTTGTATTCAATGAATTGTTATTATTGTTATTAATTATCAATCATGCTGTATTCAATTAAATATTAAATTGTGAAGGGTTGACAAATCGATGCATTCTGTTTTTATCAACGCTTGGGTTGTAAATATGAAGAGCAGTTAGACAATGCTAAAAGGTTACATTTGCCCAGATTCATCAAAGCTGCAGTAGAACACATAATCCACACTTGCATGTTCTCCACAGCTACGTCACATATTCTGTATTAACGTGTAGAAATAGAAAAATAGATTCAAGATCTCATTTCACAGCACTGTGAAACAAAATTACGAGCAAAAACTCACAGATTAAAAATACCACAGAATAAATTAAATAAAAGATAAATAAATAAATAAGTTGTATATAATAAATGTTTCAGCTCTAAGCTTGTTTAAGCTTAGAGTTACTGACCATAGTTAGTCATCTGCTCATGACTGACTCAGCAAGGCGTGTGGGCAAATCTCAATACAACTACTGTGCTGTCTCCATTTTTTGTACAGTGGGAGGACGTGGAGACATGTTGTCCATCTTTACATACAGTCTATAGCACTACAGAAGCTCCATCATCACAGTGAGGCTGTGGCGTTCAAACAGCCTCAAAGTCTGAACTATATCAGGTGGTTTCTGAATGTAGACTAAATGTTTGCAGACCAGCTCAGAACAACAGATCCAACACTGATTAGCATACGGCATGTCAAGATCATTCAGATGAGATTAATGAAGATTAGGAGAGAGAGTGTAGTCTTAGAGAGCAGCTAAATTCATGCATCTCCAGAACTACCCTCATTCATCTGAGCGTCATTTTATATGGCAAAATTACAGCAGGTGGCTCGACATAGACAACACTCTCCACAGGCCAATCCAGTCAGGTGTGTAAAAGCAGTCTAAAGCACAGCCTGCAGAGAAACAGCACATACGTAACTCACATTATAACATTAAAACAGTCCATTTAGCTCCTTGAGTCTAACTCCCCTACAGACATAATATTTGAACTTTTTTTTTTGTATATACAGGCTTTTTTTGTATGTCACAAAAAATACAGACATGAATTACACAAAAAATACTTAAAACTAACCAAACAGATGTTTGTAAGTACTGTAATACAGACAGAAGTTCACTGTACATTATATTAAATCTGCATGTCTGCAGATTTAATATAATTAAGACTACTAAAACACAATTACACTGTGTTATAGTTGCAATATGAGAATAATTAAATACTAAATAATTAATATTTATTAAAAATCTCACTTCTACATGACCACATATATACAGTGAAACACCATACCGTACAGACAGGTGATGGAACGGCTCATAAGACACATCTTTACTACATAGGGAGGAGGGTGAAGGGCCAGGAACACTTTCTTTTGCAAGCATTTCATTTTGATGAAATTTTAAGGTGGAACTGTATAATCTTCTGTGGAATAACTCATCATTTAGAACTAAGTAGTCTTTCAAATGTAAATATTTAACAGGTAAATAACAGTAATATATAATACAAGTAAGGAGGGTGGACAGTATCATATGAGAAGAGACAACACAGCAGCTCCAGCTTCGCTCCTCTCCCTCCTTACACTTAGTTATCGCCTTCGTACCTAAACCTCTCCCATATTGCTGCGTTTGAACTGTTTCCTCACTTACCCCCCTTGTTATATTTCATCTTCCTTCTTTACCCCATCGGGGGATGAACTCAGTTATTTGCTCCTTGAGGATTTCCCTCTAAATACCAGCGTTACACAGGCAGTACTGGTGTCACGCACACCTTCAGGTGGTGATATATTGAGATGCAGATTTGGTCTGAGGACATGAAGGGAGCTGATATTTACCAGTGTGATGATGCTGGAGGAGATATTTTTCATGTAACAGATGAAAATGTGTTCCTGGCGCAGATTGTGTGGTGAAATGGCAGCAAATTCAGTCTGTCTGACTACCATGATGATCAGAATGAATCAAAGTCCAATGAAGGTCACAATGACATTAATATTCACTTTTGACATGTTGTATTCGCTTATGAAATGCAAGATTTATTTACTTTTCCAGTGACAGTGTCCCTTACATTATACAGACATTGGCATATATGTGTGGGTGGAAACAAAAAAATGTCATAATAATATTCCTAACAGTTCATGATATTTTTTCACTTCCAGCAGTGGTGGCCTGAAGGTCAGAGAAGTGAGCTTGTTATCTTGAACAGGGACTTAAACACCAACGGCTCAGTGGAGCTGATCAGTGGCCGTCAGATCAGACTGTGGTTGTGCTGGACAGCTTCCAGGTGTGAATGTGATCAGAGCGATCCTGAAGAAGAGCAGCTTTTTGTTAGCTTTGTTCCATTAATAATTTATCTGAGCACTCTGTTATTTTGCATAATGACTCGAATGGCTAACTAGCTTCAGTTTTGCGAATGGAATGCAAATTCATTTCCTCGATACCGCATATTTGGGATGTTAGGAATACATTCAACCAACTTCCAATACCGCGGGTCAAAAAGTTTGCTGTGGCCACCGGTGTGTGTGTGCTTTGATTCACAGAAATAGCACCTCAAAAGTTAAGAGTCGGCACCCACAATGACTTTGGATCAGTGGTTGAGACTGGAGACATGATTCAGAACGAATGCTAATGTTACTTTATGTCAGCTGAATATGTCAGCGGGCAACTGTGCAACATGATGGCCAAACTTTAGACAACAGCTTGTTCTGCTGCCAAAGTGACAGAATAAATATATATTCATGAGCCTAATTATTTTGCTTGCATTTTTTTAACTGCTGTGTCTTGGTGTCTTTTATTGGACATAGACATATGCTATAGAATTATCATTATTTGTTCATTAAATTAGGAATCATGGCGCTGATGTAATATAAATAAATAGAATATATATACTGTATATGTAATGTAATCGTTTTCCTCTGTCTTGTCTTGGCGTCTGTTCTTGACTAAATTAATCTTTCTTCCAGTCACGACTTTATCGGAGAGTTCACCACCAGCTACAGAGAACTGTCCAGAGGCCAGAGCCAGTTCAACGTCTACGAGGTAAAATACAAGAACAGCAAAGAACAAGTTGAACAACTTGATCAGCAAATAATAATTAAAAAAAAAAGATTTTCTCCAAAACTTGTGATGATATCAAAAATGTAACAATGTTTTGGGAACTCTGTAGCCTACTTCCTCGACAGTGTCATAAATTATTCATTCAAGTAATATTTCTTGAGGGGTTTTCTTCTTATTTGAAAACTAATTTCTTGTTCCTTTTCACATGGTCAAGGTTTTGAATCCAAAAAAGAAAGGCAAGAAGAAGAAATACGTCAATTCGGGCACGGTAAGACCTGTTAGAGTGTTATTTATCAGCAGCTGTCACATGTTTGATGGGAGTCATAGCAGCAGTGAACGAATTCACCATGACTCTCCTCTTGATCTCTGTCCTCTTCTCCCTCCCTCTTCTCCCTTTCACTCGCTCTCTGTCTTCAAGGTGACCTTGCTGTCTTTCAAAGTGGAGTCAGAATATACCTTTGTCGATTTCATCAGAGGAGGGTAAGAGCTCAGTCTCTAATGTTTCATCAGTGTCTATGGAAAGCCATTAAAGGACTTCAGGGGATTTTGCTTGTTTTAAGGCCTAATCACACCGGAAAGTGAAACTGTGAAATTAATCTGCACATAGGCCTGGTTTGGTGCCTGGGGGTGACCACACTTGAAGTTCTCTCCTCCTGCTTTGCACATAAAAACGTCAAATTTACTATGGATATAAAGATGAAAAATATACATGAACTTAGACATACTACAGGAAACTGGGCCTGTAAATGCCATCACGCTCAGATGCTTAAATCTGAATGCAATCCACACCATTATATTAAATATCATTATTTCCATTATAAATTGCCTGTACATATATCAGATATGGTAATCCCAATAAGGGCTGCGGTGAGGTGAGGTGAAGGTGGGAAAAGCACATTAAGACAATGTTAGAAATCAGAAATTATTCTTTTCTTTTTTGTAATTTTTTTGTTATGTGGGGGCGGCTGTGGCTCTGAGGTAGAGCGGGTCGCCCACTAATCAGAAGATCAGCGGTCTGCGTGTCAAAGTGTCTTTGGGCAAGATACTGAACCCCAAATTGCTCCCGAAGGCTGTGCCATCAGTGTGTGAATGGGTGAATGAGATATGTAGTGTAGAAGACTAGAAAGGCGCTATATAAGTACAGTCCATTTATGTAGTTTTCAGATTAAAAAATTAAAGGTATAAAGACTGTAGTGTAGTGATTTGTAGTTTTTAGTAATACTGATTTTCATTTAAAAAATGTAAAGAATTTTCTGGTCATAACGACAGATACAGATTTCTTCTTAAACCTTTCTTAACCTTGTTCCTGCACACAGGAATATGAAGATGTACTTCCACAGAGGAGGGTTGATTAGTTATGATATTTTGATAAATTCTATCAGCAGTGTACTTATATTACTGAAATAAACATTTTCTCTCTTTTCTGTGGTGCTGAAGGACTCACAGAAACAACTGCTTCCGCCCAAAGGGGCATTTTTCTTCTTGATTGAAGAGATGGCACCTTTAGCCTTTTTCCTACAAGTTATTATTTATGAAGACATTTTCAATCATGTAAGAATGATGATTTTCAACTATTTTCCAAAGCATGTCAGAGATTCATCAGATAGACATGCTTCTGCATATTAAAGTCCTTCTCAGTGACTAATTTGAGAATTTTGCCCTTTAAGAAGAGCATGAAACAAAGATCACAGAGGCTGAACTTTGTAAAATTAGACTGAATTTTTTATTCATTCATTTATTTCACAATATAATACATTATATCATCCAGGAGACAGTTCTAATGTCGAGTAACATTCAAATAACTGTTCAAACTGCTGCCTCTCTGTCTTATTATATTTGGAGCTTGCTGAATGTTTCAATGACCAGCCAGCTGGTTTTTTGTTGATTTTAGTACAATGAACTTCAACTTGTGGAGACACCACCAGAGTCATTATGTCTGGTTTGACTTTCAGTAACAGTGATAAAACTCTTGGAGACAGATGCAGAAAGTCTTCAGCAGGAGTGTAACACACAAAGCTGTGGGTGTCGGCACTTGAATTTGAAAGCCCTAATGGACTTGAAAGGCGTGCATTGTTTGAATGGCGGTGCAGATCCCCTGCCTGGTGCTTTATAAGTGACAGCACTGATGAGTTTCTCAATCTAGCCTGAACAGCTGTAAATGCGCTCCCATCTGGAGATGCTGGCACATTCCTCACATCTCTGTTTCGAATGATACTGATGTGCTCAATCTCCCACCAGGACACAACTCAATTTCACTGTGGCCATAGACTTCACAGCATCTAACGGTAGGACAGCATCTTTGTGCATGCAGGAAATGTCCACACATCTGTTCAGTGAACATATTTGACCTGCAACGTTTGAAATGTTTGTATAATAAATACATATAATATTGTCTTTGCTGCATGTGCATCTCTGTAGTATTGTGAATATGAACCTGTGATTTTACAATATAAAAAAATAAGAAACTAATCAAAGACATTCGAGGGATCATATCTACATGCATATTTTTTGGAGGAATCACACAGTATCCAGCAGTAAATGTATGGCCAAGTGGTTGTAGAATATAAGCAAATGGTCAACGTTCCCAAAATGAAATGTCTGCAATAATAATTATGATAATGTAGAGTTGTAGACTTTATTCAGGTATTAACTTCACTGAACATGACTTTAATAATCCGATTTTATCTATAATCTGATGAAAGACTTTGCATGTCTAAAACATTCTTGATCATGTTAATCTTGCCACATGCCTTTTTTATGATCCCCTTATTATATGAGATTCCTTTGCGTTGTGTGTGTGTTGGGTGTGTTTGGTGTGGTGGTGCTTTTCTGTCCAGGTAATCCGTCCCAGCCCACCTCACTGCACTATATGAGTCCATACCAGATGAATGCATATGCCATGGCTCTGAAGGCTGTGGGGGAGATTATACAGGATTACGACAGTGACAAACTCTTCCCAGCATACGGCTTCGGAGCTAAACTTCCACCGGATGGCAAGATCTCTCACGCCTTCCCACTGGTAAGAGACAGTGATGTTAAAACAGACAGCGGCAGAGAGACGATAGTTATGATGCCTCTGTTTAAGTGCAAAACATCTTGTGATGTTTAATGATTAGGTACTCCTGCTTTTGGGCTGAATCTATTATCACGTTGTTGTTGCATTCATTATAGAAACATATTTTCTAACCTCAAACTTGTATTTTTTTAAAGGGTTTATTCGTGGCTGTCAGTGCTGACTAAATTGCTGCCAGGATGTGAAGTGTGTCCATGTGTCAGACTGAAGGTCTTGTTGGCTGCTGATGTAGATCCCACTTCCATTTTAGACTTTTCTTCAAGGCTGACTTTGGCAAAATAAAAATAAAATAAAGATGCTGTCAAATACTGTCAAGGCACGTCAAGCAAAGAAAACCAGTATCTTGTGTCCTACAGTAAGACTGCTCATTAGTGTGAGATGTTAGACATTGACTTTGGAAAAAAAAAAATACTGTGAGTCTGTAGGATCTAGAGGCATCTAGTGGTGTAGTTGCAGAGTTCCTGTAAAGGCAATTTTTAGATTTCTTTCAAAATACATTAAATATTTTGGAAAATAGTTGCTGAAAACATGTGAAAAGACTTGATGATATATTATAATTGTTATGGAATTTTCTCTTTTTGGGTTACACAAGGTCACGTGTGAGCCTTGTGGTCCTCTGCAGTATTAACTGTTTGTCTTATGACTAGGTGCCACCATATCTCAACTCTGTGGTGGCCAGGATCACAGAGACCTGTTGCTGCCTTCCTAGTCATAATAGATAGCTTGTTGTTGCCGTTCCAGTCTGTGTAAACAGACATCTGTGTCTCCAGACTAGAATCTGTTGACAATAACACCTCCAAGAGTAAAGACATTCTCTTTTACTCTTTCTGGGGCGTATAGTATTTGGGGTGTGATCTTTGGGTTTAAAGTTTATGCACCATCACAAGTTCGTCAGAATGCGAGACCGACTCAAGCACTTCAGATGTACTTTGAGAGTGTCTCTAGTTCTCCTTGGCCAAGCGTCAATAAATAATACTGCATAAGACATCAGAGGCTCCTGAACACTTTCTGAACTCCTGACCTCACCATTGACCTTTGACTTCAGCAATTTCACCACAACAATAATATGATGAATGATATATTACTGAAGTGTGGAGTTACAGGTTCAAACTGTTTTTCACAAGTTTTCAGTCCAGGATTTTGTGGGCGGTCCTTAAAGGGTGGCTCGATGACACGCTGAGGCCACCCTGAGCATACCTAGCAGAGAGACAGAGATGGATTCATCTCACAGAGTGTTTCAAAGTTAGTCATGTCATTTTCTGAATTCATCTGACTTGTTTCAGTCGCTTCAAAATGGCTGCTTACGAGTGGGCGTGGCTTCAGCACATTCAGAGGACACGCCCCCACAGCCCTGGAGCTGAGAATTCATTCTTACCTGATTTTAACACCTAATTCATAAACTTGTTGATATGTTTAATCACTCAAATTTGTCTGGGGGGTTAATAACACTTTCTCCTTTGGTCTGACAAACTCAGAACACATATTTATTCTGACTTTACATGGACTTACTATAACCTCAAGACTTTGTAACATGATTATTTTTTACATTTAGTTAATGGTTCCTTGTAAAGATTTGACCATGATTTTATGTGTGGGTCCCCATTTTGTGCGTTATATCAGCACAAAGGACGCAATTGTAAGTCAATGAAAGGAAAGGTTACATAAACCTAGAAGCTGTAGGCATTGTGGAGTAGTCTTGTGAAGTGGATGGCTGAGGCAGAGGAAGAGGAACAAGAGGTGGGAGGAAGAAAACACTGTGAATCACGCTGCATGTCCAGAGAAAAGAAGTTTGTCTGTTTGATGGTATGGGAGTGATGGAGAAAGAATAGCGAGCAGACAAACAGAAGCACAGAGGGACATTTTGGTGATGCACTGCTTAGCTTAGCATTAATAGGATGGCAACAATGGCAATTAGCAAAGCAGCAAAATGAAAAAGAAAAATGACTTATCCCTGTATTCCACACAACTCTCTCCCTGAACAGTTACTTTAGAGGAACTGAGGAGAAAATGGTCTGTACTTATATAGCACCTGTCTAGTCTTCCGACCACTCAAAGCGCTTAACACTACATATCTCATTCACGAAATGATGGCATTGGTTACCATGCTGCTCATCAGTTTGAGGATCTAACCATTCATACACATTCACACACCGATGGGAGCAATTTGGGCCGATCATCTGATTAGTGGACGACCCGCTCTGCCTGTGAGCCACAGCCGCCCATTGGGTGGAAGAAGAACATTAAATAGGAGAGTTTTATATTTGGTGCTATTCCAAAGCTGCAGGGTAAGATTTAGAGTTTTTTTTAATGATAATATAATCAGATCTTTTCATACGGGTGTAAACATCTCAGTGACACATCTCAGATCTTTCATCAGTGGACTAGTGGAATTTTTCACTGACCTGAAAATGTCGTTTTCAATCAGGTTTGTCAAATCCCATGATCCTCCTGGCTCCCTCCCAGTCAGAAGTCAGTTGCTGATGAGAGCGTAAGCATCTGGCTTGTCTAGATTCATTACTTTTGTAACTTTGCTCCTTTCCGTGTGAGCGGCCGCTTGATCAGCTTTCCCAATTAGAGTTCACCTTGGCGTGACAAATCCTGCCACTGCGTCATGCTAAGGAAACTCTAATTAGGAACCCATTGTTTGGAGGCTGCTTGGAGCACAGAGAGCAATTGAAAGTTCATCCAATGCAAAGTTTTAGTAGCTTTATATAGGACAGATCACGAGTGTGGAGATATGATAGCCTGTAAAAACGTATGCTGTTTATATTTAGAAAATGAGAAGGGAAAGCTGGCAGAATGCCTCTATTACTAAACACATCTCTGGTTCAGATAAAGGTAAGGGAATAATTAAGTAATTAATCAGCAGCACATATGCAAATTGAAATAGCTAACATTTGCAATAAAGTAAGAGTTGATGTACCTTGAAGCATCCTTTCTTTCACAGGGACATTAAGTAAAATGTTTGTCTTTTGTGAATGTTATTTCACACTGATTAATACAGAACTTCTGCTGCACAGCTCGTCTGTGTCAATGCCTAATTAACACCGGCTTCCGAATCTGGTTTTGATGCTTTAAAGAAATCTATATTATTAAACAAAAACTTCAGCCTCAGAGGATATAATTAAAAAGTAATCTTTGAGAGAGAGCAGGAAGAGTGTGTGTGTGTGTGTGTGTGTGTGTGTGTGTGTGTGTGTGTGTGTGTGCGCGTGTGTGTGTGTGTGTGTGTGTGTGTGTGTGTGTGTGTGTGTGTGTGTGAACCCGCCCTGAAAAGAAAAAGAAGATGATTGGCTGTCAACAGCTACTGCTTTATGTCCCTGCAAAGGAAACACAGACGTGTGGTATTTAAAAATGTCATTGTTGTTTGGTGATTCATGAATGCTGAATGTGGTTGAGATGTGGTGATACGTAGAGGTTCTGTGGATGAAGACACACTGTATTCCTGTTGGATCATGTTAAGCACAGAAATGTGCTGAATATGAATAATGCCGTGCAGAGAAAACACAGCCTTGACCGTAACAGAGCCACCAGGGACCTTCACCGTGATAAACAAACAATAAGCTGTCTCTATTTCACACTCTAGACAAAGTCTATTCAGGCTTTGAGTCTGCACTGCATACACCCTGAAAAATAGTAAAATGTAGCATTTTCATAAATGCCAGCACCGAGATTAAAATTACCATAAAGTGCAATGCAAAGCAGAAATGGAGGAGCTGCTTCCAGTTATTGTGGTTGCTGGTGTGACACATGTTGAAAAGCAAAATTAAGTATCTATACCATGCAAAAACATTATTCCTTATTATTTATTTATAATGTTGGAAACTCATCATTTCCTCTTAGTGCAACATTTTAAAATATGCCAACTGCCAAACTAGCACACTGTCAACATGAGTACGTACACGCAGCATACACTTGTATATAAAATTGGGACATGTTTAGCCTCATCCAAAAACAACTCATACAAACAGATTTGTTCTCCACAGGGGAAATCCATTTTACAGTACAATACATAGTTCTTTCTTAGCATGAATAAATTTGGTATACAGTGAAGACTCCCATGATCCCATGCTACTTCACAACATTATTAAACCCAGAGTTGCAGACATTGCATCCTGTACTTTTAAGGCAAATTTCAAATTGTCCAATTATGTGGCATTAACTCACTGCATAAAAGCATGGATATGCGGTCAAGAGGTTTAGTCGCTATTCAGTCCAATCATAAGTGAAGGAATGGGTAAAGAAGACTAGATAGGTGCTATATAAATCCAATTACCAACCATTTACCCTGATGTATGTGACCTTGAACATTGAGCCATGTGTGGGTTTTCTATTTGGATAAGTAGTAATGCATGTGGTGCAGGTGTAAATGTGTAAATTGTCATAATCGGATGATCCAGATTAATTGGTGGTTGTAGACAGGGCGGTGAGAAATGGCAAGTTACAGTGAGTCAATCATACATCATACAATTCAGTGAGTTATGATTGGAAGGCAGCAGTCCTAAATGAGCAGACGATGTAACAGGCAACACACAACACATGGAACCTTAAAGTGGACAGGCTGCAGCAGCAGAAGACCACAGTGGGCACAGGTTCACTAAAACTGAACAGAAGAAGATCCAGTGAATCTTAATTTCTGCTGCCACATGCCAAATGGTGGGTTCAGAATTTGGAGTAAACAACATGATTCAGTGGATTTGTGCTGCCTTGTGTCAACAGTTTAGACTGCTGCTGGCGGTGTAATAATGTGGGGAATATTTTCTTGGCATGCAGGCTATTAAATACCATCTGAGCATCGTTGAAATGCCACGGCTGGGTTGATTGCATTGTTGCTGACTATGTGCATTATGTGCGCCTGCTAATCCATTTTCTAATGGCAGTTTTCAGCAGGATAACATGCCATGTCACAAAGAACACTTTGAAGTGGTTCTGTTAGAAAATGTTGTCCATCAGTAGAGCTCCTATGCTTCTTGGCGGATTTATACAGAACTGTTTAAAGCTTTAAAACTGTTTGGAGAAACTTATTTAGCAGACGATTGGATAAACTTTGGCAAACTTCAACCAATCAGATCAACAAACCATATAACAAAGTCAAACTCTTACCAAAGTCAGTTGGATGAAGTTACTTTTCCATCAGGAGAATCCTTCAGTGTTGTTCTTTGCTCTTCTTTCAGTGAGGAAATACTCTTCAGTTCTGACATAACAGCTCACACAGGTTGTCACATGCACACTTCATGTTAAACCAGCCCTTAGCTCACACTAGTTGCCAGTAATCCCTCATGGGATGCCGATTGGTATGAAACCACACAAGGTTACCTGAACCTCCCTCCCTCCACATTCCAAATGTTGGAACCGCTGAGCATTTCTGTCAGCTTTCGAAAACTGACAAGCCAACGTTTACATCTACTTCAGGGAGTGATTGTCCAGGTGTACGGAGGTGATGAATAAAGTTCTAATGTCCCCTATCATACTCCTCTCTGTAACTGTGTGAAACTGTGTGCCTGTTCAGAAGAGCTTCACACATGTCTGCCCTCTGACAATAGTCACGTAGCACATGCTGAACCTTCATTTCATAATTTTCTGTATTCCTGCATTCATTAGGATTTATTTCATTTAAGCTGCATCTTCCAACAGCAACTGTGTGAGGGTATCACGTCAACATGGACCAGGACCCCCAGGACCAGGGATGCCTTCATCTCTTTGTAGAATCCATGCCATGCAGAATTCTTACTAGGAAGGTGTTCTCTAAAGTCACTGTGTGTATCGAAAAACAGTCACACAAATGAAACCAGGCCGATTAAACCAGTGCCAATGAACCTCCAACTGAATCCAATTCCCAAAGGACTCTACTGGCCTGTTGGAAGTCATGCTTTGGTGCACCATAATTAGTTCATCAGTTTTAAAGTACACCCTGGCCAGTCGTCAGTGTAGAATAGTGTTAATTTGCTTTAGAGGGCTGTTTTGAAAGTGTGGGTGCATGTGAAGAGGGGGGTAGATCTGGGACACTCAAACATATTGATTTCTCAGTGCCCTGGGCCAAACTACAACAAAGTTAAATTATTAAGTTCAATTATTAAATTACTGTATTAAGTGAGTGCCTACCTGAGGACTTTATAGACTGACTGGACTCTTACACAGACGTGATTCATGCGTCGAAAGATTCTGGTATCAATATTTCTCAAGATAAGACAAAAATATCTGTGTTGTTTCCTTCCAGTAGCTTCAGTGTTTTTTTTGTTTTTTTCTCTTTTGCAGAACTCAAATACAGAAAACCCAAACTGTGTGGGCATCGATGGTGTACTCGAGGCGTACTTCCAGAGCCTACGAAGTGTTCAGCTGTACGGCCCGACCAACTTTGCTCCCGTCATCAACCAGGTGGCTCGGTGAGAGACATACCTTCCTATGCACTCTTACATAATGTCTCTCATACATAAATACACACACATTTCCATGTGTTTCATTTGCATGTGCTACTTATCTCGTGCCATCATGGAAAGCCAGCTGTTTTCGTATGCATGTCATGAATACAAACAGTAAATATCTGTGGTGGCTTGACGGCAGAAAGGAGGAGGCGCGATACGCATATGTTACAGGTACTGGCTGGCACCATGTGAACAGCTTCTAGGCTCTCTCTGGAAACAGGAGAAAGAAGTGAGACAGGGCAAACTCTGCGTCTGTTTTACATCTCGCTCAGCAGAAAGAGGGAGATTTATTAAAACATTCACAACTGAAACCCTCCTCTGTTATGAACACTCAGTGTTCTCTATGAAACAAACACGACTTCAAAATAAAATACAATGTCTTTTCTCATCTTTCAGCAAATACTGACTTATAAGTTTGGATGATTAAATAAATCAAAATGACAATAACCACTGTTACCCTGTAAGTTGTCTCTTTTCAACTTAAAATAAAACCATAGCTTATGTTACCACTTACATATGGTTCCTAAATTAATTTTCCATTTTCCAACTAAAATCATTTTACTCTTCCAAAATGCATGAGCTGATTTTTTTTACTTGTTTTTAACCACTTTTAAAATAAATAAAATGTTTTTACCATAGCCATTTTACAGCACATAAACACATTTTTTTAAACATGAGCTTTTCACATTTTACACAGTATCATACATTTAAAAACCATTAGACTTTACGAAAATGTTCAAGGAGCTAAAAATAAAACTCTCTGGTAGCAACTGTTGACACTATCAGGTGCGAAATGCGGCTACTGCTACATGTACACATATGTCCACATATTCATGAAACGGCCTTATTAGCGGACATAAGGAGATTTTAAAGGGACCTGTTGAGTTCTTGTAACCGTGTTACTAGTAAAAACACTGTGCGTATCAGTGAGGTCTAACACATTTGTGAAGTACGTTTACTCCCTCATAAAACATTCGTGCACAGGTGAAGTGATACACATTTGTATTGTTTGTTCCCTGCTGTTCTAACAGGTGGCAGAAGACAGCAAACATGGATGGAAATGCTTGAAAAATGCCTTTGTAAATGTTTTATGATGATTGGCATATTTGTTCGAGGTCAGCGATACACACAACACACACAGAACCTAATGCAACCACACAGCAGCTTTAGCTCATCACAAATATTTTTGCAGTGTCCCTCACAGGATTTCAAGAGTCAGGATTTGGAAATGAGTCCTGACCTCTCTTAAAGTTTTTGTGACATGTAGGACTTGAGCTCATGTTAATAGGTGTACATGTCATGACTTCTCATTGACCTCTGCTCGCAGATTATCATAAACATTGCTGCTTCCAGGATGAAGCTGTATTAAATTCCAATGTTTAGGGAAGAGTAGAGGTACAAAGGCATTCAGGGTGCCTTAAAGGTTAATGATACTTTTTCAAGGTGTAATGACCAAACCAACAAAAAAGAAAAAACTTTGGAATAAACAAAAGTTAAAGTTAAGTCAAGTACTTTCAAAGTGTCATGGTTAAAGCAAACAAACACTCACTCTTGGTAAGAGATTGCTGGTTTCCAGCATCAAAGTCAAATACTCTGTACCCCCATCCATCCCCTGTGACATGCACACTGTGTGAGCCTCCTTACCCAGAGATGACTCGCTGAAGACGAACTCTTTTGAACTCTGTTTACGTCAGTTAGAGAATGTGACTCATAAGCTAAAGCGTGTTAAGTATAAAAAACCTTTGACTCAGACCAGTCCATCAAACCTCAGCAAGAGATACACCACCAACCAACTGAGTCAACGCACAAAACACGCTGCCGTTTCAACAGAAAAACTGAACACTTATGAGTAAAATCACTGCTATTTATCACACTTCCATCTTAGCTTCGATGTCTTTGTGTTTTTCACAGTCCACTCTCTCTACAGTATACTAACTACAAGGATTGAAGCTGATGGAGAGGACCAAACAATAATTTATTGACTTTTCTAGCACGGTAGAATTTGTCTTTTTATTTTCTCATAATCTGTCCATGGTTGTAGGCTATTTGGAGTTACAAATATCAGTTTTTTATCCATATTAGTTTACATAAATATATTTAAACCTGCATATTTGGCATTAATTTATTATTCATGTATTACACTGAATAAACAACTACTGTATTAATAATGCAAACATCATTTTCCAAAGTCCAGAGTGACTCTGAACACATTTGTAGTCATTTTATGAATCTGCCCCCTGCCTCCCTTGCATTTTCTTCTCTGGTTGATTTTTGTCTCTGTATTTTACATTTACCAGCTTATGTGTCGTCAGGTATTTGAACCTAGCCCACATATTAAGTGCACTTTATTATTTTATGATTATTATTTTCTCCCATGCACTCACAATGTAAGTGCTTCAAATAACACAAATAGGCAGAAACTTGTCTCCCTGCTGAACCCCACAGCATCTCATCCTACAAGCTCTTTTTTTAAAAACAAATTAAATTTTACCAATAATTGTTGTTTTTTTTGTAAGACAGCCGGTGTTAAGTTTTTAATGGATTTTGTCTGCTTATTACCAGCTATTGTATTTTTAGCCCCCATATGAAGCAATAATATCCTGTCCCAGTGAAGTGTGATTGTGGTTGCATAATCAAATGTGATGTGTTGTTCCGCTGTGGGCTTAAGAGCTTCAAAAGTCCACTCAGAGAGAGAACATCAGACTTTCTTCCCTCATCCTCGCTCTTTTTCTGCCATTCTTGTTGTGTTTGCTTGATGTCTCCAGATAGTTTCGGTGTTCTGATCATCAGATGCACAACACTTCCATCTCTCCCGTTTTTCTTCTTAATCTTTTCATCTCCCTCCCTCCATACCTTCAGTGCCTATTCTGACTTGTTCCACCTCCACATTCTTGTTTGTCTTTCCTCATTTTTCGCTGTCTCATCCGCTCTCTGTTTCTCACACTCTGCTGCTTCTTGCCGCTTTGTCTCCTTCCCTTCTTCTTAATTAAACCCCCCAATCTGTCTCTTCTTCCTCCTCTTTGTGTTTTTCTGTTATTGCTCCTCATCCTCCTCCTCCTCTTCATCCACCTTTTCTTTCTTGTCGTTATCCACGTGGGAGGCTTAGAGTAGCGCTGAAGACAAGGCAAGATGAAAAGGAGGAAGACGCGTGGCACCATTTATATATACATAAATATACATGGCCACATGCAGCTACGTTTGCCATGTGAAGAAAAGCATTGGAACAGTGATCATATTATCACAGCCAGTGAAAAATATGCTGCTTCTGTCCAACAGTTAGTGTGTTTACATATAGTGAATCCTCTTTACGGCTTATTTTGTCCAGCTGTCATCTGTATACTGTGCTCTTGTGTGTTGTCTGATGCCACATTGCGTGTCTTTGTGGGCAGGAAAGCTGGACTGCATATCTGTGACGGATGGTGAAAATACTATTTATGTTATTATTGGAAACAACCAACCAGCCTACACACACACACACACACACACACACACACACACACACACGCACGCACGCACGCACGCACACACACACACACACACACACACACACACACACACACACACACACACACACACACACACACACACACACACACACAACCCGGATCAAAGAGTCGACATTTTGTTACCCTCGTCCTGTAGGACTGAAGAGTTGCTGTTGAGTTCTGCACTGACATCTTTGAAGTCTGTGAATCCAGAGAGCAGAATTTATGGTATAGATCACGTAGAAGTGCCTCTGGGAACATTTCAGATAGTGCCAGCAGCTGCATACTGTGATGCATTACAGGATTAGAGAAGGTTTACAGTTCGCCATACCTCATTTAATGTTGGAGGCTTTGTTCTGATATAATCTGTATATAGGGTGTATAATCATCTGAAATTATAAGAAGAATAAGAATCTTTTTTGTTACCTTAAACTGAGCCTTTTATATCTGCAGTCTGTCTTTTTATTTGTTTGTGGTTTGGATATTTTTGTGCTCGATACCTTTCATTTTTAGAAATATTCTTTTTTTTTCAATATATGTCACCTACAGCTATGACAAATGTACTAATTACAGCCCAGTCAGAGTACAGTTTGCAGCAGCAGCCCGACCTTTGTTCGTCGTCTGTGAAGTAAGGACATTTCCACACAGTCAGAATTAGAAAAGGCGAGCGTTCACAGTCATATTCACATATAAAATGGGAGCACACTGTGGAGCGTCTCTCCTGCCTGGTGCCTCACAGGTCGGTTGAAACGTGAATCACACAGGATGGCGGTAGAGGAGGTTGCACCAGGGTCTGGTCAGATCAGGATTCGGATCATGCTGTTTCGGGTCTGACTGTCATGCTGGTCATTTTTTTTGCTTTGGTAGATTTTTTTTTTACTAACCTGTTTCAGTAATAAACTTTTCAGAGTTTATCTCTAAATGCTTCCAGTAGTCCATTACATCACCTGCTTTATCTGTATGTACAGGTAACGGCATATGTGAGCATTAGTTATCAACATTAGCAGTCACCCTTCCATCAAAACAACATCTTTGCTTCTTTGTCTGTCACTTCCAGCACAGTTGATGCTATCAAGATGTTTCTGTTATTTTAAAAGGTCAAAGAAGTCATAGTTCTTCTTTCTCCCCAGTTAAAACCAAAAAGCTTTTTATGAATCACGCATCCATCTGGTGTTGCTCGTGTGCTATAATCAACAAGATCAGTCGAGAGCTGAGCGTTCCTGTGCCAGAGGCATTTACAGCAGAATTAATGTAGACGTTTCAGTCAGACTTTACATATAAAAGCAGGTCTGTTCACAAGATGCACGTGTCGTTGCACATGTGTGTACTAAAAAGAAGAAAACGTCTCCAAATAAAAGGATAATTGAAGTGACTGCACTTCTTGCAGACTTTACTTTACAAGGTAACAGAGCAATTTGTTCCCCTGCTTCTGTTCACGCACTTTACCATTATTCTTCACAGACAGAGGGAGAGAGCCGGGGGAATGGAAGAAAGAGAGAGACAGAGACTGAGAGATAGAAAGATGCATTAGGGACAGACGCTGAGACATGAGACAGGCAGGTGGACAGACAGATTAATCCAGCAGACAGGATGGTAGGCAGAGAGAGACAGTTTGCCATTTTGCCTGCTCTCAGCCTCGGGCCAGACTGAGAGTGTGAGCCAATCAAACAGTGAGTCAGACAGCAGGTCTTCCTTCTCCCTGCTGGGATCCTAGCATTACCTGGAACACACAGACACACACATACACACACACACACACACACACACACACACACACACACACACACACACACACACACAGCCTTGTCTATATCACGTTGTTGGGCCACAAGACATGGACATGCAAACTGGGAACCACCCTTTCTGAAGGTTCTACAGCACTGAAAAAAATCAAGTAGTATACTGAAGCAACCATAAACACAGATGTCACTTCAAATTCTCAATCAGACAAAGTAGAGTCACCTCACCTGACCAGGGACAGCTTCCTGGGGACTTTTTATGTTTTTGTGATTAGTGGGGTCAACATATACACACTTCCTGATTTTTCTGTCTTCCTCTGGACCACTTAACACACACTAAGGGTTAACTTACTTTATGGAGACCTTAAACACCAATGTGTTTAAGGTCTCTATAAAGTAAGTCAAACCTCTCAAATTAGTGCCAATGATGCCTGTGTTTAAGCTTTTATATAACTACAATTGATCTTAAATTACCAAGACAGTCAGTAACGGTTAACAGCAAATTTTAATAACTTGGCAGCTCTACTAACATAAAAAACAAAACAAAAATACAGCCCTTTACTCGTACTGTGAGATCAAACAACAAACTTTTAGTGAGCTTGATTCTACATTAATATTAACATCAACACAATTAACTTTCTAAACTAGAAAGCAAAAAATTTGGTGAGCTTCACTCTAAATCAAATCTAAATATTAACATAAATAATATTCTACATTATTTTTAAAATAAAATTAAAAAGCAAAAAACACACCTTTGGTGAGTTTGATTTTGAAATAATTTTAACATTAATAAACATTCTAAATAAAAAAGAACACACTTATAGCAACTGCAGCTTTAAACTAAAGTTTCTTTTTCAGAGCTGTGATGCGATTTTTACCATAAAACTTAATGGCTAGCCAATTCCTGTTCTTAAGGGCTGTTTTTTCCATGTTAAGGCACTTATCACAGTCGGCCTTTCCAGGAACGCGACATGATGTGATGAAGAACATCATGTGCCTTTCCACAGCAGCAACCTCCTCCTTCTCCCACATCCTTTTGGAATGCTGTCAACCTTGGAATACACCGTCTGTCCTGGTCGGAGAGGGTATGATCAGATTCAGACATAGGACTCTGCGTCTATGATGTAAAATAAATTGTAATTTACATTTCTAACAAAATGCAAAACGAAAAAGGAGAATAACACAATGTCAGTTCAATACTTAAAAGCATAGACTTCAAAGTACCTGGCAGCTTTCATTTAGCTGGGAAGGGCTGGTGCATGGACCCTGAGATTCATCAGAATCTGAGTAGTCTACAAGGTGAGACATTATTCCAACTCTGTTTGTTGAAAGAACAAGTTCTGGTTCATCCAAGTCCTAAAGAAGTTATAAGTAAGAATTAATATACTGTATAAATAACAGGACATATACAAAAACATAAACTGACGTTAAAAAACTTTGGAATCATTAATCATTTCTAGGACTATTGAAATGAACATCAAAATGTTGGCATATAAGAAGATATAAGATATTACTTTTATTAAAGTCTGCCACTAGAGTTGAATAGTTATTACATGACAATGTAAAAACCTATTTCAGTAATTTACTTACCGTCAATATTAGATTATCATTTGGCTATATATATTTTAATGTTTCCTTATATAATTCCTTAAGAATTTAAGTTGGTTGTGAATTGTCATAAATCTGATGCCTACTGTATAATGAGACTGTTGTAAACACAGAATTTAGTTTGAATAACCGGAAGAAAGAAAACAGTGCATTTTTTAAAGTAAACATTAGATTTATTATTATTGTTTTGTGCAAATCTGGCTTTAAATCATATTTTTTTCCCATAGGTTGAACTCGAACTAGTGTGACATGTGTGTAGCCTGTTATAGCACTACAGTTACTATTATATGGATGAAAAAGTCATATCACTGTCAGTAAATGTGGAAAGTATTACTTAGCTACCGTGGTCCCCACAAAGGAAAAGACCTGACCAGTGTGTAAGATGGCAGCCACAGAAAGTGATGGTTGGTCCACACTGAATCAGGAAAACCAGACTGTGCTTGGTAACACTTCAACACTATTGTTACATCAATTTGAACTAAACATGACATATTTTACTATATTTTTTTCCATAGGTTGAACTTGGTTCGAACTAGTGTGACATGTGTGTTGCCTGTTATAGCACTGCAGGGACTGTTACAGCCAAAAACAAGTCAATATCAAGTGTTACAGTGTTGAACTGACCTGTGACAGAACAGCTGATATGAACTGTGGAAAGCAAACTTAGCCAGAGTTATAGGCTTTGTGTAATATGTTGTGTTTGCTTGACTTTATTGATGAAAAAGTCATATCACTGTCAGTAAATGTGGAAAGTATTACTTAGCTACCGTGGTCCCCACAAAGGAAAAGACCTGACCAGTGTGTAAGATGGCAGCCACAGAAAGTGATGGTTGGTCCCCACTGAATCAGGAAAACCAGACTGTGCTTGGTAACACTTCAACACTATTGTTACATCAATTTGAACTAAACATGACATATTTTACTATATTTTTTTCCATAGGCTGAACTTGGTTCGAACTAGTGTGACATGTGTGTAGCCTGTTATAGCACTGCAGGGACTGTTACAGCCAAAAACCAGTTAATATCAAGTGTTACAGTGTTGAACTGGCCTGTGACAGAACAGCTGATATGAACTGTGGAAAGCAAACTTAGCCAGAGTTATAGGCTTTGTGTAATACGTTGTGTTTGCTTGACTTTATGGATGAAAAAGTCATATCACTGTCAGTAAATGTGGAAAGTATTACTTAGCTACCGTGGTCCCCACAAAGGAAAAGACCTGACCAGTGTGTAAGATGGCAGCCACAGAAAGTGATGGTTGGTCCACACTGAATCAGGAAAACCAGACTGTGCTTGGTAACACTTCAACACTATTGTTACATCAATTTGAACTAAACATGACATATTTTACTATATTTTTTTCCATAGGTTGAACTTGGTTCGAACTAGTGTGACATGTGTGTTGCCTGTTATAGCACTGCAGGGACTGTTACAGCCAAAAACAAGTCAATATCAAGTGTTACAGTGTTGAACTGACCTGTGACAGAACAGCTGATATGAACTGTGGAAAGCAAACTTAGCCAGAGTTATAGGCTTTGTGTAATATGTTGTGTTTGCTTGACTTTATTGATGAAAAAGTCATATCACTGTCAGTAAATGTGGAAAGTATTACTTAGCTACCGTGGTCCCCACAAAGGAAAAGACCTGACCAGTGTGTAAGATGGCAGCCACAGAAAGTGATGGTTGGTCCCCACTGAATCAGGAAAACCAGACTGTGCTTGGTAACACTTCAACACTATTGTTACATCAATTTGAACTAAACATGACATATTTTACTATATTTTTTTCCATAGGCTGAACTTGGTTCGAACTAGTGTGACATGTGTGTAGCCTGTTATAGCACTGCAGGGACTGTTACAGCCAAAAACCAGTTAATATCAAGTGTTACAGTGTTGAACTGGCCTGTGACAGAACAGCTGATATGAACTGTGGAAAGCAAACTTAGCCAGAGTTATAGGCTTTGTGTAATACGTTGTGTTTGCTTGACTTTATGGATGAAAAAGTCATATCACTGTCAGTAAATGTGGAAAGTATTACTTAGCTACCGTGGTCCCCACAAAGGAAAAGACCTGACCAGTGTGTAAGATGGCAGCCACAGAAAGTGATGGTTGGTCCCCACTGAATCAGGAAAACCAGACTGCGCTTGGTAACACTTCAACACTATTGTTACATCAATTTGAACTAAACATGACATATTTTACTATATTTTTTTCCATAGGTTGAACTTGGTTCGAACTAGTGTGACATGTGTGTTGCCTGTTATAGCACTGCAGGGACTGTTACAGCCAAAAACAAGTCAATATCAAGTGTTACAGTGTTGAACTGACCTGTGACAGAACAGCTGATATGAACTGTGGAAAGCAAACTTAGCCAGAGTTATAGGCTTTGTGTAATATGTTGTGTTTGCTTGACTTTATGGATGAAAAAGTCATATCACTGTCAGTAAATGTGGAAAGTATTACTTAGCTACCGTGGTCCCCACAAAGGAAAAGACCTGACCAGTGTGTAAGATGGCAGCCACAGAAAGTGATGGTTGGTCCCCACTGAGTCAGGAAAACCAGACTGTGCTTGGTAACACTTTGACACTATAGTTACACCCATCTGAACTAAACTCAACAATGTGCACAAAAGCAAACGTTGGACAAATTTAGATTAAAAACAGAAACAGTAATGTTGAAACCCAGCAAAATGACTCCTACTGTACCTGCATGACAGAGGATGAAGGACTCTCAGCCATCTTCTCTGCTGTTCTGGGGTCTTCCGTGTCACAGGGATCAGCAGCACATGACTGTTCTTCTGCCTGAAATAATAATTCACTGTTAATCAGCAGCTCGTCAATGGACATAGATTTACTAAACTAAACAACAAGAGAACAGATGAATTTTGTATAAATACTATGTCAATATTTGTGCAAATCTGGCTCTAAATCATATTTTTCTATAGGCTGAACTTGGTTCGAACTAGTGTGACATGTGTGTAGCCTGTTATAGCACTGCAGGGACTGTTACAGCCAAAAACCAGTTAATATCAAGTGTTACAGTGTTGAACTGACCTGTGACAGAACAGCTGATATGAACTGTGGAAAGCAAACTTAGCCAGAGTTATAGGCTTTGTGTAATATGTTGTGTTTGCTTGACTTTATTGATGAAAAAGTCATATCACTGTCAGTAAATGTGGAAAGTATTACTTAGCTACCGTGGTCCCCACAAAGGAAAAGACCTGACCAGTGTGTAAGATGGCAGCCACAGAAAGTGATGGTTGGTCCCCACTGAATCAGGAAAACCAGACTGCGCTTGGTAACACTTCAACACTATTGTTACATCAATTCGAACTAAACATGACATATTTTACTATATTTTTTTCCATAGGTTGAACTTGGTTCGAACTAGTGTGACATGTGTGTTGCCTGTTATAGCACTGCAGGGACTGTTACAGCCAAAAACAAGTCAATATCAAGTGTTACAGTGTTGAACTGACCTGTGACAGAACAGCTGATATGAACTGTGGAAAGCAAACTTAGCCAGAGTTATAGGCTTTGTGTAATACGTTGTGTTTGCTTGACTTTATGGATGAAAAAGTCATATCACTGTCAGTAAATGTGGAGAGTATTACTTAGCTATCGTGGTCCCCACAAAGGAAAAGACCTGACCAGTGTGTAAGATGGCAGTCACAGTAAATTATGGTTGGTCCACACTGAGTCAGGAAAACCAGACTGTGCTTGGTAACACTTTGACACTATAGTTACACCCATCTGAACTAAACTCAACAATGTGCACAAGAGCAAACGTTGGACAAATTTAGATTAAAAACAGAAACAGTAATGTTAAAACCCAGCAAAATGACTCCTACTGTACCTGCATGACAGAGGATGAAGGACTCTCAGCCATCTTCTCTGCTGTTCTGGGGTCTTCCGTGTCACAGGGATCAGCAGCACATGACTGTTCTTCTGCCTGTAATAATAATTCACTGTTAATCAGCAGCTCGTCAATGGACATAGATTTACTAAACTAAACAACAAGAGAACAGATGAATTTTGTATAAATACTATGTCAATATTTGTGCAAATCTGGCTCTAAATCATATTTTTCTATAGGCTGAACTTGGTTCGAACTAGTGTGACATGTGTGTAGCCTGTTATAGCACTGCAGGGACTGTTACAGCCAAAAACCAGTTAATATCAAGTGTTACAGTGTTGAACTGGCCTGTGACAGAACAGCTGATATGAACTGTGGAAAGCAAACTTAGCCAGAGCTATAGGCTTTGTGTAATACGTTGTGTTTGCTTGACTTTATGGATGAAAAAGTCATATCACTGTCAGTAAATGTGGAAAGTATTACTTAGCTACCGTGGTCCCCACAAAGGAAAAAACCTGACCAGTGTGTAAGATGGCAGCCACAGAAAGTGATGGTTGGTCCCCACTGAATCAGGAAAACCAGACTGTGCTTGGTAACACTTCAACACTATTGTTACATCAATTTGAACTAAACATGACATATTTTACTATATTTTTTTCCATAGGTTGAACTTGGTTCGAACTAGTGTGACATGTGTGTTGCCTGTTATAGCACTGCAGGGACTGTTACAGCCAAAAACCAGTTAATATCAAGTGTTACAGTGTTGAACTGGCCTGTGACAGAACAGCTGATATGAACTGTGGAAAGCAAACTTAGCCAGAGTTATAGGCTTTGTGTAATACGTTGTGTTTGCTTGACTTTATGGATGAAAAAGTCATATCACTGTCAGTAAATGTGGAAAGTATTACTTAGCTACCGTGGTCCCCACAAAGGAAAAGACCTGACCAGTGTGTAAGATGGCAGCCACAGAAAGTGATGGTTGGTCCCCACTGAATCAGGAAAACCAGACTGTGCTTGGTAACACTTCAACACTATTGTTACATCAATTTGAACTAAACATGACATATTTTACTATATTTTTTTCCATAGGTTGAACTTGGTTCGAACTAGTGTGACATGTGTGTTGCCTGTTATAGCACTGCAGGGACTGTTACAGCCAAAAACAAGTCAATATCAAGTGTTACAGTGTTGAACTGACCTGTGACAGAACAGCTGATATGAACTGTGGAAAGCAAACTTAGCCAGAGTTATAGGCTTTGTGTAATATGTTGTGTTTGCTTGACTTTATTGATGAAAAAGTCATATCACTGTCAGTAAATGTGGAAAGTATTACTTAGCTACCGTGGTCCCCACAAAGGAAAAGACCTGACCAGTGTGTAAGATGGCAGCCACAGAAAGTGATGGTTGGTCCCCACTGAATCAGGAAAACCAGACTGCGCTTGGTAACACTTCAACACTATTGTTACATCAATTTGAACTAAACATGACATATTTTACTATATTTTTTTCCATAGGTTGAACTTGGTTCGAACTAGTGTGACATGTGTGTTGCCTGTTATAGCACTGCAGGGACTGTTACAGCCAAAAACAAGTCAATATCAAGTGTTACAGTGTTGAACTGACCTGTGACAGAACAGCTGATATGAACTGTGGAAAGCAAACTTAGCCAGAGTTATAGGCTTTGTGTAATACGTTGTGTTTGCTTGACTTTATGGATGAAAAAGTCATATCACTGTCAGTAAATGTGGAAAGTATTACTTAGCTACCGTGGTCCCCACAAAGGAAAAGACCTAACCAGTGTGTAAGATGGCAGCCACAGAAAGTGATGGTTGGTCCCCACTGAATCAGGAAAACCAGACTGTGCTTGGTAACACTTCAACACTATTGTTACATCAATTTGAACTAAACATGACATATTTTACTATATTTTTTTCCATAGGTTGAACTTGGTTCGAACTAGTGTGACATGTGTGTTGCCTGTTATAGCACTGCAGGGACTGTTACAGCCAAAAACAAGTCAATATCAAGTGTTACAGTGTTGAACTGACCTGTGACAGAACAGCTGATATTAACTGTGGAAAGCAAACTTAGCCAGAGTTATAGGCTTTGTGTAATACGTTGTGTTTGCTTGACTTTATGGATGAAAAAGTCATATCACTGTCAGTAAATGTGGAGAGTATTACTTAGCTACCGTGGTCCCCACAAAGGAAAAGACCTGACCAGTGTGTAAGATGGCAGTCACAGTAAATTATGGTTGGTCCACACTGAGTCAGGAAAACCAGACTGTGCTTGGTAACACTTTGACACTATAGTTACACCCATCTGAACTAAACTCAACAATGTGCACAAGAGCAAACGTTGGACAAATTTAGATTAAAAACAGAAACAGTAATGTTAAAACCCAGCAAAATGACTCCTACTGTACCTGCATGACAGAGGATGAAGGACTCTCAGCCATCTTCTCTGCTGTTCTGGGGTCTTCCGTGTCACAGGGATCAGCAGCACATGACTGTTCTTCTGCCTGAAATAATAATTCACTGTTAATCAGCAGCTCGTCAATGGACATAGATTTACTAAACTAAACAACAAGAGAACAGATGAATTTTGTATAAATACTATGTCAATATTTGTGCAAATCTGGCTCTAAATCATATTTTTCTATAGGCTGAACTTGGTTCGAACTAGTGTGACATGTGTGTAGCCTGTTATAGCACTGCAGGGACTGTTACAGCCAAAAACCAGTTAATATCAAGTGTTACAGTGTTAAACTGGCCTGTGACAGAACAGCTGATATGAACTGTGGAAAGCAAACTTAGCCAGAGCTATAGGCTTTGTGTAATACGTTGTGTTTGCTTGACTTTATGGATGAAAAAGTCATATCACTGTCAGTAAATGTGGAAAGTATTACTTAGCTACCGTGGTCCCCACAAAGGAAAAGACCTGACCAGTGTGTAAGATGGCAGCCACAGAAAGTGATGGTTGGTCCCCACTGAATCAGGAAAACCAGACTGTGCTTGGTAACACTTCAACACTATTGTTACATCAATTTGAACTAAACATGACATATTTTACTATATTTTTTTCCATAGGTTGAACTTGGTTCGAACTAGTGTGACATGTGTGTTGCCTGTTATAGCACTGCAGGGACTGTTACAGCCAAAAACAAGTCAATATCAAGTGTTACAGTGTTAAACTGACCTGTGACAGAACAGCTGATATGAACTGTGGAAAGCAAACTTAGCCAGAGTTATAGGCTTTGTGTAATATGTTGTGTTTGCTTGACTTTATGGATGAAAAAGTCATATCACTGTCAGTAAATGTGCAGAGTATTACTTAGCTACTGTGGTCCCCACAAAGGAAAAGACCTGACCAGTGTGTAAGATGGCAGCCACAGAAAGTGATGGTTGGTCCCCACTGAATCAGGAAAACCAGACTGTGCTTGGTAACACTTCAACACTATTGTTACATCAATTTGAACTAAACATGACATATTTTACTATATTTTTTTCCATAGGTTGAACTTGGTTCGAACTAGTGTGACATGTGTGTTGCCTGTTATAGCACTGCAGGGACTGTTACAGCCAAAAACAAGTCAATATCAAGTGTTACAGTGTTGAACTGACCTGTGACAGAACAGCTGATATGAACTGTGGAAAGCAAACTTAGCCAGAGTTATAGGCTTTGTGTAATACGTTGTGTTTGCTTGACTTTATGGATGAAAAAGTCATATCACTGTCAGTAAATGTGGAGAGTATTACTTAGCTACCGTGGTCCCCACAAAGGAAAAGACCTGACCAGTGTGTAAGATGGCAGTCACAGTAAATTATGGTTGGTCCACACTGAGTCAGGAAAACCAGACTGTGCTTGGTAACACTTTGACACTATAGTTACACCCATCTGAACTAAACTCAACAATGTGCACAAGAGCAAACGTTGGACAAATTTAGATTAAAAACAGAAACAGTAATGTTAAAACCCAGCAAAATGACTCCTACTGTACCTGCATGACAGAGGATGAAGGACTCTCAGCCATCTTCTCTGCTGTTCTGGGGTCTTCCGTGTCACAGGGATCAGCAGCACATGACTGTTCTTCTGCCTGAAATAATAATTCACTGTTAATCAGCAGCTCGTCAATGGACATAGATTTACTAAACTAAACAACAAGAGAACAGATGAATTTTGTATAAATACTATGTCAATATTTGTGCAAATCTGGCTCTAAATCATATTTTTCTATAGGCTGAACTTGGTTCGAACTAGTGTGAAATGTGTGTAGCCTGTTATAGCACTGCAGGGACTGTTACAGCCAAAAACCAGTTAATATCAAGTGTTACAGTGTTGAACTGGCCTGTGACAGAACAGCTGATATGAACTGTGGAAAGCAAACTTAGCCAGAGTTATAGGCTTTGTGTAATACGTTGTGTTTGCTTGACTTTATGGATGAAAAAGTCATATCACTGTCAGTAAATGTGGAAAGTATTACTTAGCTACCGTGGTCCCCACAAAGGAAAAGACCTGACCAGTGTGTAAGATGGCAGCCACAGAAAGTGATGGTTGGTCCCCACTGAATCAGGAAAACCAGACTGTGCTTGGTAACACTTCAACACTATTGTTACATCAATTTGAACTAAACATGACATATTTTACTATATTTTTTTCCATAGGTTGAACTTGGTTCGAACTAGTGTGACATGTGTGTTGCCTGTTATAGCACTGCAGGGACTGTTACAGCCAAAAAACAAGTCAATATCAAGTGTTACAGTGTTGAACTGACCTGTGACAGAACAGCTGATATGAACTGTGGAAAGCAAACTTAGCCAGAGTTATAGGCTTTGTGTAATATGTTGTGTTTGCTTGACTTTATGGATGAAAAAGTCATATCACTGTCAGTAAATGTGCAGAGTATTACTTAGCTACTGTGGTCCCCACAAAGGAAAAAACCTGACCAGTGTGTAAGATGGCAGCCACAGAAAATGGTGGTTGGTCCCCACTGAATCAGGAAAACCAGACTGTGCTTGGTAACACTTTGACACTATAGTTACACCCATCTGAACTAAACTCAACAATGTGCACAAGAGCAAACGTTGGACAAATTTAGATTAAAAACAGAAACAGTAATGTTGAAACCCAGCAAAATGACTCCTACTGTACCTGCAAAATTCTGATTCTTCACATTTGAGCTATTGATTATGATTATAATGATTCCTTCACTTCACACTGACCATCATTTATGACAAACCTGTTTCCTCCATGGCCAATCATTTCCACCGTAGTTGTATGTTACTTCTTCTCCTGGCTGAATGTCCCTCAACGCAAACAGACAGAGGTGTGGTTTGCCCTCCGTTATGATCTTCTTCATTTTGCAATTTGGACGCTTGTGGTCCTCACTGACGAGTCGTCCAAAGCTGCCATCTTCTTGGGTTGCATCGATACTTGAGGATGAAAAAAAAAATAACTAGGCTTGATAATATCAAATTAATGATTAAATTACATATTGTAATTTCCTATGACTTTAATTATTCATGGATATACATGCTAACTTAAAAACCATTTGATTATTATCAAATTTGTCTGTTGTGAAAAAACTCAATTGTGCAGAAATGTAACATTCAATCAAAACCTTACCACCATGTCTTTTCTTTCCATTGGAAGTCAAACATGAAAACAGTACATGCTTTGTGATAGGTCTTCCTCCTCCTGTCTGATTCTTCATGATTTATTAGCTGGCCCCTGTACTCTACCACAAAGTCTTCTTTGCTGAAATGGGCTTTGGCAAACACCCCTCGACCTAGTCAAAGACGTGTTACAAATGTCATTTTATCATACCCTATAGGTATTCTCATGGTTAAGCTATTTTTTCATAACAGATCAATAATTACATGAAAAGATATCATTAATACAGGCTACTACATACTGTACAGAACAACAACTCTTTGAGGTGCATGTATTTGTGTCAGGATATGCAAAAAAGCTATTAAATGGGTTTTGGAGATTAATTTATTGTCAATGTGCCAGTGTATAATATAAACACATACAGTACCTTTAAACGAGTTAATATATTCCACTTCCAGTTCTGCCATCTTGTCCACACCCCTGGCTCACACACGGCTCACACACGGCTCACACACGGCACACACGCGGCTCACATGCGGCTCACACACGGCTCACGTGTGACCCAGGTAGCATGTTAGCCAATTAGCTAGCGCTAGCCGCTTTGCTAACCAGCTAGCTCTCCTTCAAATAAAGTTTTCACTCCGACCGAATGCAACACGATGAAGTTTTTTAACGGCTTGATAACCAACCGACCTAAAACATATCAGACTCTCACTGAAATAAACATTAAAGTCACAATGGCATAACTTACCTTTTCCTTGAATCCACGCTGCCACTTGTCAGCTCTCTGTGCCGTTCCTCCGGCCGGCTGTCAAGGAGCGCTTGTTTTGTTTCACCAGTGCATCCAGGAAATGTGGTATAGCTGTATAGCTGTCTTACATTAAACACCTCCCAGTAGTCATGTCAGTGTACATGTATCAAACACATCCAATCTATCGACATACAAATTAATATGAATTATTAACGGATAGAGAGTTAATCTCAGAGTTTATTTGTATATATATACTTAGTAAAGATATTATATGCCTTACTTTTTGCCAATTAGTTTTTTGAAAATAAATCACAAGCCTGTCTTAGCACTAGCTTAGACAAAACTTTAGCCTGCATTAAAGGGCTATTTGTAGCTAAACGTTAGCTTTGAGCTGAAAGCTGCAAACTGCATTTACTTCGACAGGTAATTACATACATGACAAACAATTGTAATAGTAATAACCTTTGTTATTTGAAAATATATCACAAGCCTGTCTTAGCACTAGCTTAGACAAAACTTTAGCCTGCATTAAAGGGCTATTTGTAGCTAAAAGTTAGCTTTGATCTGAAAGCTGCAAACTGCATTTACTTCGACAGGTAATTACATACATGACAAACAATTGTAATAGTAATAACCTTTGTTATTTGAAAATATATCACAAGCCTGTCTTAGCACTACCTTAGACTTTAGCTTGCACTAAAGGGCTATTTTTAGCTAAGTTTTTAGCTTTGAGCTAAAAGCTCCAAATTGCATTTACTTATGCTGGTAATTACATACATGGAAAACATTTGTAATAGTAATAACATTTATATATTATTTATTTATTACCTTCATTTATTATACCTGTAGTCCGTCCTAGAAGTCAGACAAGTTCTTGCACATGCGCAGATAAGCCAAGTGTGTGTGGAGTGTGTGTTTCTGCCTCACCAGGCCTGTCCAGTAGGGGGCGGTAGAGAGTTAACCTCACCTATACACACTTAAGCACACTTTTTACGGTTTTTGTGCATTTTGGGGTAACCCCTGAAAAATTGACAGGCCACTCCCCTGACCTTCTTCTTAACGAATTTAATGCTCTTCGTGGTGGGGACCAGGGTTTTGGTCCCCACCAAAATTTTGGTACCCACACTGTGAGTGTGCTGTCTGGTCGTGATTCCCACAATGTAACATAGACAAACACACACACACACACACACACACACACACACACACACACACACACACACACACACACACACACCAGAACAAATATTCTCCATTATACAAAACTGCTTTATGTGGACTATTCCATGAGAAGTGTGTGCTGGCAGGGAAGGACTCTATATGACACACAGTTACATGCAGAGAGTGACGTACATTCCATTCAAATGCTCATATGAATGACATTTAGTCTATTTAAGGTCACAGACTAAAGAACCTTTTTTTTTTTTACAAATTCACAGACAAGATGAAGCATTCTTTATCCTGAGGGAAAGAGTACAATATCAGATATCAATAAATATGAAATGAGTATGAAATACTAATGTTCATTTTTGGTACTGATTCCTCAACCATTTTCTTGATGTATTGTTCGATTCTTTAGTTTATAAAATCTCAGAAAATGGTGAATCCTCAAATGAAATCCTCAGTTTACTGTCATAGGGGACTAAAGACAGCAGGAAATATTTAGCTTTAAGGAGCTGATATCAGAGAATTTGGGATTACAATTTATTGTAGTCCACAACAATACAATCAACCAATCAAATCTGTGCAAAATCTGTTTATTAAGTGAACCTTCGCCCAGACCTTCAAGGCAAAAAAAAAAACTTGATGCAAATGAATGCAGCAGTACAAAAAGTTAAAAGAACATCACCTGATTAGCCTCAGTGTAGAACACATGTGTCAAGTACCTGTCCGAGTCCATAGGGACAATCATGAAACATTAAGCACAAAATCCACAATAGAGATCATCAAACACGCAGTCTATGAGAGTTTATTTATAACACAACACTTATAAACATACTTACATTGTGTTCAGACTCTGTCTGGTAAAAACTTCCATCATCGTGTCTGCACACTCAGGCAAAGATTTATTCTGGTGTTATTGTATTCATCTGTCTATATGGACAAAAATCATTCTGCTGTCAAAACTGTTATTCTATGTTACTGTAAACTTCATGTCGACACACCGATCAGTTAACCTAACTTCTCCGTGTGTGTGTGTGTGTGTGCGTGCGTGTTATGATGTCAGGTGTGCCGCAGAAGTGACTGACGGCTCTCAGTACTTTGTGCTGCTGATGATCACAGACGGCGTCATATCCGACATGGCTCAGACCAAAGAGTCTGTGGTCAACGTGAGTACACACAACGCTGCGCACACACGCTGCATGCAGGAAAGAAAATCTTTAGTGTGTCAGATTTAGATGGCTCTGTTTACAGATTATGGCAGAATGAAGAATTATTAAGAATTGTTATGTTTTCGTTACCTGTAAGAATGACCATTATATTTTACAGCCACAGCTGGTTCTCTTCTACAGTCCACCTTGTTTCTACAGTAGCACTGAACAGACAAACTAAACACTGCAGATAGGGTGCATTGCGTTTATTTGTTTAAAGTTTCTTTTCACTCTTGGAATAGGAGGGCGAGTAGTGGGGTTATTATGTCTATACATGCCACTAAATCCTACAGAGTGGTCCTTTAAACATGTGGGGATGGGAAGCTAAATTATAACTGAATAGGAAATACAGAATATCAAATGAATTATTTCAGCAGCTCAGGACAAAAACAGAATAGTCAACAAGTCACAGGTTTATGTAAAACTAACAACAGGTGCATTGAGATTGCTGTTTACAGGTTGTTTTTAATTGAAGCCAAAGGCACCTTTTATTGTCTACAAATATCTATATAATACACTGTTGCCTTCCTTTAGCAAAATATCATCATATCATACATCAGGTAGATAATGATGCAATATGACATTATGGGTTTAAAATCCATCTAAAAATCATTGTTGTTCTGGTGAAAGACATCATATGCCTGTGTGAGAGAAAATGACAGGACTCAGCAAGGGGAGGGGAATTGAACAGATCCTGTCCTGTTCTCTTCTTATCCAAACTGTGGTGGTCCCCAGAAATCCTGAAGGATTAACACTGGAGTCGCCAGAGAAAGGTGTGTGTGTGTGTGTGTGTGTGTGTGTGTGTGTGTGTGTGTGTGTGTGTGTGTGTGTGTGTGTGTGTGTGTGTGTGTGTGTGTGCGTGCGTGCGTGCGTGTGTGCTAGGGGTTGCACGACTTCAGATTTTTTTAAATCGACACTAATATGATGAAAGTTGAGTCAACGTCGACTAGTCGCTGGTGACGTCATTGATATTTTTTAGTAATTAAAAAAATCACAGGAGGAGGGAATGCTTTGCAATAATCTGACTGACAATGCACAGCTGTTACATAGCATTTGCGCAGAACAGCAAGCATAAACAAGCAGCGACTCATCTGTCAAATTTGACAGTAACATATCTACACGTAAATCTCCCATAGTGGAAAATAAAGTCGACGTCAAGCTCTAAACGTCATTGTGGCGTAGTGAAGTCAACTAGTCGAACAACCCCTAGTGTGTGTGTGTGTGTGCATGTGTGCATGTTTACCTAAAAAGGCTGTATGTGAGATATTTGCATAAAACAGGCCTGTGGAATTTAATTAAGGGGAAGTATTTGATAAAAATGCAGTTTACTTCCACAGTTCCTGCTAACACATTTGAGAGAGAATAATACAGTTTACTTTTAATGGCTTTGTTTGTAATACAATCAGACAAAGTTGGGAGGCAGAGGCTGCCATGCAAGGTTCCAACTCATCAGGAGTGGTAGAGCTCTTTCTATCCAAACTGTCACACTCATACTACACACACACACACACACACACACACACACACACACACACACACACACACACACACACACACACACACACACACACACACACACACACATACATTCATAGCCATCTTGAATCAACGAACCAGGAATGTATGATGTGTGATGATACTGGCGATGATTCTCTCAAAACAGTCAGTGGTCTGCAGTTTCACTCGACCATTTAGTATCAGCTCAGCTCGTTTTGGAACCCTGACCAAAAGTGATCGCCAAAAAATGACCAGGTACAGATGGAAACCAGAAAGAACCGTTCCAACTGAGCCGTACCATTCAGCGGAAATATGGCAACGGAGGAGTATTTAACAGTTGACTGAAACCAAAGCCGGCTGAAATAAAAGTGAATATTGGAGTTAAATTTGTTTCGTGGACAAAAAGACTTGAATATTAGTGTTGCTCTGTGTTTGATAGATGTGTAAACTGGCCACTGTTTGCTAACACATGAACGTTCATTCAGTTTTGATTTAGAGCTTGCTCTGTCAATAAGCCAACAGAAAAGCAACATGTGAGGGTAAAAAGACGAGATAGAAAGACATATCTGACAAAATTAATGAATGTTTTGTACGTACCAAGATGTTGACCCAGAAAACTACTTGAGTCTGCGTTAAAGAGCCGATCTGAGATCAGATCCAGCTGAATTATGATAATTAAGCTCTGCTGATCCAGAGTTTAACATTCAGCTAAAAACAGCCAGTGAACTCTGGACTCTTTGGACAAAGACATGAAAGCATTTTATTCTCAAGTGTAATCAGGATGTACAGTCTATATACAGTGTACTACACTGGATACTGTATATTCAAGCAGTGCACGGTGTGTATATTTTAGTCTGGCTCACACCCCTCCTGTGTTTTCTCCACAGGCAGCCTCCCTGCCCATGTCTATCATCATAGTAGGAGTGGGTCCTGCTGAGTTTGATGGTAAGTGTGTGTGTGTGTGTGTGCGTGCGTGCGTGCGTGCGTGCGTGCGTGCGTGCGTGCGTGCAAGCGTGCGTGCGTGCGTGCGTGCGTGCGTGCGTGCGTGCGTGTGTGTGTGTGTGTGTGTGTGTGTGTGTGTGTGTACTGGTCAGATTGGAGCTTCATTGTCTGTTGAACCAAAACATCTGAGGAGCCATCTCTCTGTTGCCATTTGTTGGTCTAGGTTTTAGAACTGATCTCCTTCACCAACCCTGACTTACATGTAATGTCAGTCAGTTATCCACACTGTTTAATAATTTACCAGTGGAGAAATGTCAGCTACAGCCCTGCAAAGCACACAAAAATCTTAGCGGCAAACTCAACCTGTTTATAGCAAATAGGTGCATTGAAGTGAGAGGTCCAGATGATATTAGAATGATCCAGGACATTGAACTCAACTCAAGAATGAACTAATTAATTAGTTGAAGAAACCACTGGCGTGTTGTTTACAGACAGGATCGATTCAATCAGAATACCTCTTGATACTGCTGTGTTCTCAAAGGATACTGTTGTATCATGGCAACAATATCGAGTAATATTATAATAACACTAGGACTTTAATGTATTGTTGTATGTAAGACATAAAGTATAAAGTCATTTTAATGAACCAATGATTGAGGTGAGTTTGTACTGTGTACAGGTACTGAGTGGGGCTAAATGGACCTTCATAGACTTACTACAAATACTACTACTGCAAATATTTCAGGTGTGCTCACTTCTTGTGTGTTGTTTTCAGATAATCTGGATTAACTGCTCTCTGTCTGATTTGCCCCGTTGGACGTTCTTACTTGCCTTTACAATGTTTTTTAACCCGGTTTAAATCATTCTGATGGGGCGGTCGGTGGCGTGGTGGGTTGGGCGTTATTGGTTCGAGTCCCTCATCGGACGGCCATTTGCTGCGTGTCATTCCCCCTCTCTCTGTCCCCTGCTTCCTGTCTATCTTCAGCTGCACTATCAATAAAAGGCATAAAAAGCCCCCCAAAAAAAAAATAGATATATTAAATCATTCTGATTAGAGACACAAACTTAACTGTCTACGTGGACGCTAAATAAAGTGATCAAATAAGATGCGCATTTACAGGTTTAATCAGAATCGAACATTTTTGATATGTGATAACGTTGCTGCATAATATAACAGAAGAAGAAGAGGAAGCGTTCCTGCATTGTTCATGTCCTTAGGTTACTGCTTTCTGGAGTTTGCCTTTCAGTGAAATGCTCTGAGTTGAACTCCTCTCTGAAGCAGCTCTGCAGAGGTTTTTTATTGTGCATGGTAGAAAACAGAAGCAGTGGATCTGTGGGGTGTCTCTGCTGACAACGTTGGAAGCAATAAAAAAATGTGCGGTCTTGGTTCAGACTACTGAGCCTCTGCGTTATTATTGCATAACCCTAATAA
Source organism: Collichthys lucidus (assembly GCA_004119915.2). Lineage (NCBI taxonomy): Eukaryota > Metazoa > Chordata > Actinopteri > Sciaenidae > Collichthys > Collichthys lucidus. Next base: position 21,396,535 of record CM014082.1, read on the forward strand.
GTATAGGCACAGCTCACCTAGGGAAATATGCACAGAAAAATATATTTATTTCATCCAGAGAGAAACTGAAGATTTAAGTGTTTACATGGTTATTAGACACTACTATTCTCCTATTGAATGTGTTCAACAGGAGGGCACCACCCCCCTCAACCTGATTGAATCAGATATCTACTCTTATTTACAAAATCTGTTTCCATGGAGATATAAAGTCAAATGGTTTAACTTGCCCTCTTTCACACTAATCAAAAGTACTAAACCATGACCTACTGCACTGGAAACCATGATGAGCGCACACTGCTCAAATAAAGATGCTTCCCTGCACTGAACATTATCTCTTAGAGAGAAGGAGCTTGATGAGAAAAGAATGTTGATTTTCATAAGGAGGACATCTGCAGGGTCATGATGGGCTGATGTACAGAGTTAAGAGGTTTGTCTTATACAGTCTGATGCTGTAGTTTTCCATCCTCATTTCATGATGATGGTGATTACTGTGTATGGATATTTGATTAAATGTGTTCATTTCGCACTGTGAGTGAGTGTAAGAATCCTGCCGGATACACAGTGTGAATTTATGGTTTTTCTTCTACTTCCCCAAAGCCCATCTGACTGCTGGGAGAAATTCCTCCTTTCAAACAGAGAACCCAAGCTTGATATGTAATTCACCACCAGCCTTTTTTTTAAACTTTTTTTTTCTTTCGCAGTTCGGTGTGGAAGGAAAACTGCACTTTGTTACAACATAGCTTTTATTTTGATACGTAGTTCTAACCATCACTTCTGAGTTAAGTACAATGTCTGTTACCAGATCTCAAACACAAAGAGCAGAATTCATGACCACAAACATGGAACCCAGGCTTTCCTTTGAAGCTGCACATATCAATATCTGCATATAAAAATAGTAATAACGTGAACTATCTTGTTACAGTTTTTCTCCATTGGTTTGGCTCATTTCTTGAAACTGAGATGACATTCTCATAACTATAAAGCAATTTGGCCAAACAGACTTGCAGTTCTGCACAACACTTCAGATAACCAGCAAAATGTAGTTTGTCTCCCAAAACTACTCATCCATGCTTCAAAATGAAATCCCTTTCCCATGTAAATAGTCAGTACCATAAAAATGGCATGGATCCTTCTCAATTGCTTCGGCACATTTTGATTCATTCAGTACTTCTGTCAAAATAACTTGGATGGTACTGCACAACTACATGGATCACCTGGCAATGTTTGTACAGCTCCCAAAACAGTTTACCCTTCAGTCAAAACTACATTCCCTTCTCATATAACTAGTCAGTGCCTCCAAAATGCATTGTCCCTTTGGTATTGTGTAAGTACTGCAAGTCAAAATGCTTAGACGCTTTGTCATGGCATATTTCTAACTATAGGCATAACATTTTCACACCACGCACACACACTGCACTCATTCTGCCGAGGAATTTTCATTTTTATTCTCAACTAACGTAAACTGTACACATTACAGTAGGTAGGGAACCGTAAAAAAGGAAAATATACTGTGTACACAAAATACAAAAACCCACAAAAAAGAAAAAAAACAACAACAAATCAGCACTGTAAATACAAAGAATCACAAATGAAGACATTTTGTTTAGTCACGGTCACTCCCCTCTCTCTCCTGGTCACCATCCTCATCTTCCTGGCCATCCATTCTCTGTGCTCTGTTCGGCCACAGATTCTCATCCACATCGCATCTGATGTTGTCTCTTGAGATACAGCGCGAGAAGAAGCGTCGTGCATGCCTGAGCCATCCTCTACACTGATCCCCTGTTATGTCCTCACAGGCAGCGTCCATTGCAGTCATGAGAGCCCTCTGGTTTTCCGCATGGTGTTCATACACTCTCCATCTCCAAGCAGAGAAAAACTCCTCGATAGGATTGAGGAATGGAGAGTATGGTGGCAAGAACACATTGTGCATTCTTGGATACATGTTGAACCAATATTGTGTTCATGCATCATCTGTCCCAGTGGCATCATGTACAGAACAAAAAGATACCTTTGAGAACGCCACAGATCAGAGGGGCCATAGAGGAGAAGGCATGCCCAAATAGAAAAGTTCTGTTTGATAAGATTTGAACCAGTCTAGAGTAGTCATCGTGCGTGGACCCCGGTGGAAACTAACGTTGTCCCATATAATTACAAACTGGGGTAGGTGGGGCCCTTCGAGACCCCTCTCATTTTCTGGGACCAGATCAAGATACAGTTGATCCAGGAAATGGAGGAGTTTATCTGTGTTGTATGGGCCCAAACTTGCATTGTGGGTGGCCACACCATTTTCGTTAGTCAAAAACTTATTTCACCTAACCTGATTATCCTAAATTTACTATAAAATCTTCCAAAATATGTACTGTATTCTATTCCAGTTTCCTAACACTATTTTGACAAATGAGCAGACTATTCTGCATATGATGACTTATACGATGAAAATGTGCTGACATGTTTTGAGGACAATAACCATGACACTGAAAACCAACCAATTGGGATAGATCAGCAAGATACATTCATTTGAAAAATGTACTAAATATTGGCTGATTGTGTTAACTGTAGGATACTTGTACATAGCTATTTGCAAGGATGTACTAAAAGCTTGACACATGTACAAAGCATTTGGAAATTTGATGAAAGCAATGATAAATGCCATTCTGTTGTGAGAAACTGCAAGATAGTTTGGGGATTTGTCCATGTTGTTATGAGAATGTCATCTCAGTTTCAAGAAATGAGCCAAACCAATGGAGAAAAACTGTAATATGCACTCAGTAGTTCCTCTCAGCTCTCTTTTTGGAACCTTGTTTTGGCTTTTTAGTCTGCAAACTGCTCTCTCTGCCTGTTTTCCAGCAGCAGCAGGCAGTCAGGAAAAAGCTCCAATGAACCAACTTTACACTTCCTGTTCAGAAACCTACAGCAGACATAAGTTTCAAGGAACATAGAGGAACTTTTGGATTAGATAGATAGATAGATAGATAGATAGATAGATAGATAGATAGATAGATAGATAGATAGATAGATAGATAGATAGATAGATAGATAGAGATAGATAGATAGATAGATAGATAGATAGATAGATAGATAGATAGATAGATAGATAGATAGATAGATAGATAGATCGATAGATAGATAGATAGTAGATAGATAGATAGATAGATAGTAGATAGATAGATAGATAGATAGATAGATAGATAGATAGATAGATAGATAGATAGATAGATAGATAGATAGATAGATGATAGATAGATAGATAGATAGATAGATAGATAGATAGATAGATAGATAGATAGATAGATAGATAGATAGATAGATAGATAGATAGAATTAACCCCTGTACAGGTGGTACCGGTCCAGCTCTCCGTCTCACGGGTCCGATCCTCAAGCCCCTCTCGGGATGGTACAGAGGACTGTTTAAGCTGGTGGCGAGGAGATTTGCCTAGCTTCTAACTGCCTTCATCCGCACGTCTACCCTGCCCACTCTAGTATAGCACCTGACCGAATAGCCTGTGGGCCAAATGCTACACTAGCCGCGTGCGTTCACGGCAGCTCTCCTCTCATTGATCTGTGCACTTGGTGTGGTTGCTAGGATATTTTCATTTCATTTTTGCATTTGTTTAAACACAGAATCGTCGTTAATCACATTTTAGCTTAGCTCATTTTTATCTTTATGCATTACTCACATACTCATATATATTTTTTAAATGTCCATGTTATGTGACCAGAGTAGGACCCCAAAGCAGAGACAGATCACGTGAAGGTGTTTAACAAAAAGTCACTTTAATGTAGCAAAGTCCACAAAAACTGAAAATCAAAACAGGTAGAAAGGCACTGCAAAGAGCCAATGTCCTCAAAAAACCAAACATAAAGCGACCTTCTCAGGTGGAGAACTTAGGCAAAGGTGATCTTCTCTCCGGGGAACAAAGGAACCAGACATGCGGTTGGAGCACATGGGAGGTAATACTCTGGCGCTGCAGTCAGGGAAAGCCAGGCCTAAAAGGAGGAGGGAAGAGGCTGATAGGCTGAGGGGTGAGTCTGTCGGCAGGAAAAGGGAGGGGCCAATCACACCTCTGCACCTGCGAGAGAACAGGGAGGAGGAGGGGAGAAACAAGGAGCACCAAAAGGGAAAAACAGCACAAAACAGACAGAACCAGACCCTGACAGTACCCCCCCCTCAAGGGACGCCTCCTGGCGGCCTGCCGGGCTTGTCCGGGTACCTAACATAAAAATCTCTAATTAACTCAGGGTCCAAAATCAGGGAGCGAGAAACCCATGACCTCTCCTCCGGGCCATAACCCTCCCAGTCAACAAGGTATTGAAAGCCTCGACCTCTCCTCCGAACATCCAGGAGTTGCCGGACAGAGAAAGCAGGGTGATCGTCGATGATCCGGGGGGGAGGAGGGGGGTCGGCTGGTGGGCAGAGGGGGCTGGTGGAAACAGGCTTGATGAGAGAGACATGAAAAGATGGGTGGATGTTGAGAGAGGGGGGTAACTTCAGTCTCACCACACTGGGATTGATGATGCGGTCAATGGGGAAAGGGCCGATGTATCTGGGAGTAAGTTTACGCGATTCCGTCCTAAGAGGTAGGTCACGGGAGGATAGCCAGACCTCCTGGCCTGGCTGGTACGGGGGAGCAGGAGAGCGACGACGGTCTGCCAACCTCTGGTTCCGAGCTGCCGTCCGGGTGAGAGCTGCCCGTGTCTCCCGCCAGACCTGACGGACACGCTGGAGATGCGCTTGGACGGAGGGAACGGCCACCTCGGCCTCCTGTGCAGGGAACAGTGGGGGCTGGAAACCATTAGCGGCCATAAACGGGGACATGCCAGTAGCCGAACACACCAAGGAGTTGTGGGCGTATTCCACCCAAGGGAGGTGAATGGACCAGGAGGACGGGTGGTGAGCAGCAACGCAGCGCAAGGCTGCCTCCAGGTCCTGATTTGCCCGCTCTGTCTGGCCATTGGTTTGAGGGTGGTATCCAGAGGAAAGGCTGGCAGACGCCCCCACCGCCTGGCAGAAAGCCCGCCAAACTCGGGAGGCGAATTGGGGACCTCTGTCTGAAACAATGTCCTGGGGGATGCCGTGTAACCTGAAAACGTGCAGAGTGAGAAGGTTAGCAGTCTCCAGAGCAGAGGGGAGTTTGGACAGGGGGATAAAATGCACCGACTTGGAGAAACGGTCTACTATGGTTAAAATGGTGTCGTAGCCCTCAGAAGGAGGCAGACCGGTAACAAAGTCAACAGCTATGTGAGACCAGGGGCGGTGGGGAACAGGGAGGGGGCGAAGAAACCCAGCAGGAGCACGATGAGAGGCCTTACCGCGAGCGCAGACAGAGCAGGCAGAGACATATTCCCTGGTGTCGGCGGACATCGAGGGCCACCAGAAACGTTGTTGGAGCAGAGACAGAGTTCGGTGTATACCAGGATGGCATGCCACCTTGGAGGCATGTCCCCACTGGAGCACGGGGGTGCGGACAGATGGGGGCACAAACAGCCGGTCAGGAGGGCCACCCTCAGGAACTGGATGGTCAGCCAGGGCCTCCTGGACCAACCGCTCGACCTCCCATCTGGCCGCTCCCACCACGCAGGTGGGTGGCAGGATGGTGTCCTCAGCAGAATCCTCAATGAAAGGAGAAAACTGTCGCGAAAGGGCATCGGGCTTGGCATTTCTGGAGCCAGGCCGGTAGGTCAGGGTGAAGTTAAAACGTCCCAGGAACAGGGCCCACCTAGCCTGGCGGGAGTTAAGCCTGCGAGCAGAACGGAGGTAAGACAGGTTCTTATGGTCAGTCCAAACAACAAATGGTAGAGTGGAGCCCTCCAGCCAGTGCCTCCACTCCTGCAGTGCCAGCACCACTGCCAGTAATTCCCGATTTCCCACATCGTAGTTGCTCTCTGCAGGAGACAGGCGGCGGGAAAAGAAGGCACAGGGGTGCAGCTTCTGGTCGGAGGGAGAGCGCTGAGAAAGGACAGCCCCCACCCCAGTGTCCGAAGCATCCACCTCCACCACGAACTGAACAGCAGGATCAGGGTGACACAACACAGGAGCAGAGGAGAACAGACTCTTTAGCCTAATGAAAGCAGCTTCGGCATCCGGGGACCAAACAAAAGGAGATTTAACAGATGTTAAACAGGTTAGGGGAGCAGCAACACGACTGTAATTCCGGACGAACCGGCGGTAAAAGTTGGCAAACCCAAGGAATCTCTGCAGCTGCTTTCTTGTGGTGGGAGTGGGCCATTCCTCCACAGCCTTAATCTTGGCTGGGTCTGATCTGATCTGCCCCCTCTCCACCACAAAGCCCAGGAAGCTGACAGAGGCAACATTAAAAACACATTTCTCTGCCTTAACAAAAAGTTTGTTCTCCAAGAGTCTCTGGAGGACCAGCCTGACATGTTGAATGTGTTCCTGTTGGGAGTGAGAGAAAATTAAAATATCGTCAAGGTAAACAAACACAAATCGATTGAGCATGTCACGTAGGACATCATTAACCAGACGCTGAAACACGGCAGGAGCATTCGTTAGTCCAAAAGGCATGACAAGATATTCAAAATGACCCAGCGGGGTGTTGAAACCAGTCTTCCATTCATCCCCCTCCTTAATCCTCACCAGGTGATAAGCGTTACGCAAGTCCAGCTTGGTGAAGATGGTGGCCTGGTGGAGAGGAGTGAAGGCTGAGTCGAGGAGGGGGAGAGGGTACTTATCCTTAATGGTTATCTCGTTCAACCCTCTGTAGTCAATGCAGGGCCGAAGAGTCTTGTCCTTTTTGTCTACAAAGAAAAACCCCGCCCCCAGGGGTGAGGAGGAGGGGCGGATTAGTCCAGCAGCCAGAGAGTCAGAAATGTAGACCTCCATCGCCTCCCGTTCCGGCCTGGAGAGGTTATAGAGCTTGCTCGAGGGAAAAGAGGCTCCAGGGAGCAAGTTAATGCCACAGTCATACGGTCTATGGGGAGGAATGGACAAAGCCCGATCCTTGCTAAAAACCTCCTGGAGGTCGTGATATTCAGGGGGTACGAGAGTAAGATCTACGGGCTTGGGGGAAACCTGGGTGGAAATGACAGAGGGAACAGCCGAGTGCAAGCAGTGAGAGTGACAGAATAGACTCCAGTTAGTAATAGATAAAGATGACCAATCGATGTGGGGGTTGTGGATCTTGAGCCAAGGGAGACCTAAAACTAAGGGTGAGGAAGGTGAGGGAATGAGGTAGAAAGATATAGTCTCATGATGATTACCAGACAGAAGCAGAGACACAGGGGCTGTACGGAGGGTAACTAGGGCTAGAAGTCGACCATCAAGGGCAAAAACCTCCTTTGGCTTAGATAAGGGTTCGGAGGGAATGTTAAACTTAGTGACGATGCCACTGTCAATAAAATTGTCATCTGAACCCGAGTCAACTAAAACTGGGAGAGGGACTTTAGTCTGAACAAAAGAAAGAGTTCCCTCGAGCTGGATCCGGTTAGAAGGGGATAGACTTACTGAGGTTTGGCTCACCAGCGTCCCCTTGGCGGCTGATGAGCCTGGTCTTTTGGCCGAGCAGGGCAGTTGGCGAGGTAGTGATCAGCTGCACCACAGTAGATGCAGAGCCTCTGAAGAAGGCGACGCTGACGCTCAGCAGGGGAAAGCTTCATCCTCCCCAACTGCATGGGCTCCTCAGGAACGGGAGAGGAAGGAGCTGCCGGAGTCACCACGCTGGGAGATGGGGCCTCCTGGAGGGGATGAGGTTGCAGGGAACCAGGGAGTCGAAAGGGCTTGGACAACAGCAGAGGGGCCCGGGAGCTAGCTGCTCTTTCCCTGCGTCTCTCACATAAGCGGTTGTCCAAACGGATGGCCAAGGAGATTAGTTCTTCTAGAGATGAGGTCTCATCACGAGCAGCTAGCTCATCCTTGAGTTCCTCCCTGAGCCCACGCATAAAAATTCCTTGAAGGGCCTTCTCATCCCAACCGGCCTCTATAGCATGAATGCGAAACTCCACAGAGTAGTCAGCTACAGAGTGTGAGCCCTGTCGCAGGGAAAGAAGTCTATTCCCGGCCTCCTTACTCTGGAGAGGGTGGTCAAAAACCTTACGCAATTCACTGCAAAATGGGAGATAGGACTGCCAGGCGGGAGAGTTAGCATTGGCCATAGCTAAGGCCCAAGCCGAAGCCCTACCAAAGAGCAAACTGCAAACAAAGGCTATCTTGGATCTGTCAGATGAATAAGTCAAAGGCTGCTGGTCAAAAACTAGAGAACACTGGTAGAGGAACTGGCTACATGACCCTAGCTCTCCAGAGTATCTGTCAGGAGTGGGTATGAATGGCTCACGTGGATTGTTAGGCCGGACCGGGGAGGCTGCTTCAGCGGGAACAGGAACCGGCGGGCTTGGAGGAGGAACGGGGTCTGCCAGGGCTGAGAGCTGAGTCGCGACCTGGTTGAGTCGTCGGTCAAGCTGAGTCATGCTGGTGGACAGGTGGAGAAGCTTGTCCATGATCACCGACAGGGCGTTCTCATGCTGGCCGACAAGTGCACCTTGTGAGGAGATGGCTTGTTTAACCTTCTGTATCTCTGCGGGGTCCATAATTGGCCAGAGTATTCTGTTATGTGACCAGAGTAGGACCCCAAAGCAGAGACAGATCACGTGAAGGTGTTTAACAAAAAGTCACTTTAATGTAGCAAAGTCCACAAAAACTGAAAATCAAAACAGGTAGAAAGGCACTGCAAAGAGCCAATGTCCTCAAAAAACCAAACATAAAGCGACCTTCTCAGGTGGAGAACTTAGGCAAAGGTGATCTTCTCTCCGGGGAACAAAGGAACCAGACATGCGGTTGGAGCACATGGGAGGTAATACTCTGGCGCTGCAGTCAGGGAAAGCCAGGCCTAAAAGGAGGAGGGAAGAGGCTGATAGGCTGAGGGGTGAGTCTGTCGGCAGGAAAAGGGAGGGGCCAATCACACCTCTGCACCTGCGAGAGAACAGGGAGGAGGAGGGGAGAAACAAGGAGCACCAAAAGGGAAAAACAGCACAAAACAGACAGAACCAGACCCTGACAGTCCAAACGCTTACCATTACTGGCATGAATGAAAAGTCCCTTCGTTCCCCATTATCAGGCCGTCTGCTGGGGGGGTTTCACTTCCCCATTTGCTTGGCCAGACAGTGAGACGCTCTGTCATCCGTCTCACAGGTTGTTATTTTAACTTTTCCGTTGTGTCAGCGGATCGGGGATCTCAACTCACTTGACAATAGATAAATAGATAGATATAGATAGCCAGGAAAGCCAGGATAGCAGGAAAGATGAAGCCTGCAGTCTAGTAAACATGAATATAAATTACATGTGTTGAACGTTTTGAAAATTCACTGCACACGTTTGTTAGAGCTCAAAGATACAGCCAATGTGTTCAGTAGCACTGAATGTAGAAATCTCCACAGTGTCCCTTTAATCCTCATTCAAAACTATATTTAATTTGACCTTTTTGCTCCTGCAAAGATTATTATTATAATGACATCCTAGAACCCTTCTTCAACATTTCATGTTACATTGCACTTTCAGAATATCATATTGTAGGATCTGCTGGCTGAACTCAGAGGCCTGCTCTAAAACTGAGCAGCCGATGAATCCATCTTCAGATGCACCCAGCAGGACTGCAGTTTGATCTGTGCTAAAGAAGAAAGAGAGACTCATCGTGTGCTCACCATCTGAGCATGGTTCACATACATAACTGACTTTCTCCAAGTTAATTGGCGAAATGATTAGAGTCAGGTGAAGGAAAGTAAAACAGGAATTCATTTGAGCAGAAAGAAAAAGAAAGCCCTCGTTGGGATCTATTATTCAGTGAGCAGGGCTAAGGCTGGGGTCAAAGGTGAATGCTTGAGTGTGAGAGAAAGAATATTTACAGCGGAAATGATGGAAATGAGAGAGCAGAACAGGAGACGCACAGAACGGAGCATAGAGAGTTAAGAGAACAATATGATACACGTGCACTGAACTTATTTTTAGATTCATTTACCTCCGTCACCAATTTAATCACCAAGCTCCATGGATCACTTCACTTTCATCAGGCAGGACTTGGGGAAATGAAAGTGACAGGGGCAGAGCTTCACTGTTGTGTTTGGTGAATCATCTTTGATACACTCTTTTACTCAGCAGTCGGGGGCCCTACAAAACATTTTGCACATTCTGTCACTTAACATACAGGACTTCTCGATGTGTGTCTGATTTACCGTCTGCGACGCGTGAAAGGCTTCAGAAGCAGACGTGTTGCTTGAAAGAGCGGATAAATCAACTGCTCCTTCTGCGATTTTTGTGCTCAAATTGTATTCAGCTGCTGTTTCACCCGGGTCTGCTGCCTGGATTAGTAGAGCTCCACACATCAGTCACCCTGAGTCAGGTCCAAGCCTCTCAGGGAGCTCCATGTGCAGATCAGCCTTTTTCAAACCAAAATGTATTGTAACCCATTCTGTTCTCGTTGGTTTCATCCCCCCATGCATCTTTTCTTCTCTCTTTCTCTTCCCTCATGCTTATTGGCTTTCCCCACGCTGCTAAAAATACATTTCTGATTAATTTAATTGAAAGATATATATTTTTTTAAATGGACACAACTGGGCCACAAGTGTGTTTGTATACAGTATGTGTCGCTTTCATTCAAAATGTGTTTGAAGATGAGATGAACTTTTGTTGATCCCTGTGGGGAATTTAAGAGGATCAGGACACATCACATTACAGCACAATGTTGTATAACCTTACCATAGAGACTAGAATGCTATAGAACTATAGAAATGAAATGTGTGAATAACATCAAGACACACACATCTTGCATATATTTTAAATAAACAGTACTTATGCAAAGATGTGTTGTCTTTTATATACTCTGACATTTATAGCATGACGTCTTTTGTCAGTGAGATTTAGCTTTTCATAAGCAGAAATTACAGGATGTTCTGTGCACTGCATTGAACCTCCTTGAATACATTACACTGAAGAATAAGGCTGATGACGTCGTATCATTTCTATAATGAATCCTGTGAAAAGGCTGTAGTTCATTTTCGACTCAGTCCCACCTACACCATCCTGCTGTCCCAAATACTACCCTAAGCAACAAATGTGTACTAATCCGCCACTGAAAGTAGTCCACAACACATGCACTATTTCCTCTTTTCTGAATAATATTCATTTAGCAGAGATTACTGAGTGTTCATTAAAATGGATCTACGGTATAGCACTGTATACTGTATTTGTACAGTGTTTTCAGTAGAAACCAATGGTCGTTGGGGTTGAGTGTCACAGACAGGATAGGGAAGTTGGAAAGTACTGAGGTACACACATCTCTTTTTAGATAGAAATCCTGCTATAGGTCTGCTATGGCTGCAATGCATGAATGTGTGTGTATGATAAGTTCAGTATCAGTGCGAGTGCTTACCACATTGGCACTTTGCATGGCCGCGCTGCCAGCAGTGTGAATAGGTGAATGTGTTGTAAAGTGCTTTGATGCCAGCATTCACACCAATGAAGATTAAGGAGCCAGGCCAACTACTATGCCAACCTTCAACATGTGTGTCCTCCTCAGGGACTGAGACAATACATTTAGGTGGTGCATTAGATCACCAATCTACAAACCCTGCACTGGACACATGTCCACATGTGAGTGTTAGCTGGAGTGTTATTTCCATACATCCTCTGAGAGTGAAGGCTCAGTGGAGAATGTTTGTGCAGCCACACACTCACTCGCCATTTAATATTCAGGGCAGCAAGAGGTTCAGTGTCTCTGTGGTCCTCCCCCCACATGCCAAGGTTTCCCTAACACACCTGAACCCCCCTTCCTACCACTACCTTCAGCTTGAATTTATTTTATTTAATTTGTAATTTATTTCTATCCTTTCTCGTCTCTCTGCTCCAGTCTGTGTACCTTTTCTTCTCCTATACACTCGTGTCAAGTGATCCCTTCCCCCCGTTCTTCCCCTCTTTTCCCCTGCTGCTCCCAGCCACCATCTGCCACGTCTGTGTGCCATGTGGAGCCTCACCAGTCTCCCATCTTTCCTTTCCCTTTTCTTTCCTTTCCTTTACTTTCCACTTTAAATGAATGTAAATATGAAAAGGGTTCCTCTTGGGAATGCCACAGATTGTTTGCCACACACTCGTCTAATTTTCTTTGACAAAACTATAAATAGACTGATGCAGAACTCTGATATTTTCCCTGTCAGGAAATTTACCTTCCTTTCTGTGGCCCATATAAACACTAATGAGGTTGGGTTACAGAATAAGTTATTGTTTCTTCCTCCCACTTGGAAAGCAGCAGGGGAACAGATGTGATACACAAGGACCTCTAACTTGTCTGTGATCTGAACTCTGTCAGACTGTTGCATGGCTCGTTCCCTCAACTGAAACATCACAGGCACCATGTCGAGGCTTATAGAACAATATTTTTGATGCAGACCACATATCAGTTTCTCTATTCTTCAAGAAAGAGTTGCATGGATTTGTAAGACATTTGCTCCTTTAGCTGCCTGCTACTGGCACAGAAATCACCTCTAAATGCTAACACATTTCTGTATATTAATATTTGTTATTATAAAAGCAGACAAAGAACGTGTACTGTCTACTAAGTATGGAGGAAGGTTTAAATGATTGTTTAGAGGACTGGTTGAAGAGAAATACATTCAGTAAAAATGTATTTTAAGAGGCTGAAGTTTTTCCTGTTTGTCCTGTGAGACATAATTAACTTTGTTTACACTGGAAGTGAGTCAAGTTAGCCAGACAGCTCAAGTTTTTGTGGCAATGATTTATAATGAATTCCTCTAATGACTGAGAAAAACTATGAGAAAAACACTTGCAGAAAAAAATATATCATCAACCTGCATGAGCGAGGAAATGAATGTTTCTCCACGACTGTCCACATAGCCACAGTAAAATAACAACATGTTTAATACTTACAACACATCAAGGACATAATAATACAATAAAAAATATTAAACTTTCATGATACAATATAAATGTTTTAATAAGATGCAGAGGAATCAGACTGACTGATTTAAAACTTGGTATGTTGGATAAATGCTCCTTAGCCACACCGATGCCATTTTGAATGCTTTGTAACTTGTACCTCCCTGTGTAACCGCTCAGTTACAACTGTGTTATTGAGAAAATTCAGCAAAGTACACATAGGATGTTCCTCCTAATAGTAAAATGCTGTTTGTTGTCTGCAGCTATGGAGGAGCTGGATGGGGATGAGGTCAGAGTGTCCTCCAGGGGGCGCTTTGCAGAGAGAGACATCGTCCAGGTAAAGTGTATTCTACATCCACCCTGCTGTTTAACCCTCGTGAGTCGCCGATTGGATGTTTTTATCATTAGCCACATTTCCATCAGTGTGTTTTGACATTTTTTTAAGTGTCACATCAGAAAGGTTTGATGGAAACAGCCAAAAAGGTTTTTTAGGTTTTTACATTCATTTTAGGTTTTCTTTATAAAAAGAGCTAAAGCTCTTAACAGGAGATGGATACACTTTTTTAAAATAGGTTGTGATTTTCTAATCTTTTGATTGTGTCATCTTGTTGCGCCCTCTTCTTCTGATTTATAAGCTGTAGAATTGTCACCACCTACTGAACCTATTCCTAATATTCATATAATGGTAGTGGTTAGAAACAAGCATTTATTTGCATTTTCCTCTGCAATTTAACTGCACTGATTTCAACCTGTACTGCACAGGCACAGACAGTGGCAGTTTGGCTAGCCTCGATGACAGAGACGTCCTCTATCTTTTCATGCACAAATTGAAAGTTAGCTGTTTTTCTTTATAGGACATGCTTTTACTAGTGAATTGTGACTACCGACCACCAGATGGAGTTACTGCAGTCTTTGGTCTGTAGGCATACATTTGAGTACTTTCACTTGCCTAAAATACTGTTTTACTTCCAGGAATGTAAAAGAAGAACTGAATTTCATTTCATCGGATTTTCAATTTTCAGTATCCATGACTAACTGCATACCAACCAGCACTAGGCTATAGTTAAAATAAAAACAAAATTTAGTCATCATCACCATCAACCATTTTCTCCTGCTCTCATGTAGTTCGTTCCTTTCCGGGACTACATCGACCGGTCAGGGAACCAGGTTCTGAGCATGGCACGACTGGCAAAGGATGTCCTGGCAGAGATCCCCGACCAGCTGTTGTCCTTCATGAAGAGCCGGGGGATAGAACCCCGGCCCCCTCTCCCCGCCACTTCTGACTCCCCTTCAATGTCCAGCACCACCACATCCACAACTGCTGCTCCCAAGGAACGCAACGTGCACGCCTGAAAATGAGGGCAGTGAACAGAGCACTATTATAGTCGGAGATCTGAGCAAAGGGAGATGTGTGTTTCTGTGTCTGTGTGTGTAGTGTGTGTTGCATGGTTTCAGGGTTGATTGACAGGAACCAAGTCAGGATTCAGAAGACACCTTTCAGAAGAGAGTACATTCCTTTAAAGGTGTTGTTGGTGAGGATTCCCCCAACAAGATCTGGACTGCAGGTGTAAAAAATACACTTTTAACATTTCTGGCTTTTGACAGCATCTATCACAATACACCCTCTGCAGGGGCAACATTCAATTCCAACAACTCAAGGCTTCAAATGTAGTTTAGAACTTTTTCCTCAGTCGTCAATTTTAACATTTTCAATGAACAAAAGCCACTACAGACTTTCTTTTGCTAACAGAGTTTCTTCTGCAGAAGTCGAGTCTCCAGCTCCATCCACCCTACTTTAGTTTGTGTGACACCGTTCCTGCTCACAGTGATAAGAGTGTCTGCTTTAATAGAGTAATAAATCCTGAAGTAGCCTGGCAATTGATTTCTATCAGTTGTAAAGAGAGACAGCACTGAGGCTGATGTCCTTTTCTTGTTTGTTTATTCTCAGGGCATTTTAAAAGCTTGACAGCAACCCGAAGATCTGAAAATAGAGAAGCAGAAATTAAATCCTGTCCTGGTTGTTGCATTGACAGCCATAGGACGCCGGTTCTTTTTACTGCTTCATGAAAATGTATGCTGTATATTACTGTGTGCTCAACATGAAATGCAAATGTGTTTTTATGTAAAGCGGTGGTGAATGCGCTACATTTCGAGGTCAACATTCAGAGCCCAAGTGTTGGCAAGTCGAAACTAATCCCACGAAGGGAGCACCTCCTGAAAGCAGGAAACATATAAGGCCATGAAATTGGCTCGGGATAGAGAACAGACTGAAATACCCTCCACTCCAGCTCCTCCACCTCCTCCATCTACCGTACAATTTAACAGTAACAGGAGGTAAAGATGATTTCAGGCTTGCTTGCAAAGCTCAACATAACCATGCCTGTGTGCCCTGCTGTCCCCCCTCTTCCTCTAAATTGCAACTCTCTCAGCTGGGGCTGTCATTTTGAATTTAATGAATCATTCATAAGGTGGGTGCCTCTTGTTCTCAAGCTGTCTGGGTTATGTACCCGTTTAAAATGAATAGAGCTGGTCAGTGCACATTACACAGGAGGCCAGAATACTTCATATGTAGCAGAGAATGTTTGAAAGCGTCAGGGTCACCTTTACTTTTTCTTTTTTTTTACTGGAAAGAAGACAGAGTAAAAAAAAAAGTGAAGTTTAGGATGTAGTGCTGCTTTCAAGGAGTTGCAATGTGCTGACTACTCACTCAACTCATCACTTTGGGTGTTTGATATACGGCTGCATATTTTCTGTGGCTGTCAGTCAGAGCTCTTCAGCATCATCTCTTTTTTGTGATTTAATTTGTCATGCCTTTGTTGTGTGCATGAAGGATTCAAGCAAAACTGAGCTAGTGCTCGTGTAGACAACCCCAGATTTGTTTTACTAGAACAGGTTGTACTCTCCTTTCCTTGCGTGCGCTCCGGAAAACGGATATTGTGCATTTTGGTCAAACCTTCTTGTCTTTGACAGCATCACAAAAATAGCAAGTTGGGGAGGTCTACAACGCCAATAATAACAATAATAAATGGATTCGTCTGGATTATTAAGTATGTATCATTGTATTAGAAAGGAAATGGATATGTGGCCTTATTTCTGTCATAATCCTACAAGTATGTGTGAGGGAGGACTCTATTTTTATATGACAAAAAAGGAAATCTGTGGTATTTTGCATGCTTATTTGGCTGATATGCTGCCAGTGACTGTACTTGTTCAGAAATTCTGTATCTTTATTCATATCTGAAGGTGACTTCAAACAACATTCCTACATGTGTCGACTTGTGTACTGTGCAGGAGTGTTCTTTCTATTTCTACTGTTATTGTGTACAGTATACATAAAGGAACTGCCAATGTAATAATCCAAAACATATAGGAGATACATGAATAGTAGGGTAGATTTGTATCACACAGTGTTTAAAACATGTATGCATGTGTGTGTGTGTGTTATGACATGTACACCAACCCAAAGTCACATAACCTGTTGGATATTTTTGTATGAAGCATGTTAAGCTTTCTATACAGTGTGTACAGTATTAGTTCATTACACTGACAAACAATATACTGCTCACTGATTATCCCCAGTCTAGCGTGTTGCATTCATCCTGAGGGTGACATGTAAATACATCTAAAGTAATGTACAGAATATTTTGTGAACGGTCTTCCTTCCTTCCATTTTGTTTCTCTCTGATACTCTAAATGTCTCTGTTATTTTTTTGTCTCCATTAGTGTGGGTCGCAGTTTAGTTCTAGGTTTGTCAATGTTTTCTAGCTTTTGCGTAGAAACCAAATAAAGATCTTATTTAAGGCTCATCTCTAGTCTGTACATAACAGTGTAGTCTGTTACTATTTTGACAGTAATTCTTGGATCATGTTAGGGACTACAAAAATGATTGCGGGCGAGACAGTATGTATTGTTTCTTTTTGCTGAAGGGAGGGCACTCTAGGACTTCATTTCTACTCACATTAAAACTTATATTTTAACCTGCCATTGTAGGTTTCATGGGAAAAGAAGTTCAAATATTTGCAAATAATATCTTTAGTGTGTGCAGTGGGTCATAAAGGGTTGCCATATGCAGAGGAAAACAACCCAGTCTGTCTGTCAGGGTTTTATTTTTCCTTTAGTCTGCAACATAATCAAAGTAAAAAAGAGTTAGGTGTCATATGAAGCTGTTATTATTACAACTATGATTAGTATTCATGTTCAGCCTTTTATTTATTAACTCTTTACTGAAAAATATAATTGTAGAATGTAAGTCCCTTTGATTACTTTACATGGCAGTACAGTAAAAAAATACATACTACATACTTATTACAGATTGTTAAACTTTGTAACACTACATGCTTCCACCATCATCACAATCAGAGGTTCAATTATAGCAAATAGCAAGGATTATTATTATGCATTTTCTGAACCCTGGGGATGCTGTGCGCTTTAAATATTGGTTTAATCACGGAAGAGATAACGTATGCTATTTCTTTTGAGGAGACTTTTTATAGTACTACACTGCCACTCAGTGGAAGTACATCTATAGTGAAAATACACTGAGTGGGACTAGGTGGATTTCTGACGTTAGGACTGTTGGCTTCATATTTTAGTTGAAGGTTAAAGCATTATTAGTTAAATAATTTTTACTAATGTATTGATAAGTTGCACTCAGTGATAATAACGCATCCAACTCGGATCCACAGAATCCACTCCGCACTTTGAATAAACTAAACAATACCATTGCGGCCTTCAGGGACTCCCTCATAGCTCCTACCTCACCCTTTGACGGAGCCACTGAGCGCAGTCTTTGCACAAACGGACCTCTTAATTACTCAAAGTGGTTGTTTTTTTATGCCATACAGCTGCTCTATGCTGAAGTGACGAACTGAAAACGAGTTTGGTGTGTGCGCGTTATTAAAGGCAACATCATATGACTTACATTTCTTTATTCACCTAAATCAGAATCAGAAACACTTTAATAATCCCAGGGGGAAATTATTTTTGTCACATACTCCAGTTATACAAACAAACAAAAACAACATATGTAAACAATTAACCAACTATTATAAACAATATAAATAAATGGTATATAAAATATCAAATTTAAAACATGTGCAACAACTGCAAATAAAAAAGCTGCAAAAAGTGATTGAGCATGTTTGTGTCAGATTAAATCATAAATTGGACGTGATTATTATACATTATAAATATCATAAAAACTTAAATATATATAAATATATATATTTGGGTGTGATCAGTTGTTTTTCTATTTCACAAGCCCATTATAGTGCATACATATGTAAACACAACAAACTACCGGCCCTGAACGCAGCACGCGGCCCGCTGTAAACTGCGTAGCGGCCGTCCGGACCGCTTCCCGCTACTAGGGCGGGTCTTTTGTGTGTCGCTGCTACAGGGATACCAAGATGGAAATCCAGGGGCTTTCTGATGCCCAAAACATTCACTCTCAACATGGCGCCCTACACACAACCACTCCATCTCCGCTGCGAACAGCCACAGGCTCGATACCCCGTTTCATCTCCGCCGAAAACGAAGCGGATCGACTGCTGGAGTCGTCTGAGCCACAAAGTGACAACAACAGCAACACCAGGCCGAGGACATCTCCGTTTCACCTACTGGCGGAAAATGGCAGCGGGGCGGCTTGTTCGTCTGTCAGCAGACCGCAGCCCGCCGACAGAACCGGCGGACTGGCTCATAGACCGGGTGTCGGACTTCAGAACTTAAATACAGAGAAGGAGAATGAGTTAAATTCATTGCTCGGTTCGCACGAGTTTGTTAGGACTGCCTGGAAATATGGCGTAGAGAGCGGGGATGCCGTGATGCAAATGGCGCTGCCTCTGTTTGAAGGGGAAGAGGAGTCGGTGCCGCAGCGGCACTTAACGTTACCGTTTCCAGTTTTACGGCAGCAGCGTGAGGACGGCGCCTTGAAGCAGCAGCCCTCCCCGGACAGCCACAGAGCCGCTGCGCCGGGGATCCCGAACACGGTGAAGGGGGCAGATAGACCCACCAAGGAACTGTATGTTGTTTTTAACGTGGTTCAAGAGGATGGCAACGGCGAGGCGAGCAGACACCGAGCGGATGTATCGTCTGAGGACGGCGATCAAATAAAAGGTAAAAAGTCGAGTCCCGCTGGCTCCATGGAGCTCGGAAACAGCAGTGACGTTATTCTCTGCGAATCTAACGACAACTTGAACGGTCTCGACCCCCAGCTCTTGAAAAAGACCGAGCATGTTTTCAACTTGTTAAATGACAGTTCCGCTGCCAAACAGACTGTCTACCATCAGACCGTCGAAGACGTTGTCCTCACAAACAAATATGGCGAGAAGATTTGTGGCCAGATTTGTACCGAAAACAACGAAACGAAGCTGATCAGGGAGCTTTCGTCGCACCCCGAGAGCAGTGCCTTGATTTCAGGGAGCTCGGGCATCGTGGAAGCCATGGACACGTCGGACTTTATTTCAGACTCAGCCGGGCTGCAGGGCTGTGCCAACCCCGCCACGGCCTCCACAAGCCCGCCTGCCAGTGAAACCTTTTCCGGAACTATCACGATAAACAACCAAAGCATCATAGTGACTATAGAGAACGGGATACTGACTCTGGCTGCCCCACCGGAGGGCTATGTGCACAAAGAGGATGACATGGTCAGCTTAAAGGAGCACCTTGGCATGAAAGATCATGAGGATATTGTTCTTCTCAACTATGACAGTGGCACGAAATCCATCGGAAAGATCAGCACGCTGGCTGTGTCCAGCTCCAACCAACAGGAAGAGCCCAGACCCGCTCTGTCTGTGAGTGACTCTGAGCTGGCTCTGGTGGATGACTGCTCGTTGTCCGAGCTAGGCACTTCTCTGGATTCATGTCCCATCATCAAGCAGGAGGCGGGGGCACTGTGCGCTGTAACAGAGGCCGATCTCACCCCACACCCTAAAGCCACTGTAGCAGACTGTGACAACGGAGACTTCCAGACAGCGTCGCTAATCAGGACCAAAAAAGAGACCATGGCCTCTTTTGGCTGTCCAGAAGCAGGCTGCTCCTGTGTCTTTGACACGCGTCAGAAACTCAAGGTTCACCTCCTGAACCACGCGGAGGACCCACGGCCCTACCAGTGCAGCATCGAAGGTTGCGGCTGGGCTTTCGCCACCTCCTACAAGTTAAAGCGCCACCTTCAGTCCCACGACAAGCAGCGGCCGCACACCTGTCAGTTCGAAGGCTGCGGCCGGCGTTTCACCACGGTCTACAACCTTAAGGCTCATGTTAAAGTCCATGAGCAGGACAACGCCTTCATCTGTGAGATCTGCAGCGAGAGGTTTCGCAGTGCTACGCGACTCACCAATCACCAGAGGGTCCACTTCGAGCCGCAGAGGCCCCACAAGTGTGAATTCCCAGGTAATAGCGGAGTGTTGGATGATCTGTTGTCAGAATTTCTCTGATTTCCATAATTAACATACTTCAACTCCTGATAGCTGATGGTCTGCTGTAACCTCTGGATAGCCTGTTTAATTAGGCGCTAACATATAAGCTGATGGTTGTAAACTGATGTTTTATTCCAAAGAGATCAGCGAGAGGAAAGAACGAATGTTGACGAGTCCCATCTTCTCTAGACAGAGCACACAGTGGCATCTGTTGGGAAATCCCATTTCCCCCTGACTTTATGTCGGAACACTTTCACAGCAAGCTCGATCTAAAAATCGAACAGATTAGGTGTTAGCGTTATTCCTGATACAGAGAGCATTGTCAGTTTACCATAGTCTTCCTCCATGTTCCCCTCTGTCCTGTGCAGGCTGTGAGAAAACCTTCATCACCTTCAGTGCCCTGTTCTCCCACAATCGCACTCACTTCAGAGAAACGGGCCACTTCACCTGCAACTACCCAGGCTGTGACAAGACGTACGACAAGGCCTGCCGTCTGAAAATTCACATGAGAAGTCACACAGGTAAGATCAGTGTAGAAGTTCTCAGGAGGGAGTCTCTAATGCTCTTTAACTGGACCTGAACCTACTGGGTCAGTGAGAAGTGTCTCAATGAAACCAGGTTTTTAAATTCTACAGTTTAGTTTTATTTATAAAGCGCCATATCATAACTTCTAATCACACAGTTGGACTTGAAAAGCACACGTGGAACTGAAAACGCTGATCAGGGCTGTGCGATACGATGACATGTATGGTGTGACCATAGAACAATGTCTATAATTTTATATTCTCCTCTACCAATGATTTATTGTCACAAAAATAAAAAATAGTGAGTAGCTGCAGAGATGTTTGAGGCTGTTTTCTTTAAAGAAGAAATCATTCCTTAATCACGTGTTGCGCTCTGCTCACTCGTTTCAGATAAGAGCTGCTGTTAATGCTGCACATTTCCAGAATCTTGTAATTACAAATAAAGTCACCGGAAACTAAAAGCATTTCCAAACACAACGCGACAACGGCACCACTTGCTCTGAAACAAATAATTTCCAATGGCGTATACCACGCCGCCACAAGCAAAGCAAAGCATGTGGCATGCTGCTCAGTACACTAGGGTGAATAAATACTTGTGTGGCCAGTTGAAACGAAGCAACCAACCAGACACAGACGACAACATGGGACACGTCTAACCAAAACATAGTCCTCCTGATTGAACCTTTGCTGAAAAACCATATACATACACACAACTTGACAGGAAAAAGACCCTTCAGGAAGAGGCAAGCGCCTCTTAAAAGAGCCTTTGTTTTATTTTGAAGAGGAAGTGCAGTAGCAGGTGTGGGTTGCAAAGACAACACATGGACATATTAGACTATGTTACTATATCCAACCTTTTTTTGGTTTGAAGATGTTTCTTCCAGAGCCTCAGCACATCCTGCTGATGACTAAAAAAGGAGTAACAGAAAGTCTAAAAACTGAACTGACTCTTGTCATTAGCAGGCGCAGTGCTAACACTTCCCCCGCAGCATGGGACAGATGTATCTTTGTCGCTGCAGCAAAAAATCGACCTGCTGGAAGCTTTGCCTGTTTTACTCTGTTGTCCTCCATGACTTCCCCGGTCACCGAGTCCGATATGCCCCGCAGCAAGTGCAGTTCAGTAGATCCAGTGAACTCATGAACAACCTTTTCGTTTCCTGTTTCCAGGTGAGAGGCCGTTTGTGTGTGACTCAGAAGGCTGCGGCTGGTCCTTCACCAGCATGTCTAAGTTGCTCCGACATAAACGGTGAGTGCGCATTATTGCCCCTGGCAGAGATTATACATTTGGATGTGTGTGTCTGCAGTGTCTAGCAAACTACTGGACCCGTCAGCCTAATGTGCCTTTGAGCATGTTTTGACTCACGATCTCTCGTGGTTACAGCGAGTTCCGAGTTTGAACAGCTCAGTTTTGTGTCCCCGTTGAGTGCTGTATTTGCTATTTTACCCACGTGTCTACAGATATCAGCTCGGTCTCATCTGCAGATGAATTCTACAGCCAGTATGTTTTGATCCACTAAAGAACAGACACGACACATGATGAATAAACCTGTTAAATCTCCGCTAGTTGCATCTCCAGTTGTGTTGGTGTTGCACCATCTGTTGAAGATATTTTACCTTCCACTGTTTCAGACAGACACGTCTGGTGGAGATCTGTAGTGTTCTAGTTGACAGATGCTTTTCTCTCAGTATGAACAGGATGGATGTCGACAGTTACTGTCAGTCAGCACTTGGTTGCTTGGTTTAGTGTATTGTCACAGTGTTATCGATAGCATTCCTGTAAACATCTACTGCCACTGCAGTTCTGCTTTGTTTTGCATCGTCTTTGAAAACCAACACGTCATCTTGATTTTTCATGTTTGTGTTTAGTTTTTGTCTTTTTGTCCGTCCACCTGTTGTTGTTTCAGTTTGAGTCTCGCTGACCGCAGTCTCACTCTCTGTCTTCATCAGGAAACATGATGACGACCGTCGCTTTGTCTGCACAGAGGAGGGTTGTGGGAAATCCTTCACCCGGGCAGAGCACCTCAAGGGGCACAGTATCACCCATCTGGGCACCAAGCCTTTCCAGTGCCATGCTGAAGGTACACACAGGCACCAAAACAAAATACAGTACAACTATTTATTCATGGATATATCCGAATATTTGATCAGTTAAGTGAACATAGATATGCTTTTTTGTTTTTCTTTCACTCTGTGAATAAATAGTTTTAACTTGTAACAGTGTCACATTTTATTTGTGTTCCTCAGGCTGTAATGCCAAGTTTTCAGCACGCAGCAGTCTGTACATCCACTCCAAGAAACACAAACAGGACGTGAGCACCCTGAGGACCCGCTGTCCTGTGGCCAACTGCTCCAAGCACTTCTCCTCCCGCAGCAGCCTCAAGAGCCACATGCTTAAACACCACCACCTCAGTCCTGGTTAGTCCCACTGTTGTAATGATTGTGATGGAATTGACTGACTGTGGGGGACGTTTAACTTTCTCCTTAATTAGAGCGGTGCAACTCACAGGGAAATGATATGCTGAACTGATGCTAGTGCCAAACAAAATGTGAATTTCAGTGTATTGTTTAGAGGGCTTATATATTTTTTGTTATTGTTTACTAAGCATACACTTACAATCTTGATTTACATTTTCTGGAGAAAACTTTGACCATCCTGTGACTTTTCCATCTCTTCCATTCCAGATGTTCTTAGCCAGATGGAGACCACACCCACCCTAACCCCCAGCAGCGAGCTCATCAGCTCCACCACAACAACAGTTGCCGGTCCTGGTATTACCGGGGCCGACCAGCTGACCAACTTGGACCTTAGCTCTCTCTTCTCCACTGTGCCTGGAGGCACTGCACCCACCGCCGGCATCGGAGTGGGAATTCCTGTCAGTGGGAGCGGCTCTAATGGCACGTTCACCATGGACCTCTCCCTGATCAGCTCAGGCATCCTCACCATTGACCCCTCCTCAGTCGGCACGACACTCTGTGCTGGCACCAGCACCACGCTGGCCAAAGCTGTGGACCCTCTCATTCTGGCAGCCAGCACTGACATGGGCCCACACCACGGTCTGGAAGGATCCGTGGGTGACGTCTTGCCCCCACAGGCCACTCTCAATCTGGATGACGTGCAGACGGTTACCCCAGAGGCCCTGGGAACCCTCACAGCTCTCACCATGCAGGCCGCCGGCGTCTCTGTGGACCCCACCTTACAGCACCCACTCAGCTCCTCCAGTGCCCTGAGTGTGGAGCCCACAGCCTCCCTGGCTGTGGCCCCCGTTGCTGAACTGCTGGCCTCGCCCTCAAAGGTGGTGGAGGTGGGCGGCCAGGGGGGAGCCGGTCCTCTGATGGGCTGTGTGGAGGTACTGGGGCCTCAAGAAGGAGGAAAGGTCCTCACCCAGTTTGTTTTCCCCGGGCACAGCAGCAGCTTCAGCCCACAGAAGGACCAGGAACTCAATGCTGTGTCACCCAGCAGCTTCCTGGTGAGTGTTATGGTCATGAAGATGTGTGTGAAATATCCTCAAGTCATGTCATGTGAGTCAGCAGTGGTTGAAGACTTTGAAAATGAGCAGCATGCTTGTGGTATATAACATTGTCAGTTCTGTGTCGTAACTTTTGTGCCCGTCCTGTTTGTCAGGAGAGCGGAGGCTCAGCCAGGACAGACTACAGAGCCATCCAGCTGGCCAAGAAGAAGAAGCAAAGAGGTCCTTCGGCCTCCTCTGGTGAGACGAACGTCGAATCTTTTGTTTCTAATCTTTAGTCAAACTAGATTGAGAATCAAGAGATGACAGTGTTGTCTTAACCCAATCCAGGGAGCTCAGGATCAAGTCAGAGAAAAACTAAAGCGGCAAAGGCGACCACTGCTCCAGCACCGATGGCTCCCTCTGCTGCTCGTTACAGTGAAGGAGCTGCAGCAGCCAATGGGGGCCTGACTCTGCGAGACCCCGTCACCGGGGCCCAGTACGTTCAGATTCAACTGCTGCAGGTGAGATCCCCAACATGAGATCTGATTATCATCTGATAGGACGGTATCGACCGAGCTTTTGTTGAACTCATCGTCATTCAAAGTTAGTTGCTGATCTAAGTGTGTGCTCACGCAGGACGACCCGGCCAGTGACGGCGACCTGGCCTTCCAGCTGAGCTCGCAGCCATCCAACTCCCACTCTCAGCTCACCACCGACCTGCCCGTCAACATTTTACAGGTGAGAAAGGTTCTTTGATGCTTCACTAAGAAGTATGTAGATGCATAAAAAAGAAGGAACAAGTAAACGAAATGTCTTAAAATGTGTGTTTAAAGAAACACACAAATCTCTGCACTTGACAGCATGCATTTCTTTGTCGGTGCCTTCTCAGTTTGAGAATTAACCAGATTCCATTTCCACACTCTGCTGAACCCGACAGCTGCTACATCTGAGCACACTCTGGGATGATGACTTCTGTAATATTTGGTTAGTCTGACACGAGGACTGAGCTCTGTGACTGTGTTTCCTCTCAGGAACCTTCAGTGATTACGGAGGACGACAATGGCTCCGACAACTCCCAGTTCACAGGAAGCACAATCAACCTTCAGGACTTGGAGTGACCCCCACACAGCTGCAAGTCAGAGGTCTGCTGAGAAGATCCGCCTCAGTGGCACCTCATCACTGTCCAGTTTACATCAACGAACGTACCGTGAGATGTTTGACTCTTATCAAACAGTTGCCTCGTCTTTTCCCAGAACTTTGAAACCCTTCTTGGACATGTGGTTGATATATTCGGGGGGGAAGAGAGCAGGGGGTGGACACGAGTCCACAGAATAATGCACCTTGAGAAGAGGAGATGAGGATTCTTTGTTCGGATGATAATTTTGTGTTTAAGTCCACTTTGTACCAAATTCATGTGAGAGACTCCCTCTGTGGGTTTGGACAGTAACGGTGTCTATTCCATGGTGCCGCATTGCCACACATGCACACAGTGCGCTGTCTACGCTCCAGTTGCCTTACAGACACCTCACACTGTGCATTCCTCCACTGGCGGGTTATCTGCTTTATTTGTCGCTCTTTTGATTTCTTAACATTTTTTGTTAGATTTATTTTTCTATGGCAGCAGTAAGTCCATGTTGAAAACATGCCTCATGTGTTTATATACCGTATGTAATGAGTTACTACCTTCTTGTAATAATTTTATCTGTTTATTTATTATTTAGCTGTGGGTTTACACAATGGCAGAGCCAAACACAGACGAATTAAAGAATCAAAGCACAATCACAAGAGTTTGTCACAAGGTCTTCATTTCACTGTTTTTTAAATGTGAGAAATCATTCATTATTAAAAATGTGTTAAGATCCATGAAGGAAACCAAGTAAACATAACTTTAGGAAGTACAGGGATTATGGAAAGGCTGAGTCATTGCATTCAGTACTGAAGATGAAAGTATCGGTACCGAAGGTGAGGAGAGAAAAACATTCAGCACAAAAAGATGGATTGCTCCACAGCAGCAACCAAATATTTACTGTTAGAAAATTTCTTTATTTTACCAGATAATTTTAATGATGCCATGTTTGCTTTAATACTAAATGTTTAATATGAAATTATTAAGTTTTTACTTTACTCATAAAAACCTATATACTATATGCTGTAAAAGGAGACTGACAGATTGTAGTGTAAGTCTAACACTGGTTTAAATCCAGGTATGAAGTTTTATTTGATGTGCATGAGCTGGTCTCAGAACGACGGGGTGGGTTCATCATCTGACTCACCAGTAATCACAGGGCCGACACAAACAGTCAACGTACTCACATAAACAGTAGTTATTAGTTTAATATTTTTTTGTCCAGATTAAACACACATGGAAAAAAAAACACCACAGCCATGATGCATTCAGTACAAACTTGTACGAGGCAGTGTGTTTTAATGCAACGATGGCACGTTCCTGGCTTTTGTGATTTAGCTCCTTTTTCTTCTCCTTTCTTTTCAGCCGTTCTGATTTATGTTCAGGTCCTGGCATAGCTGCTAGTTCATCAAGAGTCTGTCCACGGTGCACTTTCACTGATTCATTTTATTAAAGTAACAATAAATTAAATGACTATCGCTGAGATTCATGAAAGACTTTCAACCATTTCTCCCTTTTTGGGCAGACCTGTCTAAGAATAACGTGAAAAACATAACAAATAATAAAACACAATGTGATAAGAATCTTGTCAAGTCTTGTCATGATGAATTCAGATTGTTTTCACCATTTGAACAGTGTGACACATTAAATTGGTTCAGAGAAACCTGGTTTACTGACTGTTATCAGTGCTGTTCTTTTAATTCAGACTACATTTCCCATAGGCCCTTGTACCTAACTGTCATTCCTCTATATTTCTAAAGGGGATAAACATTTTGTCAATATTAGTTGGTCTTTTACTCCTTCCCCCGTCTGTTTGAAGAAACGAGCTCCTGCTATAAAGGGTCAATCCACCCAAATCCTAAAAAAAGCAAGCATGCCCCTTTGTACTTCCAAACCAGCAGATGGCATCATAGTCATAGAGTGTTGATGGTTTCCATACAGAGAAGCAGTCAGCTACCACTGCTCCACTAGCATGCAAATATTGTAAGATTGTGGTGCAACAGCTTGGCAGCAGCAATGTATATATATGCAATATATATAACAGCAATATATATAATGTGTTGTTAGACCTAGAGGATGCTCACATCTGACTGCAGATCAGTGCAGTGGCATTAATTGAACCCAGAGGTCAAAGTTATTTGACTTCTCTCTCCAAAAGGTCTAACCATCATGTTCACACTTTATTGTTTTTATTAATATACCAAAGTATATCATTGTTGAACACTGTCACCCATTCAAATATGTCATCATCCATGTGGTCAATACAAGTGATACAGGTCAGTGTCCACAGCAGAGAGCGCTGTTTAAACATCTGCACGAAGTTTTATCTGCTCTGCTGACTTTTGGTTGTTTTGGGTTTTAATGCGAAACACACTCCTGAAGCCACCTGTGATGTCGGCGGGGGAAAACATCTACTTACCCCACAGATAATGAATGGAGGACTAACATTGTGCAGGCACATCGTGTTGCATTTTGTTTGGTCCTAAGCTTTTAATGCCTACACAAGCTGTTCTCTAATGTCGTCATTTCAGGACATCAGTTCCCTCCAGCTGCTCCTCCAGCTCACTGCTACATCGCAGCTTTTACTTTAATACAAACAGAGGAACTGGGCTAACTGGGTTTTGTGGTTCTCAGCACAAATTTCAGCCCCAGGTTTTTTGGTTCTGGACTTCTGAAAAAAGATGATGAGGCTATTTTGCACACACGTTAGTTTCATTATTTTACTTTTGCTTGATTACGACAAATTGCTCTTATTGGAAAGGTTTTTTTTTTTAACTTTTAAAGAAGTTCTTTGTTTTGTTTTGTTTGTCCCATTAGTAAATTTAGAGTTTGTCTTTTCCAGGAATACCCTGAAAAAAGAATTGAGAAGTCATATTGAATATTCATATATGAAAATGAGTTGATGAATTGACAATTAAACTTTTGTTGTGTCTAGAGGGAGCCATCAAGCATTGTGCAACGGTGCATGAAAAAAACCCCATCTCAATCTGAATTACAGATGACAATATCTGGAATGGCACCAGACTTTTAATACTTTGTGTCGACATGGTCCAGTATTAATAGAAGACATGAAGCAAGTCTTTTTCTGGCATCAGATATAAATCAATGTGTGGAACATTGCATTTGCACAGCAGACCTTTTGACTTGTCATAGCAGGAAAAGGAAAAGCACAGGTGTTTTCTTGTTAAGAATGAGCATCTCCTGTCTGACTCTTTAATAAACTATTTCATGATGTTACTCCTTTGGTTTTGGAGATACTAGTCTATCTATCTGGAGCTTCAAGAATCAAATAGTAATAAAGGTGAAAGTGTCTGTGAGAGCCAGACATCTCAGTCAGAGTCTATTTTCTCTACATAAGATTACATTTCCTGGTTCCAAAATGCACTCAGGATTTCCACACAGCTCAGTCTTGGATGGCTGGATCACATCTTTTTATCCCTTGCTGTATCTCGTATGGACAGAGTGAAGAAACAGTGTTCTTTCTCTGCCTGGTTGCGCTCATCCGCTCTCTCATCTGACCACAGACAAATCTTTGGCCTGTGACAAAATGTCCAGTGTTTGCAGTTTTAGATAAGCATATGTACTTGACACTGTGCATCTGTCAATTACATCATGCAGGGTATTGTCTGACAGAGGCATTGAGTCATCCATGACTTTTGTTAACCTCTGTTGGTGACCGACAGAAATTGCAGCAACTCTCCAAAGTCTGTGTGAGAGACTAAAGAGGTTTTTTTTGTCCCATCCCTTCTCTGTCCTCCAGTATCTGGACCAACAACGACACAAAGTCATGTTTTCAATATTTTCCTGTATTCTTCATGGTATTTTCAAGGTCTGCTTTGTTCCACTTACGTAACATCGCCAAAATCAGACGCATCATGTCTTAAGCGGATGCAGAAAAACTAGTCTATGCATTTGTTACTTCTAGGCTGGACTATTGTAACTCTTTGTTATCAGGCTGCTCTAATAAGTCTCTTAGGTCTTTCACATGTCTCCCATTTTGGCTTCCTTGCATTGGCTACCTGTTAAATCTAGAATAGAATTTAAAATTCTTCTCCTTACTTACAAAGTTCTTCATGGTCAGGCACCATCATATCTAAAAGAGGTCATAGTACCTTACTACCCCTCTAGAACACTGCGCTCTCAGGACACTGGGTTCCTTGTGGTTCCTATAGTCTCCAAAAGTAGATTGGGAGCCAGAGCTTTCAGCTATCAGGCTCCTCTTCTGTGGAACAAACTACCATTCTGGGTTTGGGAGGCAGACACGGTCAACACCTTTAAGAGTTGGCAGGATGCCAGGGGCCAGACCCAGCAAGAAAACCACTTTGGCGGGGTACTGTATTCCCTGCCAGACTGGCCCCATCGTGTTCACTGGAAACGGTAATCAATATCCGTGAGTCCCTCCTATCTGCCTCTTTTCATAGGAAATGCATCAGATTGAGGAAGCAACCGGCCCTCTGCTTCCTGTTTCATGGGAACTTTAAAGGGGCCAGAAGTTGGCGTTACATATTCACACTTTCACAGCACAGATGAGATCCTGAGGAGCTGGATTCTATTATTGTGGTGCTGCATTAATCATGACTTTGCACCATTTTTTTTGTCAGGTGCACAGTTTATTTTCTCACACGCACCTGTTTGATATACGTGACAGGTTAAAGAAAAAAAAGGAACAAATGAAACATAAGAATACACACAGGTGCACTGCATTGTACGCTAAAGCAATTAACATAACAACATGCATCAGACACAATACGAAGTACATTTGATGACTGTGATGCTCATGTATTAGAGCGATATCTAAGGAAAAGCAATAGACCGACTTCTTCAGGTGAGTGAGAATGTCGATGCAGGACATGATGAAACTGTCAGCAAGAACAGCCGTCAGGAGAGAGAGAATATTAAAGTCAGGCTGCAGTGCATGAAGCACACATTACAAGGATGAATGAACATTTGAGAGTTAAGTAGTTCAACACTGGTCTACAGAGATGTGGAACAAAGTTATCTGGTCAGATGAGTCATCCTTCAAAATGACTAAATGACTGAACATTTGATGTCTACAGTCAGGGGATCCTGCGGCTCTGTTATGCTATGAGGGACATTTTGCTGACATGGCTTGCATCCAGCTGTCACTGTAGGTCAACACAAAGTTGTTCTAAGTGATCACCTTTATGCTTTAATGCTTCTGTGAGCATGGGAATGATGTCAATCACATGCCATGGTCTGCATAGTCATCATATCTCAACCCAGGTGAACACCGACACACACACAACAAAGAAGATCTTTGAGAAGAATGGTTCAGAGACTTGTAGGATCGATGCCAAGCATGCCAGGAGACCGTCTTATGTAGTTTCATAGCTTTTGTTGATATCTACAATAGCTATTGATAAAAGGGCTTGCCATAGTCTCCACATCATATTGTGCAATGCTTTAGCTGTAAACAGACAGGAAACCAGACCATTTGATAGGTCATGACTAAATGCAGTTCCCACTACACCTGCTGGTACTGTTCCACTGAGCTCCACTTACTTTAAAGGCCATGCACACCTGGTACACCCACAGAGGAGAGTCAGACCAGTCTATTTTAGGCTTTAAGCCTAAAATACACTGCATGCGGAACGGCTCCGCCACGGAAACGGAGCCGATACGTTTTAATGTTAGTCAATGTGTCAGCTCACACAGTCTCCGTCCCCTCTGCGTTACGGCTCCAGAATGACTGCAGCGTCTGGTAGTCCTCCGCAACACATACGCAGAGCTTCTATTTTTCACGGACACCGGAGCACAGTGCATAAATTCAGCACAGAGCAGTATGTGCGGGGAAGGAACTCAGCTACAAAATACAAAAAAAAAAAAAAAGGTTTATTTTCAAAATAAAATACCGTGTTCACCGCGGATCGAGTTTCATTACAAGAACACGTCATAATGGGCGGGACCAACCTAAAGTAAACAGGTGAGGGGTTTTCCGGCGTAATCATAGATGACACCTCACATCCTTTTTATAAGGACGCCAGAAAAAAGATGCAGCGTGGAATCCCATTGCAGGAGTCAAAGAGACTACAGCCTGCAATATCATGCGATTAGGTGTGAATTCGGGAGATCTCGTGTGTTCTCGCACCGCTTGGTGGCCGGCAGAGACGCACCTGAGCACATCGACGGAGCCGTTCTGCAGCCATTCTGCATGCAGTGTATTTTAGGGGTAAAAGATACATTACCATATAGAGTTTGACTGACTCTCATTTGCTTGTCGCCCGTTTATATTTAGTTCAAATTAACGCATTTGAAACACGACAGGTGGCGCTGATATGACCAAGCCAAACCTTACAACATTATTTAAAGTGATGTGGCAAAGATCAGAGATACTGTTATGTAATTGAATATTTTTAAAAGTGAGCGCCATGTCCAGTTGGGATCAAAAGGTTCCTCTGTCACCACCTAACTCTAACTTGAGTCACTCTAGAAATGAAAAGAAGGAAGTCTATATGTGACATCATTGATTACATTTATGAAATGGTGTCAAATCTTCTGTCGAGAGATCCCACATGCCACATGTAGTTGGAATAAATCATCTTGCTTATTTGCATTCTCCATCAGTAACGTGGCCTCCTCAGACTTGCAGCATCTCTGGAGGGAAAGAGTAACTGGATTTCAACATCTACCATCCAAACATTAGAGCCTGTACACATCCCTGGAGAGATGGAGACAGAGAGAAAGAAGTAGGGCAAAGGCACGCGACTAATCCTCGGTTCAGCAGTGCTCTCATCCATCCAGACTCAGCCTGTAATCTGTGGATCAGGGAGAGCCACCCTGCAGGGGCAGTCTCGTGGCTTTTGGCTCCAGCTGTTTGACGGCTGGATTAAGAGGTCAAGTGGGATCAGACATAAATTGCTGCTCTGCCTGTCGCACAACATGGTAGGCCTAATAACATCCAGCTACTGTAATGCATAGGTACCATGCAGAGGCTGGTCAAGCCCTTTACTTTATACTTCACTGGAGACTCTGTGGGGTCAGCGTGGTAAGGAGGCAACTGTATGAAGAGGGAATGATGGTGAGAGATGATCTGCAGTTGATTTAAAAATTCTCTTTCTTTATATTAATAAATCATATAAGAATCTGATACCAACAAGAATCAAACAAAACTCATTCATTCAACAACTTTTGTGTGCGTATCACAGCCTGATAGATCTTCCTCTGATCTTCTGCTACAGAGCTCCATTGTTGTCCAAAAATGATTAAAAACACATTGTGTTCCTTCAGGAACACACACACACACACACACACACACACACACACACACACACACACACACACACACACACACACACACTGTAGTTTATTTTCACTCAGTTCCACACACACTGTCCCGCTGCCCCAAATACTCACTAGAGCACCAAATGTGGATTAATCCACCGCTGAAAATAGCCCTCAACAAATTGAATAATTACAGTTGTTTGTTAGAAGCTACACATACATTTGAATTTATCTCAAGACGACACATGAACCAGATCTGACTGTTCAAAAATATCTATCTATTTGACATGTTGCAAAGACATACCGTGTAGTCTGCCAAGCCCAGCTGAGGTAACCCAGCGCCGTCTGTACATACAAGAAACTGAAGAATAGAGCTGAGTTTGCATAATAGCAAGCCTGTTCGAGTGTAACACAGAGAGAAATAAATGAGCTGAGGAGAGAGAACAGATGCATTGAGCCATTCCAGATTCTCATTGTGGAGGGGTGTGGTGCATCAGGTGCAGGAGAGAGAGAGAGAGGTGTGGAGAGGGCTCAGGTGAGCAGCAAGGGGAGATGATGAGCACACCTGTTCACTGTTAACTAATCACTCTCCCCTTTAACAGTAGCGTGCTGGACCAGACAGAGAGAGAGAGACTGGAAAATGCACAGAACCACACTCAATCATTACAGTCTTTATTTACCACCTAAAAATGTTTTGTTCAAGCCCAAATTCATCATTTTAGAGCTTCAGCTAACTGTGTTTTAAAATCTGATTCAGAGTCTTTACTCAAAGCTGCTCTAATCGACATTAAGAATAGATCAGGTGACTGCGTGTGGTGTCAAACAAACTCTTAAGTTCTCTTCAACTCTCATTTTTCAGCTCATTGTTTTTTTGTGTGTTTTTTTTCAGCTCTGACAAACACCCTGTACACTACCTGCTCAGTAATATATAGCAACTAGCTAGCCTTTATATAGTAGCTAAAGGTGTCAAGGGTTCATTTTGTCAGTTGATGGAAATGCCAAGAAATGTTGGATCGCAAAACCATCCAAGAAAAACTGACTACAAACCCAACATCATCATTCCAAAATACTAAAAAAAAACAGCTTCAGCTTGTCAGTGGTATTTGCCAGCAGAATCCACACTGATCCACCGATCTGGAAATGTGTTTTCATGCTGTTTTGGTAAAGATCTTTGACCACACTGGCTAAATCTTTCGGTTCTCATTTGAGGCAAAAAAATGCTGGTTTAGTGTGCAAATCGTCTCAATCGAAACTGCTGAGTGAACTGTTGGTGTACGACACAGTGGATGATAGCAAACACACTCTGCAAGGCTCACAGTAATTCACCAGTGCTATGTAGTCCTCCTCTTGGCTTCAGGATTAAAATTTTATTAATCAATCAAATCATTTTTCAAAGCCCAGAGGACTGATATTCTTTCTGTAGACTTTTTTACTAAGCAGGTCTCATAAGAGGAAGCTTTTTATGAATCTCCTGGTTAATGTAACTGACTCGTTGTTTCACAGGTGAAACATGATCATAAAGATGATCTTCTCCTCAAGCTAGAGATCCTCAAGGAGCTGCAATCCTGTTCCATCATGCAACTTACCAATATATATTCAAATGCACAGCAATTTGTGAGCAAGTGTGCTACTGTGTGAATTCTGATAGTGTCTGAGCCCTGTGGTCACTTCCTAGAGTTCCTGGACTTTCATCCTTCTGAAACAGAACCATGACTCCAAATGAAGGCTTATGCTGCCCTGTTTAAAGGCAACTGTTTGTCCACGTGTTCACTAACTTACCATTGTGATAATAGGTCAATTTTGTGTTTTAAAATATCCACCCATGCTTTTAACTCAAAAGCTACAGTGCGATACCACACTGTAAAAATACTGTTACAACTTAAAGTCCTACACAAAATCTAATTTAAATAAGAAGTAATAGTAGCTAAATAGGCAATAATAAAGGTAAAGTGCTCCCTCTGTTTTGCAACATATAGCTGATGCTTTTATCCAAAGTGACTTACAATAAGTGTACTCAACCACGAGGATATGACTGCATGAATCATGCGAGTGCATCAACTTAGAAATAAATAAGAGGTCATATGTTTTTTTAAAGAAAATCAAAGACAATCGAAATACAGTATGAACAGTAGTGGTTTAAATATTGTCCAAGAAATGTGTGTTAATGCAACGCATTGATTCAGGTGTGTAAACTTTGAGTGAGCAAGGAGTGCTGAGTCTGCAACGGAAGACGTCTCTTTTATTATTCTAGGCAGTATACTATACTATACTATATAATGATGTTTAAATATATAAGTAGTACTTGTATGTATTGGTGGTGGTGTTGCTATTTCGTATAGTGTTTTTTGTAACAATGCATCAAAATTAACAAGCTGGTCATAGGTTCTATTTGCCAATTTGAATCTGTTGGCACCTCCTGTGGACAAAAGTGGTTCCACTGCCATGTTTCATCTGTTTCAGTCTGGTGGCTTGTGTGGGTTAATCATTCTTCTGACATGTTTTCAGTAGTGTGATGTGTCAAAATTAACACGTTAATTTTGTCGATTCATTTTAAACAATTAACGTGTAAAAAAAAAAAAACGCAGTTTTGTTTACTTCCAATGGCGTCCCATAACCTTTGGTTGTATGTAGATGTATAGATGTATAGTCAAAACATCTATCCCATAGCCATATATACATAGACGTCGCATTGAACGCTGAATCTACGCCGACGTCGCCGCCATTTTGGATGTGGCAAAGTAGAGCTTTGTTTCCCAGATATATTAGTGTGTGTGTGAATGGGTGTATAAGAGGCATTAACTTAAAGCACTTTATAGAAAGGCGCTTTATGAAGTTCAGTCCATTTCCTTGTATTAGTTTACGGGCAGATCTGCCATATCCAATATAGCGGACGCGATAGCGTATCGCATCAACGGACCAACCTGCTCAATGAGGCGTCTATGTATATATGTCTATGATCTATCCTAACTAAAGGAGAGTCTATGGCGGAAAGATGGATAAGGACGGACTTTTAGGGGGAACATTTCATTTTAAAAAGTTTGGATTTTGCACTGTGCATATGTGCACCTTAAGCCAATAAAATGATTGAATTTAAATATACTTTCTCTGTGTTTATTCTACATTAATTTGATCATTTTACATAAATAAATATTCATTATAAGATTCAGTTTCAGAAAATTAATTTATTGATAAATTTATTGAAAAATTAATCGCGATTAATCACGGTTAATTACAGATTTTTTTGCGATTAATTAGTTAATTTTTTTTTATCGATTGACAGCCCTAGTTTTCAGCACTTATGTGCATATGAACCACTGCTTACAGTAAGTTAAAGTCTTAAACCAGCTATTGCTGTGTGATGTCTCTCAGAATCTTGGAGTGACTACTTAAACAAACAGCTTGACTGATTTGCCCACATTGTTTCTGAGAGAGTGAGTTCCTCTCTGTGTAAGGAAGTGTTGATGTTGCTACTGATTTCCTCTGAGTGCCTCTGACTCACAGTGACCCACACTTACCTCAGACAGGCCTCTGATAGGCCATCTGCCAGCCAGTAACTGAGCTGATATTTTATTGTAATCATGCCGGGGCATTAGGGACAAATAATCCTTTTCCATAGAAGTTCAAAGTTCATATTCAGTTGAATATAGTACAAAGATAAGATACTTAATGTTCAAACTGAATAAGTGATAAAGGCAACATTGATTCAATGTTGATTTAACCACTTTGTGAAAACCTGTGTGGTTAATAGATGGATTTCACCATATACAATCCTGACCTCTGCACATAATTGAATGCAATCCAACATTGAATGCCCACGACCTTTGACCCATGACATGCCATGCCATCCAGACAACATCTTTTTTAGGGACATCACTGTGTATTTCAACATGACGCTGCCAAGACACAAGTACAGGTACTGAACTGTCCCCTATACATAATGTGTGGCACATTATGAAGCCCACAATATGACAACAGAGACGGCAGACTCTTAAGCAACTGAAGTCGTATATCAAGCAAGAATTTCAAACTTCAGTGGCCTCACTTCTAAAACACTCACTGAGTTTCGTTAAAAGAAAGGGTGATGCAACACTGGTCACATGATCCTTTGGAATTTCAGCAGCGGGGGTGAGCATGGTATGGCAAAGGTTGGAAGATTGTTATGGATCCCTGGAAGATATTGAAAATGCACTTGTGATTTCCCAAAAAGGTGGATGATTTCCCAAAAATCTCAAATCAAGAAAATTAAAGGTTGAGAGAGCTTGGAAACATTCTTATGGAGCTTGAAGCGGCCAGGTGAGATGGATTCCTACCTGGTCTAAATTACCTGGATACATCTCGTGGCATCACTCCTATTGTCCAAAAGCTGCCATATTCCCTGCATGACAAGTGGGTCTCTCTCGCATCACACTACAAAGACAAATACCACACATCTTACCCACCTTTCGCCTTCTTTGCAAAGTTTGTTTGTGATCAAGCCAAACGCTCAACAACCCAAGGTTCGAGACCAATGCAATGGCCCTCACAGTGCTCCTGGTGATCGTAGGAGAGGTTTGCCTTGGAAGAGCCCATAAATCGGATTGTGTCAATGTCTATCGAACTAACGTGCTGAGCAACGAACGTACATCTCTGTTTGACCCTTGCACTAATAGTCTCCACATCAAAGAGAAGCTTGAAACTCCAGTGCATTGCTTTCACCTTCTAAAGACTAACAAGCCGAAAGACCTGTGTAATGAAAAGGATAGCCTTGGTGAAGGAGTCTTCAAGCAAACACCACATGATGACAGACCTGCCATGTCTGTGGAAGACAAAGCTTTTCTGGAAATAATGGACAAGGGAGTCTTCATGGATGCCTCGAACAGTTAGAAACTCCCCAACAAGAGAACAGGGGGATTGTGGACTCCGCATGCTGTGCGTCTCTTAGTTTTTCTCCACAGACAGAGAGCTTTGAGTGAAGCTGTTGTTGTTACTTTTTCTACGCATTCATTTTCTCTCAGCTGTACCCTAGAAGGCATATATGTCTGTGAGTATTGGTTGTTCTTGTGTTGAACTTACATGTTGAAGCTTTAGAAACAGTTTATATTGGATTTATATGTGAAGAAATGTTAAAAAACGCTAGCTTGCGCTAGCTTGTTAATGGCATTTTCAATGTAACATTAGCATTAAGCTAAGCGCTAATTTTCTCTGTTAGATAATGGACAATTTAATTTGTTTATGAATATTTGTGTCCTGTATGTGTTAAAGAACAAAGCCATACTACATGTAACATTTTATTTTCTATTTTTGTATTGCAGTTCACAGTGTTTCAACAGATGACTCGGTGTTTATTGAAGAACCCTGTTAACTATCTGCCAAGTTAACATCCGCAACTAACGAGGGCAGAATAGAGAATGTCTGTTAGTAGTTCTGATTAGTTAAGATTTTAATTATCTTCTCGGGAAATCTTGTTGAGATCAAGATCTGTTTACCAAGAGAGACTTAAGAATAAATTTCATACAAGATCACAACAAGAAAATGAATTCACTACAAATAAAATCTTGTAAAATCTCTCAGAACAATCAGTACCTCCAACTAACTCATCCCAGTAGTGAGTTACAAACCAGTCTGTTCCAGTTTAGAGTTGTTCTGAAGGATCTTTTCAAATGTGTTCTGGATATCAGTGATGGTCATCAACCTTTTCACTCAGCTCACAGTGGTGAGTGTGTCAGTAGTGGTGCACTGTATGAGACTGACTCTCCGATTACTAGATGACCTGCTCTACCACCTGAGCTGCACTTTAGAATGAATAGACACTTTACTGATCCCTCAGTGGGGAAATTCTTTTTTCACTCAAGTTTTTACATATATAGACCCAAAATACAACCACACATACACAAAGGGCTCATAGACATGAGAGATGGTGAAGTGACGGGCAGCCCATTTAAGGATTTAATACCTCAAGGGCACTTCGGCAGTGCCCAGCTGGCACCTCTCCAGCCACCAGTCCATTATTATTGTTATCACTGTTATTGCGGCATTCAAACTCATCAGGTTATAACATGATAACTTATCATTGTCATAATACCACAATAATATCTTAATATAATAAACCTTTTACATTATACTACATGTGCATGTAATCCACTTTTCTTTTTCTGCAGTGTGAGCAGGCTTCCCTACAAGCAATCTCTGTTTTGTGGAACAATCTTCTGTCTGAACAACTGATTTTAACCTGTGCAAACAAAGCAAACTTAAACTCATCTGTATTGCAGATTTGCTTACATCAGATCTTTAAAAAAAAAAAAATATATATATATATATATATATATATATATATATATATATATATATATATATATATATATATATATATATATATATATATGTGGAAGTGATCTTGTGTGTTTTTTGGAAACATGACAGGTTCTTTTTGTCCTCTGAATCTCTCTCTGACCCACTTCTACACCTTCTTATTAATGACGATAACACTTGACTACTCCTCTTCCTTCCTTCTCCGTGGCGTCCCACATGTTGTTCCACGCAGCAGAACCTGTGAGTGACAGCACCAGACGACCCGCCTCCATCCCACCACAACCGACCAATGAGGCTGCAGAGCGGGGACGAGCCTTCAGCCAGCAGCCTCTCATTTCTCACTACACTAACCGTGTAACACACGGGCAGTCATGTGACGGTCATATAGTACAACTCAGCCGGAGCTCAGCCAGTCTGAACGCTGCTGCCGCTGCATGGCGAGTCTCAAGGGCAAAAGCTGCTCTGCCAACAGACGGATGCACCGGATAAAAACACTTCTCCCCGCGCCTTTTGCTTTGGGATTATATTTGATCTGAGTGAGCGAGGTAAGGCTGCAGGTTTGTTTTATGATGGTTTGGTTCGGGGGGTGCACGGTGCGCGTGTTGGATCCTCTCGGTGCCATATGCTGCAGCGGGCTTGACGAAAACATGTTTACGTTGGGAGCGGAGACGCGCGCCTACTCATGCGTTATGCACCGCGGCGGGGATGGCCAGAACGACACAGAACACAGTCCCACAGTCCGACACTGTGGACTAGCGTGGGGTTCGAGTTCTCTGCCGCAGTTTAACACCAGACTGTAAATTAATGAATCTAGATGAGTTTGGATTTTGAATTTCTCTGCTCCATGCTGCATCCAAAATCTGGCGGAGCAGTTAATGGTTATAATTGTAATTGTTGTCATTATAACACAGATGCAAACATGAAATTGTGTTGGCTTAATACTATAAATATAAGGCCCAGTCATTATAAGAGACGATGTCCAAGCTTCCCTCCACAAACATGTGTAATGAATCACAATGTGTCCCACACGAGGCACGCAAAACGCACCAGCCTGCATTTCAACGCGAGGAATCTGATGACTGAGTCTAAAAATGTTCTTAACTTCAGAGGCGGCGATGTGACTGATTTGCAGCTCTTTAGTTGTCCCGTAAACAAGCAGGGCAGGTGATTTACGCATGCAGCGGAGGAGCGCACGCTGCTCCTGGCTGCCCCATGCGGCGTTTGCTGAAAATAATGTTGACAGTTTTTTTTTTCTTCCTCTGCTTGGGTTTACTCTCGGTCACTCAGACCATGCAGGGGCCCCTGGTAAGGGAGGGCGGATAGGGAAAGCAGGAGGAGGAGGGGTGTTGGCGGGGTGAGTTTGACCAACGCTCTCTGTTCCAGGAAAATAACCTATTTATGAAACCTATAGTAGGACGGCATCAAAACAAGTGTGATCAACCGTACACTCTCATTGTTGTTGAGCCACATGGAGCAAGCAACTACAGCCCCCTGATCGATTAGTCATGAACTTACAGTCTGATACTGAAATAGGCCACCATAAGAAGTGATAAAGTTATTGAACAATAACTTTATCGCCATGATATAGATCTGTTTTCAATATGTGAAAAAACGAAAAATTGTTTTTTTGACAAAGTCCAACAAAACCAAACAATATTAAAGTTACTGTTACTGTTTTTATGGAGATATATGAGAACTCAGAACCATCAAATCTTTGTTTGAAGAAAGAATCGATCCGTCAACCCTGATTGATTGACTGCATTTTACATTTCTAATAGTTCTTCTCTCCATAATGGCGAATTTTACACAGCAGAGTAGTCTCCAGTCTATAAAACGGTGGTTTCCAGTTTGGAGAGCTTGGGACCCCCCCCTTAGTTATGTTGCAGGATAAATCTGCGGGGTCATGAGATGATAAACAAGATAGGAAGACATGAAGACACAACTCACAAAAGTAAACTTGACAAAACATTTTCAACTGAAGGTCTACTGCTGCATCTCATGGTTTGTCTTCAAGGTCAAGAACGAACCTTCGAGCTCAAAATGACACATTTCTGATGAAATAGTTGCTTTTTGGATTAGTTTTAGGGACTCTAAAGTATTTGGGAGGAGTGACTGTCACCCTTTATTGTTACCGTAACATGTGACATCTGTGTTATGAGTGCAGTTTACAGTCTACTGTTTAAATGACACAGTATTTCACTGTGCTGTGTAACGGATATTGAGATTTTGAAAAGCTGCTGCAGCATTGTATGCATAACTGATTGTGAAAAGTAATTAATATTTTATTTGTATAGCCCAAAGTCACAAAGTACATTTGCCTCAGAGGGCTTTACAATCTGTACAGGGAGTGACACCCTCTGTCCTTAGACCCTCGGTTCGAGTGACACAAAAAACCTTTAACAGGGAAAAAATGTGGAAGAAACCTCAGAAAGAGCCACAGAGGAGGGATCCCTCTCCCAGGACGGACAGACGTGCAATGGATGTCACGTGTACAGAACAAATCAACACAAACATTATTACAGTAGCAGTGGAACCTGTGATAGAGATAGAGAGGCACAGATGCACAGCAGCAGCAAATCATTAACTAACTATAAACTGTAATGTAGATATGGTAGCAATAATGACAATGACGAGTAGAGAGAGAGAGAGAGAGAGAGAGAGAGAGAGAGAGAGAGAGAGAGAGTTTTCATATAGGCTGACACATGGGTTGAAAGATATGGCACATTTTAGTCCAACAGTTCTTTTGATTTTGAGCAGTAGGCAAATATAGGATTAAGATTAACAGACTTCTGACTATCTCTGTTTATTTCTATTCAGACATACTGTATCCTGGCTGGAGTCCTTGGATTGTGAGAGTACTTCTCTGACTTTCTCCACCCCGAGAGAGCACACCAGGTGTTGGATGGTGGGAAGTGTGGCCTTGGTGACTTGGGTTTGTTTGGCCTAACTTTCCCAGCAGCACAAGGAATAATTCTCTCACAAATCATCGGAAACATAGACTCCGAGTCCAACAAGAGACAGCAGTTTGGCAGTATCCAGGGATGGTAGATAACTCCCCAGTTAGCGAGGGGACTTTTCTTCTTAACAGTGGCTCTCCACAGGCCTATCGGCTATCAGACATGGTGACAGATCTGGGCTCCTACCAAGTGATGCCGTCACCTTTTTCGGAGGATGACCTGAGCGAGTCATCCAGCCCTCGCTCCTGTTCCAGCCCAGACTCCCAGGTGCTCAGTTCCAGCTATGGCAGCAACTCCAGTGTTGAGAGCCAGGACAGCATCCTGGATCATCTGCTGTCCCAGGCCTCTTTAGGAAGTGCCAATGTAGTGCAGACAGGATCCGTGACAACTATACCATTGTCCACTTTTCACTGGGACTCACGGAAAGATGAGCTCTCCAAACGTGAGCCCATAAAGGAGGAGAATTTTGACTTCCTCACCTGGTCCAATGTGGAGACAGAGGAACAACTTGGAGGGTCGTTCCAGCCCACGCTGGAAGAGATCGAAGA
This sequence comes from Collichthys lucidus, assembly GCA_004119915.2. Classification (NCBI taxonomy): domain Eukaryota; kingdom Metazoa; phylum Chordata; class Actinopteri; family Sciaenidae; genus Collichthys; species Collichthys lucidus. The sequence continues at coordinate 21,438,979 of CM014082.1, forward strand.
ATTCCTGGAGGAAAATATGGAGGTGGTAACAATGAAGCAGGAGATCCGAGAGAGTTGTCCTGGGTTGGGAGTGGGACTGGAGGAGGCTCTTGGTCTAGAAGTTGGTCTGGAATGGTGCAGAGAGGCCTCCCCTGAGCCTAAGCTGGAGCATGAGGCTAAGTATTCAGACCAAACTGTCCCCACTTCCAGCACTGCTGGCCTAGCCACTGCTGCCTCCAGTGAGACCAAATCAGTTAACCCCACAAATGAGTCCAGCACAGGGGCCAAGAAAGCATCAGGCAACAAAGCTTCATTAGCAGACAGTGGCACAAACAGTAGTGGGATGCCGGTCATCCTACAGATTCAGCCCCTTCAGATCAAGCAGGAGCCTGCAGTAGCACCTCTTACGCCAGTGCCCCAGCCCCCACAGCCTGCCCCAGCTTCAGACATCAAAATTGCACAGCTACTGGTCAACATCCAAGGTCAGACCTTTGCCCTGGTACCCCACGTCCTGCCCTCCCCCAACCTTAATGTCTCTTCCAAGTTTGTGCGCATTGCTCCTGTCCCTATTGCAGCCAAGCCTCTGGGGATCGGGGGTAACTCAGCCAGCCAGGGGTCAGGGATTCTCGTTGGAGGTCAAAAGTTCCAGAAGAACCCGGTGGCGGATCTTATCAAAATGCACAAATGCACATTTCCTGGCTGCACCAAGATGTACACTAAGAGCAGCCACCTGAAGGCTCATCTGAGGAGGCACACGGGGGAAAAGCCTTTCGCCTGCAACTGGCAGGGCTGTGGATGGAGGTGGGTACTGGTGAAGGAAGTGTGAACTGATGTGGCTCTGTGTTTATGTCTTTGTTACTTTAGTAGATTAGACTCTGCGATTGACTCGTATTTATGACTGGTTATATAAAGGCTGTTTAAAGGTTTGTTTTTGACTGAGCAATAGCAGCAGACTCTAGCATGTGTATGGAATCAGCAGTAATTATTTGTCAATGTGTCAGGTAGCTCAAAGGAACCGAGTGTGGTGCAGATTTTAACTGACACTTTAACTGACCTGCTGCTTTAAGGGTCATCTATTAGGACTAGTGAGGGTAATTAGAGGGTCTCGAGAAGCAGACCCCCCACATCCTCCCAAAGCTCCAGGCAACTCAAAAAAATGAGAGAAGCAGCTCTACAACATAAATGTGTGATAGGGTTTATTACCATGGAGGCAAAGCTTTACTGGGATTCTGTTTGTGGAATGTCAGCAGTATACTTCAGTGACATGATGGGGCGCTCACAGTTATTCAAGGAAAACAGCAGAGGAAGAACAACCAGACTGTTTTCTTTTCACTAAGCCCTGCAGCTGAAGAGCTCTTAATGGCTGTCATGCAGCCTCCCAAGTGTTAATTGGGATGATGTGAGGTGGTGGCAATACAGACGAGTTTGCTTGCATAATCACACTTCATGTCAGGCAGTGTGATATCTGGGATGTGTAAGAATAGCTGGGGTGCCTTTTTTTTTTTCTTTTTTTTTGCGGATGCAAACTAAATCTGGGACGGAGCATGTGGGCTGCAGTCACATGGGCACAACATGGGCACCTCCTGTTGAGACTGAACAGCTGTGCAGTTGCTGGGGCAGTATGTGTGTGCATGTGTGTGTGTGTGCGTATTTGTGTATGCTAAGTATAACGCACCAAGATCTAATTTGGAACCTGCTGTGTGTAATGGAGAGAGGCAGAGAGAGAGAGAGAACTTGGATGTCTTCATCAGTGAGGCAATTTCTTTGCTCGTTAAAGTAGAGCATCTTTTTACATTCATCAGTCTAAAAGTGTGTGTTTGTGTGTGTATGTGTGTGTGTGTTTATGTGTGTGTGATTGAGTGTGACTTAACGCCCACAGTTGCCAGAGTGGAGTTTTCCTGAGGACATCAGGTCAGCCAGTGAGACCTACTCAAAGTGGTAAAATGAGTGCAGCATTTGACTCCTCAGTCGTCAGCCATGCTCTCTTTAGCTGCTTGTTCTCAACTGGTGGCTCCAGGAAAGAAGGTCATCAAAAACAACTGAAAGTCAACTTTGTCAAGAAAAATTGTGAATTAATAGCCCTATAAACACTTTTATATACTGTTTTCTGCTGCACAGCTAGTAGTGGAATTAAGCCAAAGAAGACACTGTAAAAACCGTGTGACCACTTCACTTTCATGTTGGATCAATTCAGCAACTATGGTGAGAGTGTTGTGTTCCTAATTGTCACTTAATACTGAATTTGATACAGCTATGATGTGCGCCTCTGACTAGCCTTCCTCAGCTGCAGCTTGTTGTAGCATTTAGTGATGCTGAAACATAATTATCAGGAGAATTTAGACATTTATATTTGATGAAAATTACTTCTAGAATCCGTAGCACAACAGCACGGCCCATCTGTGCTTGCTATTGCACTCGATTAAGTTAAATTAAATGAAGCTAGCTTGCATGTAAACCATAATTTAATGAATAAAGATTGATGATTGTTATTAGGTTTATAGGTTTAATTTGTGTTCATTGAGGTGGCATTGTATGAGGTATTTATCTATAGCAAGTATATTACCTAGAGTAGACAGAAAACATCAGACTGGATGATCAGCACAGAAACAAGCAATACACTACTGTGGATGGGGCAGCAACAAACAAAAACTTCACCCAACAAACCTAAAAAAATGAATTGTATGCTATATTTAGAGTATTTTCTCTTTTTGACAGAAAGCTGAAGTCTATCAATCTCCACCTCAATTCCACCAGACTCCCTTCACAAAAACAATAATTGCAGCAACTAACATTATGATATCTAACGAATGTTAGATTCATCAGCGTCAATAACAACTCTGAATAACAATTCTCATGTTCTGTAAGGAAAAATTAATACGAGCATCGATCAGTATAAACACTTTTTCAGGTGGCTCAGATATGTTTTGACGCTGCCCACAGCTGGACATTGCTTAGCTTCAGTGCTGGTACCACATACAAACCCACTTCAATTATTTCTAATTAACCCTTTAATACTAGACAATTGAGGAACCTCTGATTGAGACACACTCCACACACAGTAGCAGGACTTCCATTTACATGTGCTCTAACACATTCCCAACCAGTGAGCTGTTATGTAATCTGGTTTCTACCTGCCACGGCTTGCAGGGGTCAGTCTTGGAGGAGTCTCCCAACATTCAGTGATTCATAAACCTTCCTTTTATGTGCAGGTCCTAAGTGATCAATAATATCTCCTAAAAGCTTTGTAGATTGTAACAATCTGGCAACCTGCCACCATCATGTACTGTACTTGAAATGCTGTGTGTGTCCTACAAGAGGGGAGCTGCAGAAATTTGTGCAGTAGTAATCCAGGCTGTGTGTTCCAGCTAACAAAGGGCTCTTGTCTGTACACAAAAGGCAGGATGTAGTTTGGATGGAAGTGTGTGTGAGAACCACTGTGTGTGTGTGTGTGTGTGTCTGTGTGTATCTGTGTGTAGCCCACTGTATATGATGGGGTAAATGAGGGGGCCGACCAAAGGAGAAAAAAAAAGTTGGTCAAATGGGAAAGAAGCAACTGAAGCGAGAAGAAGAGAGTAAGTGAGATTTATAAAAAAAGAAAAGACAGGAGAAAAAGTGCTCTTGGTGGTGGTGGTATTGGGGGGAGAGAGGCAGACAGAGGGGGAGAAAAGGACTGTTTCAGTTTTGCCACAATCATTTGAAGGGAGAAGCAGTGAGGAAGTGGAGCGAACAAAGACAAAGTGTTGAATAGTTACCATGACTGTGGGCTAGGAACGTCCAGGCTGCCACGCTGCATGAAAGGGAAGAGAGGGATCAGTCAAGGTTCCTCATAGACTGGGAGGAACGGGGAGGGTGGAAAGATGCACTGACTGTGCTACTGTATATTCAAATGTAACAATGTCACTCCAGAAACAAACGCAAAGACGAGATAATACTGTGAGAACACAGACACTGTAGATCAGATTATATATCAGATATATGAGAGGCTATCAGGACATTTGCATCAACCATCTACAGAGCCTGTTAGCAGCCACTGGTTTATGTTATGTGGCATAAACTTTAAAAATCAACTCAGCACAGCCATGATTTAACCCAATTAGCTGTGTGCCCCTATTAACCCCATCCCAAACACATGCATTTTGGAATGTGCACTATGTGTGCAGTATGAACTAATATAATTAAAATCTTAGAGTTGCTTTTGACACAGGGTCCCAGTGCAAATGAGCAAAAACCAAGAGAAACCTGGAGCTTGTGGGGCTCCTGTGGGTTTGAGGCTGCAGGGTACTTAACTATTTTTTCCTCATTGCTCATTTTCTTTTCTCTTCAAGGTTTGTCAGAAGTTATATAAAACTTGAGGACTAGTTGCTTTCTCACATCCTGTAGGAATCTACTTAAAGCTGTAGAGCTTATAGAGTTAACAGTCTCCTCTCATGTACTGATCCTATGGGAAAGGATAGATCATCCCAGCTAGCTGAAAACAATTGTGTCATGCCTTTTGTCAGTCTCACTAAAAACCTACAACAAGTTGACAGACTTAAATTGATGATTTGAATCTTGGCCTACAATGATTGAGCAAAGTTTGTGCTTCAGTGTTTCCATTCACTCAAACCTAAAAAGAGAGCTAAATGTCCAGCTGTCTAGTACAATCGATGTCTCTGCTGCATATTTTTGCTTCACAGTGCTTATAATTTTCTCGAGCCCAGGCTGTGTTACTCAGCTCTTACAGGCTCACTGTTGGAGGAATGAAGCTGGGGACTCCCTGGGGGGTTTCTGGGAGTAATGTGCCCACACACGAGGGGAATGCTTAACTAGAAGAGGGAAACTTACATACACTCGTAGTGGATGCAGGGCAACCCTCGCTTTCAAGTTCAGAAGAAGAGGTCTGGACAGGACTGCTTTTCATTCCTGTCTGCTTCTACGGTCCAGTCCAACTCTGTTTCCTGCTGAAAGTCAGTCTTTTGGAGATGTTTCTGAGTTTTTTTTTCTTAATGAGACGAAACGTTGATTCGGTAATTCAACCGTTTAACTCAAGAACACCTTCAGCTAACAGGAAATGAAAATAAAGCTCTGTAAAAGAGAGAAAAGTGCTTCCAATTGATTCACTTTGGACTCTGAGTGGATGAAATAAATCCCGCCTGTTTCTCTGATACATTTCACATAGCAACAGATCCAAACCAGATGGTGGAACATCAGACTTCAGAGTGGCAGTGATAGTGTTACCGTTTACAGACTGAGACCATCTCTACAAACGATGTAAAACAGTTTGTAGATCAGATTTGGATCCACACCATTTACTGGAAGACATTGCATTATATAAAACATGTGTTTAAGCCATTAGCCTCTTTTATTTTCGTGTCTGAAATTTCATCCTACATCCACCCTGTGATGATTATAATGACTGCCCTCTCCACATTACAGTAAATATATCCTGCACATGCAATGGTCCCCACGAGTCCCCAGGTTAGGAGATGTAACTGGACAGATAGTCAAAACCTCAGTCAGACAACTGTTCCATGTACCCAGGTTGTTCTGCTTAGGTAGGTGTTTGGGTGGTACTAGGATGTTTTTATTGGCAGTGTATAAACTGCTGTCAGATGTTGCAACTGTTGTAACTTAATCATGTCTATTACAGCAGCAGCATTACTTTAGGTCTGTTGTAGCTACATATGACAGAGAGTACAACGGATTTTCACTGCAGCTCTTTATGTGTTGCTGCTTAATTACTGGGTGCAATCGATTTATCATCTTGTCAGGTCAGCAGTGCAACATCTGGGACGCAGAGCCTGGCTGGGGACAGTCAATTTCAGAGAACTAGGTTGCTGGAAAGAAGCCCCAGAGCTGTCATTCATTTGGCTCCAGCCAAGTAGCGTACGCTTCGCATGCTAACCCCACTGCGATGTTTTGCTTGTCCAAATGAGTTACAGGCAAACGAGCTGTAGCATCAACATGTGAAGCATTCTTGCTCGTGACTGATAATTATGCTGTGGGACTCGGTGAGAAAAATTCTGGCCTTGACCGCCGTTATGTGCATGCTGGGAAAAAAAGGGAATCGCCAGAACAAAAAGACAATATACCAGTGCAGGGGCAGTGGGAAGAGTTTCAAGGTTTTTTTCTTTTCAGCTGTATCATAGAGGCACTTGAGCTATGAAATATCATTAGAACACATGTTGCTCTAAAGATAAATACTTTTTTTCCAAATCCATTGTCATTGTTTGTTCTTAGGAGCCAAGACAAATAGTTTCCTCATGGACAGAACAGGTTCTGGATGTGTTATGCAACTGCTTTGACACAAGTGGAGTTTGATCCTCTTTGCCAAACCGCACACACCTGAGACAGACTACTAAATTAGGATCATTCACTTTGTGTAGAGGCGGAGAAGTAACAAGCAAGTTCTGGACTTGTGTGTCGAATGTGCCAAGCAAGTCGAATTGCATTTGAAATGTTTTCACATTTAGAGTTAATACAGTAAAATGACATAAATAAAGTTTGAAGTGTTTGTTTTTATCGCTTTTTAAATATATATCAGGACAAAAGCCAAAATGATCAGGAGTGAGTTGAGGTTCGGTCACAGTCAATTCAACCTAAATCTACTTTTGGTTTGCTTATTGAATTAGTGTGTCTACAGCTTTCTGTAACTAAAAGCCAAATGTTTAGATACTGTAGATCTGTGTGGTCCGTCAAACACTACAGTTTACACTTCTGCTTACGTGAGTGTCTAAATGTGTACGTCCCTCCGGCTTGTGCAATGTGGTTGACTGCTGTCAGATAAAAAAGCACATCTGTTGTCAAGAAAAGCAAGTTGAGTCACATTTTATCTTATTTAATTTAAATCTTTGGGTTTGGGAAAGATATCAAGTCATTCCAAGTCAAACATGAAGTCACGAGTCATTACAGTTAAGTCCAGTTGCAACTTTTGTCAAGTTGAGTCTAAGGTCATCAGATTTGTGACTCGAGTCAGACTTTGCCAAGTCACGTGGCGTGAGTCCACACCTGACTCTGACTTTCTCCCCATTGTCTTTGCCGAATGAAAAACATCTCCTCTTCTTCCCTTCAGGTTTTCCCGCTCAGACGAATTGTCTCGACACCGGCGGTCCCACTCAGGTGTCAAGCCATACCAGTGTCCAGTGTGTGAGAAGAAATTCGCCCGCAGTGACCACCTCTCAAAACACATCAAAGTCCACCGTTTTCCACGAAACAGCCGGACAGTTCGCTCGGCAAACTGACGCCATCTTGCATACAGACTTAGGCCACAGCAAGGTGTGAGCGTAAACGTATGGGTGTGCGTACAAGTGTTTGCGCCTTCATCAAGTCGATTTGAGTTTGTGAGTGGAGGCACGCCTTGCTTTTTGTTTCAGCAGTCTGTGATTGTTCTAATTTATTGTACAAAAGTGAAGCAACGCGGTTACCATCCTGTAATCAGCCGAAGGTTGTTGTTGCTGTTGGTGCTTTGGTATGTTGTACTCCTTATATTTCTTCTGTCCTTATCGCCTGCTTAAGCAGAAGATAAGATAAGCTTATTTTCATTCAGTCTGGATTATGGGATAGCTTTGGTAATAGCCTTGCGTGTCCATTGTACCTGGATAAAAACAACTGCCTTTTATCTTCCTGAAAGCTGCCAATGTCTTGGACATTCCTCATCTTATGCAATGTTCAGGAAGTCAGACTGAAGTTCATTCGGATCCTCGTAAGATATTACCGGGTCTTCCTGGGGTCCACAAAGGTTTCTGCTGTTGGGTTTCTCCGGAAGCTTTGTCCTAGTTTTTGTTGCCTTGAACCACAGTCTATTGACAGTACAGTTGGAGGACCTTTATTATTCAACTTTGTGTTGATGCACCTGTCAGAATATGTGGACATGAACTACTGATTGCATAAGGGAAATCTCATGATAAGCTACCGGAACTCACATTTTTACAGCAACTTAGAGAACCTGCTGAGACACACTAAGGGGGAGAATGACAGAGCAACACAAAAAATGCAAAAGTGAAACACAACTAAAGGTTAAGTGCACAGTGATTGTTAAATAAGCCTTCTGATCAGTGTTAAATGATCTTTGTTCATTGTTTAAGCAAAATCATCTTCTATTTGTCTTGCTTTTTGGACTTACTGTACCACAAAATCCTTACTGGAGAGCCAAATGGTTTTGGGGAATCGGGCTTTCCAAATGATCCATGATGGGATGTAAAGTGGCTGTTCAAAAGGTGTCATATATGGTCCATGTCAGTCAGTGCATATCCACGGAACTGAATGTCTGTCTGCTATAATTATTTGTTATTTTGCTGACGACTTGACACAAAATCTGCCTCAACTCTACTTTATCTGTTACTGGAGACACCCTGACATCTTTTGACCTCAGCCGGCAGTCATGTTTCATTGAGGCGACTTCAATGGACACACTAAACACCATGGTGCTGAACTACAAGGAGGATGAGCTTCCGGAAAATGTAGTCACGACATTTCTTTTGAGGCCACGACATACTTTGGAATTCCCAAATTGCTCTCAAACATTGATTTCCTACGTGCAGCACGCCCCGCTGTGAATCTGTAAGGGTGTGACAATGCCGTCCATGCGTAATTCATGTATGTAAAGGGACAACGAGCAGGGGTACACAACATTGTACATCATTCCTTTCATTCAATTTTTGAATTTTTAATGCCTGTATGAATCACAGGCATTTTATCACATCCTATGAATGTATGTAAATATGCAGGAGTGTACATCGCTGCATCCAGGAAACACAGAGACTATTCTGATACCATATCTTAAAGCAAATCAGTGGTTGTGAAGATTTCTAGTGTAAACCCTAAATGTGTACATAACTTAACGTTTCAGTACATATGAATATATTATATATATTTTTTCTTTGTTCTATCCAAGATGCATTTACAAATAAAGCTGAACAGAAACAAACATGTCTATGTTGTCTTTAGTCATTTGTACATTGTATTTAGAACTTTTAGACCAATAAGAAGAGTAGGTTCTGAAGGACATGCAAACAAAGAATCAAGACGCACCCATTTTACCATCCTTCAGTACTTTTATTAGCCTGTACATGCTCCACAGGTGACACAAACCAAAAACGATGCTTGTCACCAAGACCGTAGCCAGGATTTCAGAAATACTGAGGTTAGAAGTCTAAGTGGCCACCTCTTTGCCCCCACATAAGTTCTGAAGAGATCTGAAAATTCAGGATACTTTTCAGTTTTTTTCTGTTCCACTTTTCTGTTACATTTTTTTTGAACATTTGTCATGCATGTTGTATTCTCCAGAGTTTCACTAAATCAAAAGTTTTCAGAGTAATAACTCAAATCTGAGCATACAGATATGAGACTTATTTTTAGATTTAATGAGACTAACATCCAGACCTATTCAACTGTGGGCCTGTGGGCCACATCAGGAACCTCGAAAAGGTCCAGCACACATAAATCTGTTATATGACAAAATAAGGTAGATACATACACAGGCAGCGCCGGTCCTGGCCACATTTGCGCCCTGGGTGTGTCGATGTGTAGCTCCTCAAACTGATGAGCAGATGGCAGCCAATGCCATCAGTGTGTGAATGGGTCTCATCTTTGTTGACAGCTGCACATATGCAGTAACCATGTACCGGCAGGATGTTTCTGGATATAGTACACCACCATTCATCAGCTTTTCAAAACATTTGGCCATTGACAGTCACATGTAAGAAAGTGCTGTCTAGACTGACAACTTGTTTATGTTGCCCGCCTAACCAGTGAGTTTAATTGGTAATGAATGCATTGCTGTAGTTAAAGAATATATTATTCACAGGCACCACACTGAACACACACATTAAACTTATAGGCAAACCTTCCAGAGGTAACTCAGGAGAGGCAAGCTAAAGTGCAGAATTTAATTGCATCTTAAGTCTTGAGCCATCTTACTGTGGTCATAAACAGACAAAGAGAGAGCTACAGCAGCTTCCCTTTGTTTATCCTGGATCCTGCATCTGGCAAAGAAGTAAAGGTGAAACAATATTGTTTTGTGTGTATGTGTGTGTGTGTGTGTATGTGTGTGTGTGTGTGTGTGTGTGTGTGTGTGTGTGTGTGTGTGTGTGTGTGTGTGTGTGTGTGTGTGTGTGTTTGTGTGATAGAGATTCTGCACTTTGAGCATTTGTCTACGTTTTAAAAGTGAAGCATTACACAATAAAAAGTAAATAAACCATAAATAAAATGTAAAAAAAATCCATCTTACATAAAACTCACTATATATAACTAAACATAATATAAACTGCATTTCAGAGAAAAGGCCACATAAGGTGATGTCTGTGTTACACACTTTAACTTGCAGGTGTTAGAGTTGCCTGTTGACATTGAACATAAAGTATTTTTTCCCATTTTGTTCTGATAGTTTAAGAAATAGTTCCCAAGATCTAAATCTACGTAATGATCTTCAGCAGCAAAGGAAAAAAGCCAAAGCTGACGAGCTGGGACTTTTTTTCTTTTGTGAACTGTAAAGCTTTGAATTAGTAGAAATCTGTTCCTTGTCCGTTTTCTGCTGCATTCACGTCGATTCAGACAGATATGACATGAAAACAGGACAGCAAAACATGACAATATGTTGGAATAAAATTCTTTAAAAACAATTATTTTGTGTGTATTATTTTATTTAATTATTTTACTAATGCAACTAAATGAAACTTCAAGTTGTCCACGTTGTCCCCCATGAAGCTACATAATTCACAGAGGACAGCAAAAAATGTCTGAATCCAAAGTTTGAATGGAACGTTTCAATCACACACCAGAACGACATCAGCAGTGAACTGTGATTCAGTCAAACTTCCTGTCTAGTTGACTTTTCATACGGCTTGTTTCTCTTGGGAAATGAATATGCCTGAGGTTGTTGATCATGTTGTCTACAGTCTCTAGGGTGGACCAACAGCACATGCCTTTCAAGCATTGGATGGAAAATGGACAGATGGATGGACGGCTGTGGCTCACAGGCAGAGCGGGTCATCCACTAATCAGATGATCGGCGGTTCGATCCCCGGCTCCTCCGGTCTGCATGTCGAAGTGACAATTGCCCCCAAATTGCTCCCGAAGGCTGTGCCATCGGTGAATGTGTATGAATGGTTAGGTCCTCAAACTGATGAGCAGTTGCCACCTTGCATGGTAGCCAATGCCATCAGTGTATGATTGTGTGTGAATGGGGTGAATGAGATATGTAGAGCGCTTTGAGTGGTCGGAAGACTAGAAAGTCGCTATATATAAGTACAGTCCATTTACATGTCTGTTGAAGATCACTGCACAGCAGCTATCACTGTCTGGACTCCACACACGCTGTTTAATCAAAGCTGTTTTGTATACAACAAATCCCAGGTGAGCCTGTATAATCACAGCTAACATAATGGCATCCTCTGTAGATCCACTTCATGGTTTTTTATTGTGACCTCCAGCACTGCTGAGCCCCTGCTGATACACACAGGAGAACCAGACTTTGTTGCTGCATCTAAACTAGTAAATGCAAGAAGACTCACCTCCCATGAGGAGACAATTCAAGTGTTGCAACTGATGAAGGTGATGATGGGGCCTGCTCTGGAGATGTGTAGGGGCTGATCTGTGTATGTGCATGCATTTCTTTGTGGAGAGAGCTGGAGGTGGGGGCTAATTCATGCCATATGATCCGTCCCACTGTGGAAGCATTTACCTTGACAATTGCTCACAGACATAAACATACTGTACAGGAGGCCCCACCTGGTTTGGCTCCTGAGCTACTTCACAAAATATGAGCACATAAAGAGTTGTTGTTAGCAACATCTTTTCCACATATAATACACACAGGAGGCACTCCTTATTATTGGAGTTTATTTAACTATGAAAGGTTGATTTTGTTAGCAGAGAATGTTGGTTTGCTTTGAATTCATAGATTTACCGTGGGAACAGCCGCTGTAAGCTTCAGCTGGCTCCTGGCCAGCTAAAAATGAGTAGTACGTGATGCATTACAAAATATCTCAAAATAAGGAAATAATAAGGTAGCAACGATTCCTTCACAGGATATTTCTACAGGTCCAGGTCACTTCCTCAACACTCTTGAATGGGTCAGACCTAAAGGGTAAAAGTGGTGTTTTCATTTTTGTATTTTTTTAGCAACAAACTTTAAAAAACTTTAAAATTGGTTCAAGTTTATAGTTTGAGTCTCAAAAAAACTAAAACTGATAGTCACTGTAGACTAGTGTTTATGAAACATTACTCAGCAGAAAAACAGTGCGTTTGTTTTCAGCAGTGGCTTAATCCACATTTGGTGCTCTAGTGAGTATTTGGGGCAGCAGGACGGTCAAAATAAACTACAGCCTGTGTGTTCAAGTAATGAAGGGACATGTCAGCCGGTGCAACAGTGTGGCAACGGTGTGCTTTTAATAGTTTACACTAACAATGGAGCTCTGTGGCACAGAGGAAGACAATCTATCAGGCAGAGGATGCACACACAATAGTTGCTGGTTGGGTTTGGTCTTTTCATGAGATATGTTGAAGACTGTAAAAGTACAGAATATTACCAGACTTTGAAGAACAATATGTATTTATTCAATTCAGATGAACTGCAGTGTGTAAAGTTACTAATGAGGGCAGAGCATGAACCAGATTTTTTTGAGAAAAATAAAAAGAAGATTTAAAATGTGTTAACTGTCGAATTAGAGGTTCTGGGCTCCAGTCAAGGCAAAAATATTAGACCTAATGCATACAATAATTTTAGCATGATTTGTATGAAACCACAATATCTGATTAAGTCTCACTAAATACTAAAGTACATCTGATGTTACTGCAGCAGCAACAGCAGTAGGAATAGCTTTTCAGGAGCATGTACAGTGAAGTTGGATTTATTTATGTCCAATTCACACGGGACTAGGTTATGGGAGCCTATATAGTAATTTGTAGCCTAATTATTGTAGAGGTTGTCTGTGATCTTAATCCTGTGTAAGGTTGCCACGTCTGTCATTTGTAAAGTAGTAAAGTCCACTTAAAAAGACCTACCATATATACACGATGGAGGTCATGTGATAATATTAGTCTTATATAAATCGGCCTCTGATCTGCCTCTTTCCCAATCAAGAATTCTGGATCCTGTGGTGGGAATTATAAATACTTTTTTTTTTTGCTAATTTATTACGTCTCACTTTAATTAAATTTTATTTCTGACACTTTCTATAAAGATCAAGACTAGACCATACTCTTTATAACATTTACAGAGACCCAACAATTACAACCATGAGCAAGCACTACACAACGGACCCCTTGTGCAGAACCCAACTCATGGGGGGCAGCTAGGTCCTGCGACCAAGAAGTCTTGAGTCTGCAAGCTTAAATCTATCTGAAGAGCCAAATCTAACAGGATGATGAGTTGGATGACGTGTGTGGCAGCATGAGAATATTTTCCCAAACGTTATAGCCGTGTGCCATTTAATGTAATTGCTTTTGCTAACGCGCTTCAGCCCAAACAGCAGTTGAACTGTCAAAATATTCGCCACATGAAGCACAGTGAGGGGTCATGTCTAAATCACACAAACGGGGTTCTGTTTATCCCGACTCATCCATAACAAGAGGCTGTATATTGTACGTACACATGCACTTTCTTATCAGTGTCCTGCAGGCTTTATGGTGCTCAGACAGGCTCAAGGTTACATGCTGATGGCCCTACAGGAGGTGCTTTATGTCTGAACTTGGGTTCAGTGAGTTAGGGCTGAGCAGATTGTCGGGGCTGATTAATTGGCTTTCAGGATAGCAGGGAGCTGTGGTTGTCAGGAGCTGTGCAGAACCTCTGTGATCCATTATTTATACTGTAGACATGATGATAGATACAACATGGGGTGATGACTGTTTGCATTGAACTCTGTAGAGAAGGGGTGTTTATCTTGGACATGTTTGTGTGACTGAAGATCTGTGCACCCAAATGCTCTATAGCATGTGTATTGATACGCTTGCCAAGCAACCTGAGATACCTCAGCCTGCACAGACAGACCAGTCTTCCACAGGGGACCCACATTTCCTGGTAAAAGGGAAGCAGTGAGACAGTGGGCTGATCTTACCAACCCTTCCTCATTTATTTTGAACATATCACCTTGTTCACATCTGCATAATGCATCCCCTGTTTATGGAAACTGCAGCCCCTTTACTGACCAAACACCACACACTGGGAAGTGACAGTTAAGTGCTGTCATTCCTTTAGTCAGGGTGCAGTATCATTATTATTAACACTGATACATGAGGGCATGTTGGGTAGAGGGACCACAGGGCTAGGATTTGAAAATTGCAAGAACATAAACAGTCAGTATTTAGTTTGCCCATACAAACATGGTGATTCAACATGGCGGACTCCGTAGAAGAGGACCTGTGGCGTCTGTAGACATAAAAGGCTCATACCCAAGATATTTCTCTTTATATCAGCTGTGAACATGACGAGAACATGATGCATTCATGAGCTTGGTTATCTGAGGACAAAACAGTTAGGCTGGCCTACTGACACTTTATATTACATTTTTTTTAACCTGTACAAAACATACAGTATATATAAATCATGGACGTAGTCTCTGTGACGCCACCCACAGGTTTCTAATGAGCCGTTGTGAAGCTTAGTGTGGTGGCTCTGACTGCTGCCATCTTGACAGTCCTGCCTCTGTTGCCTCCCAGCTAATCCAATAGATGTTTCAATGAATAGAGCTGTACCGTTTTATGCAAGAATCTGCAAAATATTTATCAGGTAATGTGCAACAGTTGACAGTATGCAGAATATTTAAGATGGAGTAAGCTGGATGTTGGTTCCTAAAAGCTGTGTGTCAATGTAACTGTCAGGCCCAGAACAAAGCGGCAGACTCAGACGCGGAATACGAAGGTTTGGAAGAAACTTTATTGTTTCCGAGCTGCTGGAACACAGTCTACAAAAATTACAACGAAAATGGCTACACTGACCAGAACGCTAACCAGAGTAGCAGAAACTCTGCTACTCTCTGAAAATCTCAAACACTAAACTAGAAAGAAAAGCGAAAGTGGGAAGGAATAAACTAATAAAATTTATCAAACAAAAACACTCACTCAAAATGAGGAGGAAACAGAACTATCTATATCTATGACCTAATCTCCTAAACTGGCTTGAAACAAAAACGATCCCGGAGGATGTAAAACTTTATTAAAAGGAAAGAAACAATCAAACAGAAAACGATCCCGTAGGATGAAAACAGGCTACAAAAATACTATCTACACTTAAACTAATGGCTGTGAAACAAAGCGAAGAAACAGGAACAGGCTTGGAGTCAATGGAAAGACTTGGGTGCGACGACAGAAAGTACAAAGACACCTGGGCACGGGACAAGGGGAAACACAGACTATATATACACACATGAGGGAAATGGGGAACAGGTGGAAACAATCAGGGCGGGGAAGACAATCAGACCGGTGGCACATGAGGAAGGGCAAGTGACCTGAAACGAGAGGAGAGTTATCTTTCAAAATAAAACAGGAAATGACAAAACCTCACCACGGTGTGACAGTAACACATTGACGGTGTCAGTAGGCCTTACGTTAATGTGCCATGTAGGGTCTGGGCTTGATGGTGAATGTCAGTGTCGGAGGTTAATGAGGTCAGGAAAAACTGTTTTCTGTGGCATGAGGTTGTGGACTTGATAGACCGCAGCCTCCTGTCAGAGGGAAGTGTCTCAATAAGTTTGTATCCGGGGTCAGCCACAATCTTACCCACATGCCTCAGGATTCTGTAGGAGTACAGGTCTTTAAGAGACGGAAGACTGGAGTCAGTCACCTTCTCTGCAGAGTGAATGAAACGGTGCAGTCTGCCCTCGTCCTTGGCAGTGGCAGCAGAGTAGCAGATGGTGATGGAGGAGGTGAGGTTGGACTCAATGATTGAGGTGTAGAAGTGCACCATCACTGTTTTTGGCAGGTTAAACTCCTGCGTCTCTTTACTTCACAGCCACAGAACTTGTCGCTTCATACATAATCAGAAATGTCAAAACGATCCAACCTGTGCTCAGCTGTTGTTCGTAAACTCAGGCTGTAACTTCCCGGAAAGAGTGACCAGCTCAACCACGTATTCCCAGGATTACCTGCCATACCTGCCACATCTAGCCCTGTCTTGTCATCCCTTCCACTTCTGGATTTGTTGCCACCACAAGCTCCCTGGACCCTCAAAGTTTTTTTTAATCTGTTTTCACAGATTCTAGTTTCCTGGCTCATGTCTGCATATTGGTCCGCATCTGTTCATTATAACAATGAAAGTATACTTTTTCATGTTAGGCAGAAGTAGGATGGTTTTTCCACTGCTCTCTAGCTAATCACTTTCTGGCTCCAGCTTCATACTCAATGCACAGGCACAAGAGCAGTATCGATCTCTCGTCTTGGAAAGCGAAATGAAATTTTAAAAACGGTTGTATTATTCATTTAAGTCAAGACTGAGCATGTTTGTGCCAGAACCATGATCCAATATTGTATTAGTGCTGTGCTGAGTTTTAGGGTTTATTCAAAACGTGAGGTGAATCTTAGAGGCAAAGACATGTGTGATAGTTATTCATGAGCTTTATGAATGCCTGTTATCAATCTGCCTCATAAATGTACACAGACGAGAGCAAAAGGAGAGAAATGTGGACCGGGAATGTTGTGCTGCGATCAGTCAGAGGCTGAGCTGTCACATGAACCCACACTCAGCTCTACACGTGGTTTGTGCAGATGCTGCTAGCTAGTTTAAAGCTAAGTGGGTTTATATCAGTGCATGTAACAACTTCATTTTTAATTCACCTGACTTTCTGTCTGAACACAGTTCAAACATGACTCCCTCTGTGCCATCAGTATCTCTAGCTGAGTGGTTTTGTTCTTCATGTGATGAAAGACTAAGTTTAAAATACAACTGCAAGCTCATCAAACATTAACAGTTGCCCTTCTGTTTATTGTTTTGAACAAAACTGAGCTTTGCCGTCTGCTATTTCAGCAACACAAGATGTAATATTTAGTTGACAGAACACACACAGCTGTGTAAAGACCTCCAGGTAAAGGGAAAGTAAAAATCATGCTGGCTGTTAAAAAGCCCTTTGCTTGATGTGAGTGCTGTAATGACAACGAGGCGAGTTAAAGAATGACTTCCGAATGAACCTTTAAGTTTGTTCCTACGTGCATGCACTGATTGGACTCTTAAGTCATAACCTTATGTACAGTATGTTAGCTCGGCTTGAGTCCAGCCTTGTCCGGGAAAATAATTTTTAAATGTGAATAATGTTCTCATGTGCACCTTGTCTCTGTGTTACTCCTTTTGTTGTGTTTCTGTGAAGATTTGGCAGCTCCACCAGGCAGCCGTCAGGATATCCTCTTCAGAGAGCCAAAGGCTGAGCATCTGTGGACCATTACACATGTGACCACGTGGTTGTACAGTATGTGCGTGTGCTAAAGAGTGTGTGTTATTATTGTAAGACTTCCCTCTAAATACTGGTAAGACAAGTTCGGAACAAAGCAAGCTGTATTCTCCATTACTCACTCTCACTGCAACTCTTTGTAAATGCACTTTGCGTTACAGTATAACAGCGTGTACGAGGAAATCATTTATAATCTTTCTATAAGTCAGAGAGAGGAATTTCCCACAACAGCCAAACTTGGTGTGAACATCGTGCTATCCACCAGAGTCCTCTGACTTTAATGTTTGTCAGGGTTTTCTGTTTTCTTCTTTGCAGCACAAAACAGCATCAGCCCGACGTTAAAGTGTCATTAAGGGCTGTTTTTAACTTCTGACTAAATAAATGACTACTTGTAACGTCAAATAGTTGTGTATGCTCCTGATCTAACTGAGAATCAACAGCCCACTATGTAGTTTTTTTTTTTTTTTTCAGCTTTCAAGTCCCTTTTCCTGTCTGTGGTTTATTGGAATATATAAGTGACTCCTCACAGCTCCTGCCCCTCATATAAAATTATAAGTAGCTGCTCCTGGGAAGTGAGTGACATCCGATGCACGTCCAGTGAAGGGTGAAGAATGTTAAACACCTACGCTTTTTCTCAGGAGTGGTAAGAATCCGAACTGATGCGTACTACGGTCGATGAACATAGGGACGCTCATGTAGCTCTGTCCTGTTCTGTTCAGTTTCTTGAAGAGAGTTGTGAAGATTTTACCCACAAGTGTGACAAATTAAACATAAAAGGACACAGTGAATTTGAATTATGAATGCTTTGGCTTTCACAGTCACCACATCAATATCTATGTGCAAAGTTTAATGCTGCAGAAAAAAACAGTATGTGGAACTTTGATTAAGCTTTTTGTTTTGTTTTGCGGATAAAAAAAAACATGTCTAGACTATTGTCTCACAGAAAGGGCACAGTGCTGTTGTTAGTGCATGTCAAAACTCATTTTATTGGGTGGTTGCCAACAGCTTTCCTCCCACCAACAGTATTTCTTTTAATCATGACTATGATCAATCTCTAATCTTCCCTAAATACAAACCATAACCATGGTGAGAGTCAATTTTGTAATGAACAGTTTCAGAAGTCAGGACGTCCTATTGACATTGATGTCAAATCAACACTCGTGGGGTCATTTTGGTAGTTACAAATGACATATTTTGTCATTTATTTCAGAGAACTTGTTGGTCTAATTGCAGTTCAGCAGGAAAAGAAGCTGCTACAGGGATCAGTCACTTCCCACGTAAGGGACAGTCTTTCTGACCACAGGGGATCTGGCAGTTCATTCTAGCTAAAACATAGGAATAGGAATTACAGCCTCGAAACCACACTGGACATTTGACCCCGTAATGAGACATCCAGTTGAATCGGTTCCAAAATCTCTGAGGAGCTAATGGGAGTTTCAACTTTCATTTTTTTAAACTGTGTCACAGTCTTAAGTAATTCTTGAACTGAGTGTGTGCCGTCTCCTTTCAACCACAGAGATTGTTTTTATTCCTAAAACTTCTCACTTAAACTGCTCTGTCAGTTCTTCTTAGTTTGTGTCTTTTAACATCTCTTTCTCTCACTTTAACTCTCTCCTCCTTTCTCTGTACCCAGACTACGCCCACGCAGATATGCAACCTCTACTCTTTAGCAATTGTCTGTCTATTGAGACGTCTGCAGCGTCTATTTTCTCTCTCACTCTGTCTCGTTGTGCTCAGAGGCTACAAGTGGATGCCATATCCTCTCCTCCTGAAACCACACAGGAAGAGAAGATTTCAACAGTGAACCACTGTAAATGGGACCTTACACAGACTAGCTGGGACCAGAAATCAGCTGTTTTTGCATTGTGCACTGATGCACTGAGGCTAAGAGCTTTTTATTGTTATCTACACATACCCGATGCACTGAAACCATATAACTTCAGTGTTGAGTTGTGTACTTTTTCCTGCCAGTAATCATTAATATGAGTTGATATAGGAGAATTTGAATACATATAGGAGAAAGGATAGAAATATACCTCAGTTACGATCCTGGCAAAGACTTTCATTATTATAGACCTCATTATTTTCTTCTTAGTTCTGTGGTTAAAAGCTCATTAAAACGGTGCTTTACATATATAATGCAGCTATGAATTTTATAGTACTTGTAGTCCAGAACAAGCTGCAAAATACACATAGTACAAAAAATACATGCATGACTGAGAGACCAAATATGTATTTCTAGAGTCATAAACTTGTTGGGTAGATTATAATAACTAGACTTGCTGCAGAAGAATATGATCAAATGGACATCAGTGTGTTATTGTTTCAATAACCAAGTATCTGTCATTACAGTGTAGTGTTTAACATTAACTAGGCTGCTGATCTATTGTGTATCAGGCTTAAATTGAGCATAGTCTGGCAAATGAATGTTAAAATGGTCAGTGACAAGAAATGATGACTAAATGAACAACTACAACATGCTGATAATGGATAAAGGTCATTTTAGACATTTGAACAAATTACCAGTTTTTTTTGCAGTGCTGTTGTTTGGCTCTATGAATGGCAAAGTGGGCCTGTCTCTGTGACCTGTCTGCACCAGATAGTTTGTTATGCAGAACTATATAACTATGGGAAGTTGTCATTGGAAACTGTTTACAAAAGGAGTAGGCACTTTCAAGGCCGTCACTGTATATCACAGGTAGATCAACGACGCATACAGTGTAGTCAAACTCTGACTGAAGCCAGCTGAAGAAGAGCAGATTCTTTCAAAGTTGTTCTTTTCTCTCCTTTCAAACAAGAAAAAACTCTCGAAAATGTTTCCATGCCAACACGTAAACTCAGTGGGTGAACATGATAAATGATATGTTTTATTATCAGCATTTTAGCATTGTCACTGTGAGTGGGTTAGCATGCTGGCAGCCTGCCTCAGACCCAGTCATTCATTTTCTACTCAGTTCGCACCCATGAATGTGGTTCTGCTGATGGAGCACCGTCACTCTCTCCATCTGAAATAATGTCCTTGCAATGATGAACTTGCACTTTTGCTGTGAGAGCCTGTTAGCAAAGATCTACCACACCTCTACCTTTGTTCTGCTCCTGTCCTGCTGCCAGAAGATTACTCTGCCCACACAATGTGTGTAAGGAGGCTGAGTGAAGGGAGGGCACTTACATTTGCCACAAAAGATTCAACAGCTGTATGAGCTCACAATCCATATTCATGTTAAATATTTTGGAAGAAGAACCTGTGGATATGCTGTAGGTAGGGAGTGAACCAAACCACTGTTATGCATGGGAGAGGGCATATTTTCAAACGTTAAAATTCTTTAGACTCATGGTAGAGAATGAGATCTGTTAACTGTTTGTGTACCAAAAAGCAATGACTTATTCTACTGTATACGTGGCAAAAGTATAAAGCCTTCAGTATCAACAGACAGAGCTGTCTGATAATTATTCTCAAGTGACATGGCTTGAGTCAGTCTACAAGTTTGATAATCAAACAAATGTGGAGTTAGAGAGAATTCGAGCCTATCTGCTTGCAACTGATTCCTTTTTATGTCATTCCATACGTTTGATAGATCTATAGCAAGTACCACGTTCCACCACCATTGCCACTAACTCTACTAGGTGGGCCTGGCAGTGACATATGTGATCAGGTCAGGCTAACCAGCGTGCGCTCAGAGGTTGAGGATTTCTTAAGGGTAAAAGTGTAGACGTGTGTGTGTTTGAGTGTGTGTTTGCATGAGTCAGAGACTTTTGATATCCCTGCTGGCTGGATTGCATTGACCTCCATTCAACCACCTTTAGCACCATTGTAAAGTCGACTTTAAATCTAGTTGATGCTCTTCAACACTGGGTGAATGATGTGTACTCAAGTGTCATACAGAAAAAAAACAGGTTGAAGGGAGTTGAAGTTGTGGGGCAAAGGATGGATGGATCTTTATCTTTCTGAGATATCATGGAATCACCAAATTATATGCTATTGTACAGACTTCAAATGCAAGCACCATACATTTGACACTTTTACCTCTCCCCCAGCGACTAAACAAAAGTGATCAGAATGTCCAAAAAAAGAGTTCTTTACTTGAATATGAAGCAAGCAGCCGAGAATTATCATGATTCAAATGATATTTGATATTGATATTTAGATTTCAGGCATAAGGTTTTAGCTCAACACCAGTCCCAACATTTACCATCGTTGACATTAGTGATCCCACTCCTCTCTTTGCACAAGTAGAGTTATTATTGTAATATAACTTGGACACTACACACACGTGGTCATAAATCCATGAGCTGATTGAAACATGAGTTGTGTTAAGTTGTGTTGCCCTAAAGACTGAAAATGGTTATCATTTGCATATTATTAGTCTCAGACTTAGTCTGTGTTTTAAAATGAGAGGAATGCTCATGTGACACACGTCCTGTTTTAAGCAAATACAGACTGAATAAAGTAAATATTCACGTGTTTGTAGGCGTATGTTTGTGTTTATCTTTGGTAGGGACGATGGTTGCTGGTGTATGCGCATGGTTTTTAGCTTGCATTTTGGCTGTCCAGCAAACAATGTCCACACCAAAGGTAAAACAAACTTGCTCCCTTGTCCTGTTTTTTTTATGTGTAGCTTGTAGCTTAAAACCTTTAACCCAAGTGTAGCGTCGCATAACTTCACTCCTTCCAGTCAGGATTGATTGGCAGCTTCTTTATAGTTTCAAAGTAGCTTTCCCATCACTGCCCTCTGGTTTAATAAGTTGTGTTTTTTTTTTCTTCCGGTGCTTCATTGAAACACATGTTTGTGTCTGTGGGTGGGAAGGCAGTGAAGGGTCACATCCCTGCTGCTAAGTAGCAATGTCTATAAAATCTTACAATCAACACTAAGCGAAAGGAATTAGGAGTTATGTGCTGGCTGTTGTTGCATGTGTTTCAAGATGCAGGCAGAATGCTGGGTTTTAGTCCGTGTACACAGACTTCAATCTACAGAGTTTTATGTAACTGTCCTACAATGTCAGAGACAGAAAACACAATTAAGAAGATGTCATTGTGAATATTATATATATACTGTATGTGTGTGTGTGTGTGTGTGTGTGTGTGTGTGTGTGTGTGTGTGTGTGTGTGTGTGTGTGTGTGTGTGTGTTGGGGTGGGGGTTGAATGATGCTGCAATTTCAGTATAAGTAGCTCCCACATATGTTTCTGATAGGAATGGCCCTGTTTTAAATGAACCCCTCGTCCACATAAGAACTCAGTGAACAGCACAACAGTTTATGTCTTCAATTACATTTAAAAGAATACAACAAGGGCCGAAATGATGATAAAGATTTCCATATGAGGAATGTGCATTAGTGGTGCAGCATGTTCTCTTTGGAGAGTACAGTCTGAAACATTTCGAGTCATCCCAAAGCAGCCCAAAGTTATGCAATGACAACCGAACAGCAGAGTTTGTTTCTTCACCATGAGAAAGTAAAGTTTGATAATGTAATAATTCCTCATGATGACAAATGTAAAGCAGAGAGACATGAACACTGGGCAGAACCACTGATAGGGAAAGCAGCTAAAAGTTTGTTAATGCAGAAACGTGTGTTGATTTTCCCTTAATAACATGAAGGGAATGATAGAGTGGTATTTAAAGTGACATTATGTAACTTTTCTAACATGAACTAAAATCATGTTGATGCTACACTGACTTTATCAGGTGAATGGTGTCTCTGTCATTCCAACTCACAGTGCCGCCGCTTGCCAATTTCGTGCCATGAGCATAATCGCTTGTGCTCCACAGAGGCACACGTCTGCATTTCTTGGCTGCAAAGTCATTAATTGAGTCATCGTATGACAGCTTCTGGGGAGATGCCATCTCCTGGGGTGGAAGTGCACGTCATCTTAACCCTGTTGACTTTCTTCAGCAGCGGTATAACACACAAGCTCCGGCGTTGGCTTTTGAGACACCTAACTCCTACCGCTAACCTGCAGCTACTACATCTCCACACATTCATCCACTCACACTTTGCGCACACAGCTGCATTCCCTAAGGGAATTACACTACTCTTATGACATGATGATAATTGGGCTATATTGGTGCCCCCTCCAGTGCCCTAGGCGCAGTGCATAACATGCATTATGGTAGCGACAGCACCGCCTACTCTGCACCCTTTACGTTTGTTTCTGCAATATTTAACTTTGTGCTCCTCCAAGAAGTATGTAACAGCAATATTTGACTAATTTTGGTCAAACTGGATCATATTTTATGGAACAGCTCTCTGTGATTTACAGAGTTTCCTGATGGACAGTGAAGTAAACTGCTGCCAACTGTAGCTGCTGTTAGCTAATGTTAGCATCAACAACAATGCTCATTTCTACATACATTAGCTTTAAAACAAAACAGAGGCATGCAATGATCCATGTTTAACATGAATATCAGGGTAAGATATTTTATTCCAAACCTTATTTTGAGTTTGCTTTCAGTGACTTCCTTAAGTGAAATTTGATACCAGCAATCTTTCTGGAAAGTGGAAAGATTCAGTGCTCCTTCATGGACGCAAAAATATGTCTGAATCAAATCGAATGATTATATTTAGCGAGAATATTGACACCTTTGATCACAGGGGACAGTTTTGGGTTTGGATTTTGTTTCTGATGTCTCTGAATGTAATTGAGGAGTTTAGTTATTGGATATCTGTGCAATCAATTAACAGCCAAGGAAAAGGAAGATGTTTCTCCCCAACTGAAAAGTGTTCATTCTTCTGCTTAGTACTGCTTTTGTACATTCACTGTAGAGTGATGCTGTTTTTGATCTATTCACACGGTGAACTGAATTAGTTGCAGGTTCTGCTTGATGAACCATCATGCTGAAAAAAAGGCCTCCGTGAGTTTGTGTCACTCATGTTCAAGAGAAAAAAGCCATATCAATCTACCCGTACTTTGTGGGGACATGTGTCAAGTTGGTTCGTATGTTAAGCATCTTTGTTATCTACAACTCTCGATTAAGCCCATTAGACTACAAACACACAATGCCTGCGTCCTTACAAATTGAGGCGCCTCCAGTGGGGTGGGAACTCTAAATGAATAAGGGGCCCAGGGCAGGACATTATGTAAATGTATCTCAAATCAAACTACAGCATCCACTCAACACACAGTGATGTAACTGAATGGAATGTCAATTAAAATGAACAGACTCTCCTTCAACACAATATAATATCATCCGTGACACATGGTTAAAGTAAGTTATTTATGGTTCTTTCGTACACTGAACACAGACCCAATCATTTAGAGATGTGATGTGCTTGCAAAGCATCTTGATCAGCTCACCAATAGATTTCCATTAAAGGGTTGTGTTGGTCCAGTAAAGAACTTTAGTGGAGTGTGTTAACCTACATGTAACTAATAAAACTGAACTGAAGGTTTGTCTCACACACGGTAGCCTGGTCTCCTCAGCGATCTGAACTCTAGTTCACACTTAGAGGTTCAGTTGAGAAGTTGTATCTGCTTGAGGGGGAGGGCAAGGAGGTGTGCGGCATTTTTTTTTTCTTTCTGTATGAAAAGTCAACAAAACTGTATGGAAAACAAAATATTGCTCCTTGATTCTAAGAGAAGAAATAAGACGATTGGAACGATTTCAAGTGCATTATGTCAATAAACTAACACAATCCTAATTCAGTGCTCTACCTGACCTAATGCAATGATCCATTATGAGAATAAAACATTTCACTTAAATCTATTCAAGTATCAAAATAGCTTATTCTGAGAAACATGGTCTTTTAAAGTAGCACATGGAGTCATTAACAGAAACTGCAGTTTAAAAAAAAATCAACATGATATAAATGTAGTTGATAAAGGTTGAAATCATTTTAAAGGGCTAGTGTGTAGACCTCAGTGGCATCGCGAAACATGCGACAAAAGCTCGTCTCTGTTTAGAGCTATGTGTTTGTCCATGTGGGCTACTGTAGAATCATGATGGCTGATTCTGTTGAGGAGGCATCTGTTACGAGAATTTTAAAGAAAAGCCCTTACATAAGCAGGATCGGATTCAAAACATTAAAGTTTAAGTTGAATTTATTGTTCTTGTACAAGAGTGCAACACACTAAAGAGGTTACAGAGAAAAAGGCTCCCTGTGGAGCGCTGACAGTTGGTTCTTATACATTTTCCTGAAGATGGGCTGTCTCAACCCCTGAAAATTGTTAGCAGACAATTTGCACACATAATTATGAACATTATAATTAATTTCTGCCATATTTAATATTTAGAGCCTAATAAATTTTACACAGACATTTTAAAGTATGCTGATTTTAAATTACAGCAATTAATAACATTGATTTTATGGTTTCTCTCAAGTTTTGCTGTAAAGTACCAGCTACAGTCATTAGATAAATTAGAAGATAGCAGTAAGTTTTCTCTGTGCCGTTTTATTATACTATAATATTAAGAATTCTTAAAAATATAAGAATATTACATTATATTATATTTTTCCAGCCATCTTCGAAGCTCTTCCTGAAGTTTTCTTTTCTGAATAGAGTCTGAAGACAAAGTCCTCAGTCCTCTGAGACAAATGAATGTTTTAATAAAATAAATAATAACTCTGAAGTGAAGTAAAGTGGAGGTATGAAACAGCAAAATAAAAAACTAAACAAGTGTACAAGTACCTTAAGGTGTAAATAAGTAAAGTACTAGACTAAATGTAAACCTTCCACCACTGGTTATCAGTGTGTAAACAACGTGTCGCAACACACTACTCTCCATGCCACTTTCGCAGCTCTCCTCAGCGAACCTCGTGCCACTGACCCGCTCGCAGCTGATGACGACAGTGCCCGTGCACTCTGGTCAATATTTGTGCAGGCTGACAGTGTTCCACAAGGTCCCATCAGGACCTCAGCTCTGGCCGTTTATTGATAAGCAAGTCCAAAACAAACACAGGTAAACAGGCTGATGACAACAGCAGATATGATACCAGCCTGTCAATCAGTCATCCTTCAAAAAATAGTAGCTGCTCTTTGGAACAACTCTCAGTTGACCTGTCGGTGTGATGTCTTAAATTTAGATTTGCCAGAGAGAATCAGCAGCTTTGAGCTTATAGTAGCCTTCAGTCTCAAACACTTGGGACAGGGGTTATGTGTATTATGCTTTTGGTTATACACTGTGAACTAAAGATAGGC
This sequence comes from Collichthys lucidus, assembly GCA_004119915.2. Taxonomy (NCBI): domain Eukaryota; kingdom Metazoa; phylum Chordata; class Actinopteri; family Sciaenidae; genus Collichthys; species Collichthys lucidus. The sequence goes on from CM014082.1 coordinate 21,465,446, forward strand.
TTTGGTCATGGTTGAATAAAATAATCTTTATCTGGAAATTCAAATGGAATCAAAGGTGAAGCAGAGTTAACAGGAACATGTAGTGCTGGTCCTGCCACCTATCCTCCACACCTTATTCCACTGTCAAACTACTGCCAGTATCTCCTCAGACCTCTATGATACACTTGTTTCCTGGCAAAGAAGCATATCATATTTCGAAAACATTTCGATCTGTATTTCAAAGCTTTGTGGTTGAAAGGGAAATATTGTTTACGCTGCTGAAAGAAAGAAAGTCTTCCCCTTTATACCAAGCCTCTCGGTGTGCAACCTGTAAAAAACCATGAGTGATGAGCATGTTTCCCAGAATATTTCGTTCTCTGATAGAAGTCTTTGCATGTTTCTTCATCACACCTCCTCCCTAATCACATGCTCAGTGATCTCACTGTTCTGTCCTCCCTGCTGCTCACAACCGGCGGGATGCCTAACCCTCTCCGATTCCTTCCACACAAGGTCAGCATTAACAAACATGGTAGAACCTATTCTCCCACAGTAATTAGAAATGAACTCTGTATTGTTACATGCTCAAGCTGGGAGGAACCGTGTGAGACACTGTACTGCATGTCTCCCAGGTTTTAATGGAAGATTCAAGGTCACTCAGAGATCATTTAAATAGTAGGATAACATTAGAATGATTTTCATTACATAAAGCACAGTGATGAACACAATTTATAGCTTGCATTTACAACAATGGACTTACATCTGTTATTCAGTCATCAGTTGCCCTGACACACACCAAAGTCAGGAAGCAGCAGCATCCTCTGTCACAAACACAGTGAAATCACGCAGCCCATGCTTCCAAACTAAGGTCATTGGTCGGAGACACTGAATGTTAGTTCATCTTCCCTGATGGGATTCAAATAACATACTGGTGCACAAGGGATTCACTGATAATCAAGCGCAGTCAGTGCATGGATGCACTGTAACATGAAGTATAACACTGTATTTATCTTTCCTTATTAAAGCAACAACGTAATGATTATATCATTTTGATGTTTTTATTCGACGTATTAGTGTGTTTGTTTTCCTGCCTGCCTCCACATCTTGACTTCAGAACAATAATGTAAAAAAGGTCATGTGACTTCATTGTGAGATCCTGATAATTTTGAGTATTAAATTGTGTTTTCATGGTGAAGTCAATCAATTTTATTGGTTTACGATGCGAGATTACAAGCAGTCAGGTTTTGAACACACCTCCAGGATAATGGTATCCATGGTAAATGGACTGTACTTTTACAGCACCTTTCTAGTCTTCGCAAAGCTCTTTCACAGGACATATCTCATTCACCCTTTGACATGCAAACTGGAGGAGCCAGGGATCGAACCGCCGATCGTCTGATTAGTGGAGGACCCGCTCTACCTCTGAGCCACAACTGCCCAACATATGTAGAAAAGAGAAAATAAAGGTGAAAAGTACAAACGTTACCCAAACCTGGTTAACTTTGACGTTGTGTACTTTCAGTTCTTTATTCAGTGCTTTGGCTGGTTTGGGTTTGGCGTTCACAGACAGGTGATGTTTCAGTGTTCATTCAAAGTAATTGTCATTTTACTGTTCTTATGCCCTACACAGTGGTTACTTGTAAGATCATGATGATGTACCACATCTTCTTCTCAGGGGGCTTCTGTCTTTCAGGGATACCAGCAAAGATTTAGACTCTGGACAGATGTTCTGCCAGCTAAGACACATAAGAGAGACCTGCTGGGATGCTTCTGGTGAGTGGTGGACTCTCTGAGGGGTAGGCACTGCTGCAACCAGCTTGGTTGGTTGGGTTGGTTGTACCCATCGGCCTGAGTTCCCTTCAGACATGCGGCACCTCTATTTCACTGTCTTTCTCTTCAAGATGTTCAGGAGCAGCACTTCCAACATTCTTATAAATACCCCCTAACCCGCTCCCCCTTTTTCCCCTCTTATATTCTACACCCCTCCCACACACCCTTTATCTTTTCTATTTTTCCCTCTCCATCCTGAGGGGGTCTGTTGTGCCCAGGTGCTACAGCAGATTCTCCACCAAGCTTCTCCACAACACAAAGCCACAGTTTGCAAACTGTGCAAACCAAATGTTCATAAACTGGCAACAATGCTTGTTGTTGTAAATAGTTGTCAAGGATCTAATAAATGATCTAAAAAATAAGTGATTCTGTTCCTCTGGGGAACATGCCTTTCAGTATGAGCAGGTGTCAGGATCATGCTGGACATCATCATCATCATTTGGGCGTTTGCCTCAAGATCCTGTTTCATGTGGGCCAAAGCTTTTGAATGGATGTAAACGTGTGCCATATCTCCGCAGTAAGGGCGTGTTCACGCCCAGCACGTTGAAGACAGCTTATCCGAATGTTTCCTCCTTTGTTTGGATTTGTTTGTCGAGATGATTACAGTATCATTCAGACAAGACATAATGTTTTCCCTCAGGACAAATTTATGGTTTGTTCAGAGTGAGAATCTAATCCAAACCAAATACAGGAATCAGCCCCAGAAAAACAAATATGTTGACATCTGATAGCAGCATTCGGCTCATTTTTCCTGTTCTGAACTGCTTGGAACAGCAGAGAAAATAAATGCAGCAAAAGCCTGTCATGTTTTGCTAAAATTACAGGGTATGAAATTGAATTTGTTTTGCATCATCACTGCGATGCACACAACACTTTAGTCATGTTCAAATGGGGGATGTCACACACAGAGCAGAGCTCTGCAGGAGTGTGAAACTCTACGCTCTCTCAGATATGTATGTCTGTATATCTGTCATCCATAACAGCAGCTGCTCTATCTAGGGATACCATCTAGGACACACGCTCACATGCAGATATCAGGCAGTGTGCATATATATGAATAAAGCAGTATTCACTAAACACATCACATAATGTTCCATCAACAGGCCCTTATTTCAGGAGCGGTGATAAATACTCTTTTCCATTACAGGCTTTAAAAGCTGCCATGCGTCAACAGACGATGAACTAACCGCTGACAGCAGTGTGGCTGAAGGCGGCCTGCTTTATGTCTAAACACAGGAGACATATTTCCTGCTGTGGAACATGTTTGTTAATTAATCGCACTTCATTTGCTGCAGCAGGTTTGTGGAAGCACTGTTCCTATATGTAATTCAGAAAATAAGCACTTTGCTGGTTAGTTGTGATTTTTAATGAGTTTGTCCTGGTTGTGTTTCAGAACAATGATACAGCTCAGTCTATTCTATATCTATTTGACCCTGCCTCTATCACTATGTGATACACAAGGCGAGAGGCGGGGTCCACCATGAACAGGTCGGCAGTTCATCACAGGCCTGACACATAGAGACAAACAAGCATTGATGCTCATGATTAATTTAGAGTCACCAATTAACCTGCATGTGTACTGTGCAGACACACAGAAAGGCCCTATTACATGAGGGTCTGAAATCAATCATGAAACATGGACGGATGCACAAATAAATAAATTATTATTTCAGTACAGCGTTACAGACTGACCTGTATCAAATCAAACATTGTATGTTCCTGATGGTAAAAGAGAATCCATCTTTCATGTTAGAGATCTTAAAGCTGCTCCAATCAATACTTTTATACTAACCTCAGATCAAATGACTACATGTAATGTGAAACGTGTCGTTCTTAGTGACGAACCCAGAGAGAATCATCATCCACCTCAGCAGTTCCCCTCAGCTCTGCCGAGCTTTATAGCATCTTTTGGCTCATTGTTTTGGTTGGTTTGACTCACAGATCTAATGTTTGGTTTCATTCTCACCACTCACAAATTACATTACATATACAGCAGGAACAGACTGCAGGTTTCATTGTGAATCATTAAGCAGATAAGGAGTTAATAAATAAGTAAATGTTTGCCAACAAGTTCACCATATCACAATAAGGTGAGATTATGTTAGTGTAGTATACACTGCTCGTTTCAGTCGCCTCCAGCTGTTTAAATCTCATTGCAACCTATGCCAGTGTTCTCTGAATTAAAAAAGAAAGAGATTCAAGGACTGAATATTTCTACACTCCCTTTGAATAAAATACAAAACTGACCCTTTTTATTGAACATACAACACAAGAAAAAGAAAAACCATACAAGGCATACAAGCAAAGAATCATGAAGTATATCAACCTGACAGAGAAAGATTTATTTAAAGGGGCGGAGGATCAGTGTGAACAGAGTTTTCTGTTTCTGTCTGTGACAGAAAATGTGTTTCTGCTGATGTCAATGGAGCGTTTGTCCCGCCAGTGCAACAACTGGCAGGTCAGCACGTCAGCATTTATAAAGATGTAAGCTAAAGTTTACATGGCATCATCATGGGCTGTCAACGTCAACGTCTGTCGTGTTACAGGAGGGATTGAAAATGAATGTAATTTTTTTTTGAGTGTACACAAGTATAATAAATATACTATATAATATATTGGGTCCATTCACCCCAAGAACTCCTTAAAAAAACGTTGATCTGGACTACATCTTCTGGAATCAGTGAGGAGAGTGAGTGTGTTCACTGCACGCTGTGTGGGAACCATTATAGTCTTGTATAAACATGTAAAGGAACCAACAGCCTCTTGAGAATGACAACTGTAACCATGGTAACTGTAGACATTAAAGATCCGTGAGATTACAAGCAGTCAGGTTTTAAACACACCTCCAGGATAATGATATCCATGGTAAATGGACTGTACTTTCACAGCACCTTTCTAGTCTTTGCAAAGCTCTTTCACAGGACATATCTCATTCACCCTTTGACATGCAAACTGGAGGAGCCAGGGATCGAACCACCGATTGTCTGATTAGTGAAGGACCCGCTCTACCTCTGAGCCACAGCCGCCCAACATATGTAGAAAAGAGAAAATAAAGGTGAAAAGTACAAACGTTACCCAAACCGGGTTAACTTTGACGTTGTGTACTTTCATCTAACTACTTAGAAGAGATAAAATTGCATGACAGAAAAACACATTTAATGACTGAAAGTGAGACATTTTTGTCAAAACGCTGTGAGGTTTCACATTTTAAAACCGCCTGACTCAATGGTCACGGCAACTATGAAATCTTTTCATGCTGTTTTCAAACTATTATAATTGCTTCAATCATTTTCTTCACATGTTGTCTCTTTCCCATGACCTGCTGTGTCTGAACCCCTGAATGACATAAACCATTTAACCAAGTATTAAAATTCTGCTGTGCGTGTTTCTGTTGATTTAAAGGGACAGAATCATCGTGTTTTGGCAAAATATGGACTTTGAACTACATTTAATGGAAAAATAAAATAATAAAAATGTTTTGAATGTTATGGATCCTAATGAAATAACTTTTCCACATGGGAGGCTGTTGGACTTTAGTCAGTAGCGGGGCTTCTCTTTGAGAAAAAGCTGTGCGCTGTGTCGTAAAGGCCAGGTGTGTGTCAATGTGTACATTTTTCCCTTGTAGCTCCCTTCGGTCCCTCAGGCGTCCTCCCAGAACCAGTTTTTGTTTTAATCACATGCAGCTTGTGTCCAAGTTAGTGGCTTGCCACTAGCTCTAGGCTCTGTCTCCCAAGCACACACACACACACACCCACACACACACACACACACACACTCACAGTCCAAGACAGGAAATGATCCCCCTCTCTTTCCCTTACATAACTGGTGGTGTGTGTTTCACCACAAATCGTTAACAAATATGCCAAACCACTGCAGATGAATTTAAGGATTAGTGGAGCACAGCACAATATTCATTACTAACTACTACATAACAACAACAATGACTATAAATACTGATATTAAACATAATAATGATACAATTATTGATATTGATTTAATAAGTAAATTTTGAGTATGCAGGTCCTTCAAATCATGATGATAATTATGCCAAAGTAATTACTTTTTGACTTTTATCAGTATTTAATCTACACAATGAAGTGTGCTCGATATATATCTTAGGATATCTATGAGCACAGTGACCTTTAATCCGGTCTGTTGAGAGATGAGGAAGTTAAAAGCATCATAGTGTCCGTGGTACTGGGAGCACTGGGATCTGATTACTGCTTGTGTCTGTGGACCAGGATATCATGGTACGTTTACTTGCTGTTGACTGAGCTATACGATTTCACTGCAGCGCGTTCTGACACTGTATAGGCACACTGGCTATCATATTCACTGTGCCTACATGGAAATAGAGACAAATGGAAAAATCATCTACAGCTTTTGGAACAATCGCTTCTCTCTTCAATACAAGTTCGTCATTAAACACAGAAAGTGGCAGGCAGGGACCTGCTACTGTTCTTTATTTGGTGTCTTAAGTCATTCTAACACAGCGTCTTTTGATTTCTGATCTCCCCACAGTGCTTGTTGACATGGAACCAGGGCTTTGATTTGATTCAAAACAGGACCTTGCTTGGCTCCATACACTCTGAGAAAAAAGCTGTTTGGAGTGCGAAACCTTCCTGGGACTGCATCAATAACAGGGTACCATATTAAACAGTGATGTAAAGAAAGATCTTATCGATGTTGGTAGTTGTTAGTGCACTCAATCCCCCCGTCCTCAGAATTCTCACCTACTGTCAGATTTATTACTTTTAAATATTTCTAAACTATATTGCCAGGTTCCAGCCCCATGAACAAAATTCGGATTTTAATCAGATTTTTTGATATTGATTCAAATAGTCTGGTTGTTGTCTTTGTAGGAGGGATTAAAAAACAGGGAGGTGCATCAGAAAATTTTGTGGATTGAAGTTGTTGTAAGTTGCCTTACAAGACTAAATGGAACACAGGTATGATGTGTCACATACAGTAGGTGGGGCTCAGCGTAGTTTGTTTTCCCTGCTACACAGTGTCCATTTCTGCAGTGAGTGGATCCATACCAGCTTCACTGTGTGCGTATTGAGCTTTGCAGAGTGATCATGCAGTTGGGCATACAGGGTTTGGAAGCATAGGCTAAATGAACTAAATTCATTGACTAGATAGTTTTAACTAGAGGATCATGGATACAGACTGATGCCTTATTTTAATGTGAAACGTTAAAACACCCATTAGGTCGCTCTGCTGTGTCACATTGCCTCTGGTACAATGAGATATTTATTTTAATCATTGTTTTTGATTGATTGTTTTTCTATGTTGTAAAGCAATGCATAGAGAAAAATACAACGGCATACAAGTGGATGCCTGTGTCAGTGTGCATGATTTCAGTGCTTCGTGTAGCAGCTTTAGTTTATCATAGTGGTCGTGCTCTACTGGGTGCATGCCCTGGCGACCACTGTGTATTTCAGCTTCAGTCTACAGTAATACTAGCAATATTTGATGGTAATCCATCCAGTAGTTGTTGATATATTTTTAGGTCTAGATGAATGCGGTAAGCTGACCAACTTCACCGTGCCTTGAGAATGGAAATGTCTTCTTTGTATCAACTGAAAAGAGCGTAGAGTGCAGACACTTGTTACTCAATGGTTATGGAGAAATTGCACACAACCAGAAATTGGCTAACATGAAAATTATGAAATGAAACAGAAATTTAGTCTGATCATCAGGCTACATGTGATCATTTCTTCGCATGTGTGTGCACCAGTGATGCGCGGGTCCATGTTTGATCGACCTGCACCGACCGACGTCTTAAACGAACGTGCCCGAACACGGACCGCAGCAAATAATTGTGAAATATTGTACCCAAGAAGAAGATATACTTTATTAATCCCTCGATGGGGAAATTCTTTTTTCTTGTTCAAGAGCACCTCAGCAGTGCCCAGGAGGTGAACTACTGTGAAAGCTACTGAGCTTCCTGAGCCGCTTTTTAAAAAGTAGTCTATACTCTTGATTAACTTTATAGTGTCATCAGGCTACATAAAACTGGCATTACTGAGTTATTATATATAATATATATATATATATATATATATATATTCATTTAAAAGCAGCCTATTAAAATGTGGTTTCTTCGCGCCAGTTATTCAGCCAATAAAGTCTGTGCATTTCACAGAAAATGTTGTCTACTACATAAATTACAAAACTTTACTCTACACCTTTATTTCAAAATGACCCAAACGACCGCGACCCGAATATCGTTAAAAATATTGTTTGGTGGCTCGTGACCGTGGGCACCCGCTCAATTTGGATCAACCCGCGCATCACTGGTTTGCGCTTGAATGTGTTGTTGTTGCCTCTGGCTGAGTACGATTATTACAACCAGCAGAGGGTGTGTGAAATGCAAGACCTTTATGCTGTTATCTTCAATCATTCAAGGTGTAAAGCATATCGCGTGATAATGTGATGACAGAGAGAGAGTTCACAGTCAGGACAGATGTAATCATGTGAGACCTTACATTATGTTACACTTTGAGAGGAGCCTGGCAGCTATACTTACAAACCGACCGCCACTTTGTGCTCAAGTTATTGTGCTTCATTCCAGTTCTTACCCGCAGCCCTCTTGGAAGTAAAATGTTGTATCCCCACCATTTGTGTCTTCAAATGTACAACAGTCAAATCAACAAAATGGATTTGAGGTAAACATGTAACATATAAGTAAGTGTAAGTGTTGAGAAAATTAGTGTTGGATAGGAGGAAATATTAGAGGTGGAAATCACTTATCATCACTGATTCTAATCATTTCATATAGTACAGACATGTATAGTATAGTATAGTATAGTACAGTACAGTACAGTATAGTATAGTATAGCATAATATAGTATAGTATAGCATAGTATAGTATAGTATAGTATAGTATAGTACAGTATAGTATAGCATAGTACAGTATAGTATAGCATAGCATAGTATAGTATAGTACAGTATAGTATAGCATAGAGCATAGCATAGCATAGTATAGCATAGTATAGCATAGTATAGCATAGTATAGTACAGCATAGCATAGTATAGTATAGTATAGTATAGTATAGCATAGTATAGTATAGTACAGTATAGTATAGTATAGCATAGAGCATAGAATAGCATAGTATAGCATAGTATAGCATAGTATAGCATAGTATAGTACAGCATAGTATAGTATAGTATAGTATAGTATAGTATAGTATAGTATAGTATAGTATAGTATAGCATAGAGCATAGTATAGCATAGTATAGTATAGTATAGTATAGTATAGTATAGTATAGTATAGTATAGTATAGTATAGTATAGTATATATGGTAGTATCACAGTAAGTGTTGCATCATCATTCATACAGATCAACGCTCGGTGAACTTTATTTCAGTATAATATTAGTCTAAACAAGCATACGAGGTCAACAGCCCAACGGCCCATTATTTATGGCTAAGTTATTAGATTATGGTTGTTTTGGACTTCACAGTCTTTTAATACACTTAACATAGGAAGTAACATACTGTGAATCACGGCTGAGCTGCTAAGGATGTTAATAATACTTCACAAAAAGTGCCCTAACCAACCAGTGGGAGTCACTTGTACAGCAACAAGAATATAACCCCTCACTGACTTCCCACTGACTATCATATTAATAATTAAGGTTACTGCTACCCAGAAATAACAGCTAAGTGTTAACAGTACTTCTGAGAGTAAATGTCATTTTGGTTTAGATGACTAAAATATGAATCTGTGCCAGCTACACATTGGTGACATCGATGAGGATTGATGGCACAAATTTGTAATGCCAACAGCTAGAAGTGTCTTTATCGGTCAATCAAATGGCTCACATCTGCGCTCTTGAGCGGCCATTAGAGTGCCTGTTATTATGCATCTGTGAAAAATGGCCAGAAAACTGTACCTCTATTTTTGAGTGTGTAAACCGGCTGCCAAATTCCCAAGCCCAGTGGACCAGGAGCATTTGGCATGGGGCTTGTTGTGGCAGGGTCTGCGTTTGAAGGATGAACAGTGACAAAGTGAGTGGGAGCAAAGCAGGAATCAGACAATGGACCTTTATTCTTAGGACAGCTTTTCTCTCTGCCAGTCTGAGGTAGTGGTGTAGTACAGCGTACAAAGCAAGAGCCTCATTCTGTCCTATCAGCACAGCAGAGAGGCCCTTAATGAGGTCTCATGGGAGGTGTAGTGTTTTTATTAATGTGATGGCATGTCAGGCTATAGAGATATGCTATGTCAGCCAGGGTTGTGTGTTCTGGGATGGTCTTACTTTGTACTTCTGACGTAAGTGGGACAGAAGGATGTAAGGTGAACAGCAAGAAATGTGACTGAGCTGTCATTGTAATGTGTTTGTATGTATGGACGCACTTTAATGTCTGCTGACATTCATATATTTCCCATGTTGAGTGAAAAAGGCACCAAGAACATCTGCACTAAATTTCATGGCAATCCCTCCGATAGTTGTTGAGACATTTCACTTACTGTCAGCTGTTATCACCACGCCTAGCAGTCTCTAAAACATCAAGGCACATATAGAATATTTCTTGTGAGAAGAAGTGAAGTGAATTTGTGCCAACTGAATGTGTGTATTTGTACCAGTCGGATTGCTGACGGAGTTCAGAGAATAATGGAGGTGAAGCATATGGATGATTCCCATAAACAGATGGATTGTTCCCATACAGTGTATATGTGCCTCATACAGTCACTCTGCATGAGGCACATTTGCTGCTGTTGAGGACACTCGTTATCAAAGTATTAAGTATTAAGTATTGATACATTATTAATTAAATGGGTTAGGGTTAGGGGTTAGGGTTACTATGGACGCCCTATATCACCATGGTTTGAAGAGTACTCCACAGCCTCAGAAGTACACCCCAGATAACTGCACACCCAAACCTCAACTTGAAGGATCAGAGACTGCTTTGTCTCTCTCCTCACCCTTGACCTGTCCGCTGTGGCTGAATCTGTCAGGTGTACTAAACTCCATCCAGCACAGGGACACTGGAGTAAGTCTCTCCACCAGAGGACTCATGATGGGAAAAAAAGAGATTCTATGACTTTCTACGATTAGTTTGAGACTAATGATAATCATGAAAGATGAGTTTTCATACTTCTATTATTAGTGTGTACTATTTTTCCAGCCAACAACTGCTGAGTCCTATTATTATGCTCAACAGAAGGTGTTTTATGTCACCTGAAAGTCCTCTAAGCCCCGTAATTGTCTTCTATTGGAGCACTCAAGGTGTAAAGCAAAGCGTGTCTTCCATGATAATGTGCTGACAGAAAGAGAGAGTTCACAGTCAGGACAGATGGAATCATGTGTGAACCCATGTTACACTTTGAGAGAAGCCTGGCAGCTATACTTACAAACAGACCGACGCATTGTGCTGATGCTATTGTCCTACGTTCCAGTTCTTTCTAGCAGACCTCTTGGGAAAAGAGTGCTGTCGTACAGCTGGCCCCCTTTTTTCTTGGGTCAGTATTTTACAGTCATGAAAACCACAGTGTGGTTTTGCCAGGCAGGGGGAGGAGGAAGAGAGCAGAGGAATAAGTACAGAGATGGAATAAAGAAATAAAATCTGTACTGTGAAAGGTGTTAGTGGACTGGACTAAATCAGAAGGTTAATCAAGAATTCCAGAGGTGAAGTCATATTTAAAATGTGCAGGATGGATGATTTCTCAGGTCATGAAAAATGACATCACTTGACCTGAATGTGTCATTGCCAGGACTCTGTTGTAAGATGTAATAAACTCTCACAATTTTGTGTGACTGATACCTGTTTACTTCCTTGTCCTACCTTATCTGTCCCCAGGTCTTAAATTAGAGAAGGGATAGATTACGCTACACAATACCTCAGTGTGAAGAATGAAAGCTCAAATTGCAACATCAGTGTCTCATTTAGCTGGCCTTACCTTCTTTACTCAATCATTTCTTAGTGTTATTGTCCAAACTCGTCCTCAGAAATGTTGACCAGCACTTGGGCGAGTCTGCTTTCTGAATAACCTCAGATGTCATGTTGCCTACATGTGAAACCAGCTTTCCTTAAATGCATTTGCGTAAATCAAACAACCTATCCAGTAATAATATCTAACCGCTTCCGATGTGTTCTAGCCATGTCGTCATTACTGCTTCATTTTTATCATTGTATACTTTAGGTCTGTGTAAAGGCAATTTCTTTCAAAATACATTAAATATGTTTGAAAATAGTTGCTGAAAACATGTGAAAAGACTTTTGAACGATAAATTACTGAAATGTGGAGTTAGAGGTTCAAACAGTTTTTCACCACCCTGAGCACAGAGAGTAGAGGTGAATTCATCTCATTCAGAGTGTTTCAAAGTGTCATGTCATTTTCTGAACATATGACATGTTTCAGTTTCTTCAAAATGGCTGCTTGACTGCTCCCATGAGTAGATGTGGCTTCAGAAGCTTCAGCAGACAGCAGACCGGAGCTGAGAATCCATTTTTACCTGATTTTGACACTTAATTTAAAAAAAACTTTGTTGATATTTTTAATCATTCAAATTTGGCTGGGTGGTTAATAACACTTCCTTCTTTCAAACTCGTTTCAACTCTTAGATTTTCTGCTGTAGATCTGATGCTTTGAGCTGAGGCATTGTTTCTGTTTCTTTATAGAGTTCTTTTCTAGTTTACAGATCACTCAAAGCACTTTACAGCACGTGTCACATTCACCAATTTGCACACACGTTCACACACTGATGGCAGAGCTGCCATGCAAGGTGCCAATTGCTCATCAACAGTGAGCTCACGCAGGCACACAAACACTGAATTCAGTATCTTTACCAAACCAGCAAACCAACATTCCTCTGACAGGAAGTCGTTTGAAATGTCTCTCAGAATAAACACTCTAAGTAATTATGATGTGAAACCAAGGAATATTTTTTAAGGTTCACAAACATACTATTTAGTTGAATCTTATGGCATATCTACACTGGATGAGTATCAGCTGTGTTTTTCCAATCAATCCAGCTGTCCGGCTGCGTGTTGATTTGGCGCTTCAGTTGTGCTAAATGTGACCCAAATCTAACAGAAATACAGTGATAGTGTACTCACAGATGGTGGACTGAGGCTGCTGCTGCGTTAACATCCTGCTTTTGCTATACCTTCTGTGTAGACACACTGTTGGTTCTCTGACACACTTTTAGCAGTAGGCAGTAGTTATTTCATTAGAAGCGCTGATGAAATTATTCTGTGCTACCTGCCTAGCACTAAACGACGAGGGTAACTAGCCAGTACATGGAACATGTCACAGCAAAAAAGTTTTTATCAGGAGTCGAAGATCAAAGAAATGTTAAATTTAGAGTGACCAGTTGGATGGATGGATCTGGGTATGACGATTATTCATAATAAAGATTGAGGGCCGAGCAAACAACATGCCATGGAAGGTGACAACTGCTCATCAGTTTTTGGAGCTAATCTTCCATACGCACACCGATACGCAGACATGCAGACTGGAAGAGCCAGGGATTGAGCTGCTGATCATCTGATTAGTGGACTCCCCGCTCTACCTCCTTAGCCACAGCTAATTGTCCACAGTTGTCCTATATCAGTGGGCTGTTGTCTTGTGTCTTGTATCACCCATTTAATCAGTGAGGACATGGACATTCTGTGGTCTGTATGATGCCTTAAGCATCACGCGCACACAACTGTTACGCTGTTACGCTACACTGGTTGACACAGTGGCACACTGGGTAATGGAGCAGTCCCCATTTAGGCTGTAACCATTTAGTGCGAATGCTGGAGTAACTAAATCACCTTAAACATAGTGAAGGACATGATAATGCAGATTCAGTGGGGTTATTTTCCACAGTGCTGTAGAGGTCCTTTCAACCCTGCTGCTCTGGAAGTCCCACGCCCTGCACACCCGGTCATGCTTGGTTTGGTCATAACAGAGCCCCAAATGGAAACCAAATACTGACACACATACACACTCATAGAAATCTGGGCCATGTTTACAATGGTTGCTGCATGGCTGATGGAGCCTCACAAGATTTTCCTCATGAATGTAAATGTATAGACAGTGCATTGTTTTCTAATATGGAAAAGAAGGCACATGCCTGCACTGCACTCACATCCACAAACATCTATCCATAATTTATGTGGGTGTATATGTGCATACTCAAACACTCACAAGACAGATACAAACAATGAAACAAACCTGGAAGCTCTTAAAGAATACTGATTTGTGTGTGGCAGCTGAACAATGTATGAAATGCCTACTTGTATGTGTGAGAGGTTCTTGTATTGATGAACCCACAGGTAATTGTTACTCATGGGATGTTTTAGAATCTTTCAGCTTGTTGTTTTGGTTTTATGAATCACAGCTTTGCTGGTTTGTTTCTCTCTCTCATTAGCATCGATTCCAACAGCTTCCAGGTACAGTAACATGAGTTAGTAAAAAGCTTCAATAAACTACCAGCTAGTTTAGTTAAGTTGCCAAATTAGCGACTAGCTGCTTTACGTAAAGCATTAAGCAGCTGAAGATATTTCCATTAGGAATTGATTGAATTGAAAAACAATATGAATATACTTTTAAAAATATTATATATAAACATTTTTTTCTTCATAGAAATAATGAAAGTATGAAGTCAGATCCTTTTTTGTTCTTGCACATACTAATGATCTAAAAAAGATTGAAGAGGAATCACACCTTCTGATGTCCATATGTTATATTTGTGGTATCATTGTGGCTAGAAAAATATAATAGGTCCCTAATTCATCTGCAAACTGAATTTAAACGAATAAAAAAATAAAAGAATAATGAATCTAATCTGATGTGATTTTGAGTAGTTTGTTTTATTGTTTTAATATGAACTAGATCTGACTAAAAAGTATGTGTACAGCACATACTGTGTGGTTGTGTACACACTTTTGAGCACACACACTGACAAAAAACAAACACAAACGGGGAAAGAAGGGAGAGAAGTAGGGCATAAAATCTCCCTGTTTGGAAAATGAATGTATTAATATTTCAAAATAAAGCAGGTCAGTGTGCAGCAGTGTTGCTTGGAAACATTTACTAAACTTCATATCTCTCTAGATGTTTCCATGTTACACAGCTCCACTCTGGTCTTTCTGCTTGCCTTAAGCACGCATTTTGGACATCAACTGACAGGTCTTAGTGTCACATACTAATTAACAGTGAGTAATTATAATTAAATGCAAACTCTTTGTCTGTAAGAAAGCTTGATCATTGATAGTTCCTTTGGTGTTTGCTAAATATGCCTCTTCATGTTTGAGCTCTGTGAGCCGTCACTTTAATTAAGATATTGTGATTGTGGCTGACTTCCCAATGCTGAGCGCCATGAGGCTGCAGCACTGCCAGAGTTCTGGCCTTGTGCAGTGCTCATTCTAACACTGGCTGGTTACAGCTTTAGGGGTCACTCCTCCCTCCAAATCACATAAGCCTACTGAAGAAATAGTCCAATGTCAAAAACCGTGGATAGAGAGGTCTCAGTCAGTGATGCGCGGGTTCATGTTTGATCAACCTGCACTGACCAACGTTTTGAACTAACCTGCCCGAACTCGGACCGCAGCAAATAATTGTGAAATATTGTACCCAACCCGCTTCCTGACCCGCATTTTTAAAGGTCTATACTTTCTCTACCTCCTGTAGAGCTTGTGGCATCATATTCAGCCAATAAAGTCTGTGTATTTCACAGAAAATTTTGTCTACTACATAAAGTACAAAACTTTACTCGGCATCTTTATTTCAAACGACCCGACTGACCGCGACTCGAATATCATTAAGAATATTGTTTGGTGACTCGTGACCGCGGGCACCCGCTTAATTTGGATCAACCCGCGCATCACAGGTCTCAGTGCCTTTTCTGCACATCGCATCGTTAAATGGTTTACTGCCAGATGTCAAACAATGTAAGTGTGTTCTTGTAGGATTCGGAGTGGGTTGATTAGTGATGCAGTTGTAATCATACTTTCCAGTAGCCTTTGGATATGTGTATATGAAGTCAGTCTTAACTTTCAATTTTCTTTGTAGGCAGTTTACATATCTCAACTTTGTATGTTTAATATGGAGTTGTAATATAGCAAATTTTATCTGCAACAGTTATTTGGGTGCTCCTCCTATCCCTCAGTGCTACAAGGCAGAGATATAATCACATTAGTTCTTTAGAGATGTTTTTCTTTTCTCTAAGAAACTTTCACAATGCTCAACAAAAGGACTAAGAAGTCTTGTCCATAATTTATCATAGGATTAGGAATTACATTATTAGGTGTGATTGCACACTAATGTCATAATGTCCCTGACTAAACAGTCAACCAGTCAAACCTTTATAGGCAACATTAATGTCAGCGTCATCTTCCTACAAATCAAGCTAGCTTTCTAGCTACACCCACGATGAATAGTGACAGCAAATAGTGACAAAAAGTATGAATGAGACTAAAACATTATAAGCCAATTTTTCGAAATTGGCTTGCGTAGGACCCAAATGCAGCACAACAGCAAGGGATACTTAGTAATGTTCTTTATTGAGGAACTCACAGCAGGCGATATGGCAGGTGAGAGAGAGGGAATAAGTCCTGAGTTCAATCGGAGTGTCTGTGGCAACGAACTGGAGCAGGGGGACAGACTGCCCGGGGAAACCTCCAAACAGCCAGGGAAACAGGCAGACAGACACCAGAAACGCTGAGGCAGAACTCGTGGTCGGGGACGAAAAGCTGAGGTGATTACCGGGGCAGAGACAGACGAGCAGGTCAAAGGCAGGCAGGGTCGGCAACGGGAGCTCAGTCCGGACAAAAGTGCTGGAAAGACTTGCATGACTCGAAGAACAATCTGACAAAGAGTGTCTGGAGGTTGGTGCTTAAATACAGGGTTGATTACTGATGAGGAGCAGGTGTGGGAGGTGGGAGAAACCATGGTGACTGATGAGGAGGCGGGGCTGACAGGTGAGTGGGAAGTTACTGGGTGCAGGTAAGAGGGAAAAGCAGGCAGGGGACCGGAGTGGATTGTGACAGAAATAATAATTTTGGAAGTCCTCATTTTCTGTGATCATCATTGAAATGATTAAAATAAGTCGACTCTTCACCTGATACTACAGCTAACGAGACCCTTCAAACAATGCCAGCCTGAATGTTAATCTGACCTCTCAGTCTTATAAAATTCGTAGGTGAAAGCAACTAGCTCTCACTCGGAAGTCGATAAATACTGCAGAGCACAGTACTTCAATCTAGGACACAGTACCCCACTAGCAAAGTCTTGATGTTCTATTAAAGTCAGGTGTTACAGTATAGAGCGAGAGTCAAAGTCCACATCTGGAGGTGGTTGGGGTGAACAGATGGGTCAAACAAACACAGGACTTTCACCCAAGAGACCGCTGTTAGTGTCCCATGTGAACCCAAAAGCCAAGATTGACTTTATATACTTATGTTACACATGCAACATTCATTACTTCACACACATAGCCAAACCGCTAAACCATAACTCTCAATGTGTTCATCAGAATGTTGTGTATTTATTGTTTCTAACTTGACTGAACTGACTGCACATTATTGTTGACAATATGCAAAACTGACCTGAGAGGGGTACCTACAGGGTCCTAAGAATAGGGCCCCTGACCAGGCTGCCATTTTTGATAAGTTGAGTGAGAACATGTTAAACAGACTTAATGTCTTGTAAGTTTCACATCCTGAGATTTTACTCCACTTTTTACTCAAGCAACAATCTCTAGAGCTGAGTGTATTTACTCTTAGTTTCCCGCTTTGTGTTTGTCACGCCCCTAATCACCTTCACCGGTGTATTTAAACCCTTTGTTTCCCCCTCCCCAGTGCCAGATTGTCAGTGTACCATGCGTCCTACTTTCCAGCGTTTCTCTGGTGTTTCGACCTTTGCCTGTTTTTTGAACCTGCTTTTGCCTTACCTGACTGTACTCCCGTGTACCCGTGTAAAGACTGGTTACCTCCTGTATCTGCCTCCAGAGTCCTGCAGTTGAGTCCTGTGTCTGTGCCTTGTAATATTTACAGCTTGTTTGTCTGGCTGCTTGTGTTGATCGCCCTAAATGATGATGCTGAGAATCCTTTTCACTCTGCCACATCAGCAATAAAGTTGATTAAAATGTTATTAAGAAGAGGAAGAGGCTGAAGTGGAACAAATGCCAAGCACAGTGCTGTCAGATTTTCCTCTGTACGTTGTTGTACTTGCTGTTGTGTTACTGATGTGATGGATGGCTTGTATATAGTATATGTAGTGGTGTGTGTGTACACGTGTGACAGAGGGTATAAGATCTGTTTACACTCTTACTCCAAGCTATAAACACTTTCATCTCCCCCTTTTCTGTCAAATGGCAAATTGCTCAACCACTTTGGCAAATGAAAGGCTGTCTCTTGTTACGCCGTGCATCGCAGAGTGTGTTAGAATGAGTGTGTGTGACTGCTGGGTATGTGTGTGAAAGCATGGAGTGGTGTTGGGTTCTGGCACTGCTGTTCTGGAGCTTTGGTTGTTATTATGAAGTGTTTTGCTTCATGGCGCATATCTGTTTGTGTGTGAGGTGGCGAGGTGCCTTGAGGCGCAGCTAGTGGTCACACTCAATTTGTTTCGGTGAATGACTGCCTAACAATGTCCCAAACTGGTGCCCACAAGGGAAATGGTGGATTTCCTGGAAAACAAAGCTGCTGAGCTGCTTGTATATTTATGTATGAAGAACATTTATACTGAGCTTCAGCTGTCAGTGAAACCATCCACTATTTGGTGGACTCCCATAAAATTTGGCATTGACATTGTTCCCAGACGATGAAGCAGCCGGCAGGCTGAAGTTTTCACATATCCTGTATAACATCTCAACATCTACTAGATATTGTCCTAGCGACTTTGGTGGCCATGGTGGCAGCAAGTTTAACAGGGCTTTCCAGACATCACCTCTCCTCAGCAACACATTCCAGTTCCTCCTGGGGATGTGTTCCCAGACTAAATGGGCTACATAGTTCCTCCAGCAAATTCTGGGTATACCTCAATGTCTCTTGCCAATTGGACATGCCTAGAACACCCGATGCCCAAATCAGATGCATCCTAATCACCTGGCTTCTTTTGGCACAAAGCATCAGTGGCTCTACTATGTCCGAGCTCCTCACCCTATCTTTAAGGCTGGGCCTGGTCACCGTAATGGAGGAAACTCATTTTGGCTGCTTGTATCCATGATTTCATTCTTTTGGTTACTACCCAAAGCTCTTGACCCTAGGTGAGGGTTAGAACATAGATAGAAAACTGAGAGCTTGCCATCTACCTCTTCTCTATAACAGTCCGGTCTGGTTTCCTCTCAGGCCACCATTTATCAACTATTTGCAACTATTTGATGGATTGCATGCATTGTGGTACACTCATTCAAGTTTCCCACAGGATGAACTGGATTACCTTTTGTGATTGCCAATTGATTGCCAATTTCCATCTAGTGTCAGGCCACTTCATTTTGCTCAGTGCTAAATATCTTTCAAACTGTGGACATTCCACTACCATGTCCCATTGTATTCCATGCTTATTAGCAAATGTTAGCATGATGAAGTGTTAAGATAACAAAGACAATGAATAGAGTTAATGTTATACCTGATTAAAATCAGCATGTTAGCCTTTAGTTCAAGGTACCACTTTCACTTTGCCTAAGTGCAGCTTCACAGCATGGCTGTAGAGTCCAGTGTTGTTATTAGCAAAGCCAATATATGAAATATTAATTCAGCATGCTTTAACAGAACTTTTTTGCCTGGTCTGTCTTTCAATGGGTTGTCATATATATCCTCTGAGCGTAGTTATTCAGAGGATATATATGAGTTGACAGTATTTAGGAACGTGAGAGAAGACATGAGAACAGGCTAAAGATAGGATACAGAGGGCAGCTTCTTGTAACGGCGTCATGGCTCCAACGTCACAGAGACTGTTTGGGGAGATCACCTCTTCATGACGTTCTCCATCAGTTCACACCACGGCCTGGAAGATATGAGGTGTCGTGTTGTTTAGGGCCGGGCACAGGATTTCACAGGACTGTGTGGGGACAGAGTGAGGACTAGAAAGAAGAGAGAGAGACACAGCATGTGTTTGTCATGTGTGTGTTTGCTATGTACTGTATGTACCATTATGAGTCATATGCTAGTGTTTGTGTGTTTCCCTCAGGGCTGCTACAAAGAGAAGAGTGAGACGTCTGAATATGGCCAAGGTGAAATTCCCGTCAGGGGGTGAGATACCTGACAGCTGATCCACCTGTCACAAATGAAAGCGACGCATGATTAATGTTCACACAGACAGACGCACGCAGCCATTTACAGGAACATAAAACTGTGGATTTTAGAGGTTTAGAGATTCAGGATGCAGCCATGCAACAAGTTCTTCAACCTAAAAGACAAAAATAGAATAGAATGCCTTTTATTGTCACTATACGCATGTACAAGGAGATTAAAAGCCAGCTCCAATAACAGTGAAAAAATATAATTATTGTATAAGTATTGCACAGTAAGTAAGGTTTTTGACAGTGTTTAGTAGTAAGAAAGCCCATGTGTCCATGTATGACTCAGTGCATGTGAGAGTTCAGGGGGATTATTGAAAAATAGACATGTTGTTGTCTCCCTGCTTCCTCTTTTTCCTCTGACAAAGCTTTATACGTTTAAACAACTGATGATACTTTTTGTTTTTAGCCACCCTCACGGCGTATGGATGGCAATTTGATGTTCATATTTGAGGTTAATAAAACAGCTGGATTTGCTGCGATCAGTTAAAAAATATATATTTTGTTTCTCCCCTGTTCCCGGTTGATCGGACAGATATTCATGTTCCCCAGAAGATGAATCATGTTGACTTTCCACTGACTTCTCCTCTATAGCGCCACCAAAAGGTGGTTGACATATCTTTTTAGTGAGAATTTCTGCTAATCAGAAGACGTTATCTAGATGGTGAATATGGTATAGTTTAACATCTGCTTAACATCTTTACTGTGAGCATGTCAAAGTCAGTATATTCAGGTCAAAGCAGCACTGTGCATCCATCAGTCTATCCCTGCTCAGGCTTAAGTAAAACCTCATCATGCAGGTAACAGCTAATTCTGCCATTTGCAAAATTACATTTACTGACCTCATGGGAGCTTGACAGCTGTTGACTGTCTGTCTCATACCTGCCACCTCGGGTCTCTGCCAGTGCCCCCCCTTTTTGTTGTTCTCCAAGAGAACACTCTTTGCATGGCCTTTATTGTGAAAAATCATCACAGGTCCATAAGTTTTGAATGAGAGACCAGATTACCAGATTGTCTATGAAACACAATCCCCACACAGCACTCTTTCAACCCATCTGTCACTGCAAACTGGGAGCCCACAACTCAGTTTGACGGGCGTGCGTGCAGCTGCTCTCTGTGCAGGCAGACGAGCCAGATAACTTTAGCTGTCCATCAAAAATCTGAACATGCGTGCAAATTTAAGCAGAGTTGGACTCAACAATTTCCACTTACATTACATCTGCTGGAAGCCACACATGCATACTCATATTCATTTGTTCACACACACTTATAGCATGCATGAACTCAGAAGCATGTAGATATATGGCACGCCCCGAACTGCTGCTATCATTTTTAGTTCCTGATCCCAGCTTTCAGTGCTATCCATAGGGGGACTGTGTTTGTTGCCCCAGTCTCCAGGCCTTTCATCCCAAACCCCAGTTAGCTCCACTGTCGCTTATAATAGCCCCAGTCTGGACTAGAAAACACAATAAGGTTTCCTTTGGAGGCCCTGTCACATCTAAATGCAGTAGAAAAAGTAAAAAGTAAAGAAGAAATGTCCTTTGCTGAACCCAAACATACAAGTCAAATACTGCACAGCTTTACATCTAAAAATGTAACTAGTATGAAAAAATCTGCTGCTATTATGAAGAGATGGGCAGATAGGATCTTTTAGCATTCAGAGTCTACAGTTTCTTTAAAATTGTCTCATTGCAATGAATACTGATCAGCCCATAACAGAGACGAGACTTCCAAAACGCGGCAGCATACATCAACACTTAGCTGCCTCACAAACGAGCCGCTATCTAAATGGTAATGTTCATTCATGCGTCCTATACACACATCTGTAGAATGTCTTATTAAACCCAGTGGCCTCTCCCAGCGTGTGTGTTTTTCTCTCTCTGTGTGTTTCTGCTTTTTTCTACCGTGGCCTTGTTTTGTTCTTGTAAGGAAGTCTTTTGACCCAGCAAGCATTTGATAGGTGAGAACATCAACCTGAAAAACACCCGACACATTTTCACAGAGACTGTCCTCATTAAAGAAACGACACCACCGGATGTTCTTAAACCAACATCAATGTTTTAATGATAGGAAACTACACAAATGAACTGTTTGTCTCAGTCAGGGGTCATTTCTTTTAGGGATTATAATTTTGATAAGATTGATAAAATAAAAACTTTTCTGTACTTCAATGTTGAAATCACTAGAGGGATTAAAATCTCATTTTCAACACCACAAAATGTACACAAATAATGTAGGGTGACGCTGGTGGCTCAAGAACTACATGCACATTTTTACCATATGTCTCTTCTTATTCTTGGCGACTTTCACATTCCTGGGTCTAGAAATATGTTTGCAGCTCATATAAAAGACCAAAATAGAGGTTGCTGGGTGAATGTTGATCACACTGAGACGTTTGTGTGCGTGTGCGTTTGTGTGCGTGTGTGTGTGTGTGTGTGTTTGTGAGTGTGTGTGTATGTGTGTGTGTGTGAGTGTGTGTGTGTGTCTTGTCATTGTTGTTGTCACTCCATTCACTCCGCACACACACACAAGGACATTTGGAGCGCAAAACAACTTTAACATGTGACGTTAGGAAATCCAGGTCATTGAAATATGACAGGGGAAAGAGAGAGGGGAGAGACGGGGAGAAGGGGGCACTCTCTTGTTCTGCACATTTGTATGCCAGACTACATCTGTGTGTTTTTGTCTGACCTCATGGCTAAAGTGTGTAAAGAAAGCACATAATCCTGAGTCTTCCTTCCAGGAAGATAAGCAGGAAAGCTCTCTCTCTCTCTCTCTCTCTCTCTCTCTCTCTCTCTCTCTCTCTCTCTCTCTCTCTCTCTCTCTCTCTCTCTCTCTCCCACTCACACACACACACACACACACACACACACACACACACACACACACACACACACACACACACACACACCTCTCTCCAGGGTACATGTATGTGTGTTACATATTAGAGTAAGTGAGTGACAGTGCTGCTGGGAAAGAGGGACCCCCTGGCTTTAAAACAAGTGTGTGATAATGAGGCGCTGGTTATGTAACAAAAACCAGAGTGTGTGTGTGTGTGTGTGTGTGTGTGTGTGTGGGGGGGGGGGGGGGGGGGGGTATGGGGGCTTGGTTTGGCTAGGGGCTTGAGGGGAACAAGCAGGGGTTTCTTCTCCACAGTACGTGAAGGAATGCCCATAAATCCATACACACTAGATTTGTTGACACACAATGCTCCTTTACACTCTGATGTGTTATCATCAGACTTTTAATTACACTTTTACCTGTTTTTAAACTGAACAACGTGCAGGTCCAAATAAAAAATGATTCATAAAAATCTTTCTGCTCTTAAGAAAGGCAGACAGACTGTTGCACATTATTTTAAAACATTCAAATTGATTGATGACTCTTTCATGCAACATTAAAGCTGCTATGTGCAGATTCTTCAAACTTCGGCCCAAAAAGTAACAGTATTATAACAAAGTGGCAGATAACAGTAAAACGACATCTGGCTCTGCCATGTGTACGCTCAGGGCAATCCAAGAGTGGATCATTCACTAATCTGATGATTAGAATTTCGATCACCGGCTCCTCTGGTCTGCATGTCAAAGTGTCCTTGGGCAACAACTGAACCCCAAATTGCTACTGAAGGCCACGCTATCAGTGTGTGAATGTGTATGAATGGTTAGCTCCTAAAAACTGATGAGCTGTTGGTATCTTGCCTGACAACCAAAGCCATCAGTGTATGAATGTGCGGCTGAATGACATATGTGGTCTAAAAGTACTTTGAGTGGTCAGAAGACTAGAAATGTCAGATGATATCAAGCATAAAGGTACTATAGTATAGTAGCACTGAGGTGTGTTTTGAAGTGCACAAACATATAGATGATAAGAAACACTGAATATAAACATGCATGTTAATTTGTTGGCAAAAAAAACAACAACTTTTTGTGAAGCACATCCAAGCTTTATAAGTGTTCCCTACTGTGTGTGTGAAGCTCATGTATCAGTACAGTGTAAACACAACCGTGTGTGTCCACTCTCCACCCTGATGTTCACATCCGTGCCCGTTTTGGATTACCAGGGCCTTCATGACATGTGACATGTAACATTTAAGCCTGTGTTTATTACGTAACAGACACCAGATTGGAGGTGCTGCATTCATAGGGACATGTTTGGACGGGCACTGGAAGATAAATGAAGAAATTCTATTTGAGTAACAGATCCAGTGCGTTTGAAATGTGTGACACCAACACTATTATTTTAGCTCATCTGTATGTCTTGATATTTGCTAAGTTAACTGTAGAATTGTGCTGTTCGTGTTAACAGTTACAGGAATGTGCACTAACTATCTTCATTTCTAATGTCTTCTTACCATATAGGCCATAAGTGATATTTTTTTAACTGTGAGTCCCATCCATATTGTGTAAGCACATGTGTATATTTAATTTGAAACTGTGATATCAACATCCCCTGATGAAATGACAACTGACGGAACCAGGTTTCCCTTGTCCGGACGCTGGCCACCGGGGCCCCCCCCAGAGCCAGGCCTGGGGGTGGGGCTCGTTGGCGAGCGCCTGGTTGTCACCTCTCTGGCGGGGAAGGAGCATGAGCTGGAGCACGAGGTTGAGAGGTACCGGCTAGATATAGTCGGGCTCGCTATGACGCACAGCGTGGGTTCCGAAACCAGTTTTCTTGAGAGGGGCTGGACGCTCTACCACTCTGGAGTTGCCCCCCGCGAGAGGCGCAGAGCGGGGGTGGGACTGCTGGTTTCCCCCCGGCTCGGCGCCTGTACGTTGGGGTTCACCCCGGTGGACAAGAGGGTAGCCTCCCTTCGCCTTCGGGTGGGGGGACGGGTCCTGACTGTCATCTGTGCTTATGCACCGAATGGCAGTTCAGAGTATCCACCCTTTTTGGAGTTTAGAGGGGGTGCTGGAGAGCCCTCGGCCACAGTTCGATGATTGACTTTGTGGTCGTGTCCTTTCGATTTGCGGCCACATGCTTTGGCCGCAAGTCCAAAAGTGGGGGGAGCTGTCAACTGATCACCACCTGGTGGTGAGTTGGCTCCGATGGTGGGGGAGGATGGCGATCAGACCTGGCAGGCCCAAACGTTCTGTGCGGGTTTGCTGGGAACGTCTGGCTAAATCTCCTGTCAGAAAGAGTTTCAACTCCCACCTCCGGGAGAGCTTCGCTCATGTCCCGGTGGAGGTGGGGGACATTGAGTCCGAGTGGACCTTGTTCCGTTCCTCCATTGTCAAAGAGGCCGACCGGAGCTGTGGCCGTAAGGTGGTCGGTGCCTGTCGTGGCGGCGGCCCCCGAACCTGCTGGTGGATACCGGCGGTGAGGGATGAGAATCAGCACCTCCAAATCCAAGGCCATGGTTCTCAGCCAGAAATGGGTGGAGTGCAGTCTCCGGGTCGGGGATGAGATCCTGCCTCAAGTGGAGGAGTTCAAGTATTTCGGGGTCTTGTTCACGAGTGAGGGAAGGATGGAACGGGAGATCGACCAGCGGATCGGTGCGGCTTTTGCAGTGATGCAGACTCTGCACCGGTCCGTCGTGGTGAAGAAGGAGCTGAGTCGAAAGGTGAAGCTCTTGATTTACCAGTCGATCTACGTTCCTACCCTCACCTATGGTCACAAGCTTTGGGTAGTGACCAAAAGAATAAGATCGCGAATACAAGCGGCCGAAACGAGCTTTCTTCGCAGGGTGGCTGGGGTCTCCCTTAGAGATAGAGTGAGAAGCTCGGCCATCTGCGAGGAGCTTAGAGTAGAACTGCTGCTCCTCCACATCGAGAGGAACCAGCTGAGGTGGCTCAGGCATCTGGTGAGGATGCCTCCTAGACGTCTCCCTGGTGAGATGTTCCGGGCACGTCCCTCCGGGAGGCGGCCCCGGGAAGACCCAGGACACGCTGGAGGGACTACGTCTCTCGGCTGGCCTGGGAACGCCTTGGGGTCCCCCTGGGAGAGTTGGCAGAAGTGGTTGGGGGGAGGGAAGTCTGGGCTTCCCTGCTGAAGCTGCTGCCCCCACGACCCAACCACGGATAAGCGGAAGAAAACGGAACGGAACGGAACTGTGATATTTTTTTTAGGTCTGTTGTGTTTTCAGTCTTTTGGTGACTGTTTGGCCTTTTGGGCTGTTCCATCTATATCAGCACAAACAAACTCTGGAATCACACAGTGAAGAACTCTGGGAAATCACACACACAGAGAGCTCTCTTTGACCACTCTGTGCTGTTTGATATATCTGTTGCTCAGGTTTTAGCTTGGGTTCAAAGTTCAGCCAGTTCAGTGAGCTCTCTGCACAGCGAGCTCTCTGCACAGCGAGCCTAATGCAGCGCTGAACTGCCACGAGAAAATATACAGATTTACATTATAATGGAATGCACGCAAAAGCCCCTTTTCTGCAATGATATAACAGCCACTTTATACCCGCCAAACAGATCTCATGGCTCAATCCTTGATGGATGGTTCATAATGAACAGCTGTCAGTCCAAGTTAGAACGCTGCTTACTTCAGGAAGGAAGATTTTCTCCAGGAGACACAGACTAAGAGAGAGAGGACCAAAGCAAATGTGCAAATTTGTGTGTGTACCTTTAATGTGATAGAGGATAAGTATGGAGGCCTAGATCTTTCTAATGCTAACCAGCTGTGGTCAGACAAGGCACTGTTATTATATCATAGACTTACCACAGTTAGTCCAAGTACAATAGCTAAAGTATGTCTGTAAGATATTATGGTGCAGGTTAAAGCTGAAGCCACATTTATTTTAACCATGTTGTAAATTAAAGACTATTGGCTTGTAGTGTGGACCCGTCAGGTCAGTTTTAGTGTGACTATGCTGAACTGCATAATGGCATGAAGAAGTAAAAGGTACCATTCGATCAGAGCAAACACAGTTAAAGCTTTCAGAGATCCTCGTAACACCAGATGATTCGTCTGTCACTTTTATTATTCTGTTTCTGTTCAGTAAAAAAGAGGCAGAGGCAGAGACAGGAAGAAAAGAAAGGTTTACATGCAGGAGATAAAATGTTCTTGTATTTAAAGGTTTGGAGTCTCAGGAGTGTAGTGCACATTTAAGTACAACACACACCAGTCTGGGAATGTTATGACATTTGATGTGTATCAATTAACCCTTAGCACACAAAAATATCTCATATACACAGAAGCAGTAGCAATGTGTGAGCTTGGAGTGCAGTATCCCAACAAGCTGACACACATAATGCTTATGTGCAAACAATGTAAATGTGTGTACGTGCATTGGAAGTGGCCGGTGTGTGATGCCTTTTAGTTTTCTATCCGTGCATGAACTAGGAATAAAAAGGTGCAAATGTGTACATGAATTATGCAAAGAAATGGTTCAGTTGTCAAAATGAATTTGTATGCTAAATACTAATAGCAATACATTTTTACGAATGATCAAAAACCCCACATAATACCTGGACAGAGGATGTATCCTCCAGCAGCTTTTGTACTGAACAAGTCCAGAGCTAAATCTCAGATCTCTTGATTCAACAGGAAACACCTAAAAAAACATCATACGTTAGAAAGTAGCTATACTGAGTGGCGCAAAGCTGGACAGAAACCTAACATGCTGCTACTGTGTACCCATGCGTACCAGCCCATTGATTCATGCTATCGGCTCTCATCACTGTGCTTTATTGGTGCCAGAGCCCAAAATCTTGAAAAATAATTTAAAATATGTAACTATGATAGAATGTGTGAAAAGAGCAACAAGCATGTACACATATTTACAGAATCATATGGTATGTGTACTGAGGTTATTTTTGAGGAACGACCCCTCCACTAATATTACAAGATTTTAGAGTTGTGTGTTATGCAGTCGTCAGCCAGTTATCAGCTCAGTTATCTTCTCATCTTTGTTTTACCACTTTAAAATACACAATTATTCTCTATAGGCAAATGAAGCACTGAGAGTTTGGAACACACTGAGTGGGCTGAATGTGCGTCATACTCTTTCTCTGAACACTTCCATTTGTTTTCGATTCAGATTTTTTCATTCACTCGTCATGCTTGGCTGTGTTATGTGGCACGTCAGAGCACCTGTCCATTCTGAAAAAAGTAGTTTGATTTTGTAAAAACACTGCCAGATCTGAGCAGCCGTTGAGCCAAACTAAACAGACCTGAGATCAGAGACCAACAGATGGATAAGTTAGTATTCATAGTTTCTTTTTTTTCTTAACACATACAAAAAGTTCAGCAAGTACTGAAATCCAGATCACCATCAGAGTGATCCTCTGAAATAAGTCAAATTCAAGAACATGAGTGCATCGCAGACTGGAGTTTAAGCGTCCATCACCACGTTAACGCTCTTTCTGATCTGAAGTATGGCATTAAAAACAAGAGGTCAAAATGTTTGTCTTTTATTGTTGACATAATGAAGAATTTGAACTTTTTCAGGACACAACTGCTTCTGTTATATATCTGTAGATGTGACACCAATATTACTTTGTTAAAGAGAAGAGACAGAGTGATAGGTTTTAAACTTACTCATAATAAGTCATGTTATTATGTTAAACACGAGGTTCAGATTTGTATCAACTTCATGGAAGCTTTACGTATTCCATACAATTTATTCTGTTTTCTGACTCTAGATGTGAAAGAAAGGAAGAACTGGTTTTTAGATTTGTTCACACCTGATTGGCTTAGATTTGGTTACATTGTCATTTTAAAAAAAAAAGATAATTGTGAAAATAAAAACAAAATTGTTACAGAACCATGCATTTGTATGTAACTTTTATTGTTAATTTTTTTAATGTTATTATGTTATAATGCATCTTCACATTGTCAAATCTGGCCCTCTTTAAAAGACGTTTGGACACCCCTGCTCTAAACCCTCCACTAAGCAGGGATAATTGGGCTCATGATGTTCATTTTGCAGTGTATATTTACATCCCAGAGCTAAAACATTAGTTCATCTCAAAATAAAAACAAGGAGAACTTAAAAAAATGCGGAGAAAAAAAAGCAAATTAGCTGCCAATTTATCATCATGTTATCTGTCATCATCGCCGCCTGTCATGTGCTCTGATACCCATTATCCTTTCTGCTCTCTTTTTGCCTTTCACACTTCTTCATTCTCCTTAATCCGTGTCATGACAGAGAAACCGACTGTGACCTCATACAGAACTCTCATTTTACACAGGCCACAGCGAGAACACAGGAGAACCGAAGAGAATAAGAGTATGTAACATCACTATAGTTCAAATGCACCCAAGGAGAGATGACAGAGAAGATCTGGTCCGCATTATAAGCAAATGGACCTTGACTGAATAACTGAATACAGACAAGAGGACTGTGAATACAAAACAGCTGTCTTCCGCTTTTTAACATCTACTTAAAATCATTTTTTGTGATATTTGTTTGTTTTTTGCGCTGGGTGCAGTGTGTGTTGTCAAGGCATGGAGTGTGTCACCAAAATGATCTTGATCATTTCAATAAAAATGTTTAAATATTCAGTTTTTCTCCTTCTGTATTTACATAGTGAATAAGGTGCAGATTGTTTTTTTCAGGAACACGTAAGTAAATGAAATATTGAAGTTATTAGTCACATTTTTAATATTCAGTAGTATATTGTATGTATCATTGTATGTATCATTTTATTGTCTATTACTTTATTAACTGTACGCCTAGGACAACCAGGAATGGAATATAACTGATTATAATTAAATACCCAATTTATTCATTCCCTTTGCGTGTATGCTGTAGTTTATATTGATATACTCATATACTTTATATAGAGACAATCTGACTCTTTTGCTTGATATTGTTTTTCTAACAGAATTTTCACTAAAGGCAGCGTCAGATTTCCTACCAAGTCTTCATCTTTTATACAAAGTTCATTTTAACAGACTGTGTGTGTGTGTGTGTGTGTGTGTGTGTGTGTGTGTGTGTGTGTGTGTGTGTGTGTGTGTGTGTGTGTGTGTGTGTGTGTGTGAGTGTGTGTGTGCGTCCTGGTGGACAAGGGAGGATGACACCCAACAAGGCAGAACAATACGGGATTGTGTTTTACCTGGAAATACAAGCACTCTTTTCTCCCACGGCACACCCTTAGATAGCTTTACCAGTCAGCCACACAAAAGCAACGTGAGGGCGTTTGTTGTCATTGGCAAACAGTGGAAGTGCTGCGGTCTTTACTCCTGCAGGAGGGGATATCAAATGTGGCTAGAAAATAAAAGCCATGAAATGAAAGTATCTTTTCCATGGCAGTGGACTGTATCAGATGTAGGATAAATAACAGGAAGATGGAAATGTGCTCCTTTTTTCTGACTGTGAACTTCAGAGCGGGTCGAGAAAATCCTCCATCCTCTGCCCCCTCACAAACTGTTTAAAGTGACATTATTTAACTCTTCTACCATAATAGCACATTTAAAGTCATGTTGATGCTACACTGATTTGTTATCAGGCTGTTCTCACACTACATAACTCTCTGTATGATCTCCAGTGATAAGTACGTAATGCTTCACATCACCAGCACCACCTCATCTATTTGACTGATTTTGAAACTTGATCATATTTTATGGAGAAAATGTTTTCTGTTTTTTCTCCGGCTGCTCCGCCTCAACTCTGTGATTTACAGAGTTTCCTGATGGACAGTAAAGTAAACAGCTGCGGCCTGTAGCTGCTGTTAGCTAATGTTGCTCAGTTTGTTAGCCAGGCTGCCTGCTCAGAGCCCTGAGTTTTAGTGTTTGTACCACTGGTGTTTTTTGACCACTGGGAAGAGGTTTTCAGGGCTGGGGCATGGAGGATTGCTGATAGGGGGGTAGAGCCGGGGTCGTGCCAGAACAGGAGCTGGGCAAGCAGGCAATGAACCTGGGCTCAGCAGCTTCTATAGTAATAATAACGGAGATGAAAAGACCAATTGGGACCTCGACAGCCAAAGCTAAGAAGAGCAGAGGAGAGAGTGACTGAGGAAGAGTGAATGTGGGACTGACTTTTAGCGGTTGGTGAGAGCTTGGTGAAATAAAAGGCTGAAAGACAGACGCCGAGCTGGGCTGACTGCTGCTGGACTAATCAGTGATATTAGCTGCTGCTACGTCTTGACTCGCTAGTTTTTGATCATAAGTAATGCAATCACAACAAATACACGTGCACAGCTGTCAATATTTACCTCAGCAGGATTAAGTAGGTGTGCTCAATAAAAATTAAAAAAAGGATAAACATTGCTTTAAGGGGACAGGACATCAGCAATATACCTTTGGGCAACATGAAGAATAGAAGTGTTATGTGTGTGAACTGTCAATTATATGTTAGACTGTTTTCAACATCTCAATGTTAAAACAAGTAAACTGTATATTTTATATTATATGCTACATTGTCAAATAGGAAAAACATTTGATGCTCTAAATGAATATAATAAATAATAAGTCTCTTTTTTATGGAATTGCGTGTGATACAACATAAGTTACTGCACTCATTATATTCTAAATCTTTATGGTGAAACAAGGATGATATTTAAGGCTTATACTTGTCTGTCTCAGATTTGCGTGCATGTAATGACGTCCCTGTGTGTCTGTCTACAGATCATTCACTAAATAAATCTCCCTCCCTCATGAGAGTCACATTTCTTTTTGGAGAGTCATTAGTGCTCTTCGTGCTTTTAATATCCGTTTAGTAGAAACACACATTTGAATTCAAATCCCTGAAAACACTTTCTTAATTGGCTCAATCAATTTTCTGCCAAAATGAGTTGACCTGTGCTGTGTACATTTACTTCAAATTCTAACAAATAAACAGGCTATCCTGCTACTTTTCAAGTCACCACTGACATTTAAAGTCTTTGATTGGAATTACCTCCCTGTTTGATGAGGAGCATGAAAACACATGGCATGAATTTAGTTAAATCCTTTAATTTATCATTTTGAAACAGTCCAGACCAGAGAGGGAAGCTCACTTCGATTCTTAATGAAAACTAAATCTGTATTTAATATGAAGTTTCATTACATAAACTAACAGACTTCATAATGAATTAAAGGACAAATGTTTCTGATTTGGATGAGAAGTCAGGGACTTTCTACACTGCAGCTTTGTTCCTCTAGAAAGATCTCCAAACAAAGCCGTGTCAGAGATGTCCCTTTGTTTCCACCTTCAGAAGAGCTTTCAAACTTTAACATGGAATATTAATGTGACACGTGATTTCCCATCTAACTTGATTTTAATCTGGTGAAAACATTTCCAGGTCGGCTTTGACTTTAATGTATGAAACATGTATTTCTTTCTTTTGTAGCATGTTCCTTGAAAAGTTTGATACAAACAAACAAAAAAATCTCCGCTAGTGGAGCCACTGTTCTGTCAAACCTATGTGAATATGAACAATACATAATCTGTAAACCATTTTAATCAGAGGTTATGTAAGTAAATAAGTATTTAATATAAACTCTTGTTCAAATTGGATTATAATCAAAGAATAAACATTTTGAATACAGTATAACTAAATATTACATTTCCTAATCTTTAATCCATTCCTCTCCACTCCTTTGAGAATAGTAGCTGTATCCCTTTGTGTCAGCTTCCGGAGTAGCTCAATTGCATCCCCATATACCTCTTCTCTCTGAACACTCTGCCTGGAGGCCGATAATCGGTCCACGGTCATGCTGGATCTGTAAAAACGCTGTGGAGAGCACACGCCTACATACACTGAAGACATAATGCCAGAGGCCTACGTCAACGCAAGCCTGCGGTTTACAACCATAAAAGTACTCTGAGTGAAAATCCATTCAAGGTCGAGGTCTTATTGACTTTTCAGTCGCTCATTTTTTGTTTGATTTAGAGAATCAGAGTAATGTAACACTTTAATTAGTGGAAGAGACAAGGGAGATAGAGAAACACTGACGGTGTCAAACACAACGAAGCTGCTAAACCACAGCCATGATTTACAGACTCGGTGTAAACAATGGACTTTATGGACTTTAGGTGATTAAGGATAATTGTACTCATGTGTCCTCAAAAGCCATTTAGAAACATTCCTTACATAACTGCCAGCCCTCAATGACACATCGGCGCTTCCATGTCAGAAAAAAAGCACACTTACAAAAGGCTTCTTACTTGTTGACTTCCTTTTTATCAACACATTGTTCTATGTAGTGCATAACCTTATAGAACCTGTTATTGACTTGTTATGTTTTATTTTACTGCTTATACATATAACATATTTAACCACTACCCACCATATTCACTATTGTAAACAGTTAAATTAGACAGTAATAGTCCAAAACAGCAGCATTGCTGTCCAAAAATCATAACCACATTAGTACATACCCATACACACCATCGTGCTACTACAAATACTCACTAGATCACCAAATATTGATTAATCCACTGCGGAAAATAGTCCCTAACAAATGCAATATTTACTCTTATTTCAGTAATACGTTCTACCTGTTTTAGGTGACTGTTTAGACTTGCTATTTAGAAATGCTAATATATGCTCTGTCAAATAAAGTAATAAACTAAACTAAGCCACAAAAGATTGATTTTTTTTTCACTTTTTATATAATGCTGGGCCTGCCATCTGAAAAGTGTATATGCTGAAGCATTGGACTACATTTGTAATATTGTCCAGTTGCAATGACATTTGGTACCAACTCAATTTTATTTCTATGGCGCCAAATCATAACACCAACACTGATGTTACCCTTATGACACTTTCCATATAGAGAGGGTCTCTCTTTGATTCCCACAATGAGCAAGCACTTGGCAACAGCGGCAAGGAAAAACTTCCCTTAAGAGGCACAAACCTCGAGGAAAACTCGGCTCATGGTGGACAACCATCTGCTGTATCATGTGGCGCCATCGTCACATCTTAATTTTAATTTGTCTTTAATTTTTAAAAACTTGTGACATTCCCATCAGTCTCAGCTGTACTTTGTGTTTTGTATAACACAATATATCGAGTCGAGATGGTGAATGTGGTAAACCTGTTTAATACAGGCAGGTTAGCTCTGTCACCGTGAGCACGTTAGCATGCTGGTGTTGGTGTTTATCTCACAGCTCAATACAGTACAGCC
Source organism: Collichthys lucidus (assembly GCA_004119915.2). Taxonomy (NCBI): domain Eukaryota; kingdom Metazoa; phylum Chordata; class Actinopteri; family Sciaenidae; genus Collichthys; species Collichthys lucidus. The sequence continues at coordinate 21,499,486 of CM014082.1, forward strand.
TCACAGAGCACACTCACAGTGGCTGCACACTCTTAGCAATGTTTTTCAGATGACAAAAGGTCACTATGAGTTTGTGGAGTTTCGATGACCGTCGAGCAGCATCATGTCAGATTTGTCACATGAGCACCGGCTTACTGCTGGCCATTTCAAATGTAAATCAAACAAATGTTTCCAGTCAAAACAGACAGCTCACATTACAGAACAGTGTGGCCAGAAGTCTGTGACAGACAGAAGTCTGGATTCATGCACCTTAGATGCTCGATAGAGGAGAAGACACTAAAAGATATACACATCTGTCAGTAACCCTAACCCTGGGACGTGAGCCTAAACTAGTGTTTGTGTTAAAGAGTTTCACAGAATGTTCTCACTGTGGTCAGTTCACTCATATATTTATCTCAGTTTGAACACTTTGCCCTCAGAAAAACAAGAGCACATACTGCATGTCTGGGTCATAGTATAGGTTGGATCCACATTGGTTCTGCTGGTCACACAAACACTGTAGTCACAGAGAACATTCACAGCAGCACAAAAACAAGGACACAGAGTTGTGTGAATAACAAGGTTATGTAACATGCAGTAAAAGAGGTGCAGGCTGAAGGAGCAGGGGAGGGGAGGCTGGCTGCCCTGCAGAACAAGGTTATAACGCTTACACGAGACGAGCTGAGGGTTGTTAAAGTCAGGCTCAGGGTCAGAGGTGGTAGACTGCTGTACAGAGGCCACAGGGAATAGACAGTCTCCCCGGTCATCATTCACACTGTGACCTCTCAGGACTGGCAGCCGTTAGGGAGCAATAGATTGGGGCAGGTCATAGCTAAAAGCAGGGGCGCAGATAGTGGGTGTGTCAGGTGTGTCATGACACACCCACTTTTGAATGACCGTAGATCCGTCCCACCCACTTTTATGTAGCTTAACGTTTTTTTTTTTGGGGGGGGGTTAAACTTTGTCTTCTTCAAATCTTCTGATTCAAGCATCACGAGGAAACCAAAATATGAATTAACATAATATTTGGTTTACTGAGGTGTGTGCCAGTAGCGGTTTTAGGTACGGGCGGACAGGGCAGCCGCTCGGGGCGCCATTTCGTGGGGGGCGCCACGAGCGCCCGACAATAACCTCGCAAATTTTCGGCGGGGGGTTGACGAGGTAGAGGGGGAGCCGGACAGACTGATCAGGGCGCACAGCGCATCCAGGGGCGCACGAGAAAAGCTCGTCCCCCCCAGTTTCTCAAACCTATCTGCGCGCCTGGCTAAAAGTATTTCAGCTACACTGGCCTTTTCATACTGAGAGAGGTTCTTTAGGGAATTACACGTCTGAGCTAAACTGTTGATATAATATAATGATATGAAGACCCACAAAGAGAATATTCATAATTACAATTGGGCGATTTAGGACAAAATTAAAGTTTTTTCTAAAAATATTAAACCGAGAAAGAAAGAACGCTAACGCTCACAGGTGTTTCAGTTGTTGCCTTATTAGGACCTCCCCTCAGGAATTTGTGGGTGTGTACAGACAACACCTGGCTGGTGACATCACTGATAGACGGGTTGCACAGAAGACATTTTGACTGGTCAAAGCTGGAATAACACACAGGTGAACGTGAGCACAGGAATGACAGCTCAATTTATATGTTCCAGTAACCAGCACTCATCGGTTTCCTGCAATGACATATTGAAAATGTCAAAAAGCTCTACTCAGCCTCCAGCAAGGTGATACAGATCTACATCAGTGATGCGATTGAAAGCATGTAGCAATGTGTTGGCATGTAAAACAACATTGCATAGAAATGTACCCCTAGTTTCAGAGTGTAATTGCACTGATGTAAATATGGACCACGGTCAACATCAGCAGACATAGCAGCAGCTAATATCACTGACTAGTCCAACAGCAGTCAGCCCAGCTTGGCGTCTGTCTTTCAGACTTTTATTTCACCAAGCTCTGTCTTGCTTCTTGCTTAGTTACTCCTTTTCTCTTCTTAGCTTCCTCCCTTCTGTCTCTGTCATTATGTCAATGGAAGCTGCTCCGGTTCTGGCACGACACCAGAACTGCAAAGTTACACAATGGGTGTTTAAAGTAGCCAATATTATTTTAGTCATCTTAGCAACAGATTGTATCACTACTGACATACGAAAGGTGTCGTTCAAAGATTTATCAAGCAGTTCTGCAGGTTTTCAGGCCCACAACTGTGTCGTTTTAGTTTACCCTTACAATTTTATTTTTATTATATCAGAGAAACATATAAGACAGGCAGAGTTAGCAACTAGCTGATGAACATAGTGGAATATTTAGCAGATATTTTTCACCGGAGTTGGTGGAGACCAGATTTAAAGTTTAAACAAGCATTGACAGTTACTGGAGATTGAAATACATAAAAATCATACAGTATGTTGATGATGTATTTTTGTATACACACTGCCTGGGTGAGGCACAGTACCAATTGGGCCCTGTAGCACTATGTTTGTTTTGTTTTTTAATGCAATAATTAAATTGTTTTCGCGCCATTCTTAATTAGAACACATTCTGGAGATATACAGTAACAATGAACATCTGATGGAAAAATGTAGCTGCTGTTGCCACATTAGGCTGCACCACAAACAAGCAAACATAAGCTTGAAATGATGATTTAGTTCTTCGGTAAATTGTACAGTGTCATAACTGTCATAATCTGATGTTGCAGACAGTCCTTATCTAACAACATAGAAATAAAAAACATGTTGCAGTGTGCTTGTTTTAAAGACTGCAGCAACCCTTGTAGATCTGCATCACCTTGCTTTATTTCAAACTATTCCATCTAACAAATCTTTTATGAAAGTTCCTATGCAGACATGAAATGTAGAGCATGTGTAGACTTCTTTATGTTAGTAGGCACAGTCAGTGAATGACAGTGTGTGTGAAACATTACATCTGTCTCTAAAGCAAGTGTGTCTCTAAAGCAAGACGTTCTGTGAAATCATTCCATCTGACAGAGGGTTTAGAAGTATAACAATTAAAATCTGTGTCTGTGAAACAGTTTTTCAACACGTCTCACCATACATTAGTCAAGTCATCATATGGCCCTAGAGCAGTGATTCTCAAACTGGGGGAGTGTAGAGCCACTGCAGGAAGATGACCAGGGGAGAAATATGGAGTGGAACAACAAAGTTGAATGAACATGATTTATGTAAGGAAAGTAAACAAAGAGTTTCCTGATCATCCTGACCATCATTTCACAAATATTCAACTTAGACCATTTTTTAATTAGTTGCTTCCAAGTTACCGACTAATGTAAACGAAGGGGGACATGTGAGTAAACGTTTGAGAAGCGCCGCACTGAAGGGTGTTGTCACTTCAACATAATCAGTCCATGTTGTTTTGGGGGATTTGCCGAAATGACTGATGCTGCCATTTTTCTTGGGCTGACACTGAAAACAAACATCAAACTTTAACACAAGATGTCTGTTTGTTTCCTATTTCCAACCATCATTCAACTTTGTTGTTTTTTTAAATACATGGCAGCATTTCATAACCTGAACCACACCGCTTATTTATTGTAACCATGACAGCAAAAGGTCTCCCAACCTTAACAAAATAGTAATTTTAACTCAAACCACAATGTTTCCCCTAAAACTCACCAAACATTTAACCACAGTGTTGTCACATTATGAACAGAATTATTTTTTCAACAGAGATTCTGGAAAATCACGAATGAAGTCGTGCTGACAGTGTGCTTCAGATTCTACATGGACAAACATCGCATTTTCCCATTTCATTGGTTGGTCTTGTCGGCCTCTTCAGTTGTGAGCTATGGCATCATAGTGGCAACATGTGGTCCTATGGCTGGAAAATCCAGCCAATAAAATTCAGCTATTGGACCACATGTTGCCACCATGTTGCCATTTGCACAGCACCTGTAAAGAAAAAACAAACAACTTTACTAGTAATACAGCCAAGGTCTCCCTCATCATATAGTTGCAACCTCTAAGTCATTTTCGGCAACAACCTCTTGAACACGTCAACCAAATCACCAGAATTGCCTTTTCCCACCTAAGACACAGCTCGTCTCTGCCCATCACTCTCCTTTTCTGCTGATGAATCTTTGATCCATGCCTTCATCACATACAGAATAGACGACTGCAACAGAATTTTATATGACACATTATCCAAAGTCCTAAATAAACTCTTAGCATATGCAAGAGAACTCTGCTGCCTGTCTTCTCCCAGCTCCTGTGACCACATCACCCCTGTCCTCCAGAAACTACTCTGGCTGCCTGCCGACTTAGCAGACTCAATCCAAAGTCCCACAGCCTTCACTCCTCTGATGCCAACCTCCTGTCTCCACCACTAAGGACCAAGCACCAGACGTAGACTGACACAGCAGTCTCTATAGCCGCTCTCTTCCCAAACTGCACTGACCTGTCAACATTTAAAAACATGACTCAAAACTCACCTTTTCATAAACTGCACTTCATGTGTGATTAACGATGTGAGTTGTATATTTTCACTGTCATTTGATGATTTAATCTCCTGTAAAGTGTCTTTGACTATCATTGCATGCACTCTATAGTGCATCTTTATTATTATAAAGTAACTATTATGTAAGATGTCTGTCCTGTTAACTGAGGTATTCTGGTGGCCAAGGGGTTAAAGATTCTGACCACGGAATCGCAACATGCCCAGTTCAAGTCCCTTATTTCCTGTGGGCTTTCTACTCTATCCTGTTGGATAAAGTCGAAAAAAAAAAATACCTGAAACAAACAGATAAGCTGCTCTCTGATAGGCTAAAGGCATGTGGGGCTGGATACATACTCTCTCTACTATCCCCACATTCCCTCATCTTATGAGGCGCAATGGGACATCAGTATATTTATTCTAAGGTGCAATGCTTTCGTTTCCCAGGTTGCCGGGAGCTACGCCTTTAAATGTCCCTGCAGATTAATCAATCACTGAGAAGAAAGGAGCTCTTTCTCCTTTGAGTTCACTCTAGGACTTGAACCATCATGGTAATGATGTTTGTGTTTTTCTCTCGAGGCCCCAGCCTGACTCTCTGGAGGTAGCCACAGGTCAAAAGGAGGGAGAAATGCACCAGCAAAAGCGAACACGATGACAGTCCCTTGATCACACTTGGCTTTAATGGGAAACAAATTGGAATGAGTGGGAAATGCCACATGAGGCTGAAATGTGTTGGTTTACTGCCTCATAAGTGGTGCTGGGGAATGTGACTCTGATTCATGAGAGTGATATTTAGTCTGTGTGTATAAAAGACTGGACCACAATCCACTCCAGATATTAATACACGACATGCTACATGTTTCTGTGGAAATTAAATCAAGAGGAAACTGAAATTCAAGCAATTAGATTCTGCTGTGCTCCCCTGTAAGAGCACTGAGAGAAGAATTTGTTTTCCTCAGAGGGAGGTTTTTGCTCAGCTTGTTATTTGTAGCAGGGAATTAAAACTCGGCCTGTGAGGTTTTTCATCTGCCGTTAGACATTAGACAGACACATGTTGCGGTTTTAAAAACCATAAAAAGAGGCAGGGAGAGAGAATAAAGCAAGCATCCCACGTTTTATACAAAGTTTTCCCTCTCTGGCATTGTTATGATTACAATTTGTGCCGCTTTCTCAGGAAGGGCAGCTTTTTAATGGAGTGGTATTTCAAGAATATTCTGTGCAGCAATGGGATGCACAGCAGTGTCTAAATATGACATTTGCACAAGCACATACCACAAACGTCCTCAGGGGATTTCAAAACGACTCCTGGGTAGAGCAGAAGTATCGTATAGTCACCAAACATAAATGGCACAGTTCAGTGAGCAATCCTGGCCTGTATATTTGTTTGTGTGTGTGTGTGTGTGCAGCTGTGTGCTTTTTTGAGAGTAAACATGTTCATTTTCTGTGTGGACCTATATGAAACGAGTGAGAAAACGAGAGGCAGTATCTGAGTGTTCACATCCAAAGTTTGACAAATGAGGCCTGAAATTAGGGAGTCATATAAATAAATCCTGTTTTTCTGCAGCCTGAACCTGTGTATGCTTCAGCATGCTGCATGCTGAATGGACAGTTTATTTCTTACATTATTCATAGCCATTAAAATAGACGAATGACGTACTGTAGATAAATGTTGTGAGATTATTACAACTTTGTAGATGCTATTTATTTTTCACATTTTCTGGGGTCTTCTATTAAAGCAGATCGAGGATCAAAAGATCAAAACTCCTTTAAGCCTGCACAGATGGAGACTGGGGAGTGAAAACCTGGACCTGAAGAGGTGGAAATTAGGTTAGTAACAATGGCCCAAAGTCTTAAACTTAAGCACATGCAAACAAGCAATACATTTCATTCTCCCTTTCAAGACCTGTTACACCTAGTGTTAAAATGCATTGTGGATGGACAGCTCAAGTTTGAATGCGCCCAAAACACATTGAGGATGCACTGAGATCCTCCTGAGAGGCCTATCAGCCTGCTCAGTGAAACCCTTTCAGATGATCCAGAATGCGTCAGCTCTCCTGGTCTTTAATCGACCCAAATTGACCCCATTACCCCGCTGCTCATCGAGCTCCACTGGCTACCTGTAGCAGCCCACATTAAATTCAATCTCTAATGCTGACTACAAAGTAGTCTCCGGTTCTGTACCCACTTACCTGATCGTCCTTATACAGGCATATATTACGTCCCAACCATTGCACTCCATTGAACGAAGCCTGGCTCTGCCACCCACACACTCAGGATAATCCAGACTTTTCTCGTCTGTTGTTCCCCAGTTGGAGGAACGTCCTACCAGTTCCTACCAGATCAGGGGCGTCCCTCTCTACCTTTATAAAACTCTGCAGAGAGGACTTCCTCTCCAACACTACCAACAACCGGACATGCTAAATCTATCCCCCTTCCATCACTGATCATTTGAATCTATGAGAGTACTTATTGCTGCACTAACATGTCCTAGTGGCACTGTACCTAGATTTTTTCCCATGTTAAACGTGAACATTTTTGCTTTGTGTAAAAAACATTGTGTGCATTTGTCCTAGCGTGTTGGCTACTACTAAAACACAACAAACTTAAATGGTGGATGTGTTTATGTGCAAATAGAGTGGCGATAGCAACTGAAAACAATATTACCCCCATGAGTCTAAAACACTGTGAGCACTATAAAAAATAAAACACTGACTTATATCTCCATCTCCCAGCTATTTCAGGGCCATGTTGAGCTGTGCTTATGGAGACCAGTGACCCCGACAGCTGTTCACGATACACACAGTTTTATTGCCTTTCACAGCTCTGACATGGCCTTATATCACATAAACATAAACACCCTAGAGTTTAAGATAGTGATGATTTCCCTGTCAGCTCATCCTGTGTTTGGAGAAAACCCCGTCTGTTAGAGGTTTGTTGAATCGATTAAGAATAAAATTACAAGAGGTCTGCGTAATATGGCCTGCTAGAAGTGAACTTGGTTCAAAGGAGGAAGTCGCATGTTTTTTGTATCTGCTCTGCGTCTTGTGATGGATGAGGTGAGTCGGCCCAGCTCAGCAACAGAACAACTTTCTTCAAAAAGCCTGACGTCCTTAAATGAAAGGCTGACTGTAAAATAAGCCATAATATCCACTCACACACAGACTGTATTAGTCTGCGGGTCTCGCTTCTCTTACGTAATGTTGGCTGGATACTGTTGGGATATAATAAGTGATGTATTATCACCCTCCTGTTCTTTGACTCCATAGTTTGCAGTGGAAATTCATATGTAGGGTGAAAGCTTCAGGAAAATGTCTAAACAATGAATTAAACATTGATCCAGATGGGGGTTTGAAGTCCAGCTCACTGGATTAGTCCAGTCCAGTTAGTCATACGACTGCCAAGAGAACTAAAAACAGGAAGGCAGTCCTTTGCTTTAATGATAGTTCTGGTTAGTTCTCTCTTTTATGCCTCATTGATAATTGCAGTGTTTTTCTGCCTGCAGATGAAATCCTGTTGGACCACAAGTCTTTTTCTCTCTCTCTGTGGGTTTTTGCATAACACAAGTAAAGATATGTTTCACATTGATAAAGAGCAAAAGCCATCTTGACTATTTTTAAGATTTCTGTTTCATTGAATAGGTTACACGGATGACATGCAATCAATTATCTGGAGATTACTGGAGATGCATTGTAAGTAAGATAAACGGTGCTCGCCTCAGCCAAATGAACCACAGCACGTCAGTTTGGCTTCAACACGGAATGTTTACCCCAGAAAACTCAGTCATTAAATGAATGCAACATATTATCGGGTTTGATGCAAACCATTGAAATCTTAAAAAATAGGTCAATCATCAATCGTCTGTGTCTAAAGTGGATGCACACTGAACTTTAGCCAGTATTAGGACTTTGTAGGGATTGCAGTGCCAGTCTGTCTGACACTTTGGTCCATTCACACCAACAGGTCAAAATGTTCCTCCTCACTTGAACTTTGATGTTAACACACTAACATTACCATTCAAAGTACAGCTGACCCTTAGCTTAGCTGCAGCGGGATATATAGTCAACACAAGGTGCAAATGGGGTAGGTCTTGATTTTATAGATGAGTTGTGGACTTGAGAAATATAGAACTCAAGTTACAGGCGACATTTATTGTTAATTTGCCGTACAATCACTGCGTTCATTCATTTATTCATACATACAGAGCATGATGATGAAAAAAAGAAGACTACTGAGTCTTTCTTTAGCTTGTTTCATGTTGTCTTCTTTATCAACAGCATCAGAAACTCGAGGGAGAAAACACAAAGAGTCACAGTTTGTGCCGTCTTCCTGTCACTGTTATAGCTCAGACATCCTTTTTGAGGAGGCTGCAGTGTGACCTACAGTGTAGCTTCAGAGCCAGGCTCATAAAAGTACAGTGTAACCCCTTAAAGTTGAGCTTGACATGCTATCCACACACTGAGTGTGTTCGGTGAAGAACAGCACACTAACACTAATTCTAATCCAAAAGGTGACTTGATTCAAAACATATATATATGTCCTGTAAAAAGAAATTGTGAGTTTGGAATAAATTGTGAGCATTTCTTCAGTTGCATATGGTGAACTGCTAATGATATGTGATGACTTTCAGTGATGTGAATCCTTTGCGTGACACTTGTGAAGAAACAGAATCCATAAAGCACAATTTACACGTGTAGAATTAGCTCAGGAACCAGCTAAAAGGCAACCACACTGGATGCTTTTTGAAGTCAGATGTGCTTTTCTTTTTCCAGTTGTTTGTAATGGGTTGAACGTGCTGATGTGACTTGGGCTCCTGACTTTTTATCCACTTAGTGTGCTTGGTGTTTTACGGAAAAGCCAAGTGATCATTACAGGTTGAAAAGACATACACACAGTTTGTTGAGTTTTTTTTTATCGGGTCTGTTGTAAATTTAGGAAAAGTTGAAGTTGTTGTTTCACCAAGGTTTTTCTACTTTAGTTAGCTAACACCATTGGTCAGTTACGCTAGCTTAGTGACTGACCAGGGTGTATTTTATGGTTCCAAAGCAACAGTAAAAGGATTCCTCCAAAACCTCTGACTCTCATGCATATATTAAGAGAGCTGGATATGATGATATGAAAACTGGTGATCATCACACAACACAGGACCTGTCACTCTTTGTTCTGTAAAGTTGTAAATACTTTGACTTTTTGGGAAATACAATTATTCAATCTATTGCAGAGAGTCAGATTAGGAAATTGATAGCAACGATTTATTACTTGATTATTATTTATTACCTATTACTATACATAACTATATAAACACTCCTGACCCTAAAAAAGGTTTTTTTTTTGTGGGCAAGTTTTTCCACACTCGAACCGAGGGTCCTACAGATTGTAAAGCCCGCTTTGGGCTATACAAATAAAATTTGATTTGATTTGATCAAAATATTAAGACCGGGTGAAAAATTACTAATATTCACATTTCGTGCTGGTGGATGTTAACCAGACTGTAAGTAGAGCTTCAAAATACAAAAAGAAATAACAGGAGCAAAAGACAACTAAATAGAAGTAGCAGTTTATTGAAAACTGCATTTAAACTCAAGTGTATAAAACTATATACTACTCACATATAGTGCTCACACAGAGATAAGTTTAGTTTTTTTAAGAGTCAAGTGTAGTTATAAATATACACTGGACTCAAAGTAGATACACAATACACATACATGTGTATATAGATAGACCTGTGGCTTTCCCCCAACACATACTATACAGTCACATATTTGCTTTACACGCACAGATGCCTTTTCAGAAAACACATGAGGGTTTGTTATGCAACTCCAAGATCAACCCAATGTTTGCTTGAGCCCAAGCGACGGGATCGTCCCGGCTACCGCTGATATGAAACCCTCTCAGGGCCGCCTTCCATGAGACTGGGCTCTCTGTCCCAGCAGAGAACCGCTCTCCTGTTCCCCCTTTATTCATCCAGTGAGCCCTGCGACTAGGGAAAGCTTACCCAACGTGACCTGCGCACACGATGAATCACCGCTTTAAAAACTACAACTAAAGTGAGCTTATGTTGGTCTGTGGTGACGCAGCACGAGGGGACAGACAGGCCGGCTTGTCAGAGTCTGTTTGGTAGAAAACAGTGTGTGTACTGTGCTGTGTACTATGGGATAGTGTGTCGCCTTGTGTATGTTTCACCATGGAAACCATGGGTATGATGTCATGTCTTGTTGTCGATGTTTGTCAGTGAAAGGCTGGTTTTGCTGTGTGATTGACAGGACTGAAGTGAGTTTGTACCAAGTTAGTAATAGATGGTAAACATAGATGCACTGTGATACACGCATTAATTTACATGAACATGTCAGTTGACTGATTCACAAAGGTAAGTACATGGATGTCTGACAGCGTTAACAGTAAGAACTGTGTGCCTTTTTCCAAAGCTGGAAACAACAAGTTTAAAGGCAGCAGCTGTATTTTTTTAATTGTCTTACGTTAGTACCAGTGGTGTCCAGTTTCCCTCTTTCCATCCCTTTCTTTCCATTCTTCATCTTTGTGTCTGTACAACGGTAGAGGTATATGGCCTGGTTTCCATTCACACCTATATGAAATGTAACATCCACAGATAATTCAGCGCTGAATATACATCATTTTAATGTGTCTGAGTTTAGTGCTGTTGTTTCATATTAATGTGGTGTTGTTGTTTAGTGTCAGCCTTCTGTAATCTGTTTGAAACATGAAACATGTAGCCTCATGAACTCCAGCTGTTTTATCAGCCGCCTCATTTTAAGACAGATGTGACACTATAAACCTACTCTTGTTTTTTTTTCATCATTCATTTAGTTTTTTAAATTTATTGTTAATAATAATTGGTAACGATGGTGTCAAGACAAAAAAAAGTCTACAAGTTCAGTCAGTCAACTTGATGTACTGAAGCTTGGGTGGTTTGGTGGTTTTGGTTGAAATTAGTGATCATCACTCCCCAGTCTTACTCTGTGCAGGTTCAAAGGACAACTCTAGTATTGACCATCATGTTGTTATGGGTTATGTAGGTCAGAGCCCAGACATTCTCTGTACTGAACATATTGCCTTGCTCAAGGGCAGAGGAGGTGAACTAGCACCCGTCCAGCTACAAATCCACCATCATACTTTCCATGCATGTACTTCCATAACTTGAACCAGCCACCCTCCGGTAGCCAAGTCTCTATGTCCCAAGATGAGAACATTCCTGGATGTGCTCGAACCCCCAACCTTTCGGTTAACAGACCTGCCACAACCCACCACACTCCACTGACAAAACCAATCATTTTACTTGCAGATGCAGATAATCATAAAATACACTTCAAAGAAACAAAATAAAACTAGTCTTTCCACTGTTCAACAATCACTGAGATTTGGCCGAAATAAATTCACTGAGATAGATGTGCAGGTATTCTTGAGACAGACAAATGTACAGCATGTCCTCTCAAAGTGTTTGTTTTTTCCACCGACAGGCTCAGATTATTATTCTCAAGTGAAAGATATTTTTTATTTAACCAGAAACAGATGTTATGTTGCTATCATTCGCCAACAGACTCCATTCACAAAACGGTCATTTTGCCTTGCAAATCATCACAGCATTTTAACTTCATTCGTAATTCAAAATCCCAGTTAGAGTGTGAAACATTCTCTGCTCAGGACATTATGAGTCCACTGTATCTTCACACAGCAAATAGCTGTTTGCTGCTAAATTAATGTTCTAAATCTCATATTACTTTAAAATTACAGTAAGTAGTATCACACAGATACTTTCCCATAACCCCACCATACATATTTGCTGCTTTTGGTTGACTGTGACAGTCAACAGTTCAAGTCACAAGGATGTGGAGGTGCAAATGACTGGTATAAGGTAAAATGGCTGACGGTGGGCACAGAAGCCAGGCGAGGAGAAAGCACAGAGTGCAAACATGTGCGAATAATGCATGCTGATACACCGCAGATGTGTACATATGTGTGTGTGTGTGTGTGTGTTTGCATCTCGAATGAGCCTAACTGCGTAAGAAAGAACTTGGAGGACAGAATGTCAGTGATAAAGTGCAGGATCTTGGATCCTGGTGAACTTCTTTCAGGCCAGAATGTAATTTGGGATTTCATTGTCCTGCACAGCCGCTTGTGAGTGATTACAGGCCTGATTGAAATGAACGCAGGCCCCTGGCTCTGTCTCAGCTTGAGGCCCACCGACATGTGAGTGCTGGCCATTTTAAACATTCACATAAAGCCTCCGATGTACTAAGAATGCACAAGTCATTATCTTAAATGCAGCAAACACATTAAACGCTGGCTCAAGGCAGCAGCTATAACAGATCTGTGGTAACATATACACACACACAAACGATCAAGTTATGCAATAAAAATTCTAGAGTTAACTAGATAGATAGATATACTTTATTTATCCCAAGCTGGGAAATTATAGTGCAGCAGCAGCATTACACAAAGTGACAAGTGACAACATAAGAATAAAAATATACTATAAAGCAAACTATACATAATAAAATATCAAAAAAAGAAATAGTAAATACGATAAGATAGAATATATTGTACAGAGGTATATACAGCAAGTTGCCAGGTTATACTTCCATCTCAAACCACTTTGTGAATTACTGTGAAAGTTCAACAGCAAGAGTGTTTTGTTTTTTGATTAGCAATTGATCATTTAATTGCAACCATTTGAAGATTCTTACTTCCTGCCACATCCAGTGTGTGTGAAGCTTTGAGAGATGGTTTTGAAATCTGCTACTTCCGAATGATGCAGAATGATTGAGGGATCTGCAGCTTGATGGCTGAACTGTAATTTCACTTGAAAATCTTTGTAGGACTTTGTAGTTTGTGAATCGCTTGTGATTCTGCTGCCACAGTCCTGCCCTCGAAAGAAGTGATGGCTGAATGTCTGTTCAGAACACCTTAGTTTGATTTAGCTGAGGCACGCAAACACATTTTTTTACTTTCTGAGGGAAAACAGCTTTGACGTTCCCTTCTCCACAGACCGATGCACACACATGCCCGTGCCTCCCAAAAGGATTCACTCAAGCTGCTCATGTTGTATGACTGAGTGAAGGATTTAGCTGGCTGAGAAGTTTTCATCAATACTGGATGTCATGTCAGGACACAGAGACTGGATGTGGGTTTATAAAACTTTATTGAGGCTTTGAGAAGTCAAGTACACTATAACTTACAGCTCTTCAGTGTTATTCATCTATCTGCTGCTATGCAGGGGTAGGGGGCTCATTACCAATGAAAAATAAACACACAAGAAATATGTTCATATGGTGGTAAAACTTGCACCGCACATTGGTCCGTGCAGTATTTATCACTCCAGAACTCCCATCGGTGCTGTACTACGCTTAGGTTTTTTCTTTTTTCGGGCGCTTGTGCGCCCCCCATGGAGACTGCGCCCTGGGCGGCCGCCCACATTGCCCATAGCTAAGACCGGCCCTGATTTATGTTAATACTCGAGGAGTACAACACATAAAGAGAGCAGTACACTAACAGATTGCTATGTTTTAGCAATGTATTTGTCATAAACCTGGTAGCTGCATCTGCACGCTTACGTTTTGTCAGGCAAATACCTTTTTGTGCATGCTTTTCATAGAGGCCAAGTTGTTATCGTGCAGTTGTGGAGATTCAGAAAACATCTTTCAGTTCAAACTGTGGTCAACAGCGTTTGGCTGCACTCCACTGTAATGTGAAGGTGATCGTAAATGGGGATTAATCATAGAAATTAAAAAACATGGTCACAGTCTCCGTGACACCACCCACACGTTTGTGAAGGGCTGTTGTAAAAGCTCAGTGTGGTGGCTCTGGTCTCTGCTTCTGCTGGCTCTCTTCTAATTAAAAAATGGGCAAAGCTGTGGATCGTTAGCAGAGCTGAGGTGGGCTGAATGAAGCCTGGTTTCTCAAAAAAGTCCACCTGTCAATCAAAGCTGCCATGCTTTTAATTTTACATTTCATTCCTTAAGTACGGAGGGCCAGTTCTATAAAAAATTCACCCTCAGTGCAGTTGTCCCGAATGGGGAAATTAATGTTAGAGAACATAACCATTTTTTGTATCTTGACACGATCGTCACGTGCATGCAAAGCCCTGTTCATTCATGTGCATGAACAGACACATAACGATTTTATTTTAGGAATTTTGCACGTACGGTTGTCCTTACCAAGATTTATGCAAACCTGTTCACATCATCTGAGAGAGAGAGGGAGAGAAATATTTATACATTCATAAAACATGTACTCTGCTAGTGCTGTGTTCTGATGTTTGTCTAGGGGTATGATTCTCGCTTGGGGTGCAATTGTTACGTTTCCTTTTATAGGCGGAAACAATAACGCTGACAACCAACAACGAAAAAACTCAGGGAAGACAAGAGGCAGTCAAAAGATAATTATTTTCCATTTTTTAAAGGAAACAAACATAGGTTTGGAACATGTTGGAGGGGGGGGGGTATAGAATTCAGAATGTAGAATGTGTAATTTAGAATGTAGAATTCAGAATGTGGAATTTAGAATGTAGAATTTAGAATGTGGAATTTAGAATGTGGAATTTAGAATATAACTGGAATCTGATGACATCATGGTTCTTTTGCTCTGGTCTTGGCTGTGGCCCTTTCTCAGATACACCACACATCTTGTTCACCCCAGAGCCAAAACTTGTTCTTTTGCGCTTCGATCCTTTAGAATGTAGAATGTGGAATCTAGAATGTAGAATTTAGAATGTGGAATTTAGAATTTAGAACCGGAATGTGATGACATCATGGTTCTTTGGTTCTGGTCTTGGCTGTTGTCCCTGCCTCGGGTACACCACACATCATGGTCACCGCAGAACCAAAACTTGTTCTCTTGTTTTTATCTTTTAGAATTCAGAATGTGGAATTTAGAATGTGGAATTTAGAATGTGGAATTTAGAATGTAGAATTCAGAATGTGGAATTTAGAATGTGGAATTCAGAATGTGGAATTTAGAATGTGGAATTTAGAATGTAGAATTCAGAATGTGGAATTTAGAATGTAGAATTCAGAATGTGGAATTTAGAATGTGGAATTTAGAATCTAGAACTGGAATCTGATGACATCATGGTTCTTTTGCTCTGGTCTTGGCTGTGGCCCTTTCTCAGATACACCACACATCTTGTTCACCCCATAGCCAAAACTTGTTCTTTTGCGCTTCGATCCTTTAGAATGTAGAATGTGGAATCTAGAATGTAGAATTTAGAATGTGGAATTTAGAATTTAGAACCGGAATGTGATGACATCATGGTTCTTTGGTTCTGGTCTTGGCTGTTGTCCCTGCCTCAGGTACACCACACATCATGGACACCGTAGAACCAAAACTTGTTCTTTTGTTTTGATTTTTTAGAATTCAGAATGTGGAATTTAGAATGTGGAATTTAGAATGTGGAATTTAAAATGTAGAATTTAGAATGTGGAATTTAGAACCGGAATGTGATGACATCATGGTTCTTTGGTTCTGGTCTTGGCTGTTGTCCCTGCCTCGGGTACACCACACATCATGGTCACCGCAGAACCAAAACTTGTTCTTTTGTTTTGATCTTTTAGAATTCAGAATGTGGAATTTAGAATGTGGAATTTAGAACCGGAATGTGATGACATCATGGTTCTTTGGTTCTGGTCTTGGCTGTTGTCCCTGCCTCGGGTACACCACACATCATGGTCACCGTAGAACCAAAACTTGTTCTTTTGTTTTGATCTTTTAGAATTCAGAATGTGGAATTTAGAATGTAGAGTTCAGAATGTGGAAATTAGAATGTAGAATTCAGAATGTGGAATTTAGAATGTGGAATTTAGAATCTAGAACTGGAATCTGATGACATCATGGTTCTTTTGCTCTGGTCTTGGCTGTGGCCCTTTCTCAGATACACCACACATCTTGTTCACCCCATAGCCAAAACTTGTTCTTTTGCGCTTCGATCCTTTAGAATGTAGAATGTGGAATCTAGAATGTAGAATTTAGAATGTGGAATTTAGAATTTAGAACCGGAATGTGATGACATCATGGTTCTTTGGTTCTGGTCTTGGCTGTTGTCACTGCCTCGGGTACACCACACATCATGGTCACCGTAGAACCAAAACTTGTTCTTTTGTTTTGATCTTTTAGAATTCAGAATGTGGAATTCAGAATGTGGAATTTAGAATGTGGAATTTAAAATCTAGAACTGGAATCTGATGACATCATGGTTCTTTTGCTCTGGTCTTGGCTGTGGCCCTTTCTCAGATACACCACACATCTTGTTCACCCCAGAGCCAAAACTTGTTCTTTTGCGCTTCGATCCTTTAGAATGTAGAATGTGGAATCTAGAATGTAGAATTTAGAATGTAGAATTTAGAATTTAGAACCGGAATGTGATGACATCATGGTTCTTTGGTTCTGGTCTTGGCTGTTGTCCCTGCCTCGGGTACACCACACATCATGGTCACCGCAGAACCAAAACTTGTTCTTTTGTTTTGATCTTTTAGAATTCAGAATGTGGAATTTAGAATGTAGAATTCAGAATGTGGAATTTAGAATGTAGAATTCAGAATGTGGAATTTAGAATGTGGAATTCTGAATGTGGAATTTAGAATGTGGAATTTAGAATGTAGAATTCAGAATGTGGAAATTAGAATGTAGAATTCAGAATGTGGAATTTAGAATGTGGAATTTAGAATCTAGAACTGGAATCTGATGACATCATGGTTCTTTTGCTCTGGTCTTGGCTGTGGCCCTTTCTCAGATACACCACACATCTTGTTCACCCCATAGCCAAAACTTGTTCTTTTGCGCTTCGATCCTTTAGAATGTAGAATGTGGAATCTGGAATGTAGAATTTAGAATGTGGAATTTAGAATTTAGAACCGGAATGTGATGACATCATGGTTCTTTGGTTCTGGTCTTGGCTGTGGCCCTTTCTCAGATACACCACACATCTTGTTCACCCCAGAGCCAAAACTTGTTCTTTTGTTTTGATCTTTTAGAATTCAGAATGTGGAATTCAGAATGTGGAATTTAGAATGTGGAATTTAAAATCTAGAACTGGAATCTGATGACATCATGGTTCTTTTGCTCTGGTCTTGGCTGTGGCCCTTTCTCAGATACACCACACATCTTGTTCACCCCAGAGCCAAAACTTGTTCTTTTGCGCTTCGATCCTTTAGAATGTAGAATGTGGAATCTAGAATGTAGAATTTAGAATGTAGAATTTAGAACCGGAATGTGATGACATCATGGTTCTTTGGTTCTGGTCTTGGCTGTTGTCCCTGCCTCGGGTACACCACACATCATGGTCACCGCAGAACCAAAACTTGTTCTTTTGTTTTGATCTTTTAGAATTCAGAATGTGGAATTTAGAATGTAGAATTCAGAATGTGGAATTTAGAATGTAGAATTCAGAATGTGGAATTTAGAATGTGGAATTCTGAATGTGGAATTTAGAATGTGGAATTTAGAATGTAGAATTCAGAATGTGGAAATTAGAATGTAGAATTCAGAATGTGGAATTTAGAATGTGGAATTTAGAATCTAAAACTGGAATCTGATGACATCATGGTTCTTTTGCTGTGGTCTTGGCTGTGGCCCTTTCTCAGATACACCACACATCTTGTTCACCCCATAGCCAAAACTTGTTCTTTTGCGCTTCGATCCTTTAGAATGTAGAATGTGGAATCTGGAATGTAGAATTTAGAATGTGGAATTTAGAATTTAGAACCGGAATGTGATGACATCATGGTTCTTTGGTTCTGGTCTTGGCTGTGGCCCTTTCTCAGATACACCACACATCTTGTTCACCCCAGAGCCAAAACTTGTTCTTTTGTTTTGATCTTTTAGAATTCAGAATGTGGAATTTAGAATGTAGAATTCAGAATGTGGAATTTAGAATGTAGAATTCAGAATGTGGAATTTAGAATGTGGAATTCAGAATGTGGAATTTAGAATGTGGAATTTAGAATGTAGAGTTCAGAATGTGGAAATTAGAATGTAGAATTCAGAATGTGGAATTTAGAATGTGGAATTTAGAATCTAGAACTGGAATCTGATGACATCATGGTTCTTTTGCTCTGGTCTTGGCTGTGGCCCTTTCTCAGATACACCACACATCTTGTTCACCCCATAGCCAAAACTTGTTCTTTTGCGCTTCGATCCTTTAGAATGTAGAATGTGGAATCTAGAATGTGGAATTTAGAATGTGGAATTTAGAATTTAGAACCGGAATGTGATGACATCA
The DNA here is from genome assembly GCA_004119915.2 of Collichthys lucidus. NCBI lineage: Eukaryota > Metazoa > Chordata > Actinopteri > Sciaenidae > Collichthys > Collichthys lucidus. The sequence continues at coordinate 21,518,135 of CM014082.1, forward strand.
TGGTTCTTTGGTTCTGGTCTTGGCTGTGGCCCTTTCTCAGATACACCACACATCTTGTTCACCCCAGAGCCAAAACTTGTTCTTTTGCGCTTCGATCCTTTAGAATGTAGAATGTGGAATCTAGAATGTAGAATTTAGAATGTGGAATTTAGAATTTAGAACCGGAATGTGATGACATCATGATTCTTTGGTTCTGGTCTTGGCTGTTGTCCCTGCCTCGGGTACACCACACATCATGGTCACCGCAGAACCAAAACTTGTTCTTTTGTTTTGATCTTTTAGAATTCAGAATGTGGAATTTAGAATGTGGAATTCAGAATGTGGAATTTAGAATGTGGAATTTAGAATGTAGAGTTCAGAATGTGGAAATTAGAATGTAGAATTCAGAATGTGGAATTTAGAATGTGGAATTTAGAATCTAGAACTGGAATCTGATGACATCATGGTTCTTTTGCTCTGGTCTTGGCTGTGGCCCTTTCTCAGATACACCACACATCTTGTTCACCCCATAGCCAAAACTTGTTCTTTTGCGCTTCGATCCTTTAGAATGTAGAATGTGGAATCTAGAATGTAGAATTTAGAATGTGGAATTTAGAATTTAGAACCGGAATGTGATGACATCATGGTTCTTTGGTTCTGGTCTTGGCTGTGGCCCTTTCTCAGATACACCACACATCTTGTTCACCCCAGAGCCAAAACTTGTTCTTTTGCGCTTCGATCCTTTAGAATGTAGAATGTGGAATCTAGAATGTAGAATTTAGAATGTGGAATTTAGAATTTAGAACCGGAATGTGATGACATCATGATTCTTTGGTTCTGGTCTTGGCTGTTGTCCCTGCCTCGGGTACACCACACATCATGGTCACCGCAGAACCAAAACTTGTTCTTTTGTTTTGATCTTTTAGAATTCAGAATGTGGAATTTAGAATGTAGAATTCAGAATGTGGAATTTAGAATGTAGAATTCAGAATGTGGAATTTAGAATGTGGAATTTAGAATCTAGAACTGGAATCTGATGACATCATGGTTCTTTTGCTCTGGTCTTGGCTGTGGCCCTTTCTCAGATACACCACACATCTTGTTCACCCCATAGCCAAAACTTGTTCTTTTGCGCTTCGATCCTTTAGAATGTAGAATGTGGAATCTAGAATGTAGAATTTAGAATGTGGAATTTAGAATTTAGACCGGAATGTGATGACATCATGGTCCTTTGGTTCTGGTCTTGGCTGTTGTCCCTGCCTCGGGTACACCACACATCATGGTCACCGTAGAACCAAAACTTGTTCTTTTGTTTTGATCTTTTAGAATTCAGAATGTGGAATTTAGAATGTGGAATTTAGAATGTGGAATTTAGAATGTAGAATTCAGAATGTGGAATTTAGAATGTGGAATTTAGAATCTAGAACTGGAATCTGATGACATCATGGTTCTTTTGCTCTGGTCTTGGCTGTGGCCCTTTCTCATATACACCACACATCTTGTTCACCCCATAGCCAAAACTTGTTCTTTTGTTTTGATCTTTTAGAATTCAGAATGTGAAATTTAGAATGTAGAATTCAGAATGTGGAATTTAGAATGTAGAATTCAGAATGTGAAATTTAGAATGTGGAATTTAGAATCTAGAACTGGAATCTGATGACATCATGGTTCTTTTGCTCTGGTCTTGGCTGTGGCCCTTTCTCAGATACACCACACATCTTGTTCACCCCATAGCCAAAACTTGTTCTTTTGCGCTTCGATCCTTTAGAATGTAGAATGTGGAATCTAGAATGTAGAATTTAGAATGTGGAATTTAGAATTTAGACCGGAATGTGATGACATCATGGTCCTTTGGTTCTGGTCTTGGCTGTTGTCCCTGCCTCGGGTACACCACACATCATGGTCACCGTAGAACCAAAACTTGTTCTTTTGTTTTGATCTTTTAGAATTCAGAATGTGGAATTTAGAATGTAGAATTCAGAATGTGGAATTTAGAATGTAGAATTCAGAATGTGGAATTTAGAATGTGGAATTTAGAATCTAGAACTGGAATCTGATGACATCATGGTTCTTTTGCTCTGGTCTTGGCTGTGGCCCTTTCTCAGATACACCACACATCTTGTTCACCCCATAGCCAAAACTTGTTCTTTTGCGCTTCGATCCTTTAGAATGTAGAATGTGGAATCTAGAATGTAGAATTTAGAATGTGGAATTTAGAATTTAGAACCGGAATGTGATGACATCATGGTTCTTTGGTTCTGGTCTTGGCTGTTGTCCCTGCCTCGGGTACACCACACATCATGGTCACCGTAGAACCAAAACTTGTTCTTTTGTTTTGATCTTTTAGAATTCAGAATGTGGAATTTAGAATGTGGAATTTAGAATGTAGAATTCAGAATGTGGAATTTAGAATGTGGAATTTAGAATCTAGAACTGGAATCTGATGACATCATGGTTCTTTTGCTCTGGTCTTGGCTGTGGCCCTTTCTCATATACACCACACATCTTGTTCACCCCATAGCCAAAACTTGTTCTTTTGTTTTGATCTTTTAGAATTCAGAATGTGGAATTTAGAATGTAGAATTCAGAATGTGGAATTTAGAATGTAGAATTTAGAATGTGGAATTTAGAATGTGGAATTTAGAATCTAGAACTGGAATCTGATGACATCATGGTTCTTTTGCTCTGGTCTTGGCTGTGGCCCTTTCTCAGATACACCACACATCTTGTTCACCCCATAGCCAAAACTTGTTCTTTTGCGCTTCGATCCTTTAGAATGTAGAATGTGGAATCTAGAATGTAGAATTTAGAATGTGGAATTTAGAATTTAGACCGGAATGTGATGACATCATGGTCCTTTGGTTCTGGTCTTGGCTGTTGTCCCTGCCTCGGGTACACCACACATCATGGTCACCGTAGAACCAAAACTTGTTCTTTTGTTTTGATCTTTTAGAATTCAGAATGTGGAATTTAGAATGTGGAATTTAGAATGTAGAATTCAGAATGTGGAATTTAGAATGTGGAATTTAGAATCTAGAACTGGAAACTGATGACATCATGGTTCTTTTGCTCTGGTCTTGGCTGTGGCCCTTTCTCATATACACCACACATCTTGTTCACCCCATAGCCAAAACTTGTTCTTTTGCGCTTCGATCTTTTAGAATGTAGAATGTGGAATCTAGAATGTGGAATTTAGAATGTGGAATTTAGAATTTAGAACTGGAATCTGATGACATCATGGTTCTTTTGCTCTGGTCTTGGCTGTGGCCCTTTCTCAGATACACCACACATCTTGTTCACCCCATAGCCAAAACTTGTTCTTTTGCGCTTCGATCCTTTAGAATGTAGAATGTGGAATCTAGAATGTAGAATTTAGAATGTGGAATTTAGAATTTAGACCGGAATGTGATGACATCATGGTCCTTTGGTTCTGGTCTTGGCTGTTGTCCCTGCCTCGGGTACACCACACATCATGGTCACCGTAGAACCAAAACTTGTTCTCTTGTTTTTATCTTTTAGAATTCAGAATGTGGAATTTAGAATGTGGAATTTAGAATGTGGAATTTAGAATGTGGAATTTAGAATGTAGAATTCAGAATGTGGAATTTAGAATGTGGAATTTAGAATCTAGAACTGGAATCTGATGACATCATGGTTCTTTTGCTCTGGTCTTGGCTGTGGCCCTTTCTCATATACACCACACATCTTGTTCACCCCATAGCCAAAACTTGTTCTTTTGCGCTTCGATCCTTTAGAATGTAGAATGTGGAATCTAGAATGTAGAATTTAGAATGTGGAATTTAGAATTTAGACCGGAATGTGATGACATCATGGTCCTTTGGTTCTGGTCTTGGCTGTTGTCCCTGCCTCGGGTACACCACACATCATGGTCACCGTAGAACCAAAACTTGTTCTTTTGTTTTGATCTTTTAGAATTCAGAATGCGGAATTTAGAATGTGGAATTTCGAATGTGGAATTTCGAATGTAGAATTCAGAATGTGGAATTTAGAATGTGGAATTTAGAATCTAGAACTGGAATCTGATGACATCATGGTTCTTTTGCTCTGGTCTTGGCTGTGGCCCTTTCTCAGATACACCACACATCTTGTTCACCCCATAGCCAAAACGTGTTCTTTTGCGCTTCGATCCTTTAGAATGTAGAATGCGGAATCTAGAATGTAGAATTTAGAATGTGGAATTTAGAACCGGAATGTGATGACATCATGGTTCTTTGGTTCTGGTCTTGGCTGTTGTCCCTGCCTCGGGTACACCACACATCATGGTCACCGTAGAACCAAAACTTGTTCTTTTGTTTTGATCTTTTAGAATTCAGAATGTGGAATTCAGAATGTGGAATTTAGAATGTGGAATTTAGAATGTAGAATTCAGAATGTGGAATTTAGAATGTGGAATTCAGAATGTGGAATTCAGAATGTGGAATTTAGAATGTGCTAATCTCCATAAGTCCTCATGTTAAAATGTCCAACTTCACAGCAGAAATAAACATTTTTACAGCCTGGTACAGAAACCGTTTTGGTCTCTATAGCAAATTTTTCCATTTATGACAACTGTACTCAGGGTGAATTTTGTATGGCCACGTTAATTGACAGGTAGGGGCCATTACAGGTGGCTTATTTGAGCATACAGACTCCCTCAGGTCTGCCCATGTTTCACGTTTTTGCCAATTTTTAGATTAACCAGGAGATGGAAGAGACAGGATTACAAACACGGCGCTGCCCAAAGCAACAGATTTTGAGCAGCTCTCTCAGAAACCTGTGAATGACATCATGCATTCACTGTCCATTTTTATACTGTCAGCGTTTTAAACCTGCAGGCCAGCTTGGACCTCTCTGTGTGGAGTTTGCATGATCACAATCCAAAAACATGCAGGTTAATTGGTAACTATTATTTGCTGTAGTTGTGAATGTGAGCATTAATCCTTTTCTATCTGTCAGCATACTAATTAATCCTCCTGATTTTCCCGAGAGACTCACATTTTTTATTGTCTTATTCACAGAAGCCCTGTCCATGTCGGCAGCCCACATGGACACAACAAGTCAGGCGGAACAGAAGCAGCACGGTACCACCGCAGCAAATAGAAGCCAGTCTAGTCAATGAGTGCACTCACACCGGGCGCGGCTCAAAAGCGTCCCAGAAGCGGCTCACCGCGCCACAGCGCAAGCTTTCCGTTGCATTTCTATTTTTACCGTGAGCTGCGGCTGAACCTCGTAAAATTCAACAGAGCACTGCGCACCAGACAGGAAATCCGACACAGAATCAACATAATAAACTTCCGCCCCCTTTCAAAATAAAACACAATACGCAGTTCATGTAGCTTTTTACAACTTCACATCAACGTTACGTCATGACCGGTGGCACCAGGTGATCTAAGATCGATCAAAGGGTCTCAACATGGACGATGGGAGACTAATTGTTGAAGAGGAACAACACACAATCATTTATGACACAACAGATGCTTTTTACAATCTCCTCCGTGTTAGAGAAGCAAAGTCAGCTGTTTGTTGTTGTTGGTTTTTTTTATACACTGTTTGTCGCGGGGTCTCGACTGATCTCGCGTGAAAACGGCCGGCTCGCTCCGCTGCCGTTCCGCGGCTAAGAAGCGTCCGGTGTGAGTTGACGCCGGGCAAAGGACCGCGGCACTACCGTTCCGCTGCCGTTCCGCTGCCGTTCCGCCTCCTGTGTGAGTCCCGTGTAAATCTTTCCTATTTTTGAGCTCTCAAAGTTGGCAAGAATGAGTTTCAGTCTGGTGACCTGTCCAGGGTGGACCTCTTGCACACTGTCACCTGGAATCAGTTCCAACGCACTGCGACCTTTGAAACGATAAGCGGTTAAAAGATAAAGGATGGATGGATTAAATTACTTTCCTGGACATTGTTGTTAACGGCACATCTTTGCAAAGAATTTACAACTAAACTATCCATCCACCCACGTTCTGTTCCAGCAGGTCAAGCAGATGTATTCTCTTCAGCACTGTTGTCCAGCTCCCAAGGTATTCCCGACGGTACAGAGCCAAAATTACTGCTGACGGTGCACCAATCCACCCGATGATCTCACGCTCTATATTACCGAAACTGAACTAATAGACTATAAACACCCCAATTCCATTCCATGTAATACATGACTTCATTCTTCTACTGTCTGATGAGTTTTTTGGGGGGGTTTTTTGCACCTCTTTATTCACTTACGTGTGCTGGCCCAGTGAATTCTCATCAGACTCAACGGAACAGAGCAGGATCTGTGTTTCTGTGTGAGCTGCCTGCACAAAGCCGAAGGTTTCATCTAATAAACTGTCACCTTCCTATTATTTCTGCCTGCATGATCCTTTGAAGCATTTTCACATTTTCATCATAAATCATAAATCAAGATGTTTTCTGCATAGTTTGGCTGCAACCACCTTTGTCGCAACATTCAAATGGATTCACAGACATCGTGTTGAAACAGAGACAAGCACTAAATCATTCCCCCAGATGACACATCAGACTGGGTGAAGGCAGGTGGGTCAGTCTGCACAGAGGACAGGTAACTAATAGCAGAGGCCAGACCTAACGCACAGCTCAGATATGTGAAATAGGAAGCCATGGCCGTGTTAGCCTGCTCAGTATTCACATCCACATTATGCAGCATACCTCCAGCACATGGCTGCCTGTGCCGAGGTGCCATAAATCCACCAGCCTGCTTTCATCTAAGCACAGAGCTAAATTGACAACAAATGTTGTCCCTCTTTTCCTTTGCCTCATCGAGGTTCTGACAAAGTGCTTCCAGAGAGGAGCTGCAAACAGCTTCATGTCCTGAAGGCTCATATTTATGTGCAGAGATGTTAAATGAACTCACGTCTGTTTAGACCCTTTTCACTCTCATGCTGGATTCTACAGGCTAAGCAGTTGAGGGTTTGTATTTCTGCCCAGCATCTAATGTGCTGGTGTTGATTTACAAGACGGCCCTGCATGCTTTCCTCAAACAAACACACAGGTAATTCACAGTTTGCACAAAGTCTATTCCACCCCACTTCAGATTATATTCTTTCTCCTGAAACCCATTTTAGATCTTTTTTAGAACAGACAGGAGTCATGATAAATGTCATCCCAATAATAAACACGTACTAAGAGTGTGGTTGGGGTATTGGGTCACAAAACAAGCCCCAGGTGAATTGGAGAAACATCTCTGGTTAAATCTGGAGCGTGGAAAGTGAGGTTGGTTTCATGGGTTCTGCAAAGCAAATAAACAGTAAGAACACATCACAGCAGCGAGGCTCGATTTGGTGCATTTTTCAGACAACTTTCCAGTCCAAAAACTGCACTAAGCAAAGCCTGCGTCCACAGATATGTGGACTGAAATCATCCAGCAGCTGACCGCAGTCCAACCGTGTTATTTAAGGCTTTGTAAACTCTCGGCGTCCAACCAGGGCATGTGGTACATCATTTATTAAGCTGTTTTCTCAGTGTGTCAACACTAAACACAGAATGGGCATTTATGATAACCTGATGGATGCCACTGCATTTAAATCACATGAAACAACACAGCACATGATATAGCGTGAGAATAGTTAGAATACAGGAACCCTTATTTTAAGACATACAGAGGTAAGAATAGATGGAGCTGATGACCATGTGAGCATAAAAAGATAAGTGCTAAGCTTAGCTAAGCTACGATGAAGTGAGGATGGCATGAAATGGGATGGACTATTAAGATAAAATAAGACATAGAACATAAGGTAAAAGTAGCTAGTTTGACCTCTGACCTTGGAGAAGAGCTCACCAGCTCGTCCTCACAACACAGTGAGGTACTTTCTGGTGTGACAAACACTGTATTTTGTTTGAAGATACACAGATTTCTAGAGGGAGAGCTGGAAATCTTCACCTCAAAACAGATGTTTTCTTCTGACTTCTGCTGGTGTATAGGCACACACACACACACACACAAAGCAAGCAAGCATAATGCTGATTAGGAGAGACCCCCACGTTGGTTGATAGTACTGCAGCCAAAGTCCAAACACACACGCACACATACACACACACACACACACACACACACACACACACACACATATGCATACTCATATACAGCGCCTCACAAAAGACTTCATTTTCCACCAAAACACAGTGTTCTCCTGCCAGCCAGTGAGAGGAGCAGGAGGAGAAGAAAAAGCCAAGAACACTTTGTCCAGACTGCTACGCTTTACTCCACTTCAGCACTGAAACAAGTCAGCAGCTTCTCTGGGTTTAACGCTAAGCTGCTGGTGGCACACTGTCTACTGCTGAGGTCTGCTGCTGTCTGACACTAAACAACTGCTGCTCTGTCAGGGAACTTCATTTAATTGGCCATATTGCTAAGAAATCAATATTTTCCTGTAGTTGCTGGTTACTACTGTACCACGTTAGTGTACATGGTGCCATACACATTTACATCAGACTAGCCGGGTCATCTTACTTCCAGAAAATATTTGAAAGTTTTAACACCTGAGGCTGACAGTTGACATTTGGCATCACCTGGACCCAAAATCGAAAATCAGGAAACTGACTGAAATGTACAAAGGAGTGTCCCCGGTTTTCAGCAAGCAACCTCCATGGCTGTGAAATGAAACCAACACTATAGTGCCAAAAACAGCAGTTCCTCAAACTTCCACTCAAGGCTGTCCAACTTCACAGCAGAAATAAACATGTTTACAGCCAGGTACAAAAAACAGTTTTGTCTCTGTAGCTAATTTCCTCGTTCATGACAACTGTACTCAGGGTGATTTTATATACAACTCACCTGTTCACATGATATTAAGGCTTAAAGTTAAACATAATTAACAGCATGGCTGCTTTGATTGACAGGTGGGTGTAGTTACAGGTGGCTTGTTTGAGCAACCAGGCATCATGCGCCAATGATCCACATCTTTGCCAATTTTTAGATTAGCCAGGAGGTGGCCAGAGCCAGAGATATATCTTCAGAAACTTATGGGTGATGTCACAGGTACACTGTTGATTCTTTATACGGTCATTGGTTTTAGCAAATGCTAGCCATCATAAGCTACAGGTCTGCCAAGTAAGACTGTAACAATGAAAGCCATGAATGTTTAATCAAACAACGGTGAAGCTGAGCTACAGTGAGCAGGAAACACACAAACTACTGATAAACAGTGGTTCAGCATGACGAAAAATGTTTACACACTGGACCTTTAAAGTGCCTGAATAACATGCATGACAGCTGTCATAAACGTTTGCAAGCTTGGCTAGCGAGTATTCACTTTTGGAGTGGAACAGCATGATGGCTTCTTCCAAATATTGGATGGTGTAATGGTACTGACAGCTTAAGTAATTATATTAGAAATGGATGACAGAAGTTGACAGCACATTTTGTAACAAAAACATGCAGTGTCAAATGTAATTTCTTCCAAATATGCACAATATGATTATGATTAGAATGTACATTACTATGCACAACAGTTTTAATCTAACACTTTGAAGACCAAGCGACAAGTTAATTGCTTTTAGTTTTAGAGGCAGTTATTCCTGCAAATAATCAGGAATAACTACATTTTTTGAAAACCTCCAAAACACATTGGCTTTTTTTACTGTCAGTTTGACTAATCATGTTTGGATTGCAGGCAGTGGTGGACACGTGTTTGCTCACTGACACAGTGTGGCTTTACACAGGTTGTAAATAGAAACAAATAATTTGTACAGTAAATTTAGTTCCCTAACTGACCCAGTTGTTTGAGCAGCCTTGCTCTCTGATTCCTGACATGATTATGGGACACAGTGACAGCTCACTTCAGACAGAGCTCCACTTTGAGGCAAGAGTGAGCTTTATTGCAACATGCACAGTCTGAGGGAGGGAATGATGATAGGATGGGAAGTATTTTTATCACTGTCCCTAAGCAGCGCAAAGGCTGAGCGTTTCATCAGCAGTTATCATGCAAGCCAGGAATGCTTGGCTGCTGTTTCTATAGCAGGCCTCTGGAGAGAGCAGGGCTTGGTTCGGGCTGCGGCTGACAGCTCGACATCCTCCGCACAGTTTCAGCGGAAAGACTGAGAGAAAGGGGAGGATACACCAAGGAGACATGAATCAGACTGAAACAATTTCTGAGAGAGAAGCTGATAACATCTGCTGATTGAGGAGACCCAGTGTATCGTACCTGGGAAGTCAACCCATGTTGCAAAAAAATGTTCAAAAGAATGCATCAACAAAACTGCCAAAAGTTTGTAGTTTGCTCCTTTGTGGAGAACAGCAGCTGCAGTCAGTTTAGATTCACAGAGGTGCAAAATACAGAGCCATAAAAAGTAACAATACATCCATAGAAACTTTATCAAAATATAGGTAAATAAATAAATTGGGACTTGCTTTAGGTGCCTCAAATCCAAATTTACTGCAGCCACCCATAGACTACATAAAGTATCACTGATGTCAGGTGCCATTGGTTTGTGGACAACCAATCTGAACCTCGAGTTTGGAATTACGCAGGTCGCCTTCTAATTTTTTTGTGCCCATATTTGGACAAGCGGGTGAAGTTACTATGGATATTGCCTGTATTTTGATTGAGGTCACAATGGCAGTGATTTTACTACTTTACTGTAAAAAATAGATTTTTAATTTTCCAAATGAACCTCGATCTGTAAAGAAGACTTTAAACTAAAGCTTAAGACCATAAATACGTTAGAAAACTATTTACTCAGGTAATAAATCAAGAGACAAGTAGGATAGAGACTACATACAATCTGACTTCCAACCAGTGCAGTCGCCCCCTGTTGGCCATTAGAAATGATGTAGATATAAGGCGTTTCTATAATTTTTTATATGACTTTCAAGGATGATTCAAGGATTACCCAATGCCTCCAGCCTGATAGAGGATGGATATTTTGCATTAATGGTCAGAGGAATCTGGAGAACATATACCCCTCTCAGTTTATGGATGGACTTTTGGCATTGACAGTGACATGAATGTCCTCATGAAAGTGAGTCCCACTGAGACCCTCTGTCCATCCTCCTCCTCACTGATAAGACGTTCTGCTCCATGTAGGCGGGTCCTTACCGCTGACCTTTTGTGCTGAGATCTCAGTGTTGTTCTATGTTGAGAGACTGTTTCAGTTTGTGGTGAAAGCCCCAACGAATTACGTTGATGATGATGCACCAAAGTGCCTTGAAGGTCCAGTTTGCAGGACTTAGTGACATCTGCTGGTGAGGTTGTAGTCTGCAACCAACTTAATACCCATCGCCTCACTATAAACCTACAGCTGTGAAACTGAATGAAAACATAGTTATGAATATATTACATTCAAACAGAGCCCTCTAAATATGACACACTGGATCTTTAAAGTTTGAGAATGCCTGTTCCCATCAGATAGTCTGTATGAAATAAAACCCTGATTGCCTTGGGTGAGCATTTAATTCATTAACTGTAAGTACAGTAGCTCAGATAGCTATGAAAAATACTGTTACTATATTAATGTTTACATTATAAGCATATATTTTTCTAATAATCATTTGGTTATGAGTGCCTCAGGTGAGGTGGATCAAACTCTGTTTTCCATTCAGTGATGCAGAGCTCTTGAAAGGGAAAAGAATAAGCACAGAGGAGCTCCCATCAGGGGCTTAGAGATGTCACTGAATCGTGCTTAATTAGAAGACGGTGTTTCAATGAAGTAGCACAAATACACGGTGTGTGATGGTGGTGCGGTTTTGAGCGCTCTGTGTTTTTTGTGAATAAATGTATCTTTCATGTATCATAGAAAAACACTGCTCAAATATTACAGCACCTATTGAAATAAACACTACATTCTACATTACAACATATTTTATAACATCTTTCCCATTGCTGTGTCTGGTGTAATTCCTGCCTGCTTGTCTGCTCACAGATTCAAGGACTAATGGCTTTCTTTGTCTCAGTCCAGTAGCAATAAGTGAATTGTCTCTGGCATGACTATCCTTGGCCCCCTCTCCCAAAAAAAAAAACTGTCGACGTAAGATGTTTCTGATTTATTTTGCACTCTAAAATAAGTACTGCTGCTCCAGAGACTTTGCTTAACCTTGCTTTTTCTGACTGCCTCTTGAAAGAGCCTAACTTTAGATTATGTAAGTGCTGCTTGCCACCAGGTAAGAATACAGGTAATGCATCCTCTTAATTACTAACAGCTGAATATAGCACATGCATACCCAGTTTCTTTAGTCTTAACCACCTGCACGGTGTGACAGAGGGGATTTATAGTGTAGCAGAGACAATGAGACCAAACCAGCGCCGGTCCTGGCCACGTTTGCGCCCTGGGCTGACGCACGTGTCCACTGTGTCTGAACGCCTCGCCCCTCAGTGACTTGTTTGGGCTACAATGTGGGAATGTGTGCGTAAGTTTGTGAGCTGGGAACAATTCAATTCGTTATGAGACCATTACAAAGAAAAGGAGCAGCGTCTACCAGCCTATACACCTGCATTATACATTAACATTGGTGGGAAAGAGAGAGCACTGGAGAGTTTTCTCTTCGTGGCAGAAGGTGGAGTGCAGAGTCCAGCCAAGAGGTGGTGGCAGATCATTAAGCGACTTGGGGTTGAAGAAAAATGTGGCTTTCATTTTGAAAAACATTATACACTGTAGTCTTATTTGAAACCCTTCAAATCAACCCTGTACTGTATGGTCACCTGCAACTCATTTGGATTGGAAAATTCTGTTCACTGGATACAGTCAGTGCCACTACAGGAAATATGATAAAAAGTGTTTGTCTTTGATATGAGCGACCCAAAATTTCTTTTCATTTTATACCCCATTGACCTCAATATAACTCTGACTAAAGTGGTGTTGTTACATAATGATGCACTTGACGTCACTTTGGTTAAACGTATCTGTTTTTCAGTGACTCAGTTCTAAGTTTATCAGTTTTCTGTAAAGCAGACATACAATTTTCTAGCAATTGCATAATTTCAAGTCTTGGGACTGGCTTACATCATCAGTGTGTTTAGAACACTGACAATATAAAGAATGGACAGTGTACCTGTGACGTCACCCACAGGTTTCCTGAAGAGCCTTTTTAAAGCTCAAAAATCAAAAAATCTGCAAAGATGTGTGTTACGACCGTATGAGAGGGTACGAAAGAAGTGACATAAAAAAACAGATTAAAAGGTTATTAAACAAAGGTATTTTATTAAATGAAAGTTTTAGATCGCTTTTAACAAAAGGAGGTGAGGCAAAAGGGAACTAAGGGCGAGCAAGTGCTGATAAACGAACAAACAAATATAACCAAAAGAGAACTCTAAACAGAGCCTATATTACCTAGCTAGAAAAACCAAAACGAGCTTCTAGCAGATAACAAAAACACATCAAAAACAGCACCTCTTAACTAATGGGGCTAACAGAAATATACTCTAGTGTGATCAGTAAATCCAACTAAACCCTGCCCAGTCCCAGATGAAATTAAACACGAAACCTCCACAGTACAAAATACTAACGAACGAGTATCAACCAGATACGACCAAACTAGGCGAGCTCACAAAACAACAAGTGAAGCCGCCACACCTGCATTTACCTATGGGAAAACACTGCACACCCACATATGCGTGGGGCAAAACGGCGACAGCCGTAACAATGTGGATCATCAACACATCTAAGCTGGGCCTGAGTGTGAGACATCCTTAACGGCATCCACCTGTCAATTAAAGCAGCCACACTGTTAATCCTGCATAGCTTTAAGCCATTAAGGCTTAAAGGGGAAATTAGCTACAGAGACCAAAACTGTTTTTTGTACCAGGCTGTAAACATGTTTATTCCTGCTGTGAAGTTGGACATTTTACCATGGGGACTTATGGAGACTGACTCACTTCTGGAACCAACCTCAAGTGGACTGTTTGTGGAATTGCATTTATTATGAGCATGCATTGTATTTACAGTTAAGTAGTGTAATCGGGTGACTGCTGAACACTGCAGCAAAAGCTGTTATGGTCTGGGTGTATGATAGCTGAAGAATTATTATTATTATTTATGTATTTTAAAGCTACCAGAACATTTTACAGTCAGAATGACTCAAGTTTGCATGCTAATACAGATGCAAACACTCAAGTGTTCAGGTAAAGAAATACGTTATATAACACTTGCTCATCAATCATGTTGTTTGTTAAAGATGATATCAGCTTTGACCAGGTTGTTTGCAGATGGTGGTTTGCAGTGCATATTTTGGTATGTTCTCCTCAACCCATCTACAACATCAATGTACCAGTGTATTTATACATAGAATCAGGAGTGAAAACACTGCCAATGTGAATAACACCTGTGATTCATCTGCATCCAGACAGGGTGGGACCAGACTGAGGACTGCAGAACATCTTTAATGTGGGCACAATGAAACATTCCTACAGCTGGATCTGCACAGTCCTCTGCTCGTCTTCTTCACTCTGTGCTTACGATTCTCTCTGCCACCACAAGAGGGTGAGAGATTTGGAGCAGCTGCTGTGCTCTCCATGGCAGAAAGTAGCAATAGGCATTTTAAGAACTTTGAGAAAGAAAGAAAGAAAGAAAGAAAGAAAGAAAGAAAGAAAGAAAGAAAGAAAGAAAGAAAGAAAGAAAGAAAGAAAGAAAGAAAGAAAGAAAGAAAGAAAGAAAAGGCGCTATGTTAGAAAAAAATATAACTTTTTATTCATTCTTCATCCCAGTATGTCACATCAGTATACTGCACACAGCTGTGTGCACAGTGTGATATTTTACAGTACTGTATACAGCGGCGTATTGGCCATCTGGCATACCAGGACAAATCCTGGTGGGATGTCATATCAGTGGGCTGGTGGGCTGTCAAAAAAAAGAACCATAATGTTTTTACTGACCCTCTCTGCGCCTGTATTTTGGGTGTGCATGAGGGCATGCTACATCACTTTCGACACATGCTTATGTCATATGCTCCTATCATATGCTATCATCTAGCGAACCTGTTAACAACCACCACCTACCCCAAACCCTGATTTCTTGGGGCTGATGGCAAGAACATTTGTTCACTATGATTGGATGAACATTGTGACTTTTCATCATTATCCTAGGCAAGAAAATTGCCTGCCATACCTTACCCCATCATTCATTATGATCAGGGCCGTTTCTAAGCTGTTTGGAGACCCTATGCAAGAAGTGAGGGAGCCTATTTTGTATATTTCTAACCTTTTCAGATGACCTGTGATGAGTCTGTTACATTTTAAGAGAAAAACAGACCAGAGTACATTAATGCAACCATTAAGTCAGGTAGCAGAAAAACCTCTGAATGTATTGGAGTAAAGATGTCTTATTACATTTTTTTGCCGTATTGCCA
This sequence comes from Collichthys lucidus, assembly GCA_004119915.2. Classification (NCBI taxonomy): domain Eukaryota; kingdom Metazoa; phylum Chordata; class Actinopteri; family Sciaenidae; genus Collichthys; species Collichthys lucidus. The sequence goes on from CM014082.1 coordinate 21,533,391, forward strand.
AGAATGCTGATCATTGATGAGCAGAAAAGTAGTCTACACACTAAAAATAATGCTCGAGTTCAGCAGTCGGTTAAACAGTCAAAAACTGCTAGTCTGGACTCTGTCCAAAGGAAAAAACATCTCCACTCACTCAAGTCACTGGGCTGGCCAAGAAATATTACCCTAAACTATACATCATCATATTTACATATTTACATGAGGAGGACCATGAAATATTTGACAATATAACGCGGACATTGTCCAAACACAGAGTGGCAGATGAAAGCAGCTCTATACTGTTCCCTTTGAGAGGAAAAGTCGAGAGAGTCAAGGAGCTATGACGACAATATGTCCAGGTATAGTGTAGATTCAATTCAATGTCCAGTTCTATAAGCTTTGCACTTTCAGTAAAACGTTACAGCACAGTATGGTATACAGTTATTACATGATTTACATAAACTTTGTTTCAGATAGTTATGGAATTGGAGGCCATCCAGGCATAGATGAGGCAGGATTCAATCTGTCCAAAAGGCGTCGACGTGGACGAAATATAATTGGAAAAAGGGCCACAGTTGATGTGCCAGGACAGAGAGGGGCAAACATTACCATGTGTGCAGCAAGTGCAGATGCAGGATTACTCCTTCACAGATGTCAGGTTGGACTCTACAATACTGAGCGCCCCCTTTGCCTTTCTCAATGATCTCCACCAGCGCCTGGTTCTGGGTGAAAACATGAGGACCTTTGTAATGACCTGGGACAATGTGGCTTTCCATCATTGGCAAGCAATAACAACATGGTCCACCCAAGACTGGTACGTCTCTTCCTTTCACCCTATTCACCTTTCCTCGACCCCATAGAGGAGTTCTTTTCTGCATGGAGGTGGAAGGTTTATGAGCCATCAGCCACATGACCACATGTCCCTCCTTGAAGCCATGGATGCTGGCTGCAGGGACATCACAGTTGATGACTGCCAAGGGTGGATCCGACATACCAAGTGGTTTTTTCCCAGGTCCATCACCTTGGATAGTATCAGATGTGATGTTGATGAAAACGTGTGGCCTAACCCTGAAGATCGCAGAGACTGGATACAGTCAGTGTGTGCTTTCTTTCTATCTGGGCTTTTTGCTGTTGTTTTTTTGTTCAGAATGCTCTTGTGTGTTTCATGGATATTTTGTTCACTGTAAGCAATACTGTAAAACCTTTCCTGTTTTATCATACTGTACAGTATTTCTACAGTAAAGGAAAAAAAATGATTTGCTTTTTACTGAAATGCTTTTGAATGTGAACATACAGTTTCCAACCAAGAAATTCAGGATTGCATGTTTTGCATGCAAATACCTGTATAAGTGAAACATAAAAGTCTATGCAGTTTTTGTAATGTCAACAATGGCCAGTATTTTAAAACCTGGTGTACTTTGATTGACTGCATGTACCTTGTGAAGTGAAAACAAGTGTTATTCTTTGACAGAATATTTTCATTTTGAGTCAGATTTTCAGTGTTTTGGTAAAGTTAGTGTGTGCAGAGAAAGATGTGTTCTATTTTGAAATAAGGGGTTAGTATATATTATAACAAATTGATCCATTTGGCCAATTGTGTTTTTTAGGCGTGAGTCTGTGTTAAGAGTTTAGAAAAAGTATCTGAAGTATGGGTAAGCACTTGTTAGCGATTAAAAACAAAAACAAAACTGTAATCTCACTCTGGGCGAGGAAATCCGACAAAATTCAACTCAAACATCTAACTATTTCTTTAGGTATTATCACTTAGTGAGTGGACTGCATTTGACCAAACAGAGTGAATTTCTATATATTAAAACCAGGCACAGTTAGTGAGCAATGACTTTGCAGGTCAACATGTGTTATACATCTAGGTTCAGTTAACCATTATAGAGTACAGTGACTTTATTTGAGCGTGTAGTTAGGACCTGCTTCAGGTCATTGACAAACTATTGAAACAATGATTATGTGTAGCATACACACTTTTTAAAAATCTGCCACTCTCCAGCCAAATCTTTTGATCGGCAAATGATTTGAAACTGTTCTTGCTGGTGACTCAGCTGGATCATACTTAGCTTTTAACATGAGGAATCATTGTGATCACGTTCATCATCATCATGTGTGTGTTTAGAGGGATAACTGGTATCAGACATGTTGGAGGACTTGTGAGACACTAGCTAAAAAAAGGATGATCAAACTCTCGCCTCTGGTATTGCTCAAGCTCAAAATATCTAGAATCCTACACTACACATCATGCAACTTGATAGCATCTGTCATTACACCCTCCTAGCCTGATAAAAAAAACCACAGTTCTTTGGACTTGACAAGCCTAGTTTGTAACTCAAGCTTACAAATTTACCTCCAATAGGCTCCAAGTCACCAAAATAACCCTGATGACATCATCATAGTACTCCTCATGACTGCTAAACTGACCTTGATATGTAACTTTGGTGGAGTGGACCTTTAAGGTGCAACTTACAAATAGTTTTGCAGTTCAGCAGTTTTACTTCAGGAAGTTTTCACGGGCTCATCTCATTTTAGTAAAAGCTGAATTTTCAGACTTTGCTCTTTCAAAGTCCTTGTCGGCCCCTCACCCCCCAGAACCGTCTCTCCATTCCCCTTGGCTCTCTAACTGGATGGGATTACGTAAATCATTGGTCTGAACCCATGGCAGCGTCCTGGGATTTTATTAACTGGGCTGTATATTATTTTTATACCTTGTGGTGCTGCCAGGCAGTGCCAGCCGGTGCCAAGGTGAACATGGAAGATCTGGACCAGGCTCTAGGCAGAAAGTCACAGGATGCCAACATATAAACACTTGGAGCACACATTCACACACATGTAGTGCTAAAATAATGTCCTCTTTCACTCATGCATGTAAACTCACTGTACTGTGTGTTCCCGCTGTCACTGACTTTCACAGTTTAGTGAGAGCTGTTCTCACTCGGCATTTAACAAGCTGGCAAAGATTAGCTCACCTGCTGTGAACGACGATGAAGAAGAAGAAGATGAATATGAGTTAGATCATTTCCTCTGAGGCTGATTTCAAAGGAGACAGATTGTTGACTAAACTGAAGACAAGCACAGAAAAATGAGGCTCCTGGTATCTTTGTTGTCCTTTTAAAGCTGCAATTAATTACATTCAAGACTGTGCGGATGTCACAGTGTGTGTGTGTGTGTGTGTGTGTGTGTGTGTGTGTGTGTGTGTGTGTGTGTGTGTGTGTGTGTGTGTGTGTGTGTGTGTGTGTGTGTGTGTGTGTGTTGGGTCAGGGGGCAGGTGTTTCGGTTTATTCCAGGAAAGCTGATGGAGGATGGTGGTGTGTATATTTATAGCCAGTGAATCTCCAGCAGTGCCTTTGGAGTTTGCATGTGAAAATATACACTCAGATGCCTGGATACACAACAGCGACCCCTCTGGAGCACTCTGAGCCAATCAGGACACACACGCACACACACAAGTTACAATCATAATCAGCATGATGGATTTGCTCCTGGCCACACTGTAGAGTACAGAGCATCCTCCTCACTGCTAACACACTGTATAAACAGCAAACATTTAAACATATGTAGGGACGGGTGGAGGTATGTTTTTACAGTTAGTTAAAGCTCAAGCTGTGGGAACTCAAAGAAATGACTTATTTCACCAAGATCTTCTGAATATTTTTTGTAAATTTGTAGACCTTCTTTAATGTAATTTAATATCTAAACACATTTACACATATTATGGTGAAATTTAGCCCCAGTTCATTCACCTGACTGCTCAGATCAGAAATCAGAATGAACCTAAAAGTGGAAGAGCTTTAAAGGAGGTCTGGCAGTGATTTAGACTCCAGTAATTTAGTCTAACCCAGGAAGTGATCTTGGTCAAAATCCAAGCAGCAAGGATGAGATATCCAGACTTTTCATCCCTGAGTATGGTTAAAGCTTCAAAAACACCCTCAGTTTCCCATAATGCAACCAATAGCACGTCTATGTTAGATGATCCTGTCCTGGTCAACACCTGGTAACGCAGCTTTTCTGCTATCAATTTGCTCGAGGCCCAAACCCAAATAAGAAAAAACAATCCCAACTCAAGGTCAGCTAACTATCTTTTTCTTTCGCATATCATGTGGTCATATGATCAGCAGACCACGATATGGTCACACTGATATGGTCTCATCCCCACAATTTTTTCTCTGCAATACAAAGGTCTGTCTGTTATCAGTTGAAAGCCGTCTGCCCATTTTAATCCAAAACTGCACATTTTGTTCCAAAACAAAATCTCTCAGGAACCACTGACAGATTATCACAAAATTCAACCTTTCCAATGAATCCATCATGGCAAAGTTTCCACTCATGCACGACAAATGCGATGACTTTTTTTTTTTTAGAGACAACATGACCTTTTCAACAGCACCCCCTCAGGACAGACTAAATATGTTTAGCACACAGCTGGTAAGGTTCCAGGAAGAGCTGAATCATGAGTGTGATGTGTTCATCACCATGTACTGTTCATTTAAGCTTTGTGATGGGCCGGCAAGAGGAGACCTGGTTTGGAAATAATATATGCAAAGTCACATATCTCCAAATGACTTCAAAGCTAGCTTCAGGGATATGTGTAACTCGAGGTGTGAGGGGAAATATTAAAATCAGACCTATCGTTTTGTGATTTGGTTATACTTGGCTGAATGAACTTTTGCATCACCTTTCATACAAGAGCATAAGCCTGAGAGGTAGCTGTTTTATGGTAGGCTGCTGCCCTCTAGTGCATAAACAGGAAAGACAATATAGTGATGGTAGTACATGCACACTTTGATACAGTTTGACAGGATTCAGACAGTTGACACTGGTGTACATGAAAGAAAAAAAAAACAGACACACACACACACACTCCAAAACAGCTATCCAACCACAGTGTCTGCAGAGCTGGTCTGATGGTCAGGTTACTGTATGCTGAGTAGATCATTGACAAACTGATAACTACAGACTGGAACAGTTCAGATTCAACTAAAACACACACACATGCGTGCACACACGCGCACACACACACACACACACACACACACACACACACACACACACACACACACACACACACAAGGAAACAGCAGTGAAAGTTAAAGTAGTTCTGTAGACGGAAGTCTAAAAACATTTCTCATCTTACCTGTTTGTGTTTTATAATATTTCATATTTCACACACACAATATTAGGACCAGAGCTGACTGGTAAACTTGAGCTTTCTCATTCTCTCATTTCTCATTGACCTTTTTTGTTACAAAAGAAATGTTTAGAATATATATATATATATTATACTGAAAAGAAAAATAACTTTTAGACTGTGTGCCTAAAATACTTGATTATGTGTGGCACGTTATCATGACGAGATCATTACAGAACATAAGGCAGAGAGAATCAAGGTGACACAAATACAGAGAGAGAAGTTTAGAGAAGCCGATGTTCTACACCATAAAAACCTCTGCTGTAAGACGATTTTCACAAATTGACACAAATGTAGGTTATGAGGAAACAGAAAAAAATACTGGCTTGCAAGAAAATGCAGGTGAAGAATAAAGCTGACTGTCTGCTCTTTTATTTTCTGTGCTGTGTCTGCAGCTTATAGCCACATTGTTTTGTTGCCCTCAATCAACATGCAGACTTTGGCCTTCCGGTCCTCTGACCTCTCTGACCTTCCATAACAGAAGAAACAACACAAACATATCAGCTTTATCTTAATCTGTGACTTACCTTAAGGTATTATGGTCAGAGTTATCTTTTCCGATCATTTGGTGTGTCTGAACAGCCGCGACAGTAATAAAAAGGGGTCATATAAGAGATTACACACGTGTGAATAGTCACTGTTGAATGACCCGGTGACCGTATCTCTTATGATTTATTGTAAAATATACTTTTATGTGCACACTGTTGTTGAGAAACAGTGTACGCCCAATACAAAGTTAAACCAATACAGACACAGTCATTATAATACACTACTATACCTTCTGCTGTAGTGATCACATGTTTCAAGAGGTAAAATGCTCAACATGCAATACTGTATTTATCATGAACTGATCTACATCAGTTTGATTTGGTATCACTTTATTTTACACCTCCTGCTCATGAAAAAAGTTTTATAGACATAAAAAATGTCATTAGACTGCTGCATGTAAACTTTTTAATTTGCATTTAAACTTTTTTAATAATTCAGTTTGTCTGCAGGATATTGTGACATGTGTGACACTGTAACACTGAAGTCAATGACCTGTTTCAACATCTGCATGGAGTTTGACACTATAAACTGCAGTCTGATTATATTGAATTAAACAAGAGTGAGTTTTATTGCCCACAATATAATTTTTTCCTCTTCATGGGGAAGAATGTGTTATTTATTCAGTCAGACAGTCTTACTTTACAGTTTTTTTTACAATCACTAACAAGTGCTTACCCATACTTCAGATACTTTTTCTAAACTCTTAACACAGATTCACACCTACAAAACCTACAAATGGATAATTTTCTTCTCAAAAACACATTTTGTTAAATATATACTAACTCTTCATTACGAAATAGAACACATAGCACCCACTAACTTTACCAAAACACTGGAAATCTGACTCAAAATGAAATTATTCTGTCAACTGTAAATAAAACATTTATTTCAAAGAAATGAATCTGGAGATCAACAGCTGCTACATTGGGCTCTCACAGTAGTCTGTCATATTAATAATAAATAAAAATATCGCGTCAGTCTTCTGCCCTCCGCAGCTCTTTGTAGCATTTTAGCATCTTTCAGCTCATTGTTTTGATTTTAAAGGTCCAGTGTGTAGAATTTAGTTGCATCTAGTGGTGTAATCGCTGTATTGCAATCTCCTCACATCACCCTCACCGTCCTAGTGTGAAGGAGGAACAACACTTGAAAAAGCATTATCTAGAGTCAGTGTTTAGTTTGTCTGTTCTGGGCTACTGTAGAAACACAGTGTTTCAACACGATGGCCGTCATGAAGGAGGAAAAGGGATAAAAGGCTAATCTTATCTAATCTCTAAAATCTTATTTTCAGGTGATTATTCATGCATGAAAACGTGGTTATAAATATTATATTCCATGTCTGCCTTTATTTTCAGAATAAGGCTGAAATTAAAGGCCCCAATTCTTACACACTGCACCTTTAATCACACAAAACTTCACTCTCACTGCTTTTGTCAAGGATCTGATAGATCAACTGTACACTTCATATCACCAAGGCCAGAAAGAAAGTCAAATGTGTGTGATTTTCTGCCACCAGTGGCCAAAAAAAGCTTTAAATGTGCATCATGTTAGCCAGAAAAATTGTCTGTTTATACAGAGTGAGCACTTGATCTAAAAGATACAGTGAGCCAGATGACCTGCTTTAACCTCTTAACCTCGGTTACAGTTTAACTATGGCAAGTGAGAGCACAAACACACTCACCCCATACTGTGACATTATGCATTTCACTTTTTTAAGTTACACAATAGTGGACATCCCTTTATGTTCCCTGAGCATATAGAGCAGACTCCTGTCATCCAGCCCTCACTGACAGGGAATGCTTCTCACTCATTAAATACAGTAAAGTTACCGTGCAGGTTGTAACATTGGAGTCATTTATCACAGCTGACAGTTTGTGTTTGGGTTTCTATCGTTCAACGGCACTGGCAGCTGATAGGTCACCACCTGCAGCCTCTTAGCTCCGTCCCGTCCAATCACTCCGGCTTTATTCGCATCTTATGTAATTGGGCGGCCTGCATGGTTGGGGCGCATGTGTGGCGCTTGGCTTGGGCGGGTGGGGGGCGGAATTAAAAAGCAACTGTCTCCGTCCGATCGCTCTTTCCAGGCAAGCAGAGGAGCGCTGGATCTGCAGGAGGGGGTAAGAAGACACTTCACCTTTTATTCACTGTTTGCATGATGCATAGAGTTTATGACGGAGAGTGCACACTGCTGATTGCTCTCTCTCTCTCTCTCTCATTCTGTCACACACACACACACACACACACACACACACACACACACACACACACACACACACACACACACACACACCACACTCAGGCACGTACACACATTGTTTGGATCTGCAGCTGACACTTGTTGTGTTTGCAGGAACTGTTGAGTACTTAATTAAAAAATCACAGTGTCACGTGACCTGCCGTGGATAAAGTGTGATTGTTGCAATGTGTGTTATGTTAGTATGTTAAAAGTGTCGGTCTGAACACTGTCTCAGTCAGCGGGCTGTCAAAACCTCCTCCCTTAACTCCCTCTGTACTTTTGATTGGTCACCAGAGGCAGGAGCTACACTGAGGGATTTGATTGGTTGACAGGGCAGCAGGCCCCGCCCCTCTGTTCGAGGTCAAAAAAAGGTCAGACTGACCGTATAGAACTCTCAACACTGAAGGATTCATCTAGAAAAAGCTGTGCACTCGTTTTTATATGAAGTTTACAGACAGACTGCAGAATGTGACTGTGTGCAACAGTGCGTGCTTCAGGAAGTGATGTGCTCCACATGCATCATCCTGCTTTGTTTCTCAAAAAACTGACCTGTATTCGTTTTATTGGGTAACACTTTAGTTTACGGCTCCTTAAAATTTTCCAAGAAAGTTTCATGGACAGATCATTCAGTTTGTCTGCAGGATAATGTGACGTGTGCGACAGTAACACAAGAAGAAAAGAGCGCTGAAGTCAATGCAGTCCTGAACTGTTCCAGGAAACATCTGCATGCAGTTTGACACCATAAGCTGCAGTCTGATTGCATCTTATTGCTTATAAAGTCAACTTTTTAATTTGCAAAAGGAAGAATGTGTTATTTATTCTTGTTAAAGTTACACAGTCTCACTTTAAATTGAGCATTTCTTTCAAGGAGTTTAATCTGGAGATCTCCAACTTTTCTGAGAGTAACAACATGCAATGTTTACTCAGGAATATATTCCCAGCATCTATTCAGAATGTTTCAGTACAGCTCATATAAATACATACTTGTGTGTGTTTATGATCATCTACATGTACACATAGATTCTGCATTTCTGCCTGGACATAGATTTCTTCTTCTCAAACGGTCTTATGTCTTACCATGTTGAGTTTGCTCTTTGGACCTACAGTACAGTCAGGGCTTTGACATGCTTTGTTCGTCTTTAATATGAAATGCCTGCACATGCAAACACGAGGCTAACAGAAGCACAGGCATGTTCTGTCTTGTCTGAACTCTGATCAGTGTATCCTGAAGTCAAGACTGGAACAAGCTGATATGTTTCACTTTACAGTTGCTTGTACTAATTAAAAACATATATATTTTCTGGTCGTGTAGAACACAAGTGAGGTGTGAAGATGAAGATCGCAGTGATTGGTCAGAGTCTGTTCGGACAGGAGGTTTACAAGGAGCTGAAGAAGGATGGCCACACCATCGTAGGTGTCTTCACCATCCCCTGACAAGGATGGCAAAGCCGACCCACTGGGTGAGAACTTCACAGGCACCTCCAGACTATAGCGTTGTCAAAAGTGCATTGTTGTATGATCAGATAGAGTAACATGCTCTGAGTGTCCTAAGTCATATGTTCAGACACTCCTGCCATGATTGCACTTGGGTTGGATAGTGCCAAATGACATTTGGACTCATCACACACAAAAAAATCAATGTAGTGTTTCAAAGTTGCACAGTCATCACTGTTAGTTCAGTGTGTCATCACATGTACGGCGCTAACTTTATCTGACAGTAGTAATAGCTCTGTATTTGGATTTACAGCACTATAAGGAAGGACTAGAAATGAGTGCAGATTTGGTTAGGTATGGGTTAGAACTACAAATTCCAGCATTCTTTTTTCAAAATGCTGAACTATGATAGGTCAGGATCAGGAGGTAGACATTGTTGAGAGTTTAGAAGAGTGTATTCATTACTTTTTCAAACAGCAACTGAGGCGGAGAAGGATGGCGTTGCCGTCTTCAAGTTCCCCCGCTGGCGTGTGAAGGGCCAGGCCCTCGCGGAGGTGGTGGCTCAGTACAAGGCCACTGGTGCTGAGCTCAACGTCCTGCCCTTCTGCTCCCAGTTCATCCCCATGGAGGTCATCGACCACCCCAAACACGGCTCCATCATCTACCACCCCTCCCTGCTGCCTCGCCACAGGGGAGCCTCCGCTATCAACTGGTGAGTGATGCTCATGTTTATCAGACTGGTCGGTAACCACGGTGACGAGTGCAGCTTTTTTTTACCTGCTGTCTCCTGACATGCAGGACCCTGATCCATGGTGACAAAAAGGGCGGGTTCACAGTGTTCTGGGCTGATGATGGACTGGACACCGGACCAATCCTGCTGCAGCGGGAGTGTGACGTTGAACCAAATGACACCGTAAACACTATCTACAACAGATTTCTCTTCCCAGAGGGAGTCAAAGGCACAGTAAGTGTAGTGACGGGGCGAGGCATTGTTGGTGGAGAGGTAGGTGTAGGCTGAGCTAATGCTAAAATAAAGTGGAAAAGATGTGACAGGCAGGTGGTAGGAGTGTATACGTGTGATGTAACCATAAACTGAGTGTGTTTGTGTTCTCACTTGCCATAGTTAAACTGTAACCTCAGAGGTTAAAGCAGGTCATCTGGCTCACTGTATCTTTTATATCAAGTGCTCACTCTGTATAAAGAGGTAATTAACAGATGACTTTCCTGCCTAACATGATGCACATTTTAAGCTGCATTTATTTTGGTCACTGGATGGCAGAAAATCACGATCAATCATGAGCTAAAAGATGCTAAAATCTACAAAGAACTGATGAGGGCAGAAGACTGAGGTGATATTTCTGTTTATCCAATTGATATGAGACACTGTGACAGATTTGTAGCAAATGAAATCATGTAACGCGCCCTCCTGTCTGCCTCCAATCAGCTCCCCTCTCCAGTTTCCCAACATTACAAACACTGTGATGGCAAAGTCCATAAAGATTGCTTCAGAGACTTGCATTGAGTGCATTGTTCTGGTTCCAGGTGGAAGCAGTGCGACTAATCGCAGAAGGGAAGGCCGAGAAGATCGTCCAGCCACAGGAGGGAGCCACATACGAGTGCATTCAGAAGAAGGACAATGCTAAGGTAACATACAACAGAAAGAACGGAGCTTTAAAGTGAAAGTAAGTCAGCCACTGTGAAGGTTTAAGACTGTGAGAGTGCTTTAACGATATCTTTAAACGGCTCTACTGTAAATGATTAAAACCTTAATAGGTTCAAAAGAAATGGGATAAGAAGAGATGTAAAACGGTAAACACAGTGTTTTGATCCAGAAGATTTTTACTCTGGTGTAACCCAGCTGACAGAGTGGAGGGGATGTCTCATGTCTTCACCCTGCAGAGAAATCATCAGAAATGTTGATATATGATTCACTGTATTTGTTGTCATTGTATCTGAAGACGTGACAAGAACAGATTTTTCTGTCTGTTGGCAGATTGACTGGAACCAATCTGCTGAGGCTCTCCACAACTGGATCCGAGGAAATGACAAAGTGCCCGGTGCCTGGGCGGAGGTGGATGGACAGGTAACAGAGAGCAGCACCTTATACATCTACATCAGTGTTTGTCAAACTTTTTACACTGTGTACCACCTCAGAAAATAGCAAGCTCTTCTCATAATAATAATAATAATAATAATTTATTACAATTATTTGAATCCTGAATGGAACTAGTTCAAGAACCAGAGCAGAAAAGGGGTACTGATTGACTCATTCATTTACCTGTGTACTGTCTTTTCATTTTATCTTTTACGTAATCATACTGTAGCAGAATGAAAGTCACCGTGTTTTAGTCACTGTCAATCAAATCTGATCAAATCACATCCACACAGTCCTGGTGAAGCAGATTAGTTTTAGACTGTGATTAAAAAACACTGTTAAATTATAGTCACAACTATGAAATGATAAAAAAAATACTTCTAATTTGATGGTGACTTTTTTTTAACCACACAGTGAAAAAACAAAGAGTGAAGTCACAGTGACAACTGTTGAGTTACTAAAATGCAGTTTTGTGTCTCTCCTCCTGTAGAAAGTGACTTTCTACGGCTCTAATCTGGTGAATAACGGCCCGGCAGCTAAAGGGCAGCCCCTGGAGATCCTCGGAGCCAGCCAACCAGGCATCGTCACCAAGGCTGGCCTGGTGCTGTTTGGCAACGACGGCCAGGCGGTAAGTCAGTTTAATGAAGCCAAATTCCAAAATGTTACCTGTGATTGTGTTGAGTTCATTACTGTGTAAATAGCTGCTGTCCATTTTACATCACCTCCATTGGCTCTTCTGCCTTGATGTGAAAGCTTCTCGGTGCAGCTGATTATTCTGATGTTATGTTATTCATATTTTAGAATTATATAGTAGATTTCTATCCAAGCTTCTTACCAGTTGAACTATGACAACTATGATTCCAAAGGTCTTATCCCGAGTCGGTTATATCACTGCTGTCACATTTACATCTATGGCTTCGTCTGTCTGTGACGACATTTCAGTGTCATTTTTTGTTAAGGTCCCTACTGTTTCAATTTAGACATGACAGGACATTTACAAGCATGAGTGAAAGGGAGCAGAGAACGAAAGTTATAAAAAATAAATCGAAACTTAATCTGGACTTCTTCATCACCTTCATGCCACACACACGGCCATGGTCTTAGTCATGGCTCTTCTTTCTTTTGGCTCTCTTATTGTTCGAATGTAAGTGTGAAGCTAAAAGTCTGGGTTACTCCTGCATTGTTCCGTCAGAGAAGGAGAGAGGACCGTGTTGTATTGTCACCATCCATTTTAACACCTGAATGTGTTCTGAAACTTTTTATTTCCACGTTCACACAGCTGGTTTACAAACATGTGACTGAACTTTGGCAAAGGAACAAAATACATATGACATGTAAACAGGTTGACAGTGCAACATAGATAGTTGATAGACAATTTACCGCAGTTGTTTACTGTATGTTATTATAGGTGCACAATTAAAAAAAAAAAAGAATCATATTGCAGAGTGAAATTCTGGTGGCTCATATTAATGTTCACCACAGATATAAATAAATAAATAACCACAGAGAACATGGTTATACAACGCAATGAACCATTTTTTAAATCTAGAATTTATGTAGGTTTTTGAACTATTTTTGAACTGTAAACAGGACCAGCCTAGATGTTACCCCCTGCTCTCACTCTTTATGCTGAGCTTAGCTAAGCTGATCATCTCCTGTCTCCGGCTCCAGGCTCAGCTAACGCTTGGCAAGAACATAATTAATGAGATTTTCCACAATGTCAAACGATTTCTTTTTAATAATAATGTTGACTGTATTTCAAGTTAAGTTCATCTCCGTTGTTTTTCAAGTTAAGTTTAAGTTCTTGCGTGGCTGTTTATCTTAAATAACATGTATTATTTGAAACGTTTGGCTTCGTTCTGGGATTTATCTGGAAATAAAACTTACTGAGGCTCGTATTGAAACATTTCAAAAGAAACCTATCACTAATCTGCCCCCAGGTTTTAATAACATCTGTTCTGAAGTTCTAGACAGGACTCTGACTTGTGGACAGTTTGACACCGTGAACTTTCCGCATGTGCCTCTTCATCAGCAGCCTCTCGGTGAACAACTCGTCACAATCCGCACACTTGTACGGTCTCTCCTCTTTGTGTTTGGCTAAAACGTGCTTCCTCAGAGTTGAACCTCTGTTGAAAGATTTGTCACAGATGTGACAGCTGAAGGGCTTCTCTCCCGTGTGGGTCCTTATATGTTCTGTCATGTGCCCTTTCAGTTTGAAACATTTCCCACAGAAGTCGCAGCTGTAGGGTCTCTCTCCTGTGTGGACCCTCATGTGGTTCTGCAGGTTGCTCTGACAGGGGATGTGTTTGCCACATATGTGACAGTCAAAGTTCCCCTTGCTCTCGTGTGACTTGCTTTCATGCGTCTTGAGGTGCCATGTGAGCACAGTTTTTTTGGTGAATATGTAGTTGCATATGTGACAGCGGTATAAGGTGGTGCTCGTCTTCTCTTCAGAGTTCTCTGGCTCGTCTTCAGGGGTTTGCTTCTGCTCCCTGCTCTCCTCTGCTGCTCTACAGTCTTCTAACTGCTGCACTGTTTTGATGAGTTCTTTCGTCAACGCGTCCCCATCATCGCTGTCCTCTGCTGATGGTTGCTCCTCACTCCCGTTGATCCACAGTTCCTCCTTCTGCTCCCCTTGCTCCTCCTTAATCTCGGAGGGTCCTGGCTCCTCTTGGCACACACCCGGACTCCAGTTCTGCTGTTCTTGGGGAATCTCCTCCACAGATGTAGGTGTAGCTGGCTGTTTGACATCTGCAAAGATGGAAACAAGAATGCATTACATGTGTGGTACACATTGAAGTGTCGGTGTTCCCGTCAATCCACAGCGATCCGGATTTTTACCTTTTGATAGTTTTGATCAGTCGCCTCAGAGATACATCAACTTCATGAAGAGACAAACTAGTCATGATAGAAGAGCCTCGAACTAGGAACATTTTTTTTTGTGAATGTGTTACACCAAAACATAACATTTGAAGAATAAATTTAAAGGTGCGTGTTCAAACAGCCAAGCATGTTCAAAGCACCTACATTTGCCAGTTTGCATCTGTTCCAACAACTCATTGACTTTGAATACAGCCATGCTTGTCTTTTCATGTCCGTTATGAACACACCTTTAGTCAAAGCCTTCTGTATCAAACATAGAGTAAGTATGTTGGATCACTGCACCTGTCTTACAGGTTAAAGCAGTTACTACAAAGAAGCCATAATGCAGTGGCGCAGTGCTCGTACATTAGCATATCAACAGAACAGATTTTAGCCCGTCCTATCACACATATCAGTATACACATGCTGTATGTCAGCTAATAGGTAACAAGAAATTAAAAAACAGATATGATATTTGACATACAGTAAGTGTTGCCTTAGCATCGATTGACAAATCTTCTGCTATAAAATCTATAAAATGTCTAGTTGAGTTCAAATCTTTGTCTCCACCCATTTGACTCCTCTAACTTTATTGAACTTACGTCTCAATCACTCCCTGGTGGCTGGCTGCAGTATAGGCTCGTCTTGTTAGATGGGACATGGGCCAAACTAAAAAAATCAAAGTACACGTCAAATAGATTTTTCCCAAATATGGTTTCTGGCATTCTAAGGAGTTCTTATATTCTAATGAATGTTTAAGTTTGTTTTTCTGATAAGTGGTTTGAGTTACTTGATGCTATAAAAAAGGGGGTGTCCCATCAAGATTGACAGCTGAGCTCAATATTGCAACTCCGACCTACAGTCACTACCACACAGCCTCTGGCCCCATATGACGTCACAAGTGCAAGATGACAGTGGCTTTGTTCAGGATATTTTGGCTTCATTTTTGTACAGTGGGGAGAAGTGAAGTGGCAATGTCCATCTCTGTATACAGTCAATGATAAGACTGTATACAAAGATGTTGGATATTCAGCAATGATCTGCTTGTAGCAGCTCATGTAACCTCAGAGATGAGGGGGATATAGAGGTCTGATGAACTCTAACCTATTTCACACACCTCCAGTTATTTTTTTGATTTTAAGACTTGTAGGCTTCAGCCTCAACTCACACTGACTCGAGTGAATTGAGGACATTCAGACTTCACACAGCTCCCTCTGGAGACACTAAAGGAATATTGTCTAAGCAGTAGCACTCCCTAACACCTGGAAACAGACTTTGATACGTTCCCTTTAGAGATGCTGAACTTAATAACATCTGACTACACTCAGCATGTGTGCTCTGTCGCCACCTCTGCACATAAATTGCACACATACACACAGTGCAAAACACAATACTTATGAGTGTTGTAACGTTATTGGCATTTTAAAACGATACATCACAGGCAACATACAGTATACTGCAATGTAATTTGAACAAAGTCACATGGCTTAAAGGCAGGATACTGTCTATCACTACGTTAAAGATCACAGTGCAGATAACTCATTTCAGAGAATAATGAGCACTTGACGTGCATTTAATTTGCATTTGTAGTTAAAACAGCAGCTGTTAAACTATCTGCTGGTAATATATCAGTGGATTGTAAGTGCTAGTCTGATGAAGCCAGACGTCAGCTGCAACTTCATTAAACACAAATATAAACAATAGCACCCCAACCGTTTTAAGATTGGAGTTGTAAATTTCATTAAAAGCCAGTATAACCTCTGAACTTTAACAGTAGTCAGCGTTGCTACATCAGCAGTATCAGTATACAGAGAAGCACCGTCTTCATGTGCTGTTATGTGCGTGCACTTGAACGGTGTGTCCTCTCATGGTTCGAGACCTGCTGAAGTTTTTCCCCACAGATGTAGCAGTTGTAAGGCCTAAGTCCTCGGATGTTCTTTCACGCGACCTTTCGGTTTGTATCTGTTGGGAAAGGCAAATTACTTCTCTGCGATGTGTGCTCTCATGTGGCAGATCATTTCACTCTCGCTGTCTGTTATTTTACCGCAAATGAGTGAGCTGAGCGTGAGCTGCGAGACGCAGTTTTAATTCGACTGTTTTCAGAAAAGGCTGACAGCAGATGTTTTCCTCTTTGTGCATATTGAAGAGACTCCAAAGGATGGTAACAGTTGGTCAACTTGTGGTGGTATCTTGTATTCCATGTGCTCGCCGG
The DNA here is from genome assembly GCA_004119915.2 of Collichthys lucidus. Lineage (NCBI taxonomy): Eukaryota > Metazoa > Chordata > Actinopteri > Sciaenidae > Collichthys > Collichthys lucidus. The sequence continues at coordinate 21,549,946 of CM014082.1, forward strand.
CTGCTATGACTCGATTTAGGCCATCTGGAACTCAGTAATCATCATGCTCTCCAACTCTTAAAACTTGAGTTAGGTTGTCTGGCTCCTCATTGACCTTACTGGTAATACATTCTTGCTGTATCTGCTGTTGCTGAGCACAAACCTCCTGTGTTGGTGTCTGCCTTCAATCTGTAACAGTGGTCAGGAGAATGTTTTTGGTAGCAACTTTTAAAAATCACATGTCTGATCACACATGAACTAGACGTTGGGAAACCTGAATAATCCCCAGCGGTGATGTGTCTTGTACTAACGGTAGCAGAGAAATCAAATAGAAGAAAACAACATTTTATCTTTAGACTTGTACCATTAAAAGCTTGTGGTTGAATTGTTGCTCACATAATGGCAGTCATTAAAGCCAAAACAAAGTGAGAAACTTTCCATATCAATTCATTTTGTACTTAACATTTACAGATCTGTAGGCTTTTATTGTCAGTTTAATTTAATTGCCAGTTGAGACGGCTGTGGCTCGGAGGCAGAGCGGGTCGTCCACTAATCAGAAGACCAGCGGTTCAATCCCCTCCAGTCTGCGTGTCAAAGTGTCCTTGGGCAAGATACTGAACCCCAAAAGCCCCATGAATCCCAAAGCCTGTGTGTGAATGTGTATGAATGGTTAGCTCTTAAAAACTGATGAGCACTTGGCACCTTGCATGGCAGCCAATGCCATCAGTGTATGAATGGGTGAATGAGATATGTAGTGTAAAAGCTCTTTTGAGTGGTCAGAAGACTAGAAAGTTGCTATATAAGTACAGTCCATTTCCCATTTAATTGACTGAATCAGCATTTTGAGTCACCTACTTACCTACTTTACCAACCAGTGCCACTCATGCTGCATCCAAATGTTTTGCATAATAAGCAATATGATATTGTTCAGAAATGGAACCACTGAACTATGACTGAAGCCACGAGTGTCCGAGTCAATGAAAAGAAAGAGCTGTCCGTATTTTAGTCAGACAAGGCGATCGAATTTCAGTAGACCAATCAAAGAAAGGCGAGTGGAAGACATTTTTATGACAGAGCGACAATCAAATGAATGTGGCAACGTTTTGGATGAGGCGAACCAAAAAACATGTAAACAAAAAAATCATGGCAAAGCATGGTAATGGCTACATCTAAGTTGTATTTACAGATGTGGAAATATCATGTGCAGATGGACAGTCATCTGGGCCAACTTTAACACAACTATCCATAGAAGGGTATTTACCATGGGTAGAGAGCATGAGGTGAACTGAAGCATGCATTTATTATACTGTATATCCTGTTACATGTTTGTTCTGCAGCACAGAAGAATAATTCAGACTTTACTGAAAGTGTACACGAGGTGGTAGATCCAGAAATTCTGAGGTCTACTTACAGTATAAGCATGTTGACATGTTTAACTATGAGATCAGAAGGTAGCCTGTGATGTATTTAAACTTTCCTGGATATAATTGTCTCAGATTTCAACATATACAATATAGACAGGTGAGCGCAGCTCACACTCATGGTGTGCCATACTGAGAGCATTCATGTCATTAACAGGGTTGTTATGATCACAGAGTTGGTGGTGTGATGATTAAAAAAGTGTGACAATGTAAAACCATAAACATTACATGGCAGTTTACCTGAATGATGCTGTTTGGCTCATATGAGGCGTCCATATTTGTTTGGTTGACTTGGAAGTTAATTGAGGGAATATTTGACACACCTCAGGTGCTATTAGGTACTGTGCAGCTTTGTTTCACCCCGTTAGGACAATGATTTTATTTTCTCGCACAATCCCACAATGCTTAAAGGATATGACTGGGAGTTGACGGGTCTAACACCACATTCAGCTATACCCTAATAACATCAGACAGATAGAGGGATGTTAATTAACCCCAAACGGGGAATTACAAGAGATAACAAAATGCAAGTACAGTATGTAACACTACATCAACATAGCATTTAAACAAAGTTATGAACACAAACTCACCACTGAAAAACTGTTCACACCATTTGAAAACATGCTTTTCATGTAACCTTGGATTTGATGCCGAGGTTGTGTGAGGCTGCAGCTTGAAAACAGTTTTATTCACTCAGAAATACAACCATGAAACCATGTAGGAGTTATATTGTTGATATGGATGAAACAAGGTCATTCAGGGAAAACATACCCATGGCCTGTCCCAAAAGGTGTTTTTACTGTTTACACCAATATAGCAAATTTGTCATTTTCTGACATGAGATACGTTTAAATAATGTTAAAATACAACACTCAGCGAGTCAACTTACAGATTGTGTACATTTTGAATTTACACAAATCTCTGTAGTTTAAAAAAATGTACATCTACATGTGGTCTATTCCACCAAAGTGACAGTTCATTTAAAACTGGGCACTATGAGATTTATGCCAAATGTACCAGTGTATCTTCAAATACCGTCAATTAAACATGTTGATCAAGCAGTACATAAATACTGTAGCCTATATAACAGTTCATATTTAGCTGACATATTTTTGGTTCTGGGGTCTTCGAGCTGTATTAAATGATGTTAATAATAAAAGTGTAAAATGTGTCTGTTAATAAAGTATTCAGACATACTGAACTTAACAACAACATATTAATTTGTTTTCATGTTCGTCTCTTACTACGACGAATATTATTCAATCATTACGTTTCCTTAGTCATAGGACTAATAGAATGGCCTGTATACGAGATGTACAAATAACATGTAAATGAAGATTTATTTTGAAATTAGACCGGAAATGCAATTGCTGTCATTAGCTTGTGAACAGCAGCTAGCAGGGCGTGCTAACAGAAACACCTTTAACTAACATGGCGTCACCTGACGTGAGCGAGCTAACGGCTAATTGTCCCGTTAGCCAGCTGATGGAGGGAGCGGTGTGACTCCGGGGAACATACCTGCCCTGTGCAGCCTTATCTCTGGTTTGTAGACCAGATCCAGCAGCCGCTGCAGCCTCTGGTTCTCCAGTCTGGTTCGGTACACCTCCTCCTGGTAGTCTATTACCGTCTTCTCAACGAAGCCGTAGATGTCCACCGCCGCCGCGGTCAGTCTCTCCGTCAGGAAGACGTTGAATGACTGGAGCGTGCTGTTTGCCATTTGTCAGTCTGACCGTCAGCTCCGTTTGTACGCGGTGTGCACGCTGCACCGTGCAGTGTGGCAGCCTTTAACAAGAACACACTATCTACCAAGGGTCACACCACCACCTACTGTAATGGACTGTGTATAACACTGTGCTGCTCACAATACTTTGAATACAGAAGATAAGGACTGTATTATACACTGAATTCACTCATTATATAAAGCCTGACATCATTAATGTTGTAAGACACCTTTCTATTACAATCAATTAACTGTGTGCATATGCACTCATTCAGGTCCATTTTAAAAGGATTAAAAATGAATCTATACAATTATTAAAAGTGTGAAAAATATTTCACATAACACGAAAGCAATGTGAGATGACTTAAGATCTTTTCTTTTGTTCTCACATTTTTAGACTGAGACTATAACACTCAGGGTTCCCACGGGTGCTTGAATTCCTTGAAAATGCTTGAATTTCAATTCAGTGTTTTCAAGGTTGTGAAAATGCTTGAATTTCAATTCAGTGTTTTCAAGGTTGTGAAAATGCTTGAATTTTTTGTGAAGTGCTTAAAAAAGCTTGAAATTTGTGTGATGTCTATCTCAATAAACCAAGAGAAAACAAAAATGTTTCCTAAGCGGCTACGCGCTTGATCCGATGCCTTTACATGCAGAACTCAGTTATCATACTCGCTTGGTGTTCTGCCGAGAAATAACAGTAGACTACTATCGACACCTGTTGGTCACTGTTATTGCGCTATGGTAGTTACACAATACACCGCTCACAAGCTGAGAATACAAGCCAATTCACAATTAGTTAAAAATCAAAACAGTCAATCTACCACCATATGAAATAATGCTAATTAGACCCATATTATTATGCCATACAGTGGCACCGCTGCGCTTCCCATGACCATCATGGCAAACACAACTAGTAGGCTACCTATTTAAAGGTGCTGGAAAAATGGAAAAACTGGTGCTTGAAGGTGCTTGAAAAGTGCTTGAATTTGTTCATGAAAAAGGTGTGGGAACCCTGAACACTGCTATTCTAACGTGTTTGAAAGCTCATTTTAGAGGACACTTAATCTTTCTCTGCAGCTGTTGGTGAAGAATCTACAATTTGAGGATGGGAAGATGATTGCAGCGGCACAGTACTTCAGCTCAGGGAGCAGTGCTGCTGTGGAGCTCACAGAGGAGGAGAAGACCTTCGCTGAACAGATGAGGGTAGGGCCTCCTCTCCTACTAATTATTTGGGAAGTTAAAAAAAATGAAAAAAGAAGTTGCCAACAAGCTGTATTTGACCGTAAGAAAATGCTCCATGCTGACCATTGACAATGTTTTCCTCACAGGCAGTGTGGCAGAGCATTCTCAGTAATGTCACTCAGATCGAAGACTCCACGGATTTCTTCAAGTCTGGCGCCGCTTCCATGGATGTGGTCAGGTAATGAAAAAAGATGAAAGATATCCCTTCATCTGGCACACTGTAGTTATTTAACTCAGTTCTGCTGTTTGTGGAAAGCTTGTTTGAAACGATACCACTTCTATGCACATTTATTTAGGGTCATTAAATGAAACAGTTAATGAACTTTCTTTCTTCTCTGTCTTGCCTTCCCCGTCCTGCTGTTACTGTATTCAGGCTTGTGGAGGAGGTGAAGCTTCGGGCCAGTACCTGCCAGCTGCAGAACGAGGACGTCTACATGAACACCACTTTCCAGGATTTTATCCAGATGTGCGTCAGGAAGCTCCGAGGGGAGGACGATGAGGAGGAACTGGTGGTTGACTATGTAAGTATAGTTTTTACTGACTAGTATTTGTTAGTAACTGGCACAGAGAAGATAACTTGTTTTGTTTTGTTTCATTTTTCAGGTGGAGAAGAACGTCAACAACATGACCGTAAAGATGCCTCATCAGCTGTTCATCAATGGAGAGTTTGTCGATGCAGAAGGAGGAAAGACGTACAAGACCATCAACCCCACTGACGGCACGGTGAGGACCAAAAGAGCTCACTATTCCATGGACACACATTAAAGACCATCATCAAATACAATTTACTTCTGGACAGTTGCGGCTGACAGGTTGGTAGGTTACAGGTCTTAAAAGGTGTTGCATAGATTAGATATCAGCACGTATTAGAATCCCTGTCAATCAGTCACAATATCAGGCAGGAATACATGACTTTGTCAAGATTGAATTGTAAAAGACAGAAGTCTCCATCAGCAACCCTACCAAACTGATCAGTATTTCCTGCCTCTGGTTGGAGTACAGCTCTTCTCTCTGCTGGATTGGTGATGTCCTGTATCTGTCCGTCCTGCAGGCTATCTGTGACGTGTCTCTGGCCCAGATAAGTGATGTGGACAAAGCAGTGGCTGCTGCTAAGGAGGCCTTTGAAGAGGGGGAGTGGGGCAAAATGAACCCCAGAGACAGAGGCAGACTCATCTACAAGTCAGTACATTTCTTCTCTCTAAACTCTGCAGCTTTAAAGGTCCAGTGTGTCAGATTTAGGGGCTCTATGTACAGATTATAGTAAACATGGACTATAATATGCACAACCTTGTTTTCATTACCTGAAAATAAAAATAATAATGTTTTTGTTACCTCCTTGTATATCTACACACCAGTCTATCATGAAGTCCACGATATTGACAAACTAAACGAGTTCTAGATGGGGGACGTTTTTCACCCATTCAATCTACTATGCACTGTGAATGTGAGGGTGAGGCGAGGCAGTCGCAGTCACCACTAATTCCTACACACTGGACCTTTAAGGTCTTAAGCCAGCACACACTGGTGGTTGTATGAGACTCATCAGAACACCAACGTGTTCATGTAAGCTCACACACTGACATCTCACCATCATATTTTATTTGAATGTTGCATCCAGTGTGGGCTACAGGTGTTCATTAACATAGTGTGTGCTGCACTGTAGACAACATGATTTTCAGTGCTTTATTTTGGAATTCTCACTCTAATCAATTAAAGTAAAATTACATCTCATCATCTCTGCATATATATTCACAATTCAAAATGTGTGTTTTGGTCATTCTGTGCTGAACACTAAAAATAAAAGATTAAAATCTCCAAGCTGCCACATTTTCAAGCATCATCCATCCCTGTGTCTCCTCTGCTTTCCCACCCTCAGGCTGGCTGACCTGATGGAGGAGCACCAGGAGGAGCTGGCCACCATCGAAACCATCGACTCTGGAGCTGTTTACACTCTAGCGCTCAAGACTCATGTGGGCATGTCCATCCAGACCTTCCGCTACTTCGCCGGCTGGTGTGACAAGATCCAAGTAAGACATGCCGCTGAAAAAAGAATATGATAGATGAAACTTTGATGAATTCTACCAGCAAATGATAGTCGTTTATGGCTAATCACCAATGTGAATAAAAAACATGGGAATAAATGATGTCCTCTTTGTATAGGGTAGCACCATCCCCATTAACCAGGCCAGGCCCAATCGTAACCTCACCTTCACCAAGAAGGAACCAATAGGGTGAGAGATGGATGGAGTGCATTTACATGTCTGTACGATTAAACACATGCTCAGCAGCTTGGCCTTAAGCCCGGAGGGGATCATGGGGTTTGTTATTTGTTATTATACATGTACCAGACATAACAACTCAATAATACATATTAATATATATCATTATGCCTTGAATCTCAAACAGACTCATTTGCATCCAGCAGCTAAAAATCCTCTCTTTCCTTCTACTCAGAGTGTGCGCTATTGTGATTCCCTGGAACTACCCTCTGATGATGCTGGCCTGGAAGACAGCAGCCTGCCTAGCAGCTGGAAACACAGTCGTCCTCAAACCTGCTCAGGTGAGTCTCCACACTGACAGTCTGGCTCTGTCCACACAAGACTGAACGTAAATGACTGTTAATACTGCTGAGTGGCTAAAAATGGATGCTGTTATTGCTCACAATAGCCACGTTTCCATACATTTACTTTGATGCACATTTTGCTGAATCACAATAGAGTGTGATGTAAACTGCAAAATTCTTTGAAAAAAGTTCTAATGCTCACGTAAAGTGGATTTAGTCTTTTTTCCCAAAATAAGTGAATGTACTTAATGTGAGATAGAAATACAGTTTTTAATAATTTAATTTAAGTCACGTGACTGATCGACTGTTTCCTCATGGCTCTCATGGCTCTATTCTTTCTTTCTAATGTCTAAACCAAACTTTGTGCCAATCCATCTGGTAGATATTTCAAAAGGAAGAATGAACATTCTTACCTAGGATCATCAGCAGGACGATCTCCAGATTCATCCTGTAAATAACAGGAACATCTGTACAAAATTAAAAGTCAGTCCATCTAACAGTTATTGAGCAGTGCAGTGAACTGCTGAACTATAGGCCTGCTGCTAGCAATTGTAAAAACAAGTCCTGTGCTTCCAGGTGACTCCACTGACAGCACTGAAGTTTGCCGAGTTGGCAGCAAGGGCAGGACTGCCCAAAGGAGTGGTTAATATTCTGCCTGGATCAGGTATGAAGAAGAGGAAGGACTCTATCATTCTGAGGTTATCTAACAAAGCTTTGTGAGTTGTTATTAAACTCATCCTTTCCATCTAGGTGCTCTGGTGGGTCAGCGAATGTCTGACCACCCTGACGTCCGTAAACTGGGCTTCACAGGTTCCACTGAAATCGGTAAACACATCATGAAGAGGTGAGAAGTGAAGCACCTGTTTTCAACTCTATCGAAACCAACTGTAACATTGCTACTCACCTTTGTGTGCCTGTGTTCTCCTCCATCTGAAGCTGTGCACTCAGTAACGTAAAGAAAGTCTCTCTGGAGCTCGGAGGAAAATCTCCTCTCATCATCTTCGGCGACTGTGACATGGACAAGGCTGTGCGCATGGTTAGTTCATTGACGGAAGCTTGTTCTTTGGTCATTTTGGACCATGATGAAATGATTTGTGGAGACGAAATCATTGTGTTATCTGCGTGTTTCAGGGCATGAGCTCAGTGTTCTTCAACAAGGGAGAGAACTGCATCGCAGCTGGCAGACTGTTTGTTGAAGACACCATTCATGACCAGTTTGTAAAAAAAGTGGTACGTGTCTTTTTTAACCTCACACTGCTGATGCTTCTCAGTTCAGACACTGTTCTCTGAAGAGCAAAAAAGCTGCTTAGAAGCATTTTATGTATATCTGATATGAACCTCTCAGGTTGAGGAGGTCAAGAAGATGAAGATCGGTGATCCACTGGACCGCTCCACAGACCACGGCCCTCAGAACCACAAAGCCCACCTGGACAAACTGGTGGAGTATTGTCAGACTGGCGTCAAGGAGGGTGCCACTCTGGTCTGTGGTGGCAAACAGGTGCAGCGACCAGGTGAGGCAACGATATGTGGACTGAAGCTTGGTGTTATAGCGAGTTGCAGATTTTAACCAATCTGTGTGGTTCTGATATGACGTATCATGGTTGGTTGACTTCTTATATTTCCGCCTCCAGGCTTTTTCTTTGAACCCACGATGTTCACTGACGTGCAAGACCACATGTACATCGCTATAGAGGAGTCATTCGGCCCGGTCATGATCATTTCCAAGTTCAGGAGCGGGTAAGGTGAACTGACTAGTATACCCTTTTTTTGCTACGTTGACCACAGCTCACACGGTTTCTTCTCCTGCCCCCTGTCTCCGTCTCTCAGCGAGGTTGACGATGTCCTGAGAAGGGCCAACGCGACAGAGTACGGCCTGGCGTCGGGCGTTTTCACACGGGACATCAGCAAAGCTCTGTACGTGAGCGAACGGCTCAACGCTGGCACGGTTTTTGTCAACACCTATAACAAGACTGACGTGGCCTCACCCTTCGGAGGCTTCAAGCAGTCTGGCTTTGGCAAAGACCTGGGTAAGACAAACTGCTGCTGTCCCTGTGTGGCTGTTCTTTGTTCGTTTAGGGTTATGGTTAGCATTAAATTAAGAAAATAAAGGTTTCAGTCAGAGTTGCTGTCAACCTTGGAGTCGTTAAACATTTTTGGAAGATTTTTCTCGCTGAAGTCAGACCACATGGTAGTTTTGTCTGTTAATATTGCCATGACGAACTTGCCATCTTTGGTGGGGCCGAATTTCAGGAACAACATTGTTTACAGTGACATCCTTATTAGTCTAGTTTGTTCCAACCTCAACACACTTGCCGTTTCTCGTACAAACCTGACTACTTTCAGTGCAACCCACTTTTTTCTATAGTATATATAACGTCTGTTTAACAAAGTAACATTACTGACCAGGCAATCCAGGATCTGAAGCTATATTTTGAGATCCTTTCATCTCAAACTCGTCATCTAAACTACTGCTGTTGAAGTCAACAATCATCAGCCCATGTGATCTGTCTTTTTTTTCCCTCCAGAATCCTCCAGTCTGTGTTGATTAACATTTATACTGACTGTCAGTGTCTCTGTCACTCCAACAGGACAAGACGCTCTCAACGAATACCTGAAGACGAAGGCCGTGACCATCGAGTACTAGGTCAAATAGAAGCAGCGAGGAGAAAGAAGCAGCGACGGAGGTGGTGACGTGTGCGTGGACACTGACGAGATGAGACAATGGGGGGCAGGGTTACATGATACACTGGATGGGGGAGTATTGTCATCTCAGCGAAATCAACTTAGACCTGTTGTCATGTCACGAGAGTTGTTCTCTCATTAGCGACTAATGATGATGCTAATTGATCATTAACATGTTAAATGTGTCTAACACATGAATGTTCACATCTCTGAGCCATGTTGTAGTAATATCACCCTGAACTATGCAAACAAAGTCTGTTTCTAGGTAGCCAAAACTGTCTTATAATCAATGTGATTGATTTCAAGATTGTATTAATTAATACTGTTAATGTGACATACAACCTTTAGAGATGTAACATTTCTAACAAGTTTTGGTTATCAATGAAAACTGCTGAGCTCCCCACTGCTGTGGTCCTCTCTTCCTGGTGTGTTTGTACATCTTTGATTTACTGGGGATGCAGATGAGCTCAGATAGACCCAGGGCTTTTGTGAGCTGCCATGTCATTCATCTTTCTGTAGCTGCTCTCGATCCCGATCTTTGGTGTAGCTGTAAAAAGTAGACTTTTAGAGTCGCAGAGCTGATATACACTGTACAGCTCCAGAAACAAAGAATGGTAAAGAATGGTGTGAAAATGCATTAGAAATTGGGAGAAAAACAAAAGAGGAGGAAACTGGGAAGCTTTCCCCTGAGGGCAAGAAATGACGCCCAGGGCGCAAATGTGGCCAGGACCGGCGCTGCCCTAGACCATATGTATAGAAGTGCCAATATGAAGTGTTACTTCATGTACTGCTTGGTACCGAGCATCTTGCTCTGCAGTATGTTTGTTTCCATTTCTTCTTCTTAAAGGAACAGTGTGACAGATTTAGTGACATCTAGCGGTGAAGTCACCAAGTCACCTAACTTAAATGTCCAATTCCAGTATGAACGAAAGACAGAAATAATGGACAGCGTATGCATGGCGTCACCCACAGATTTCTGCAGAGCTGATTTGAAGCTCAGAATGTTTCTGGACGGAGCCATGTAGGCAGTGCTGCTTCTTCCGCCTTCTGGCTAATCTAAAAATCCTCAAAGATGTGGATCATCGGCAGACCTGAGGCGGGCTTAAAGACGCTTGGATGCCAAAACAAACCATCTACCTGTCAATCAAAGCAGCTTGACTGTTTATTATGCTCAAATTTAAACCTCAATATATTTTAAACAGGTGAGTTGTATATAAATCCACCCTCAGTAAAGTTGTCATGAACGGGAAAATTAGCTCCAGAGACCAAAACTGTTTTTTGTACCAGGCTGTAAACATGTTTATTTCTGCTGTGAAGTTGGACATTTGAACATGGGGACTTATGGAGACTGACTCACTTCTGGAGCCAGCCACAAGTGGACGTTTAAGGAACTGCAGTTTTTGGCACTTTGCGTTGACTTCACTTCACATACACAGAGGTTGCTGCTTGGTCCATATCTTCCTCCATATTATTATAACTCACAGAGATGAGAAGTAAGCAAGATGGTTGACTCATTCTATCACTTCCATCATCAGCCCTGGAAGAAAAGGTCTTCTTAAGACGTCGACATGGTGACCTACAGATAGTTTGTAAATTAAAACATTGCTTCATCTCTAGATGTTTCTAGACTGTATATAATCTATGTAATCTGAGTATATATATCATAAACACACCTAACCAAGATGTTTCTGTGCCTAAACCAACCAAAGCTAAACCACAGTGGTGTAATATTTTAGTTTTATTTGTGTTGTGTTGAGTATAAGATGCTGACATCTAACATAACCAGTAGTTCTGTAGCCTGGGTTAACTTGGTACAATCACAGTGAAATATACAATTTGTTCAAGTAAAAATAGATTTATAAAAAATAGAAATACATTACAGGGAATGAAATCGTAATAAGTAAGGTCACTTCTTATAAAGTGTACGGGTGGAGCAGTGCACTCTGCTGGACGGCAGACGCATCGTTCATCACGCCGACATGTTTTTATAGAAGAGGGGATCATATTGAGCTTTTCAGCCCCCACTCATGATGAACCCACCACCACCGTGTTTCGCATGAACAGCCCACTCGCCCGTTTTCATTGGTGCCTCCTGTACGCGGGGATGGGCACGATTCTGCAGGAGCGAGTGGCACAACAATGCCTGGAGAGGACCTCCATCAGGGACAGGGAAAAGAAGAAGAAGGCGTCGTGGAGCAACAACAGGCCGAATGTGTCCAGGTAAGAGCGGGAAGAGCGCGGGCTCAGAATGGAGATGAACCGCCCCACGAATGAACAGCCGCAAAACTGGAGATGCGCTTTATTTATTTCTATCCGCACATTGACATATGTGCATTCACTAAACAGAGCCGTATGTCGGCACATATGTCTATTATATGTGATATATATATATATATATATATATATATATATATATATATATATATATATATATATTATATATATATATATATATATATATTGTGGTGTATATGGTATATAATATATAATGTGTATATATCACATCTTTGCCACATGTGTGTGTAGTGTATTATAACGTATCTATCATATATATATATATACATACATTATGTATATGTATGCATGTATTATATTAACGTACGCCCATAGTAGTGCTATCTGTATTTGGGTCACTGTTACAGTTGAATATTTTAAATATTTCATGGTTTTGTCTTATTCCAGCAATAAAATGGGCAGACAGCAGTCACAGAGGAAGTCACTGCAGCCACAGTTCATGTTTCCAAGCCAAGAAAATAATCATGAGAAGGTAAGAGACTATACATCAGATTTATTAGCAACTATTTGCTGCCAACATTTGACATGTTGATGTTTTTGGTTTCCAAGCAGTTACAAATCATAACAAGTCATGTCATGACACTTTATATTTACAGCCAAATAATTAGAGACCAATCATTCCAATGTATCTTTCTCTCTGTCAGGAGGTTTGTCAAAGGTATTCAGATTTATTCACTGAAATGAGGGTTCATTTCATTTTGTTTATTCTAATCTATGAATACAGAACTCTTATGATATATACTAAATACATATCTAATATCATCTAATATATTTTATTGTGATGTTCTTTCACATAACTAAGACAATAGAAGTGTAACAAAAACAAAGCTATCGACCTATTCCATGAGGGTGTCTCAGAAAATCATTTGAAGGTGTCAATGTTCAGTTCTGAGAAATGGTGATGATTTACCACACACACACACACACACACACACACACACACACACACACACACACACACACACACACACACACACAGATTACATTAGTGTGAATGATGTGTGTAAAGAATGAACATGTATAAGTGTTAAGTAGAACATGTGTGCAGGCTTAATGGTGACTCTCTGTGATCTCAGAGGCTGCAGCAAAGAAGAAAGCACAAGCCCAACATCCCCTCAATCAAACGCAATACTTCTCAACACAGGTGAGATCACTGTTTGTGTTAACTTCCTGTGGTTCTGTGCTGCCTGGATTCTAACATGATATAATTTGCTTTTTTCCTCCAGAGCTCAGGGAACCTCAGAGTCAAAGTCCCACCAGCTGTCCCCTGCAGAGGACAGGATGGAGTCGAAGGTGCAGCAGGCTGCTCGGCCCTGCAGCCGCAGAGAACACAAGCACACAGGAGTGAGAGGGAGCAGACACTGCCACAGCCTGACTGATTCAAGTTCTGCCCTGCTGGAGAGAATGTCACTAAACCCAGAGGTAGGAAGTCTGAGTGGCCACGGAGAAGGCGACAGTGACAGTGACCTGTCTGAGTCAGAGAGACTACCTGTGTCGCCCTCTGGTCGGGTTCCTCCACAGCTTGAGCTTAAACCAGAGGTCATCGGAGCTGAAGACTGCTCCTCTCACAGCCGCAGGCCCAGAGGACGAGGCAATGGTGGTTTTGACTTTCCAGACTTCCTCCCTCCACCTTTTAACTCCTGGAGCCTCAGTCAGCTGGCTGTCTTTTACAACACGGAGGGCCGGGGGGCCCCTCGGCCCAGGCCCGTGGGCCCTTTGGAAAGGTACCTGGACAGGCTGCTGCAGCTGGAGTGGTGCCAGATTCAAACAGTCCAGGAGGAGACTGGAGGGAAGTCTGCAGTGTCAGATGTTACATCCAGCTGCCACAGGCCACCCACTGCTGCTACGTCACGCCTCAGCTCTCCAAAGTGCATCCTCCAGTGTCAGCGTGCCTTCCCCCTCACCTTCCTCTCCTCTCTGGCCAGCCACTCTGCCCTTCTCTCCGGCTGTGCCTGCACCCTCTGCCGGATCCGCTACTCCACTTCTAGCATGTCATGCTGCCGCTCCACCCACAGCCACACCCGTCAGTCCAGACTTAGTCCAATGCTGGAGCGCAGGGGGGCGACCTCACTTCCTAAAAGGAGCTACAGCGAGAGCCGGGTGCACTCCTCAGACAGGAGCCCTGCATTCCAGGCTCAGAGGTTCAGCAGCCCTGTGAGGACCAACAGCCACCTGAGGAGAATGCAAGCCTCAGGCAACATCCGCAACCCGGTTCAAGGTGCTAATATGAAGCCTCATACCACTGCAAGAGACTCTAGTGTCAGGGCAGGGAGGGAGCGTTTGGGAGCATGGGGGGATGTGTTGGACTACAGGACAGAGGGGTTTAGGAGGAGGAGCGGCTCAGAGCAGAGAAGAGCGGGAGCAGAAAGACAACAAGGGGCAGCAGAGAAAAGACGGAGTGGTTCTGAGTGTAGGAGAGGAGGAGCTGAGCGGAGGAGAGCAGCCGAGCTCAAGGAGCGGGAAATCAAACCAGATGCTGTCACTGCAATAATGGACAATTTACCCGGGTCCAAAAATCCCTCTGTGAACAGAGCGAACAGAGTCAAACAGGTCGAGTTTGTTACATAACAGCAACTGTGTATGCCACAGCTGCAGTCATCACGCTGAATATGTGATTATGAATGTGTATTTTCATTCATTTGAACAGGTCACAGAAAGTGTAGCAAGATTTTTGCATCTGTGGATGTTGCATTTTTGATTTCTTTGTTCGCAGCTAGTTATGTATTTATATTTACACAATGGTGTTTAATCTGAATCTGCAGTCAAATAAGCTAACGCAACAGTGGATGTATACACTCACTATTGATCATACATAAATCTTATGTATGTGGATATTTATATATTATTATATAAAGTCCTTTCTGTTGTTTTTAAATCAACCCAGTAAGCTATGAAGTATATCCAGCATTTGTATGCAGGGTTTTTCACACACACCAGTTTTATTGGAGATGCTGTTTTGGTTTGTTAACAAAATAACTGTTATAATAAAGTTTACTCAATAATTATAACTGACAACTGTAGTTCTTCAAAATCATTGGAAGACAGGTAGAAACATTGTGCTCAAGCTCGTCTTATGACTGTTTGGTTTATTTGTGGTTTTATCACTTGAGATTTATTCAACAATAACACATATCACACGATCCATTACAATTTTATCAGTTTATAAAGCCGATAAAACACAAATTGCAGCTGTATAGACGCATTACATGGGTCATGTTAGAGCCGCGTGTTTGATTCCAAGTCAGAGCTTTTAAATTGAATGGGTCTGTGTTTTTTAAATAAAAAGCTTCACGCTGCCATGGAAGTCATAGCGATGTGACTGATGTGTCTGTGATGGGTGCATCCATATCGAACTTTGAGGAGAAAGCAGAAATGATGCCAAACACCAAGCATCAGCAGAAACACACCATCCCCACAATTAAGCCTGATGGTGGCAGCACCAAGCCATGAGGACACTCCTCTGCAGCAGGACCTGGAGGGAAGTAGAGATAAAGGAAACATGTTCTATAAAGACCACATCTATAGAGCATTATGGGGGTATTTATAGTGAAATTATTATTCATAGTAAATTATAATTCTGGGGAGAATCATGTCCTTTTTCCGAGGTTTAAGATTGACAGACATCTTCTTCCCCTTCTCATTATTTTCCTAATACACTATGCAAAATGCAAAATGTTTTGCTGTTGCCTTTATTAATGATTAAAATCATAAAAACTGAAATTTCAGCATCTGCTGATAAACGCCATGTGTGCCATATTTGAAAGCTGCAGAACAGCTAAATGGAATTTTTAATTGTTATCTTATTTTTTGTTTCTGAAAACAATTTGATAAATTACGGAATCATACATTTTTAAGTAAAGTCACACCTCCATGAGAAACCAAATAAAAAATGATTGCTGTGGTGTATATCACATATCAAACATATAACATATATAAAGAGGAAAGAGGAACATCAAATAAATAATCTCCTAATTCTTTTATTTTTTGTTTCTAATGATTTGGTTTTATTGTAGGTTTCTTTAGTAATATTAATAATTTGTCCCCTGATAAAGGCCTTAAACGCTTCCCATCTGGTACTTTGTGAGGTTTCGGTTGTATTTGTTTCAAAATAATATTTAATCTGTTCATCAAGAGAGGTAACAAAGTCAGTGTCAGATAGCCACTTTGTTCTCCATTTGGGAGCATCACTTGTCAGATTAGGGTCATGATAGACTAAAGAGTTTGGAGCGTGATCAGACAGGAGTATGGCATCGTAGGACACGTCCAAACATGGGAAGCAAATACTATGAAAGGCCCAGATCAGATAAAAAACAATGCAGTCACGAGGATTGTTGCAACAGTTATAGTCATATCTTTATTGAAAACCCACCAATAGCCTAAATCATATTCATTACAGTCTAATTTCCAAAGACAGGGCTACACAAAGTCATCAGAAATACCAAAAAACTAAAGAGAAAAAAACTCAGAAAAACAGAAATAACTACCCCGAAAAACAAACCCAAAAATAAAATATTATTAAAATTAAAATTGTTTTTTTTTTCAAGTGAAAGCAATACGCTTCGGTAATACATACAATATGGGTTTTATATGAAATAAATGTAGGAATAGACTGGCATTTATCAGTTAAGAAACAAACAAAACAAAAGAGGAGAGAGATCTTTGAAAATAAAGGGGAATCCGTAGGCTGATTCAATGTAAATTCAATGTTAAATATATGTCAATAAATACAAATAAATCAATAAGAACTATTTGTGGGGAATTTTTATTGTGTGGCTCCCAGACAGTTGTTTCAGACCGGACGTATTTTTCTGTGACACAGGCAGCATGGACGCTGACTCTCAGCGTGTGTTGGAGCATCTGACTCGGGTGGAGGAGGCGGCTGAAGAAGTCCTCACCACCAGACAACAGGTAACTCAACGCTCACCTGCTGACGGCACGACACGGGAACTCCACGGAGGAGCTAACGGGACAGCTTCGACAACATTAGCAGCTGGGCTAACGAGCTAAACTACGCAGACGGTTTATTTTAGCAACTGCGTCAAATAAAGATACACGCTGTGAGGAAAATGATGAAATACACTGAGCAGAAATAAAACACGATAACACAACACCACGCACAGCAACGCAAGCCAACAGTACACACCATAAATCTGTTAGTTTGTTTTAATGTTAGCTGTCATTTAGCCGTGCTGCAGGCTAGCATCTCTGTAACTGACCTCTCTCTTGGTTGGGAACAGGAGGTGCCAGTCCATCTCAACACTGTGGTGGCCACGGTCGAAGAGACCTGTTGCTGCCTCCTAGATATAATATATAGCTTGTTGTTGATGTTTCACTCTGCGTAAACAGACATCTGTGTCTCCAGACTACATGAGTAAAAACATTCTCTTTGACTAATTCTGGGCATATAGTATTTGTGGTGTTATCTTTGGGTTTGAAATCTATCTACCAGCACGGGTTGGGCAAAATGTGAGACACCGACTCAGGCACTTCTGATAAACTTTGAGAGTGTCTCTAATTCTCCTTGA
This sequence comes from Collichthys lucidus, assembly GCA_004119915.2. Lineage (NCBI taxonomy): Eukaryota > Metazoa > Chordata > Actinopteri > Sciaenidae > Collichthys > Collichthys lucidus. Next base: position 21,567,373 of record CM014082.1, read on the forward strand.
TCAAGCATCAATAAATAATCCAGCATAAGACATCCTGAACACTTTCTGAACTCCTGACCTCACCATTGACCTTTGACTTCAGCAATTTCTCCACAACAGATATTATTAGCAGGGTTCCCACGGGTGCTTGAATTCCTTGAAAATGCTTGAATTTCAATTCAGTGTTTTCAAGGTTGTGAAAATGCTTGATTTTTTTTGTGAAATG